>JALJVW010000175.1:28984037-30184037 GCA_024865655.1 Emberiza elegans | reverse complement strand
AGGATTTTTCTTCCCCTGCTTTCCTGTTTAACGCCTATGTGTGTCTCTAAATAGTGGTTAATGAAATAAACTCTGAAGCCTGTTTGGATGCTGTATCTGACAAAAGCTGACTATTTTTCTTCTTAATTAAAAATCCTGCCTGTGTTTTTGCTCCAGTTTTTTGTAATATCAGAAAAGCTGATCCAACATGCCTTGCACGTTTTTCCTGTTACATTATGCCCTGAAAGTTTTGACCTCTAGCTTTTCATAGGAGATTGTAAATTATGTATGAAAATGTTCTGTATTGTTACCATATGAACTTCATGGAGATGGGGTGTCTTGAGTTGCTTGGTTTGGTGCTGAGCTTGAAAATGTTTCCATGTGCATCCCCAAACTCACAGCAGTACGCTATTTTGCACTCACTTGTGCTGAAGATAACTTTTGTCTGTGCAGGCAGAAAACCTGGAGTTGCTCTTAGCCAGTTTAAGATAATGGATCACTTGTAAGAATGTTGCCTAGTATTTATTGCTGCTCACCAGAGGATAATTTCAATAAGAGTTTATCATATTTATTCAGCAGCAGACTAATAAATTCAGATTTGTTTAAACAAAGACTCGAGGAAGAACCTGCTAAACGCTTACGGTTATATTCATGGCAGGCATAAGCTACTCCATTTCACTCAATGTGTTTGTACCTGCTTATGTCAGCAATTAGTTTCGCTCTTAATATCTTATTTTCAGCACTTTTTTTTCTTCTGGGTACTGCAGTTATATTCATCTCTGATGTGTGTTGTGGATAATGACATCTCTGATGCTGTTTGTCTGTTTGGGGGTCTGATTTGTTGTTGTGGCAAAGTCTAGATAAGGAAAAATGCCGTTGCAGGAAGGAATGATCTAATATGCTGAACTCGAATCTGGGAAGGTCTTGAATATGAATTCTCCTGTGCTGTGCTTGTGGCCTTGAAAAGTTCACTCAATCTGTCTTCCTCCCCCTATTTAAATACAATAAAGCATGGTATTTTTGTATGGAAAATGCGTGCAATTACATTTATAGTTTGAGATTTTTGCTAGGAGTAAATCTAAAAATGAAGAAACCAGGAGTGAAATGAGTGGTCAAATGATGCCTGGGAGTGCACATGAATGGGTGAGAGGTACATTTTGACATAATACGAGCTTAACGCTGTATGTTAATCTCATATAACTCGCTCTACCTGTGTTTGGCATTGCTTCTGGAAGCCAAATGGATATTATTAAAAACAAAAGCTTTCACCCAAACTGAAATTTCTGCACCAAAGTTTAATTTGCAAAACCATATCCTTTGTGGGAAGGGAGATAGTCTAAGTAGGTGGAGTATATTATGTCTGGTGGTGTCCAAATTTTTCACTGCTGTGGGCTGTATGTGATTTAAGTGTCTCTGCATGTTCAGAACTGATGTATGTATAGATCATAGGTTTCATTTACATGCCTGCACATATACATCTTAAACAGAATTGAATACACCATTACTTTCTCTGTTTTGCTGGTTGTCATCCCACCAACTTGCTCCTTCTTTGTTTTTAATCATCTTTACTATTAGGCCACTGAAAACTCTCTGAAATAACATGCACGACATATGTTAGCTGTGAAAACCAAACAAACTCTCAGAGGTTAAAGAGTTGGTCTTACAGAGCACAGGCACCACAACTCAGACACCTGAAACAACTCAGCACATGAAATAAGGTTGGTTTTGCAGGCTTTGGTCTTGACTCTTTGGTAAATCCTTTTCACACCTAGCCAGAGCAGTGGCAAGAGCAGCACAACCTGACCCAAGAATCCTGTGCCCCTTTTTCTGCTGGGTGGTTTAAGCAGTGCTTGTGCTCCACCAGAAATTTTGGCATTCACAAAAGATGGTGAAATCTTAAAAAGCTCAGTGCAAGTCTGGTGTTTGGACCTGCAGAGTATAGAGGGTTAATAATGTTTGGGAGGAAAATGTAATGGATGGTGACCTTTTCTATGTAAAACTAAGCAAAGGAATGCCATGGTTATTAAACTGAAAAGGCCTACTAACAGTTGTTGACTTTCTAGGAAACATTTGCATGTGTTGGTTTCTGTTCCATCACAAATGGATTTTTCTGTGTCCTGGGAGTGAATCATTTTTTTTTTTTCATTTTGTTTTTAGTTAAAAATAAAAGAAAGAAAACCCTTTTATACTAGTGGTTGGAAAGTTGAAGAAACCATAGGAGATAAATAAACTGATAAAGATTATTGAACCAAGCAATGGAAGTGACAGATTCTTGTGCCTTCAAATCCTTGCCAAAAAAAATTATTAATATGACCAATGTGTTGGTTTCTTAATGTGATCTCCTCTTATATGTAAATGATTTTATGTGGGCACTATGCATTCTGAGATAGAGAGTAAAACAAAGCAACTGGTGTATACATTTTTGCCATTAGCAGTGGTGTTTGAAGTCCAGTGCTGATGCAAGCTCAAAAACTATTGGCCAACAGAGAGTAAGAGAAATCTGGACAATTTTTTATGCCTTCAAATCTTCCAATATATATTTAAAACACCTGGGCATGCATGTCTGTGCAGTCTCTGAGCCACAAGTGGTTATGTGCCTGATGACCTTCCTCAGGCAGCACTTACCTGGCAGCCTCAAAGATAAACTTGCAGTTAGTATTTGATGCACAGATGTTACAGGGTTTTAATTGCTTTTGTGTCTGGACTGGTGGCAGGGTTCTGTGATTGTTGTGTGCATGGAATTAATGCTAGAAGGTGGATATCAGAACTGAAATGGTGTTTAGCTGGGGCTCATGGATGTGTGCATCGTACAAGATGGGGCTCTTAACACAAAGCTGCTGTTGTTGGCTGCATCTGCCCTTCTGGAAAGGAGAGGCCAGTCACCATGTGGTGTTCAAAGCTGGTACTTTTTATTCTGCCTGATGTGATCTTGCAAGACCTCTCTGTTAAAATAGCCAGAGGTGGTTTTAAATGGTGCTTTCCTGTGTCATCAACAGGGAGTGTACCACACCACCAAGTTGTCTGGAAATACACACTCCCTCTGTCTGCGCTGCTGGGGGAGAGGTGGGTGTTTGAATGGGAGAAGCTGGAGTTTGGCTGGCACTGCTTCAGTGCCGAGGAAGCACCACTGTTCCCCTGCATGGCCTGGAATGGGGTGGGAAGTTGAACTTCGTTGCTATTCAGAGCAAAACATTGATGGAAATTGAAAAAGTCAGTTTGCAACTCTCAGTTTGGGGTAACTGATTTATTTTGAGGATAAGGGCGAGGAAGAGAACTGGGTGCTTTGGCAAATTGTATTTGTGCTGGCCTTGGAGTATCAGATGTTTGCCACTCCCAAAAGCACAGGGACATTGAGGTCTGTATGTGGCTTTGTTACTAAATGGAGATAGCAAAGATGAATGGCCTGCATGATGTTTCTGTAGAGATACTTTGTCACTAACCATGCCAGTCTCACTTTAGGGTGGAGGTTACTGGCCTCATATGGGTTTTGGCCCTCACCTGTTAGCATGGGACTGGGGGAGGTGACATTGAAATTGCAGAGCCCTGTCCTTAGGCCTGGGAGCCTCCTCTCAACCAGTGTCCGAAATCTGGTGTCAGGATTGTAAGGGGAGATTTTAATGGCTGTGCAGCTGGGCAGCAGCTACCAGGAATACTGTTAATGAGTGTTTATGACCCTTCCTGCTGCCTTCAGTGGTTTTGGTGCAATAAATGGACACCTTTTTAGTGCTAGTTTGAAAAGGGACAAACTATTTTTGTTCGATTGGTCCTGATTTGTACCAAGTGTGCTATGACCTCTGCCAGTCTCCATGCATTAGCCAATTTCTTAAAGGTTTTACAGACATTTTCCATTAGCCACACTGTAGCTGTTGCCATGAATATTTAATGTCAAGAGCTGTAGTTTTCATTACTTTTGTTCCCTTTTTCACTGCTCTGCTTTGACAAAAGTGGATATTTGCCCTCACAGACCAGATGGTGGCTGCATGTGCTGCACACCCCACTTGTACCTTCCCCTTCAGTTTTTATATGCAGTTTATTAAGTCCCTAAACGTCTCCTTCTCCTCCTGGCCCTCCTCTGTAGCCCTCAGGGAGCAGTGCCCTTTCCAACAGGATTTGCAATTGAACTTCACTGAGCACAATGGCTGTCCCGTGCTTCCCTGGGTGCCGAGGGATGAATTCCCCATGCTTCATGGGTCGCTGGGCCTTCTTTATCTGCAACAGGAACAGAGGAATGCCTACGAGACAGAACCACTTCTGAGGGCACACATGGATCTGCAGTGTCTGGGACACCCTCTGACTTTTACTTCTTTGCTGAAGGAGCCACATTCTTCTGATTTGTAGCCCAAGTCCTCTTTGGTGGCAATTTGTTCGCTTAATACTTTTTCCCTTGTCATCTTTCTGTGTCTGTGTTGGCTCCTGTCCCCCACTTCCTGTGCATATCCACAGGCTGTGTTTTGTTCTCAAGGAAGGCTGTCTTACATTTTCCAAGAGGAAGAATAATGCATGCCCAGGATACCCAGCTGCATGGGGCAAAGGTGGAGGTGTTATGACATTGGGTTAAGTTTTGCTAGGTGAGTGAGGTACTGCTTAGCTATGTTTGAATGTTTCTTAAACTAATGCAGAACAGCCCTGCCATTGCTGCAGCATAGAGGGGTTTGTGTCCCCAGCTGGCCCAGGGGAATTGTAGGATGGGTGATGGAATTTGTCTGAACTGTGCAGCAACTCTGTGTCAGTACTGGGGGCAGGACATGGGGCCCTTCTATGGCCATCTACATAACTTCAATACAGATTTGGGGTGAAGCTCTTGAGTTTGTCTTACGTGAACTGTGGTCACTGTTGAATTGATATTCATATGTGCATGTGCTGGTTAATGCGTAAATGACCAAATCTTTTGGAAAGTCCCAGCAAGCCCTTTGTGCAGAAGCAGGTTTCCACCCCTGCTGTGTTATGGTGGTGTGCTTTAGCAGCCTGTGCCTCGCATTTGGGTTTCTGAAGTTTCAGAGACACTGAAGGGCACACTGCTGTAACCATTGAGTGCTTCTGCAGTTATCTCAACCATGGTCCATGGTGGCATGGCTGGGGTAGGATGCTGCATGTGCTGTCTGTTCAGAGAAGCTTTGTTCTGGTTGAAGACATCTTCCTGCTGGGGATTGTATCAGGAGGTTTCTTTTTAATTGTTAATTTAGATGTAACTTGTTACAGCCAAGTTATAACCACACATCCTGGATTAGTTTGTATGCCATTTCTTAGTGTGAGGCAGGACCGGGGATTAGAAAAATATTTGATGGTACGAGGAAGGCTTGAGGGCAAGAGGCTTTTCCTTCACCATCATCTTTTTGACTGGAGCAGCCACAATGCTTCATTCTCCAAAGGTCCTGCAAGCTCTGGTGTCTGTAGTTCTGACACCAAGCTAAACCTGATCAATGGAGAGTTTGAAACCTCCTGCTTTGCAAATTAGTTCCTGAAGCCTATGGTCACAGTTGTTGTGGGTACTGTAACTGCAGGGGCCGCATGTGCCCAGTGTCTCTTACGGGTTTGCTTTTGCAGGATGTGAAAATTGAAATGTTCAGGTCTGCAGGCAGGTGCTGGGGAGTACATGGGAATGGAGGGTTAGGGCTTGAGAAGCCAAAGCACTTCTCATTGCAACCTACCTGGAGTGATGCTGGATTGTGAGGACAGTGTGATTGGGCTTTGCAAAATCTACTTAAAATTTTGCAATTGCTCCACAGGTAGGTAGTAGCTTTGAGGCAGCAAATGCATTTGTTCTGTCTCACAGACCTGCCACTCTACCAGCCACAGCTGCTCACTGCAGCAGTCACAGACATGTAGGGAGTGAGGGGATGGGGCTGCTTGGTGCCACTCTGCCTGGCCCCCTGCACATTTAGCAGAGGAGGGAAAGAGAGATGATGTCCACAAGACCTTTTCAGGAAGAAAGGGAAATGCTCCTGGTGCCGTGCAGGCATGGAAGAGTGCGCTGAAGGCAGGAGGAGTACTGTTGGTGAATATTTAATCCTGGCTTCAGGTTTTACTTTCTAAGAATAAATAAGAAAATGTTTCTTGGGTGGAGAATTTTGAAGAAGTGTAAAGCATTACTGGAAAGCAAGTGGTGGCTGTAGTGATCTTGCTTTTTTCCCCATGCAAAAAGCTTTTGTCTCCTTACAGGTATTCCCCATCATGTATGATATGCTTCCATGCCAGACTAAACTGTTGTAAGTAATTTTACTTATTTTGGATTGAGGGAGTGAGAACCTGTGCTTAATCTCTTTGCCTTCCTCTCTGCACTGAGAAAGGAACTGGGGCTGGGATGTAGTTTTTTGGTGGTGAGTCTGGCTGCTGTCTTGTCAGCAAGGGACTTCTAAACTGCAGTTTCTGAATTGGACATGCATAACAAAAACATTACTAGCAAGCTCCTCTCTTTTTAAGCACCTTGGTAAGACATGCGTTGGAAACATCCAGACTTCCCCACTCTTCTCTGTCCTGTCCCTGGGGGAAAGTCTCTGATTGCTCAAACTGGGATTTCCCTAAATGAGAGCTTACAAGCAATTGGGACACTTCCATCATTGCTCTAGCCTTCTATTCAAGATAATATTAAAAGACATCATAACTTCACAGTGTCAGAACAAACAAAGCACTATGTAATTTTATCCCATATTAATGCAGAGCGTCGCAGATGGTGCTATCATTAGACAGCAATCTATAAAAACGGCCCATGAGACAAAGCCCTGGCACAATTATTTATTCTTCAATTATTTATTCAGCCCTTTAGGATGTGTAATACTGACAGACAGCACGGAATGTACTGCCTACCAATTTGCAGATCTTGACTGAGTCCTCCATCCTCAATGGAATAAAACATGTATGGGGGGAGGGTGATGTCGCATGGCTTTGAATTTTATTTTTTGTTTGTTTTCCTGTTTATTACATGACTTTAAGGCTACCACTTTGAAGCAACCTCATCCACCCTGTTGTTCATCTGTTTATTTCAGTTAATTGCAAGGAAGATTTAATGTTCTGAACCTGAGGTTTTTAATCTCTTGTGTGCTTGGAGCCAGGGGTTGATTTCCCCACAGAACTAACATCAGCTGGCCAGCCTTGCGGGGCACACTAATTGGGTGGGCGCCTGCTTTCCTGCCAGCCCTGTCAATCCAGGGAGCTCTGCTCTCAGCAGCTGACAGCGCTGTGCATTCTGCACAGACCCACTGCTTTCCAGTTGGATTAATGGGTGAAGATGCAGGCTTGTTTGGTTAAGGCTCTCCTGCCCAAGACATGGCCCAGTCCTGACAGCTATTACTATTGCAGCGGCATTTTCAGAGAGAAATTTAACCCCTTGATGACTTTTTACTGTTGCTTTACCATTAAAGTGATGTAAAAAAGTAAATACTTCCATCAAAAGGAAAACATCTGCCTCTAAATGTACCTTTGCCTCCTCTGTGATAAGACAAATATTTTTGTGTTTGCCCAGTAAACCAGAACTGGGAACTGATTTGGTTTAAAGCTAGGGACTGATTCAGGTTTAGGCTCTAAGTGACAATGAAATTGCTAAAGTGTCATTTTCTGAAATGGCTCTTATTCATCGGAAAAATCCTCCTAAGCAGCTATAATATATAAACAGTAACATTAATTCTGTCGGATTTTAGAGTCCAAATAAATTGCAGATTTATCTGTCACTAGTGTCTGCTTTCTCTTTCTGGTGTGTGTTGGTTAGGTTCATCTCTTGACATCCATATTGTCAAAGACCCTGCCTTTTTTACTGAAACATACCTTAAACTGCTGCCTGAAGATATCCTTCTGTATTGTTGGGGCTTTTTTATAAAATGAATCTGTAATGTTCCATTGGAAAGCCTCCCCTCCTTCACCACAGCACTTGTCTTCACATCTGTGATAATAATGAACAACGGCCCTTTCACTCAGAAACACTGTTTCGGTTATTTATAGATTATATTAACTACATGTCTTTAAAACTGTAAAATCCAACCCCACTCTTTTATTTGATGTTGAGTCATTCTGGCGAGTCCTTTGTATTAAGCTGGTAAATCCTGGGCTGGTGTAAGTAACCTCCTAATTTTTTAATTTGGTGGTAAATCTAAAACAAGTGCCTTATAACCAACAGATAAAGATAAGTGATAAAGTCTTTAATTAGATTAGTTTGCAATTTCTAGGTGCCTGTTTAGAGTGCTAAGTTAGCTGGTTTTTTTCTTGATGAGATAGGATCTCTTGGTCATTTACTTCATTTAAATAATTTCTTAAATTTGACTTAAATCTTACTCTGGATTTTAAAAGCAGATGGAGAAAATGTGTATGTATTGTGTATCTCAGCCCTGCAGGCAGCTGGAGCTGCTATTGCTTGGCAGAACATTTAAATTGTGTGGGAAGGAGCTGGGGGCTGCTGTGTTGTCACTTGTTTAACCCAGGCAGCCTCCTCTGGCTCCTCACTTTTACCTGGGTCCCCTTCCCTTTTCCAGCCTCCATGACTGAGGCTTGGCCTGCTTCAGCATTCCTGAGGCAGCAGGTCCAGTCTGTGCATGTGTGGGGCTGGTCCAGTGTCCCCAGTGTGGGACATTTTGTGTGTGCTGGGCCCTGGGGACTCTGTGGGGCTGTGCTGGGCTCATGCTGGCTCTGGTGGGAGACCAGTGAAGCCAGTGTGGAAGGGGAGCAGCCTGACACTCTTCCATGGCTGCCAGCAGCTTGTGTCCGGGCGAGCTCTCCTGCAGGAGTGGGCTCACCTGCTGGGGTAATTTCACAATTTAATCCATTTTCAACCATCCCCCATTGTATAGCTCATAGTCACACAAGCAGAATTGCTTTGAGCTGATTTTTTCTTCTGCGATAGTTTTACATTTGAGAAGCCTCTGGAGTGGTTGGGACAGTAGGGAAAAGGGGCGGGCAGTGGCCATGGCTGTGCCCACCTGCAGCAGCCCAGGCCCACTTCTGCCCTTGGAATGGGAGAGTGGGATATCCCTGGGTGAGAATATCCCTTTACTGGGAAAACACTTCCCAGTAAAGGCCACCAAAGCTTCCTATCCTCACCCTCCTGTTAAAAGAGCGACTAAATGAATTCAGTGAGGGTGACTAAAAGAGTCAAGAGCAGTTCCCCAAGCACCATTTTTGGCATCTGTGCCCCTAAGGAGAGCTATGCCATGGCTAATCCCCAGGGTCCTCCTCCCGCCCACCTTCCCGGGTTTGGGAGGGGAGCCAAAGCCGGATCCTTGGGATGTGACGCTGCTCTGAATTACCAATTGCTACGCTTGCCCAGGTCTGTTTGTCAGCACTATTCAGTGCTGCTTAATCCCCTTTTGTGTCCACTTTGGAAGGCCAGCTGGGATTTTTTGAGTTGGTTCATGCTGTATTCACAGCCCTGGGGAGATGGAAGGTGAAACCACAAATGGAAAGGTGCTGGCTGTGGAGATGTGTGTGCATATGTGCTTGGCCTTCATGAGGTGTTCCTGTAACGTTAAGAATATATCTGACTGGATGCTAGCAACATAAGTAAAGCAAACAAATTAGTGGCAAAGACTGAGAAATCTCTGCTGACACGCAGACTTTAACCCAGGCAGTTGTGCCAAAAGATCCAGAAAAGGCTCAATGGTGGGAGATAATGCTGCTGTGTCAGCACACATTTTCAGCCCTGGCTGTGAATTTCCTGGCTTTTGTGTACTTGAGTTAAACTCTGATGTTGGTAGCCCATCAGCCCCTCCAAATAAGTACCCTCAAACAAAGAGAGAATCAAATCCCAGCAGTTGGCTACTTAGTGGGGGAGACTGGTGGGTAATAACTGTTCAGAAGCACGAACCTGATGAACACTGAGAGCAATAGTACAGTCTATGAGTGATCTATTATACGTGCAGTAGTTTGTGTCAGTATGGACATTCCTGGCCAGAAATTCCCAGAAAAATATATTTAGTTCCTGGATCAATACCTAGAGCCAACAAGTCCTTGGGAGTCAGAGGTGCAGCCACCAGTAATCTTCATGCTGTTTCTGATAGTGAAACGTGTGTGCTAAAAAAAAATCTTCCTTAAGCAATTGTTTGATTATACTTTTAATGAATGCAGGCTGCAACCAAACACTTTCATGACAGCTGTGTAATCTTATTACTGTAGCAATTTATCTATGGCTTTTTTATATTTTACTGTATATTCCTTGCAGCCTGCAAGTTCCCAGGTGGGGGCATGTGCTGCAATAATCCCTGTTATGATGTCCTATGCCCTGGAAATGCCACATGACCTCCTGGGAGCATGGTAACGGTGGCACCCAGGGCATTTGCTGTCTAAGGAAACATGATCCTTCTGACAGCACCAAAACAAGAAGACAGATACTGGAAAGAATAACAAAGATACCTAGCAACATTTCAGTGACAGCAGGATTTGATTTTGAGACTCAGAGTCTGTGCTGGAATCCATTAGGTTCTGATCCCCAGGTGTCCTACTCCTTCAATCTCTTCTAACAAGAAACATTCAAGAGAAAGGAAAGGGAAATCTCTCTCTTGAACTTGAAGCTGTAACTGGTGTGTGAGTGAATCTATCTAATCCAGCAAACAGGGACAGGGGTTTATCTTCTGCCTCAGCCAAGCCCTTCTCAGTGTCTGCAGTGAGGAAATGTACAAAAGTGTAATGTTGTGGTAATCCATGCTACGTGTGTGCCTTGGAGTACTGTTGGGGCAGCCATGCATTGAGTGTGGCCTGTTCATGCTCTTGACAGCCTGTCTGTGCTCAGCCATCCTGCTGGCCCCTCCTGAGCACTGGGACTGGTGTATTCACCCCCGGTGACTGTTGAGGTTTAGCATGGTTGGAAGCATGGCCTTGAGTATCATCAGGTCTGCTGACCAGATAAACTGGAGACATGTAATGTTAGAGATGTTTTGGGCAAGGTGGGTTGCCTGGATTTGTGTGGTAGTTGCTAGAGAGAAATGCACACTCCAGGGTGCAATTCTTCCCCTCCTGATGTGGCATTAAAAATAGGTCAGATGACTCAGTCCCTAAAGCTCCACCATGAGCTCTGCAGAGAAGAGATGCCTAGTTCAGACTGTAGTTACTTGAAGAGGATATGACTTGTACTTGGCTTAGAGGAAAATGGGTTTGGACTTGTGTTTAAAACAAGTCTTGGCAGAAGTGGTGCTCTCATGGAAGAACAAATGTTATTTCCACTACCTGTGGAAAAGCTGCATACTCAGGTTGTCTTGAAAATGAACAGCTTTTTTTTTTTTCACTAGTTTTGGATGTTGTACTGTGACATGGTTCAGAGGTACCATTCTGCATTCTTTCGGCATTGGGAAATTTCCCTGGATGCGTTTGCCCTTGCAGCAAGCATGCCCATGGGCATGTACAACTACCCATTTGCTGTCTCCCTTGGAACTGTCATAGTGGCATTGCTGCTAAATGGTTTTGTGGCAAATGGTCTGTAGAGTTAAGAGTGGGGTCATCTATGTGTTTTAAGTCATGGGTTCTGTGAGCATGTTTGATTTGCAAAGCTGATTTCTAAAAAGACCTGATGACTCTGGTTGTGTTACTGCTTACCATTATGAGTGATGCGTGCAGTCCACTGTGAGAACACAGTGCAGGGCCCATGAAATTACAGCTTACCTAGCTTCTGCCTTTGTTTAGCAGGGTTTGAATGGTGTGGTTAATATTTGTGCTATGGTGATTGGAGATAGGAGGAGGAGATCTGTCCAGAAGGCAATTATTCTTTTAAATCACCATAGCCCCCTGTATCCAGATTGCTGAACAGAGCCTTTGGTCCTACTTCCCTCCTCCATCTTTAGTAAAGAATTTTGCCTTACACTGTTGAACCCAACATGGGTTCAGGTACAACCAACTGTGCGCCAGACCTAGCGAAGATAAAGTGACTGCCACACTTCAATACTGAAAGTGCTTCTGAAAAGCTCTTTTTCTATGAAAGGCAGCTTTTTGTGTACACAGCTGACTTTGGAAGCTGGTGTTTTACAAGTGTCCTGTGCTCCTCATTCAGATGGGTAGTTTGAAGAGGGACTGATGAGGCTGACCCAGATGTTCAGAGGCTGGTGCAGCTGCTGCAAGGTTTTGGTCTGGAGACCTTCAGCTACATTTCCCCCAAGGAGTTGCAAAGTCCTTAAACAACCAGCACTGTCAAGTGGTAGGAAGGAAATGGAGCATCTTCATCACCTTTTCTTTTTGTGGAACTGCTACAACCCCTTATCTCTATGAGTCAAATAATCACCTTCTACTTATTTTTCTCCAGTGGGCCTCCAACTTCTGCAGTTGTATAAATACTGCGTGTAGCTGCCATGTAAACATAGAGATCACACTTTCAATAAAATCTGAATTCAGTAAATTTGAAAGTGAAGTTTATTCCACATTACTCTGATATGCTGATTTATGCTGAAAACACAATTTGGCCCATTCTTTCTTTGGGTTTTTAAAGAAGGGGAATGTCTATTACTTTTACCTCTGTAGTACTTCAAATATTGCAAATAAGTATAAGAGCTAAAACAAGGGCTATGCTTTCTCAATGACTTGTTGGCATACAAGGGTTATTTTTTTACACAAAAGAAAGCAGAAAAGTTGGATGAAGTTCTGTCTTTGAAGATTTCTCACAGAGTTGTGGTTTTCACTGTTGGCTTCTGTGTGGTTTATTGTCCTTCTCAGGGTGGTGGACATGTGTTTTCCTGATTGCTCCAAGCTATGGCTGGTAGCCTGCCTGCGAGCCATCTCTGAGTGCTGTGGTGCAGGATTGTGGCATCTAAATATGCAAGTAAATAAAAATAATTTTTTTAAAGTGACAGCAAAATATAATGAAATTTTATAAAGGGCATGGGAGGAGGCAGGAGTGAGGATGTTTTTTTCTCAGTTTCTCCTTCTCCAAAAGGTTCTTTTGGATTGTGAAACCTGATGAGAAGGATGATACAGGAATGTTGTAGTGGTCCACAGTGCTGCACTTCTGCATTGGGCTACAGATATTGGAAAGCATCTCACTGACCGACATGGAGAAAATTGTAGCTTCTCATAACTACACTGGCTGCTTCAAAAAATGTACCATTTAATGGATATAATATTACAGAGCCTTAAGGGTGAGCCATGGTATATTGTTCAATAGCTGAATTCTGTCGTATACAAGTCTTCATTTTGGAGAGCAATGCTTTCAGGCCATGTAGAGAAAAATCCAATAAAGGTTTTAATCTGTAGGAAGCTGAATTTCCTCTGTGTGGTGTGAGACCTAGGTGCCACTTAAATCTCATGTATCTGTCAAAACACTTCATAGGTGAATTGAAGTAGCATCTTGGTTTCATGGTGACCCCCTGTTTTGGTGATAGTTTCCTCCCTGGGAGCATCACAAGGAGCAGAGGTGTCAAGTGTCTTTGTTTCACTTGGTCAGCCACTTGCCTTTAGTAGCATCTTTTTTCTCAGGCCTCTATGCTAAATCAAGAAACACCAATCCATCTTCAGCTGGCATTCCACTGGCCTCATGCACTCCATGCAGAGCCTGTGTGCTATAGGAATCATAGACTAGAATTGAAAGGAACCTTAGTGATCATCTGGTCCATCTGTTCTTGGCAAATGCGTGAGCTAGACAATATTCCCAGTACCCTGTCCAGCCAAATCCTAAACATATCCTGTGCTGGAGAGTCCACCACTTCCCTGGGGAGAATATTCCAGTGGCTGGTTGTTCTCATTGTGAAAATTTTTTGTCTTGTGATTAGTTAAAATCTCCTCAGAATTAACTTGTACCCATTGCCCTTCATTTTCCCGTGTGACAGGAGCAGAATCCCTGGGGCGGGAAGGTCTCCTGGGCTGGAGGTAATGTGGTGTTTTTGCAGTTGCTCTTGGGCTGGGCTTTGCTCAGCAGAGGAGTCTCAGCTCGCTGTTCCAGGCCCGGACGGCTCTGCAGGGCCTGGGCACCAGGGCTGTGGATGTCACAGCCACCCCAGGTACACTTCTGCTCTTGCCTCCACGTGGGGACAAAGGCTCTTGTTGCTCATCTGCTATAAAAGGGTCTGCAGGATGCTTTGAAACCAGTCCTGAGAGTTTGATTTTGGGGAAAATCAGGATGTGAGTGAACAGAGGCAGTGGGGTGGGAGGGGGAAGCAGGCCAGCCTGTCTGCATGGCCCCGGTTGGGGTTTGAATGCGCTGTGAGTGGTGTGATGCTTGTGGGAGGATTAGAGCAATAAGGGCTTCAGTAGCTCTGAAACAAGAAAAGAGTCTGGTGTATTGTGCTCATGTTCCTGAATAAAACTATTTTACAGTCATTCTGGTAATAGGTTTTAGGGCCAAAGAGAAAATGGGAATGTTTAGATTCTCTTTTTAAGGATAGTCTATTTGCATTAATTCCTTTGTGTTACATTGAAAGGAATGTCCTGGCAAAATGTCATTTGAAAGGATTATTTTAGAGTTTAAATGCATCTTGCCAATCCCTTCTTTCTTTGCTTCACCTCCAAGAAGAGCAGAGAAGTGTACGCTAAAATAAATTTTGGCTTCCTAGCTATTTAGGGGCGTAAGACTAAAAATAATTTCAAAAGAACTTAAAGCTTATAGAATGGAAAACATTTGTTTCTGCTGTTCATTGCAACTGAAGAAATTTGTTATATTTACTTCCTGCTTTTCAGTTGGTGCGAAGTGCACAGGTTTACAGCCTGAAAAAGGGTAGAAGCTTGGCTTGCATGGCCATTCTTATTACACAGTCTTGTCCAGCCCAGCTCTCACTTCTATCCTTGTTTACAACCCTTGTGAAGTTGTTTTTACTGAGATTTGATGTATGTGAATTCTGCTAAACAGTGTTGAATGGAAAGTGAGGAATAATTTAGCACTTGATTTTGAGTAGTACTCTTGACACAGGAAAACTAGACTTCTATTGCATTCTAATTTTAATATATTTTAAAAAGAAAGGAAGATAATTGACTGTTTCTCATGGAATTTTATAAATGGATTTGTAACTCTTAGTGGTTCCAAAAAGAAGTAAACTTGAATGATGCATGAGAGGATGTGATCTATGACTTTTGGCACAAAATAAGCAATGCTCCGAGATGTAGTTTACACAGATACTTCAGTATGAACAAAACCTTGCCATAGGCCATTCCTCATCAACTTGTGAACATACTGCGTTCTTGTTGTGATTGCTTATGAAGAGGTAGGAAAGTCAAGAATATTGGTATTTTCTGCTGTTACTTAGCAGATAAGCTTGGTAGGGATTGAATATCACCTGTCCTGCTCTGTAAACCTAAAGCTATGGTCTGGGAGCTGTATATTCACAGGCAACTGGCCTTTCATTTTCTCTGGGTACTGATCTTGCAAAGTTGATTGTTGGTTTTGCTACAGCTGTCTTTTGCCATATGTGGTAATTACAAACTGAGGCCTTGCTTGTACAGCACATTTTGTTCTTAAAAATAAGTTAAACTTGTTTCTTTCTTGATGTTCACCTCTGATACCTTTTGACCTTACAGTGGAGATGCAGCAGGGGCCAATGGCAGTTCTGATGAGAGAAGGAATAGCAGAGAACCCTTGCAGCAGTGATAGCACTACTAGAAGAAAATAGAATATTGCAGTATTTAAATCACAGAGTCTTTAAAACAGAGGTGAAGCTTCTGTGGTACCAAAAACAGGATCTCCTGGTAGATAAGTTTAAGTATGCTGTTCTGAGTCAAACAAAATGTGTACTCTCCTCTGTGTGGTCATGTTCATAAGAGGTTTTCCTTGTGGGAAGCTACCTGAGATTTTACATCTGGTTCTGTCATTCAGTTAAGGTAGGTCATGCAGCATGACCAGGTCTTTACATTTCAAATTACAATTGTAATTGTACAGTTACAATTTTGTAACTGTAAGCCAATTGACAGAACAGCTGCTTTTGGTAACTTCTTTTCTGAAAAGTGTTTTCTTCTGATGCAATACATTATAATTTTCTCCCCAAAATACAGACATCAGCACATACATAAATGCACTCTTTACCAAAAGAGACATGAGAATACTGACTGATGTCCAAGAGATAGCATGCAGTTCATTCACTTGAGAAGTTGAGGAAATACCTCCTCAGCAGGAGGAAGAAGTAGGAATGTAGCTTGGAAAGCCTGAAAACCACACTGACATACGCTTCTTGTTCAGCAGCCACCTTGCCTAACCACAAGGCCAAGATTTCTTGGCTCCTCAGTCAGATCTGTGCAGAGTGGTGCTGGGGTCCATAAGTCAAGGTAATTCAGTATCATGGTTGTTAAACTCCATTTGTCTTTCATTCTGCATTTATCAGAGAGATCCACGTAGAACTGAGTAAACAAACAAACAAAAAAAAAAGAATTTCAGCAGAGATTATTCTCAAAAAAACCCAGAGTTCAGAGGAAACTGTGCAAAGTACATGTTTGTTTCCAAGTAAACAAACAAAAAAATTTAATTTTAGCAGAGATTATTCTCAAAAAAAACCCAGAGTTCAGAGGAAACTGTGCAATGTACATGTTTGTTTCCAAGGAAAACAGTAATGAGAAAGAGTTAGGTTGTTGTGGAAAAAAATACCCACATAAAAGATCTCTTTTAACAAGGACATTATAACAAAGCTTATCTTCTTGGACAGCTTTGCCTAACAGATAAGGCCCTGGACTGGAAGTGGGTTCAAATCCCAGTTGTGCTGGAGAATTTTTGTCAATTTAGAACTCTCAGTTTGTGCCCTTGTAATTTCTTTTTGCAAAGAGAAAACAGTACACTTTGTACTCTGAAAACTGTTCAGAGTAGAGATGAGGGCCTTGGGTGTGATGCAGGTGCAGGTCGCTGCCTGTGCAGGGATTTTAGGGCCAGGGGGTTGGGCATGACGAGTGGTCCTGCTCACTTGTTTGTCCTGACTGAGGTACTTTCACCCTTCCTTGGCAGACCAGTTGTTGCCAATCAAAGCAGTGCCCTCAGAGACCTTGCACAGGGTAAAATTCCTCCCTTTTCCACCCCCAGCTTCAGAGAAGGTGAGTGAGTGTATTGGTCACTTCAGTGTGTTTGAGCCATGGCCCAAATGCTGGTTAATTAAGCCTTGTAGCAGGCTTTTGGAGTGTGTAAGCATTATCCCAGCTTTGCAGGTGGTGAACGAAGCATGGGAAGGTTAACTGGTGTGCTCAGGATTATACAGCCCTGTGATCCATCCCAAACCTACTCTCTGTATTCCTTCCTCTGTCTGAAGGTGAGGATTAATGTATTTCATGCTACCAAACCCAACCTGTAAGGGCTAGGCCAGTGTTAGAATAAGGTTATCAAAGAGCTGGAGAATTGAAAGAGGTACAAAGATCTTACTTTCTGAATTGTGAGTCTTCACAGAGAATGAAGTCCTGTTTTGCTTGGTGTTACAAACCCTGGACCTGCCAACTCAGTGCTGAAACAAACCTTAAGTGATGGGTAGCAGTGCTTGCTTTTTTCTCAGGTCTCAGTATAATGTGGCAATCCTTGTTTTCTCTTTGTGGGATGCAGAGTTTTCTGTAAGCTCCAGAATTGCTATAATATTGCTGACAGTGTCATGAGATGTAGTGGAGAATGTGCTAGAAATGGGCAGGCACATGCTGGTGGGCTGAACTTATTACCACAACTGTAAACTGTGAGAGGATGAAAATAATTGAATGAGAGTGCCTTAAATTTTTACAAAGCAGATTTAAATTCAGCATCTAATGAATTTCTACAAGGAGTGAGCCCAAATGGAGCACCTTAAAGCCTTCAGTTAAATCAAAATTTAAGACTCACATTTCAGTATCCCTCTGGGGAAAAACAGATTCTGTGTATTTTCTGTCATGTAAAAATTACCTGCACAACCAAGTTCTTCTTCCCTACCCCCCAGCGTTCCAGGCCTACTTTAAATCTCCAAAAGAACCAGCAAACTATAGTCAGTCTATTGGGAAAAAACCTACAAACCCAAACACCAAACAATTGCTAGGAAAATACTTTTCCGTTCTAGATATCTTTAAGGTAGTCATTGGGTCCAGCAGTATTTGTAGCATCAGAAGAACCTGCCACAGGGTTGTCCTTGACCCTACTGCCTCACATTCCCTTCATGCATCTCTGTTTAACAAGCTGGAAACCTTTAACCTCCTGGAATTCTAGGTGCTGATTAATCAAAGTCAAGCAGAGGCTTTGTGAACCTTCTGTTTAGGTATGTTTTCATTTTCAAGTGGCGGTGCTAGATTGTTGATAGTTAAACATTTTTTTAAGTGTAAACATTATTTAATTAGTTTCTAAATGAGATAAGTAGTGGAAATCTGCCTGTTCTGAAGAAAGAGAATATTGTGGGTCAGTGAAAACTGACAAAAATAATGTTGTTCTGTTTAAGAGCCTATTAATTCCTTGGTTAGCTAGCACGGTCCCAAACAAAATGTGACCACAAACTGTGTGTTCATACTGGCCACAGCTTTTGGTATTACCATAGTATGGGAAAAAATTATTTCATATTGAGCCTTGTTCAGAAGCCAGTGGTTAAGTTGTAGGCGATTTCAAAATGCAGTTACTCCCTACATAAAAAATGTACAGTAGAGAATAGCAGCTTAACCATGTGGAGAAATAAAGCCAGAAGAGAGAGTATGTTTTCAGTAGCAATTTAGTGCATGATTGATCTTACTGATAGCAGTAGTGCAGTGTTCATAGCTGAGTAAGCCCACCAGCAACAACTTGCTTGTAATGTGTGAGTGTTGGAAAAATGCAAAGAAAATAAAACAAATTTCAAGTAAAATTTACATTTGTATCATAAAATTCAACATGTTGGAGTTAATTTCCTTTCCAAAACTCCTCTGTTTATGTGTTTATTTGGCCATTTCCTCTCTCTTCTGTGTCTGTCTTGATATGTCCAGTACATCTGTTTTGTTTTAATTAACACCTGAGAGGCAAAAACAGTGTTGCCAGAGGCAGTTGACTTCGCCCCTGTGTGTTTACTTGATTATTAAATTGCCTGCAATGCTTCCTACCCTCTCACCCCTCCATTCCTCTGATAAGATAGTTGATAAAGTCATGCAGCTTTTTTGCCTTTGAGTGTCCCAGAGGAGTTGTCCACTGCCTGGGTTATACAGACAAGAAACCAGAGGGCAGAGCATGGCGTGGCATGAAAGACAGGTCCCCCCTCTGAGGACCTGGTGGCTCTCAGAGTGACATTGAAGGTGACATTGATTTGAGATTGTGCAGTTGTGCAACGTGGGCTGTGCACTCAGGGCATGATTTTGCTCTAGTCATGCTTTGTGGTTGAGTTATGACTTGGGTGTTAGTGAACAAAAGCTTGTTTTCCCTGATGATGTGAAGGGAAGCTTGTAAGCTGAAGACTTCTACCATGTAGAAATATGAATATGAAAGTTGTCAAAACCACGTGGCAGTGGGTGAGAATATGTCCCTTTTCGCCCTGACCACTCTTCAGCGGTTTCTCATGTGTGTCTGAGCAGCCAGGGTGAGTGTAAGGATGTGTTCAGAACAGCTCTGGCACAGCTGGGGAGTCCTTATGTTTGTCCTTTCTTGTGCAGCTCTCCCTTCACTGTTTCCCTTTGTAACGAGGGTGCTCAGGGTAATAGGCATACTTCAGCATTGTAAAATCAGCATCTTTGTATTGATTTATCCCTTTTCAGTGCACAGCTTCCTTTCCCATCCAAAACAAGGCAAGGGCTCTTACCTTCCTTTCCATCCCTTGCAAAGAATCAATTTGAAAACTGTTCTGGTAATAGCACTGAGTCCTGCATTGAGGCAGCAGTGACCCTTTCCCTCAAGCTCCTTGTGCTGCTCTGGCACACAAGAGAGTGTGTGCTCCTCCTTCTGTGCTCCTTTGTCTACTGACCTTCAGAAATAAGACTACTGAGCTAAATTTCAGGTCCTACCTGTTGGAACCTGTGTTCACAAACCTTAACATGGTCTGACAGGTTGATGTCTGCAAAACCTGTATTCCCAAGAACAGAAAGTGTTCACATTATTGGATGGAAGATATTCTTGAGCCTGGTCCTTATTTGTTGGTCCAAAAAATTAAAATGCTGGAATAGTAATGACAACATCTTGGAACACAGATTAGACCCAGTGTTATCTAGGCCTCCATATTCTTAACTTTGAAACAGCCTTCTGAATTTTCCCCATTTGGTTATATTTATATATTGATTTTCCTCTAAACTTCAGTTTTGATGTTTTGTGCCAGGACTGTGTTGTTGTTGTTGTTTTGTTGGTTGGTTTTCTTGAATGACTGCAGTAGTTATGCCAGGATTTCTGGATTAATAGTACAGATTCAATGTCTGTGTAAGGGCCTGATATATTTCAGTTTCACTTGGGAGGATGCTGGTATCCAGCTTTTGGGTGTATATTAAACCATCATTGTGGGTCATAAATTGTTGTTGTAGTTTGTTCACAAAGTGCCTTGAGATTTGCATTCTCTGAACTGATAAATAAAATTAGTGATTGTGTTCTGATAAATTCAGGCGGTCGTGGTGCTGTTCCTTTGAGGACTGGATGTTGCATGTTGGATTTTGCGTGCATGGTGTGTGAAGCTAACCTTGTTTCATAAGAACTCACTCCACAGCCATTTATTGTGAGGTGTTACCTTGTGGCCTGGGAACAGCAGGTTGTTTCAGCTTAGTTAGCTCAGTGGCAGCAGTTCTCCCAAGACCGTGCTCTCAGGTCGAAAGTCCATGGTTTGCACAATGGGCTTTAGACTGCTTTCAGTTCCTTTTGTGTTGTTTCCACTCCTTTTTACTCATTCATGACTGCCACATCATTTTTGTGCTGGGAAGAAGAAAGTGAGTTGTTTCCTTTGGGAGGTCTCTTTCTGCCTGTAAAGAAGCGGCTTTCAGTATTTGTTTCCTGCTGCTGTACTTCTATCACCAGATCAGCTTCTGTTTTGCTTCTACAGTCTCTGCTTTCAGATGGGTTAAACAGGGCAGTGAGCTGTGCAGACTATTGTAGGACATGCTCATCTATGCCTGTTCTGGCATATAAAGTAAGCTTAGAGCTGCAGCATCTGACTGATGGCCTGGGTGAGTGGTGATTGTGTGCCACTGGCATGTCACAACAGTAAGGTGCTCTGGTTACTGCTACTTCCATCAGTAATTTCTTCTAGAAGTAATTTCTTCAAGATCTTCAAGATGCACTGAGTGAGATTTATATATAAAAGTGTATAACATCTCTGAGATGTATGAAGTACCTGCTGGTAAAGAGGAGTTTGTAGTGCTTTGAATTAGTCTTCTGAAACCTTAATACACCCAGGATGTGCAACCAACCCTCTTAATCACCCAGGGTGTGGGACCAACCTCCTGCTCTACACAGTAAAAAGAGGGAGCAGCTCCAGAGGCTCGTTGCCCTCCTCAGGTTGGTATATACATGGTTTACATCCATGCCATTGCAGACAGGGACAGGTGGGGTACACTGGGTTTTGAGGAAACCCATCTCTTATTCTTGACTCAGAGAGGCTGTAGAGCTGACTTACAATGCCTGGCTTTCAGGTGTCTGAAGTTAGGTGTCAGGAGACACATCCTAAATCTCTCACTGCAGCTGTGGATCCTGAACAGAGGTCAAGAACTTTAGTTAACACCTTTGTCTCTCATCAAATTATTTTAATATATAAGCTCTGGATATTGTGGCTGTAATTGTGTCTTATTTTGAGGCAATTTTAAGTACCTTCCTCTCGCTTAGGCTAGTTATGTCTGCATGTGTTTACCCTGTTCAGTAGAGCTTTTCTTAGAGACGCATCTAGAACGTGTGGAGGTTCTCAGAAAATGAACAGAAGGAGATTTCTGGAACGTCTGTTGTGAAGGAAAAGGAGCATTTTCTGTGAAGAATGTAGTAAGAATTAACAGACATAAAGCAAATTACCATCTGAAATGTTGAGCCTTTGGGAGGTTTCAAAAGACCAAGGCAGATCATGGAAAACACATTCTGCTAATGTAGGACACAGCTTAGTCCATGAAAGTTACTAATTTCTGGAAACTTCTTGTAATCATGTCAAACTCCTTACTAAACCATCTGGACTTTTTTCCATTCTTGGCTCAGTTAGTATGTGTAGCCTCTTTTATTTGGCATGAATAGTATGGGGGCTGAAACAAAAGACTCCAGAGTTGGCTAAGGAAACCTTCTCAAAGATCAATTTTATTAAGAGATCACATGAGACAGAGTTTTGCCCCACTTTGGGATTTTGTGGAATCTCAAGGAGCTAATGTGGCAGGTAGTGAAGGAGCAAGGAACAGTCATGCTAGATTGGGTGCAGGTGCAAGGAGATAGCTGAACTTTGCCCAGAGTCATTCAGTGAGTCAATGTGTATGTGCCTGCCTCCTAGCAGCACGAAATAACTTTAGAAGCTCAATTATCTAATCAAGATAACAAGGCATTTGAGGAAGGATCTTTCCCCTCTGGATCATTTTATTGGATCAGCTAAATTGTATGACTTTGTTAGCTGTAATGTGCCTCAATTGAAAGCTACAGCTTGTGGAAGAAGATGGAGAGGGCAGCCTGGAGTGAGCCACGCCAAATTGCAAAATTCAGATCTGGATCTTGTTCTCTCCTGAAATTACAGTAGTCTGAGCACACCTCTGATCAAATTGTTTGGCATATTTGGAAGTGTGTCTTTCTTTTTCCTTCAGTGTTGTTCTTTTGTTCAAGAGTCATCTCACTTTGAAATGGCTGGTCTCTCTTCTGCAGTTGTCAAATGTCAGGGTAAGAATTTTGGAGGGGAGTTGCTGTGTCTTGAGCTTAGGTGGATCAAAGATGCGTATGTGTGTGAGTGTATGTAGAGATTTCACATCACATGGTATGGGAAGAGATTCCACTTGGGAATTGGACAGGCAGCAGGTATCAACATGCCCAAATATATATTGACAAATGCATTTGATGTGCCTGTCAGAATAGAGCTTGCTCCCTGAGAGAGGGCAGCTGTCTGCTGCTGACTGGAGAGGGAGAGAGAATGTTTTTGAGCGAATGGATCTTTGTCATCTTTCCATCTGGTAATGTGGATGTGCTAAATTGGTGGAAGGAAGTAGGAGGGAGTGCAGGAGCCTACCTGCCAGTTGACAGTGTTTTGCCCAGTTCCTTTTCTCTCCAAAAGCTGCCATCAGAACTGGTTTTCTTACTGATTCTAAAAAGTTAATAAAATACCCAGAAAGAGAAGAGTTGTATTCCTAGACACTAAGTCAAAATATGATCTATGTAGAACATCTTTGTAGTGATAAACTTAGTGTGGTCCTAAGCATCAGTGGAAAGGCAGACGCACTTCCCAAGGAAGCTTTCCCTTGTTTCCTGTAGTTTGTGGTCTGCTAATTAGGTCAGTTGGTATACTTGAACTATACAGAGATTTGTTGAAGTGCCTGCTTACGGAGGAAGGCATGACCATCTCCCTGCAAAAAGATGGCAGCTCTGAACAAAAAGATTGTTCTTTCTTGATCCCTGGTTTTATTTTTACCAGGCGACGTGATGTCTGCCAGTTCCCTTTGTAGAAACCTGTGTTACTTTTAATAAATGCCAGAAGTCTGGTGTAGAAACTGGAAATTAAGATATTTGCAAGTTTGCAACTGTTTGTGATGAGAATGTGGGTTGTTGCTTTCAGTCAAAGAAAGACTGAATATTTAATTAATAAGGATGATTCCAATTAAAATGCTTATTGTTTTGCTTTCCCTCTTATATGGGAAAATGCAGACCCTGTTCTGTAAAAGTTCCCCATGGCTACTTTAGAACAAATATATAGTTATTCCTTCCTCATTACTTTTCACCACTAATTATAAATCACTGGATCACCAGTGTCTGACTCTACTTGCAGTTAAGAATTTATCTGCATTATTTTGAAACTTCCTCTTTTTCCCCAAGGTTTAAACGGGTGATGGCTGTATCAGATTAGAAGGAAAAAGAAAACTTAGACTCATTACATAGGTCTGAGTTGAGGGCCGGGGGCTGTGATCTGGCTACATTCTCTCATTCATTTTTTACTCCACAAATAGTGATGCATTCTTGCCAGCAGGCAAATTTAATTCCTTGGCAGTCCACAAAGTTCCTTCCTCCCACTGCCGGCTGTTCAAAAAGTAACCTGCTATTAATGTTCATGCTATTAAAGACGTTCATGGTATATGGTCCTTCACTGTGTTCCTTATTTTCCAGGGTTTATAAGGACCAGTATTGTCTAATTTGGGATCCATTGCTTAAAATAGCCATTCATTCCAGAGCTACAAAAGAGTAAAAGTGCTGTGCCCAGTGGTTGGGGGTTTATAGGGTTGGTACTTTGCTGTCAGTGCAAATATTTGAAAGTTCATTTTGTGCATATTTTCCTATTTAAATCTATCTATTATTCTTAAAAACGCATAAAGAATTTTTCTTATGCTAATTAAAAACAAATTATGTGGGTTTAGACCAAAACAACTGATGCAAGATTTTTAAAATGGATTATTTCAGACATTATTTTGAGCTGTTTTAGGAAAGAAATTGAGCAAAGAGAAACTATTCTTTTCTTGTTTGCTTTTTTCCCCCATCTCATGATTTTGACTAAAGATACTTTTGAGGCTTTTAAAAAGAAATCTAGTTCTGTCTTATTGCAGAAGATTAGCCTGTTGTAATCACTAGGCAGACATTTGTACAGTAAAGGTGTTAAACTATGAGATAATCGGTTTGGAGATGCTGGGAAGTAATTTGTCTTGTTCTACGTCTTCTAGAAAGCAAACACAGTAGTAAAGGTGGTTTCCTGCCTCTCAGTTTATTTTTGTGGTCATTAATTTAACTTTAATTCTTTATTTTCTCTTGTTGCCTTGAAGATGGATTTTGATGAACACCAAATTCTGTAGTACTGGCAGTAGATTGCAGGTAGACTGTTAAGTAGAAATGGATTATAATTTCTTTGCTTTTTGGCTCATTTGGTTGTCTGATTCCAGTGGTGCCAAAAGCCAGAGTTTAGAGTTCTTGTCACCCTTGTGCCTTTGGTGAATTTGAATTTTTACTTAAACTGTGCCATATATATTGTTTCAAATTAATTTCTGGTTCACACATTTTTCTAGGCCATTCATTTGAGTTTCTTCATCCTTTCTGAGGGTTCAGCCCTGAGTGAAGTGACCGTGACAAAATCCATCCTCTGGGATTGGGGGTGGGAAGGAGTTGGATTCCTTGTGTAATGAAAGGGAATTCAGTGAGAGGTTCTGATTTCTCTCCAAAGAGTTCGTTACATTTCCTAGCAAAGGCCAGATACTTGTTACTAAAAACTGTTAATTGGATTGAATGTGCTTGCAAACAATCAGGGGGGTAGTAACAAAGAGCTGTCGGAGAGGATGGACAATGCCTTGTTCTGAGCTTCAGGATAAATGACAGTCCCGTGCTCATTATGAACTGATGGGGTGTTTCTCCACAGTTAAGGTTGCAACTACTTTCCCATTGTATTTTGTTTCATCAGATTATTTGTTTTGTTGTATGAGAAAACTTGGATTTGAAAATGTCTTTTGTCAGTTAACTTTATTTTTAACAAAGCTGGTTTTGTGTGTTTCCAGTGCTAATTGAAGTCCATCAGTGGCTATATGATTTAATGGCCTTAATAGGAATCTCTGAGCACAAACAAAACAGAGTACTATAAATCACAGCATGTGCAGAGAAATGTAATTCCTTTCTGTGAAGAGGTAAAGAGCAAAATTACTGAGCTGTATTATATTGCATACCCTGCAGGTCATCTGAAGAACTGGGATTTCAGAGTTACTCGCTTTTGTAGAATAATGTCACATAAACAGAGTAAAGTACAAATATCAGTGACTTCTTTGTTTCCTTTGTGTGGCCATAAGCAGTGAGTTTTTTAGTTTTGTTGAGTTTTAGCAGTTTTACTGTGCTTCCCATACTCGTAGGTGCAGGGACAGTAATTTAACTTAGCACATTTGGTGGCAAATATTGTAAAATAACTGAAGGTAAGTTGCTTCTACAATATCCA
Organism: Emberiza elegans; assembly: GCA_024865655.1. Lineage (NCBI taxonomy): Eukaryota > Metazoa > Chordata > Aves > Passeriformes > Fringillidae > Emberiza > Emberiza elegans. The sequence goes on along the minus strand of JALJVW010000175.1, from coordinate 30,158,253 downwards.
CCTCTCTGTGGTTCTAGTAACCAAGGTAATTTGCCCATGATATTATATGGAGATACCTTACTTCTATTGGGATAACATAATTTTATTTCATTTTTAGGTAGTTGGCAACTGTGCAGAAATATTTGTGTGAAGATGAGAACTGCTGTGCAATTGCTGGGGCTCATGGAATATTGTTCTAGCATCTGTTTTTCAACATACTGAATTTTAGTGTACAGACTATAGCATCAATCTTTTTCTCCTTTTGCTAGCAAGACACGTTTTAAATTCAAAAAAGAAATACAGCAAACATTCACAGACATATGCCAGTAAAGACTGCAGTTGGATAGGTGTGATTTCCCATCTTTTCTCTCTTGACCTTATTGCTAGAAAATCTAGGATGTCATCTCAGACTAATTGTGCTGCTGGAGTGTATCCATTTTACTGAGCTGAGGGATATCTTTTGATGTACATAGAGATTTAATTATCAATATATCTCTTGACAGCATTTCAAGAATGGTAGAGAAGAGAACAAGTGGGCTATATTTTAAGCTATCATTGACATCTTCAAACTCCATAGGATGTTGACAATGCATAATGTTATGTAAAATTCCATAGTGGGAAATGGAGAGCTGCTGTCAAGACTCAGAATTAAAACAAAAAAGAAAATTTCAGAAGGAAGGAAATAAGCTGTGGATGGCAGGTTATTTCTTCTTGAAATAATGTGTCAAAAATATGTATTTTATTGCTGCTTTTTGCATTCTTCTGCTACCTTATATGCAGAACTACCTACTGTATCTTCTGTGTTACCCCTTCCCAAGGGGAAACCAATGATGCAAAGATGAATTGCTGGAGCTGGTAAACTCCTAAGCTGTGTTAGTTCATGTGCTGTTTCCTGCTCTGCTCTAGGATTGATGGAAAAGGAAGTCAGTTAGTTGCTCTAATGGGAAGCATGCAGAGTCCCAGTGTGAGGTGGATGCATCCAAACCTCTAAAGAGTGCAGCAGTTCTGGCTGTTGGCTGGGATCAGCTCTGAAGAGCAGGAGGTTCACAGGAGGTGAGCTGGGTTTCCTTTAATGAAAAACCAAACCAGATAGCAAGTTCTTAGCTTGGGTTTGTATTTGTAGTAAGAAGGGAAATTTTATATTAATGACATTACCAATTTGTATCTGGAATAGTTGGGACTGGAGCGGGGAGGGAGGTGTAGAAGAAGAAACAAGCCTGAAAAACAGCTACAAAATAAACCAGGACATTTCTAGTTATACATGCAAAACCAGAAGGTAAGATTTGAAAACAAACGAATTACATTTGCACTCACTTAAATGCTCTTACCTTTTGATATGGTGTAATGCCACATGTAGGTCCTTGAAACAAAGTGCAATAAACCTTCTGCCTTGTTTCTTTTGTTCCAGTAATGTTGTAAACCATTTAGGATTAACATTTGTAATCTGGTGCTGCTTCCTGGACTGAAGTATCACTCTGTAAAGTGCTCTTGTGTGTTTGCTGTCATTCCTCATTACTCACATGCAGGCAGCAGTCGGCATTAATGGCATGTGACTTTGCCTTGCTCATGCTGCCTTGGTGTGGATAGGAAGGTTGTCTGCCTCAGTTGCAAATATTGGAGTTTTAGACCACAAAAGCATAACCGTTTTCTTTTTTTCCCCTCACTGAAATGCTTTGATATGGTAATGATCAAAATATGGTGTGATTCCAAAAGAGGTATACAAACTTTCTTGTTCCTGGCATAAAAATATTACTCTCTGGAAACACCTTCTGTGTCAAATGATGGATATGTTCCTGTGATTTATGTAAGTGATTGTCAGGAGGTTTTGTGGCTCATCCAATTTTAGCAGTCAAGTACTCTTTCCTTGTCACTTATGACATGCTTGATGAATTTTCATGATTAGCTAATGTGCTTCGTAATTGTCAAAACTTTGCATTGGTATTCCTTGGAAATATTGAGAAGGGGGAAGTCAGCTCTACCTCCCACTTGTTCTGCACAGCCACACTTTTTTCTTCAGTTCTCTTTTATTTACCCTGTCCAGTAGCCTTTTGGAAACCTCTCAGTTAGCTTTGGTTAACTCTTTCTCAGATTCACACTTTGTTTGTCTGTTCTTTAGCAAACAGCTGTGTTGTTCTTGGCTTGGGCACAGAAATACCTCAGTACAGCAACATGTAAATTGTATTTAACAGGATGGTTTTGGTAGTAAGACAGAGTGCTCCTGAGAATGTGACACTGATATTTTTCATCTCATATTTTATCACTTGTGTTTTATACAGAAATACTGACAAAACTGTGGGGTTTGTTTTCCTACACATAACCTTTTCAGATGCCCTTGGTCTCTCTTTCAGGTCGGTGTGCACCTCATTGCCTTGCTGTCCCCATCATTAGTTCAGACACTCCAGCAACCTGTCAAGTACATCCTTCCTGTCACCAGAGAGATTGAGTTCTTTATGGTGTCTTTTATAAATGTTTAAGTCTGTGATTCTGTGATTTCTGGCTTGGTGACAGGTGAGGCCCCTAATGGGCAGCTCTGTGCCACCGGGGAAGGACCCCACCATTACAGGCAGCAAGGCCAGCACCTCCCTGCTGCTCTCACTGCCCCTGTCACTTAGCTGTCTCACGTGGCTGGCAGTAATTACAGTGCAGGAATCTGGGAAGCAAGAGAAAATGCAGAGGAGCCTTGTGGTCCTGCTTTGGGTCTCCTGCCCTCTGGGAAAAGGCAGAGAGGGCACTGCAGGGTTTGGCTGGCGTTTCCAGGGTCAGCTCTGGCTGATGGCAAATGGCCGTGCCTGTGCTTGGTGTCACCCCTCTGGGCAGAGCTGGGTCCCTGCTCATGCAGGCAGAGCAACGAGTGCTCCTGGCTCTGCTCTGAGCACTGTGCCTGTTCTTTAAGGTAAGCCCACCTAGTCTTGGAGTGTGCAGGATTACTCCCTGAGAGACAGAGGGATCAGGTGTTCCTGCTGTGTCTGTGGGGCTGGCTGGGGTCCCCCTGACATCCCTCCCCAACACTGGGTGTGCACAGTCTGTCATGTCCTCCTGCCAGGCTCATTTTTTTGCTATGCATGTACCTTGCATTGGGCTGTCACCCAGAGCTCCTGAGGGCAGGTGTTCAGAGATCCCTGTCTGATGTGCAACATCTTTGAGGGGAGAATACATACACTGCACCCTGCAAGGCTCTGAGGGTGTATTTTATCAATAGTTTTCCCTCCTACCTTCCATTTCAAAGCTTTCTGTGAACTTTAATCCTCCCATTAATTTGCCTGAAGGAAACATGAGTTGACTGTTCTTGAATCTCATTATTGACTCCTTGTTGCATCAGGAGTTTATCTCTGGAGGCAGGGGCTCTGGGTGCCCAGAAGAGGATGCCATGCTCCTGTGTTGCCAGCAACAAAGCATCCATCAGGAATGCTGTGGAAGTGAGGCCAAGCAGTCAGTGCTGTTGTCATGCTATCACATGTTTGACCTGGACCCTGCTTTGTGCCAGGGACACCAAGAAGTTACCAATGGTTGCAATTGGTGCAGCATTGCTTGTTGCTAAAATAGTGTGATGGGGGTTTCATATTATTTTTTTTCTTTTCCTTGGTAAAGTTTGGAAATTAAATCCTTTGTCCCTGAAAAGTCTCCACAAAAATAAAATCTCTCTGAGAGAGAAACTGGTTGATGTGCTTTCTGAATTGCTTACATAAATAACTAGAAAACTCATTTTCTTGTCTCTTCAAAGTATCACAGCCCAGTGTATCTGATGGGATGCAGTGTTCCAGGCTTGCCCCCTGGGTCATGCAGAGGCCGGTGTGTAATGACGCCAGTCTGTTCGTAGGAAAGCTGCCATCGTGAGACCTCCTAAAATCTGTAGTGAGTGTAAGAAAATACTCTACTGGGCTCTCTATTGCTTCTCTCTCTCCACAATGTTTAGCTTGCTTCTCTGTCTTCTTCATCAAAACCCACTTGATTTTTTCTCTGAAATCGAGACTCATCACTCATCATGAATCTAGTGGTGAAGTTGCTTGTTTTGTAGAAAAGGGGCATTAAAATTATTTTAAAACTTTAAAAATGGATAGTCAGAATGAAATTTGAAAATAAGTGTTCATAGTGGAAGTTGTGCATCTGTTACTAGGTGATGGCTCTTCAAACGCTTTGACGTTTTTACTGTTGGTTTAAGTGGGGGTGAATCTATGCTAGAGTTTGGTCCTTCTGACAATCCAACCCATATGACATTATAGGAAGACATAATGTAAAAGCAGAGGGGAGTGGGGAGTATTTTAAAGCAGGTAGCAGTGAACATAACTGAAAGCTTTCTAAAATCCTGTGAACTGAACTTCAGTTTTGATGGATCTTACTGCAGATGCCATTTTAAAAGCTGTCATTTCAGCAAAGGAAGGAGCAAGGCCCCCTCTCTAGGTCAGTTCAGATCAGAGGTTTGAGAAAAACTTGGAATGAAAATGTAAAAATTAATATTGAAGAGATTTTCTGATTTTTCTATTTAGAAGGTTGGCTGCATTAACAAAGTGCTCTGATGGCTCTGTAGCAGTCAGCAGATACCCAGTGACATGCACACTCATCCCTGCCCCTGAGTGCCCCCCAAGGCTGGGGAAGGGGGGCTGGGGGGTGAGGACAGGCTGCCTGACACAGGAATCCATCACTTGGCATTTGGGCAGATCACTTGCTACAATGAGACTTCAGAGGGAGCTTTCTGGTTGCCTCTGCATTCCTGGATAATTCCTGAAAAGGCTACCCCAGCAACTGATCACAGGGCTGCTATAAAGCAAATTCCTGGATGACACCACGGTGTCGGGTTCCAGTCTGAGTTTCCTCTTTCTGCCCTGCACGAAGGTGTGCAGGGCTGTGCCTGTGCAGGCATGCTGAGCTCCATCTGCAGCCAGTCCCTCCTGGCCAGGGGGAATGGGTGACCGTGGCTGTCATGTGGTTTGTTGCTAACACAGAGCTGACAGCAATATTGATGAGTGGTGGTTGAGTTGTGCTGGAATAGCTGAGACTGGTAATAATTATGTCTGCATTAAACCCCACAGCCTAAATGCTCCCCATCCTGCATTTCCACCTGCTTTAGATGTGTTTCCAACAGTGGATTTCCAGTGCATTAGTGTGTGTGTGTACATGTGTGCATGTGCACAGATTAATCTCCAAAGTGGTCATTTCCAGCAGAGTCTTAATCTGCAGTTTCCTTTGTGAGGAGCTGTCTGTCTGGAGAGTAGATTTGAGCCTTTATACCACCAGGTCACATGCAGGGCAGTCAGCCAGCATGGATTTTCCTAGTTCTGCTATGCAGGAGACCTAAATCTTTTTACCTGACTGGGTTTTCCTTCTCAGCAGTGACACATCTGTGATCCTTCCCTGCTCAAGCCCAGATTTCTCTCTTGAGCAGACATTACCCAATTTCTCTGTGTAGCTTATGCTTTTTTCTGCCAGTACCTTTCTGTGCCTTGGACCTTACAGCTCCTCAAGGACTGAGCTGACATCAGCAGTTCTGCCTTTATTTATTGTCTTCCCTCCAGCAAAGCAGCATGGATGGTGTTTAATCTACAGTGGTTCCTCCACTTGGCTGCCCCTGTTCTTCTCACATTTGTTACTGAGTCTGATCATGTATTACATGAATAGCAGCATATATGAAAATATCTAAGTGCTTTGTGCTGGCAAACACTGTGTTATGGACTGTGACCACACAGGGAGCTGGATGTTTCCCTGGATATTTGTAATGGTGAAGTTGCCCTGGAGCATGGTTTTTCCAGTTGCGACCATCGCAGTAGCTTACAGAGCTCTCATGCAAAATTTCATGAAGATGATAATATTACAAAGAGTAGGGCTGTTGCAGAATATTTTTCTTCTCAGTTACATGATACAAAGTGAGATTAAAGCTAAGTGAAGTTTCTGACCAGTGCAAGAAGAATGTTGCTCACAAAAGAGTCAGTGACCACCTTTTAAAGGACCAGGCTTCATTGCTAGAAAATCTGGATAAGCAAAGCCAGTCAGTGCTTATGAAAAAAAGCAATTAGATTTTTGTAATATAGATGAAACCAATTTGATTTTTCTAATGCTTACAAATTCAGCTTCCTAAATTATATTAATCAACATGGAATAGGAGAATCAGTTGATTTTTACAGTAACTAGAGCAGCTGTGCCCTGGGCTATGGCCCCAGCCTCTCCAGTTAAGGGATATTGTATGAGATATGATGTGAAGAAAGCTAAGAGCAGGCAGTGCTGTGCTCTTCTGAGTGAGAGCATTTTGTTCTTTGTTGGAAGCTGAGATTGAAAGGGTGAGGTAACTTTTTCTGAGAATACTTGTAAACAGTATCAGAGTTTTATTGATAATTATAGCTCCTCTTCCTTCACCTTCTGTTATCTCTTTAGTTATTTACCTGTGTGAAGGTGCAGAGGGCTGATGTGAAAACTGTGATGCACACAACTCAGTGTCCGTATTTTCAACAATTGTTTGGTTCAGAAAGGAATACTCGTCTCTCCATTTTATTGTTCAGCTGTCTTGAAGGAATATTTTGTATTTCTTTTCCACTAAAGCTTTTTTTATTTTTCCTGGGTGTGTTGATCCTGTCTCTTACCTTCAGAAGTTTTGAATTCTGTCCTACCATGTGGTTTTTCAGCATCTCTGTCTTTTGACTGTCACTTGCAAACTCCTGGCCAGCTGGATGGTGTCACCTGGATTGGGCCTGGGGGCCCTTGCATATGAAAGGATCCTTGCTGGGTCCCTTGCTGCGTGGTGTCAATGTGCATTAGGACTTCTCCAGTGGAGCAACCAGGAAAGGAGAAGCAAATCAGCATCCCCTTGTGAAGTCAAAGCACTTATGTTAAAATCTGAATGGTTTCATCCAGATGTGAAATGGCCTTCAGAAGTACTGGCATGGAAGGAAGTGGTGGGATTTGGTTTCACATAGCACTCTCAGCTTCTGCCTTCTTGAAATCTCTCTTGGATCTTGTTTTGCATAAAGGCAGTTGAAATGCTGACAGTTGTTAACATCCATAAGTTTAATAGATGTTTATTTACGTCACCAAGGCAGACATAAGATCTGAAGAACATGCACTAGAGAAAAATCTCTTTATTGTAAAAGAGATATTGGGTCTCTCTGATAATGGTTATTCAGTGGTTCAGTTCATAGCCACCAAATACTGAAATGCTGAATTTCAGGCTGGGAGCCACTGGATGGGCTGGTGGTGGGTGATGAAGGTGCTCTGTGCTGCTGAATGGACTGCAGAGGGCTGGAGCTGGCTGGGCTGGGCGGTCTCAGGCCCATCAGCAGAGTCACTGAGGGTGGTACAGCAGCGCTGGATGACGCGGGCAGCGTGTGTCCATCCTGCCACAAGCAAATGACTGACGGCTACAAGAAAGGTGCAAGAGCTGGTATCCACAGTGACAGTTCACATTCAGGAAGTTCTCAGCAATTAAGCACTTACTTTTTAATGTAAGTTTTCTTTTGCACGGTGAATGATTTATGACAGGGTTTTAAAATTTATTGCTTTGACTATGCCTGCATACTTTGAGCACTCTAAATAAAAATCAGAAATGTTTGAAAAATAGAATATAATGCTTTCTGGAGGATGTGTAATGTAGTTATCACCAGTCAGTTACAGGAAGATATTTACACAGTGTAGGAATTGTTACTTAAACTCCTAGTAATACAATTATTGCATTAGTTACCAAATCCTGAAATGACCTCAAGCCCCTGAGATCTGAGGTAGTTAATGCCAAAGGGAATATGTTGCATTTTAAACAAAGCAAGCTATTTTAAACAAGGATTAGTTACTTGTCATTTGTCTAATGCTTTGCAGTGTATATTTGAAAAGAAGATTCACATTTTCTGCCTGCTCAGATAACAGGGGACTTTTCTTACTGAATTTTGGAACCATAGTGTTTCCTAACGACACACAGATAAGGAAAAGCTGTCCCCTCCCCTCAAGTCATTTGAAGTTCTCAGCCCATTTGTCACAGAGAGATATGTCACCCTAAAACAAATTGGTATGCAGAAGAGCACTCAGCCACTGTTCTCTGGGGTAGAAAACCAGCATTGGTCACCTCACTGGTGATAGCAAATCATCAGGACTGTCCACACAAACCAGATTTATGTACATAAACCAGATTACTGGGTTGGAGGATGTGAGCCCTGCAAAGTTGGGTTCTCAGGATGTGGAGGTAATTTATTTTTGTTTTGAATGAATGGGGAAGGTGGATAGTTGTTGGTATAGGGGGAGCAGGTGGATACTCTGTTACTCTGACTGGCAGTGAGTTTTCATTCTCAGCCCTCAGAAGTATTTCCCAGGTGTTTTGTGCTGGGCAGGGGTCCGTAGCTGGAGAGCCTGGGCAGGTTTTTCTGTTTATAGCATCAATACCCTGCACTAGTGTGTGACAGCAGGTCACACAAGTGTGACATCCCCAGACATATGTGTGGGTCCCCCCTGTGGTTTTAGTAATCAGGCATTTAGGTGCTTAAATCCTTATTCAAGGCTCTGGGAGAGTTTGGGTGCATAGTCACTGACTGGATTTGGCCCCAGGATGGTTGTGTGACCCCCAAATGAGTTTTTGAAGCTGTCTGTGTCTGTACATGCTGCAGAATTGGGCCTTCCAGACTTGCCTCCCTCACTTTGGCTATGCAGGAGCATGTAACTGGGTCAAAAAACAGGCTTGAAATAATAGTGAGGTAATTTCCTTAGTTTCCCTTTGACTTGATTCCTCCAATTCTGTGGTGGTCGTTTTTGAATTTTTTTAAGCCATGCAACAGCAGTGAAAGTATTAACTATGTGATCAAAAGCTTGTGGCTGAGCTAATTTCAGGCTTATATTTAATTATACACTCTCTGTATTGGGTAATGACAAAATGGTGTCCTTCATGTCCTTCATGGGAGTCCTTGCATTGTTTTTTCTCTAGCCCAAATAATTATTGATGGGAAAGTAGGAACAAGAGTAAGACAGGGCTTATTTCATACAAGAGTCATCATCTTAAATATGCTCATTGTAGACTGTAATTTTCTTTTAGCTTAAGCATTGTTTAAGTAAGTTTATATTAAGCATTGATCCTATTTTGTTGAAATATTTGCATGGTTCACACTTTTCATTTGTTAAACAGTGCATTTGTAGTCACACCCATTCAGGAAATCTATGCCAGCCATAATTTTACTTGATATTAAATTGTACATGATGGCTTTGAAAACAAGCAGCTTGTAGGATTGTGTACTCTCTGTTTCTTTTGAGTGTCTTCCAGAATTACAGTTTAAGTGTATTTCTGGTTCTGCCTGAAATTTTGAGTCTGTGGCATTTGCTTTCAAAAGACTTCTGGTGATGAAAGAGTCCATGTGCTACCAAACAACCTAAAACAAAATAATTAATATTAAAGCTCTGTTTCCCTGTAAACTTAGGTATCTTTGGGTATTTGGATACATTTTTCTAAATCAGTTCTGACAAGAGATTCAAAACTTCCTAGTAGCCTAGAAGTTAGCTTCACTTATTAAAATTTCTGTGCAAATAACAAAACTGATTTTTTAAAATTTTCCTTTTAAGGGGAGACAATCTGATAAGCAGAATATAAGCAAGTGCCCAGGTGGGAGACAGTTATTTTCTTCTGTTCTTGCATTCATGTTGGTAATTGAGTACAAAATCCAGATGCCTCCAATGTCAAGTATTTAGAACATGTATGTGCAAAGTACTGTTCAAGAAGACAAACCAAATCAAAACTGGAAACTGTTGCATTGCTGTTAGTTCTTCCTTTGATTCTTTGCTGTAGACTGAAACATTACCAAATTAAGATTTTGGGGATAAATATTTCTTCAGCAAGTTTAGCAAAATAAATTTTAAACTCACAGCAGACACATTCTTACTATACAAATTTCTCTTTATTCTTATTCCTTGCTGTGGTCTGTGCCTGTCTTTTGAGCAGAGTGATTTTGTTTTGGGGTTGTTTCTCTTTGCAGGTAGTGCAGGTACTGCAGCTGTGTAATACTGAGTTTTGCACTGAGCCAGGGTCTGTTGTCAGTTTGGAGGTGCTTCACTCTCAGTGGTGATGATTTCCTTTCCACCAGCACTCTCTAAGTGCACAAGTGCTGCATTTTCTGTGCAATCAGAAACCTTTTCTGCACTAAAGTACTTGTGTGCAGAGGTTATGTTTTATCCTGGGCATGTCTGGAGCTGTGCACTTGTGAAACACTCACTTCCTTTAGGTTTAGAGGACTAAACTGTGACAGAAGCACAGTCCTATAGGAATTAACAGGTCTTTCCTCAATGTGCTTCTTTTTTAGTTTTGAAATTTAAAGCTATTTTTGGTAAGAGGAATCTTTTCTGCCTTGTCCACATTGCTCTGGTCACTGCCTTTTATTTTTTGTTTGCTTACCTTAGTAGCTGTAATTACAATATGATGTCCTGTCCTTAATGCAGTTTTTCCTTCTTTCTGTGAAATATTTCTGCCTCTTGTAATGAAACACATGGTTACTTGATTTTTTTTTTTTAAGATGAGATAGAAATTCTGATTTCAAGGCTCAGAGCATCATCTGCCTGTATGAGGGATTGGGTGCTGTATTGCCTGATTTTCCAGGGCCCAGCATTTTATGTATGAGCAAAAACTTCACCAGTTTCTGCTTTTGGGATTCCTGGCTACCTGTACTGCTTTGCTGTTCTCTTGCAATACTCAGCACATAGTCATAATCCCTGGTTTGAGAGATAGTAATTATTGAGCAGATGCAGCATACAGTGATAGTGAGGCTTTTAAGCAGCTTACTGGTAGAGCAGTTTAAAGAATGTTTACCAGCTATAGTAACATTACTTCTGGTTGCCTGTCTTAATTCATTTCAGATTAATCTGTCTTATAGTCGGAAGGAAAATGAAGTGAGTCAATAACTTAAAGAGTTATGTAAAATCTGTACAGTGCTAAATAATTGTGCAGTTTTATGTATGCTGCCGAAATTGGAATGTCAATTTGACACAAATTCGCCAAAACAGAATGCTAGATGATCCTGCCTCTTCCTCAAATAAAAGCCTTGAAACTTCTCTTTATGTACTGCTTGGGAGTTTACCAATCTTGTCGTCTTTCACAGGATGTCTTAGGCATGCTTGTTTTTCCGTATGGCAGTTAACTAAATCTGTGTCTGTTCGTGTGTGGGAGTGCGGGGGTGTGTTTCAGAGAATGATGGTCAGAGGTGTATGTGAATATGCACACAAACAGTATGCCCCATTCCCAGCCACTCATGTTGAACAAATAACCAGCTGAATCAGATAAGGATACGACAAATGAGATACATCTAATTGTATCAAGAGCAAACAGACTAAAAGTGACTAAATATTTTGGCAGAGGGCCCTACTGAGGAAACTAGATAAAGTGTTTCTGTTACATTGTGTGGGAAGGGAGAGAGGGTCTGAATTCTCCCCTCCTCCAAAGCTCTTAAGCCCAAAATATGATTCTCTTTGACTGTTCAGAGCTGTTGAAAAATTGGCGAAAGGCAAGCTTGGGGCATGCCAGTGCCAGATATTAAAACTCATCATGTAGAACCCATGGCTAAATCCTTTTGCTTATTGAACTTCCTGTAGTTTGTGACTGTTAGTTAGTTTTTCCTATTTATTTTAGAAAAGGGCCAGTGGGAAAAGTCTGGGCTCTCCACCCTAAAGAAAATAAATTGTGATTTCATCATGTTTTGGCCTAATCTCTGTTGTTCTTTATTTCATTGCGGGCATTCAAATCTGCCCTGATTGTTGGTTCTGCTCTTTCACTGCATCCAACTCAAGCTTTGCAAACGTAGCTTAGGGCTTATTCCAATGTATAATTTCAGCTGCTCTGTGTCAGCTCTTCTGTATCAAGGTTCATCCAATTTCCTTAGCTGCTTAGTTCCTATTAAACTTCAAGCTCTGAAGGTTGCTTAGACAAGAATCTCTCTTTTTTGCATTTGATTTTTTTTCTCCCTTCATGGTTAGTGTAAGTTGCTAGGAACAGTGAATATAACCTGAATTCAAGGGCATGGTAGTCTTTTGCATCCATTAGAAACATTTTGTGTCCATCACCTCACTGCTCATCATGGACAAATGTCTGTGCCTGATTGTTGAATGCAAGACAAGTTAGTTGATGAATTTGTTTAGGTTTCAGTGTGCACAGTATTGTGTTGCACAAAATTATGCCCTTTTGTTTTATAACATTGGTTTCTTTGATTCTTTTCTGGGAGAGTGTGCATTTGAAGTCTATATATCTATTAGTTTTCTTCACTGCCATTTAGATTAAAGTAAAAAGCAAGCTTCAGTGCAGTGTATATAACCTGGTGTGTTTTGTAGTATCATCAACAAAGACTGCATGGCCACTTTTTCATTTATCCATTATCAGTGACAGTTCATGAGAAAAATTCCTTTGCTTTGAAGGCCAAATGTGTGACTTCATTCTGTGTGCCTTGGGACAACTTTTCTTATGTGGTAACTGGATATGCAGACACTATATCAGTCTTAAGAGCTGAATTATTTTGGTAAATGAAGCTTATAAATTGTTGTAGTCCATTTTCTCGTGTGTAGCTTACTGCCTTAACCTGAGTTTGTAAGTGAGACGAACGGCACCAAACGTGTTGTAGCTCAGTCTCCAGATGAGAGTCCTGCTTCCTCCAAGCCAGAGCCCTGAGCTGCTTTGAGTGGCAGTGTAGCAAACAGATGGGGAAGGCCCAGCCATGAGGTTTAGGGGTTCTTGGAGAGTTGGAGTGGGGAGAGGAAGGAGCTGTCTGATTTTAATATTTGTCTTGGGATAGAGGAGGCGAGAGAGCATGAGGAGGAAACTCGCTCCTTTGGGAATCCTGGCTCATTGCAAATGGCAGTTTCAGCATGAACGTGCCTCCAGACCTGGCTCTGCCCCCTCCCTTGGCTTCTGATGAAACTTGTTAAGTGCACACAGCTCCTTCTTACATGACCATGACCTCTGCAAAGGTCTTTGCAGAATGAATGCTGATTTTTGCCAAACGTGTTTGCTCGCTTGCTTGCAAAAGTGTTGAATAACATGTGCCAGCTGGAAAAGAGGAGATAGTTTTTCCTCTCGTGTGCTTGTGAACACAAATAACATGTATTATGATAATAATACATCACCGAGAAAGCAACACTTCAGTCCTTCTCTGTATATGCTAGGATGTGAGTTAAAGTGAAGCAACAAAAAATTGGGGGAGCATCCTGTGGGAGAAAAATACAGTGCTTTCTGCTTTTTCACAGGAGAATTGAGATGACATTCGAAAACATTTGGTTCATCAGCTTTTGTGTCTTGTTTTTGCCATTGAAAAAGTAGGTGAAATAGGATAGGTTGGCTGTGGAAAAGCAGAGCTACAGAAACGGAGCACAGCCAGCATTTGTTTCTGGCTTGTTAAAACAGACCATGCAGATGTCTACTAAGAATGCCAAGACTCACTCTCAGCAAAGTTTAAGATTTTCAAACTTTCTTACAAACCCTAACACTGATTTGGTACCTTACGAGGGAGAATCTACTTGAATGAAGTGCTGGTACTGTTTCCTGTTTGACTTTGTAGCTTCTGTAAAAGCCGCCTCAGTCTGAAGCCTTGACTGTCCTGAACTTGTGGAGCTTGGGAGCCCTGTTGAGAATGGATGCACAGTGGGTGTTTGAAGGTGGAAATGATCAGAAAAGCATGGGTAAGGAGTATGGGCGTGAGATTGGAGCTGCTCAAAAATAGAGTTTTTTGTGTTTCTTGGGTTTTAGGTCATGAAACCACCATTAGTGCTAATAGGAATTTGTGTGGCTTAATCTTCATAAACAGCATTAACATGCACCCCGCAATACTTCATGTGTTAATGTACATGAAAACTGGCTTTCAGCTAGCATATTTGAAGGAGGCAAGATGGGGTTTTGGAGGTCATTATTACCACATATTAAAGTAAAATTTATGTTGCACAACTCAAAACTCTCAAACAGATGGAGCTGGAATTGCTCCCAGCATCTGGCTAGAACGCCAGAGCTTCCTTCAGGAAGGGGGAGAAGCGATGTAAGAATTCAAACCATCCCTCCACTCCTTTTAAGTAAACCCTAACCATGCAAAGTGAGGAAGCTGTGGCACAAAAAGCCTCCTTTGCTACCCGACACATCCTATTTTGTCTTTCCTTGGGGGTTTAAAATTAACAGGATGGTCTCCAGGCCATTGCTGCTGGGGTGTGGGTTTGCAGGAAAGCCAGTGTGTGGTCTGCCCTTGTGGGAGGGGGAGACTGACCCTCCAGCTTTGCACTTGCTGTCTGCTGGCATCTCCTGCCTGCCAGAGGAGCAGTTCTGAAGTGTATAAAATGCAAGATTTGAGGTCTTTACTGTATAGCAAGAAAGCACTATCTTGGGCTGAGTTAAAGATGGAGAGGCATGAGAGGAGTGTAGTTGCAGAAGATGGCTCTGAGGCAAGGTGCTTGCACAGGTGTTCTCCAGGCTTTTGTCCCTGACTTGAAAGAGGTGCTGAGTACTGTGGGATGTATATGCTGCCACTAAACTGGGAAGCTGAGAGTTTCTGCCATGCTTGATACTGATGGAGTCAGGCTGATTTTTCTTCTGGCAAAGGATGGCAAGTCACCTTTCTATGCAAACTCTTGTTTCTGGAGTGGCTCCCTTCTCACACCCATATATAGCTTTTGTTTGAAAACTGTGTGAAAATGAAAACACTGGGAAAATTAGGCGTGTGCCAGTTTTTAACTTAGAAGTGAGATTACCTTAGCCTTTGCCACACATTATTTAAAATATTGCTCTTTATGTCTTGATATACATTTTAATGCCCTTATATTTCCCTGCTTGTAGACAGGATCTTCATGAGGAAGGGCCACAAACATTACCTACTAAACCAGGAATTTTTGTAGTCTGTAAACTACACCATAAATTTTAACCTGACCATTTAGATAGAAAAAGGCCCGCTACCCATAATTAGCACTGTGTTCGAAGCCTGTGCTGCTTGCATATTGTTTAAAGAATTTAAGAGAAATGAATTTCATATGTGAGGCTTTCTTTGTAAGCAAAGGGTAAACCAAAAGGAATTTCCTGGGATTGTTGCATATATTAGATCTGAAGAGCTTTTGGGGCGGTGGTGTGTTTAAAATATTGTGAAAAGCGAACCTTAAGCACAGAAATTGAGGTCATTAGGATTTCTTTGTACTGAGAAATGCTTGCATATGGACCAAAGCAAGGACTTTATCTGGCTACCTGCCACTGCCTCCTACTTCACTCTTCATAGAAAGCATTTTCTTCCAAACATAGCAGAATGGAAGTCAGCTTAAAAGAGCCTTGTGGTTTAGATGCCTTTACAATCGCTATGCAGGCAGGGGAAAAAATGTATGACTGAGATCCTGTTACGTAATTGGGGGCTCCTACATGCAGAAAATGTGAAACTGAATTTTAAATAAATGAAATTGAATTAAAAAAAAAAAAATCTCCCAAAGGATGTGTTGTAGTTCAGTCAGGAATGGTAGTCTGTTCACAAGAGTGAAAGCTAGTGAAAAAACTTCTGGGTTAATGGAGATTTAATTTGTGATTTTTAGCTTTTGATAAAGTAATTCTCTCAGACAAGTAGAAGAAGAGTCTGAACTAAGGTAACGCTACTCTTTGTAACAAGATGCAGGACTTACTCTAACAACAGAAATGGTGGCTCTTTCTTTTGCTCTTCCCACTTGTACAATTTTAATGGCATGGGAGGAACTGTGTGTACTAGTAGCCTTGGGCTTTTTAAAATTCTGATCTTTGGAGTACTATAAAATATGTCCATGGGTTATAATTAGTGGAAGCCCCCCAATAATTAAATGACATCTGCTTTTCATCAGAATCGTGGCTTAGTTAACCCCAGAGCCATCATTTTTCACTGGCTTTCCGCAGCCTCCCGGGATGCTGGGCCGTGGCTGTTGGAATTGCGTGCTGCAGCCTGTCATTGCCCGGGAAGATTAACGGAAACACAGAGTCCTGCGCTGTCCGGTTTGGCAATCAGGATGGGGAAAGTGCCATCTGCATAGCAGCTGCTGTTCTCTGGCCTCCATTAATTTATCTCATATTGCATAATAGCCAGTATTTTTTTCCTTTGTGCAATATTTGACCTTCTGGGACAATCATTTTCCCCTGGCATGTGTGGGTGGGTTTTTTCCCTTATCTTTTCTGTGACAAGTCTCATTTCAGGCCATGCTTTCAGGTCCTTTTGTAACTTTCTGCCACCTTGATGTGGTTTTGCTCTACTTCGGGTGAGTGTGGGCTCTTGGGGTGGGAGGGCTCATGCAGCCCCTGCCTGTGAGTGTGCATGCAGTCCCCAGTGTCCTGCTCCTCTCTCCTCACCTCCATCCCCAACATGCTCATGGATTAAGAGAGAAGGTGTGCCTGAGGCTGCTTTTGAGACATACTGGAAAGGGAAGTAGAAACCTTCTGCTGATGAATTTATCTTGGAAGTGCAAGTGGTGGGTCTTGTTGCTTTCAGGCAATCTCTCAAGTTATTATTGAAACTCCTACAAATTTCACATAGCCCCAGTGGTTTTGCTCCTATCTGTTTTGTTCTCTAATCAAACAGAAAACCCCAAATCAGCTCATTTGGACACAATTACAGTGCAACATCTGTTTGAACAGCAAATGATGTTTGTGAATACTTATGGTTATGAAATGGTTGCTCCGAAACAAAAACCAAACACTAAATGAAACAAAAGTCCCCAGCTTCTACAGTTTTGCTCCATGAATTCACTGCATTTGCAGAAGAGGACAAGGGAGTAAACATAAGTAAGAATAAAGGAATGCAGCTTGAAAGTAACCCATTTCTTTAGCTGAAGAGTTTTTCTTATTATTGTTGTCTAGTTGTAAATAGCTTTGAGGATTACATTCATATGGTCTACACCAGGTTCATTCATTCAAACTATTTCTAACTAGGTATTTATTTTACCTGGAAATCAAGTTTATCTTACTGGTTTCTTGCACAATGTGGCCATGTCACAAAGAGAATGTTTGATTGGAAATAAATTAAGATTGCTTTTGGTTTGGCTTTCATTCCTCCAGATGTGAATGGGAGTCTGTCTCATCCCCCACTCTTTTGGTTTTTTCTTTCTCTGGGGGGAAATTACTCAAATGACTCATTTTTATTGTAGTATGACAGAGCATCATGCATGGAGCACTAGAAGCAGAGAGCAGATAAAAGGTTAAATTTTTGTATTCTTCTATATCTGATAAAGAATTCTCACAATTTTTACCAGAGTTGAAAACTTGTTCCAACTCTAGAGCCCTCTGCCAGTCCTCATCTGTTGCATGAAAAAAAAAGAGTATATAGATGGATTTTACTTATGTTTGCTAGGGGTTTTGCATTCATAGGTTATAGGTATTTGTAGCTGGCTTTGAGATGTAAAAAACCCACGTCTTTACTTAGGATCAGAAGAAAGATACACATCCTGTCATTTTAAATGCACTAGGGAAATTACATGAAAGAACATTTCCACACAGAAAAAAAATAATCCATTAGGTTGTTCATGGGTTCTTCAAATGTGCTGAATACTTTTAGATGATGCTGCTGACTTCAGTAGCACACCAGTGCTGTTTAGGTTTGGCAATTAATCCCCTTTGTACTTCACCTTTAGCGCTGGTTTTGAAGCTTTTTGGCTTGTTGTGTAATTTCAGCGAATTGCCCTGTTCTCCTGTGAGGCCAAAGGAAGGTGGCCCCCTGTTTGGGGGTAGATGAAGCTCCTTTGAGCAGCTGCTTTGGGGGGTGCTCCTGCTGTGTGAGCCAGTACCAGGGTGTCCATCCAGGGAGCCTGTGGTAGGAGTGGGGCTTTGAGAGCCGGGGAATCCTCCTGGAGAGAGGGTGGGAGACACACAGTGAAGACCCTTTGTGATTTGGTGTGAAATGCCCATGTGGTGCATCTCATTAGAGCAGGCTGGCTGGGAACCTCCTTTTGTTAAGCCCTGGAATGAAGCACTACCCTGGTTTGCCTGCTTTGTCTTTCCCCTGAGATTTTTGGATGGGGTTATGCTGTTCCAACCACCAAGTGCAAGAGCCTTACAGCTCTCTCCCCCAAGAGAGGTGGAAGAAGACGTTAGGATGTTTTCATCATTAGACAGGCTATTCTTTTTGGCATGAAAAAATACAATTTAGAAAGATTGTTTTGTACTCTGTGTGCTGCTGGACAAGTGCAGAACAAAAACTGGGGCCAAGCCTCTCATAGTTTTCTCTTGGTCCTGGCCATCCCTGTTGGGCTGCCTGGCCCCAGGAGGCACGAGTGGATGGGCCATGGGGAATTCCTGTGCCCCTCTGGCAGCCCTTGGGTGCAATGTCCTGGTGTCTTCACACTCACTGTCTGCCTCTACTTCAGCTGCTGTTGACACCAGGTAGAAATGAGTGGAAGAAGCAGACAAGGCTCCCAGGATGCCAGCTGCAGTGTAGCAGGAGAAAAAATGCTACGTCCAGAGTGTCTTTCTCATCCCCCAGCTGATAGCAAAGCAATGGGGAGTGGGTAGGATTAAACACCGAGTGAAAATGGAAAGTGCTCCCATCTTGCAGTGTTCTGTTTAATTTTGCTATTTTAAATCAAACTTTTGCTCAGTGGTTTTGAGTCTAGACTTTTTGATAAGAAAGCAAGGGAATAAAAATATCCTTGTGTGCAGGTTGTGTTTGCAAAATGAAACACTTCCTCCCCCACTTCCTCTTAAACCAAACAGATCCCTCCCACAAGAAAACTGGTGAATCTCAGAGCTGATCCCAACCCTGTGGAAAGTGTCAGAGCAAAATAAAGACTCCTAAAGCAAGTGATATTATAAAAAAGGGAGGGAACAGGAAAACCCTTGACTTTGATCTGAAGCTCAGCTTGTTTGGAGGGCAGTAGATGCCAACTTTCACTGCAGACCCAGTTTATTGTCCCTGCCCTGGAGATTATCGCCTCCTCTTTCCATTTGATCATCAAGGAAAATGGAGACAGTTTCTTAAAGTGAATACAAAATATAATGCAATTGCTACTGCATTACTTTTTCACAAGGTTTTATATTTGGAGGTCAGAGAAGGGTCAGATCAAAGGAGAGAGGGATAAATAAATGATGCCAATAGGGACGAATCAGAAATTAAGTGTGATTGCTGGGAGTTTGGGCTTTCCACATTAGCAACTAATGCCTCTGTTCTGCTGGGAGAACAAGTCAGTTTTGGACCTATTTCAGATGCTGATTAGTCATGTTTTCCAGCCACAGAGGAAAATTTTCCCAGTCTGCTCCCCATGACTTGCATGCAACTGTGTGGACAGTTTTCCATCCTGGAAAACTTGAAATCAGAGTGGAGAGTGTGTGTATGGAGGGAGGAGTGGAGAGAGTGTGTATGGAAGGTGGATGAGACAGCTGGCTGCTCCATAATTTTGTAGGTAGCATTGGTATGTTGGAAGATGATCCTTCCTTCTGACAGCAGAGCTAGAAGGAAATAGCATGTTTACAAAATGCTACACAAATGCAAAACAGATATTGTGGGTTTGATGTAATGTAGATCAGAAGGCTTAAGTATGTTTTAGATGGGAAAACTATTGAACTTCATTATTTTCTATTGGGCAGCTGTCAAAAAACCCAGCCCAAACCCTTCTTGAATTTTCAAAGAATAATTCAGCTTTCAGAGTATTTCCATGGATTTGGGAAGACTGATTTGTAAGATGATTTTCTTTGCCATGCTACTGGCACAGGCTTGCACTTAGTGTAGGTGATTCTATTTTTTTTTTTGCTTTATGTGTCTTCTGTCACATAGCATATTTCTAGACAACCTCTCTCTCTGGGCTCTGCACAAAAACATCTAATTGAAAATGAATGTAGAAACAGCTGATGTTCAGTGGTGTTCAAATTTTGGATTCAGCTCATCTACTGAGCTCTGTGTTACGCCAGTGGAAAAATGCTGGCTGTGTTTCATCACATCTGACTGTTGACTAAGTTAGATGCATTTTAGCTGTTGCCAGATGTACAAGATACAGTAAAATGAACATTTCCTGTAGCGAATTAAGACTTTTTGGCTTTGTGATGATATTGGCAGAAGCTGCTTGTTTGCACTGGGGATTTGGCCAGATTGTTCTGGTCAATACAGACAATAAATTAAGTTAGCAGAGGAGATCTCCTGATCTAGCTGAATTCGTCTTATTCTTCTAATTAGCTAAGTTTGGGGGGTTGCAGCTTTCTATTGTCATTCCTGACTGTGATACCGGTGCTAGATACAGCCACCATTAAGCAAAGCCAAATGCCTTTGTGGCATTTCTTAGCCAGACTGAACCAGTGCAGACAGGCTTCTCTGGAAGGAGGGCTTCTTGGATGAAATGACTGACTGTGTGTGTTTCCAAATCCCAATCTGTCATGAACTGAGACACTGTCGAGTCAGGAACACAATGCAGCACAGCACCACATCATGTGACTCAACACTCAAGGCCAGGCTGGATGGGGCACTGAGCAAGGTGGTCTAGTGGAAGATGGCAGGGGTTGGAACCCGATGGTCTTTAAGGTCCCTTCCAACCCAAACCATTCAATGACTCAGTGTTTCTGAGACTTTGGCAAAGGGATGGCTTGTCACATGAAAGCTTGCTAGTTTGTAGATAGACTGCTCACAGACAGACAGGAGATCCATGACTGTCTCTTAGCCCTGAACTGCTTGAGGCTGAAGTGCTTACTGGATTGTATGTTAAGGTCATTTATAATTCTTCATCATGCTCACTGATTCCCAGGACTTGGAACTGTGCACGTATCTGGACTGTGGGATGTTGTCCTGCAGCTGCTGCTGTTGTGCATTAGCAGTTTTGGAATCTAAATAGTTTAGAGAGTTGGGGTTTGCTTTTCTGTGTCCCTGCAATTGCTAACTGAAGAGGTGTTGCCTGTCCTAAGCAGAAGATGAGTGGCTGTGGTGGATACAAGAAATAAACCAGGAAAATTGCCATGTTAACATGAGCTCACTGATGGATAGAGTAAGCAAGGATCACAGGGAGAGCAGAAGAGCTGGGTAAAGGCATTTCTGTCTCTTGTCCTCTAGCTGACTTGGAATTTACTGCTTGAAAAGCTTTTAAGTGCTGTTAGGGCAGGCAAACTGGGGAAAAAAAAAAAAAAAGGCAGCTGGTTGTTTAAGAGCCCTGGTTATGGCTGAGTATCTGTGTCAGAGAGGCCTTAGAAAAGCAATGACACTGTAAATACCTGACATTTGCTGAGCTTTAAAGGGGAAGGTTATCAGTGTCTGAAAAAAACCCAAAACCACTCACAGAGCCACCCAGCTATGAGAGCTAGAGCAAAGGAATTTGAAACATTTAGTATATTTTAAAATATTGTCACCTAGAAGTGGTTTAAAAAAATCCCACCCACTCTGTTGGCTGCAATAAGTTGACCTGAGTGGTGTCTGAGAGTGAATAACGTGAGAAATTGCAGAACTCCTGGCTTGGCTTGAGTGAGAGAAGGGGTCACAGCCAGGCTGGGCTAGTCTTGCCTGAATGTATATATTCAAGAGAAAAACATCTGTGTTAATACCTATGAATTTAGTGCAGTCATTGTAGAAACACTGTAGTCTTTGAGGGAACAGTTTCATCCATGGCACCCGTTTTGAGATGGAAAGCCATGGAGCTGTGCTGCACTTGAGGCTTTTGAGCTTCACAGAATGACAGGAGAAGTGGTTCCTCTCTGCCAGCACCAGCACTGTCATGTAATGGGAAAATTCCCACAAGTTGAAATTCAGGGATTGGAGGTCTCCAGCTGTCTCTCCACATGTCATGTCTGGCCTGGTTGCCATTGAAGGAAGGCTGCCCTGTCTGGAGCCATCCCAGCAACTGCATGGGAAGAAGTTACCTGCCTTGCACCTATTGTCTTGTTGTAAGACAGAGGGTCCACAAAGCAGTAGGTGCATGTGAGTTGTCAGCAGCAGCTCTGTAGGGAGCTAAAAGCTTGGAAAGCCTGGGGAGAAAATGCTGTGCTAATAATGTATGAGGTGTATAAGCTATGCCTCGTTTAAAACAGATGTATGGGTCCCCAAGGATTGTAGTAAATGGGGCAAGGGAAGGTTTGGCCCAAGTTGTAGCATTGCTTTATCTGTCTCCTTCAAAAATGAAAACAGGTTTAAAGAAGGTAGTCCCTTTGGGAATACCTTTAAATAAATAAACACATTTACAGTTATCTACTATTACCAGATCCCTTGGCTATTGAAAGCAAGCTCACGATTTACATTAGTAAACTAACCCTGCTATTTTCCAAAAAAAAAAAAGAAAAAAAATAGTTGTATTGTGGAAGGCTGGTGGAGGGAGGATATCTCTCTATCACATTTGGTGACCTGTATTAATGCAGTGGGAAAGACACTTAGAAATTCACCCAGCTGGGGAGTTCATCAATATCTCACCCAAAAGCCCCAAATCCTTAGGGCCAGTCTAGATCTCGTTTACTCCTGTAAATAATCCCATGCAAATCAATTTACTTTCATGGGTAGACTAAACAGGATTTGTCTGTAATTAGCATGAAGTGGAACAGATTGCAGGTGTGCTTATCTTCACATATAGAGGTGCAGCCAGCAGAGGTTGAACACTGGGTGTTGCATCATCAACAGAGCAAGGACAGCAGGGACTGGTGGATACTGGGAAGCTTTGGTTGAATGGAGGACCTTGGCCTTTGTCATGATTCTCTAGTAAATGCTATGAAAACAAGCTAACTTCAAAACAAGTTTTCCAGAGCAAAACAGTGCCAGGTAAAACCTCATGTGAGATTGGAGCCCTTCTGTTTTACTTTTCCCTGACACAGCACTGAATTCAGAGATGAATGCAGCTTCAGTTGTTCTTAGTTATGTTGCATTTTTCAGATTAAACCCAGTGGTAGTTCTGACTCAAATTGTAAAGCATATTTCATCTTTAATTTATTAGTTTAATACATTATTATTTAATATTTGATCTCCCAATTGGCTTTAAGTAGCTTTTTTCTTAATACTTGAATCCCCCAAGTGATAACAGTTTACTTACTGGTTTAAGCTCAATTTGTGTTTCATATGCTGTCAAGATGAGGACAACTTTAAATCAGGCTTTTTCAAAGATTTTAGGTGGGGCTGTTCTTTTGTCTGTTGGGTGTTAAGCAGTGATGGCCCCACACACATATCCTCACACCAAGTGGGTTATTTTTAAGATGATGTTGTACATTTTAACATGCTGGATGATGCCTCCATCCAGTGTTTGGATGGATCTCTTCCCAGGGTGAAACTTTTTTGTGTCCTCAGGGTCTGAGAACATGTGGGTACCTTGCTGCCATAGCTCATGTGTGAATGCAGCCTTTGTCCCTAAAGTTGGCCTCCTAATGTTTTGTGTTGCATTTGAAGGATGTTTGGTTACACTCCCTCAAAATGAATATTTCATTTTTCTTTGTAGCTTAGGTTGGGTTCTTGGTTCATTAAGGATCACTTAGTTCCATGCTTGCTGTGGCAGGGATGATAGTTCACATATACAGGGAGGAATTTCCCTCTCCTCTGATACAAGTTGAAGGTGTATTTTGGTTCTTTATACTGAAGGTAATAAAATGCCTTAGTAACCTTTTTAAAAAAGATTTTTAGTGCCTCTGTAATACTTCTTATGTGCTGGATACCAGCACCTGCTCTGATAAAGCCAATATTTGCAAAAACTAAATCCTGTGTTGTGCAAGACACCATGGTCTCCTCCACGTGACTCGAACTTGCCTAAGCCAAGTTAATATGGAAAATAGGAGTGAGGTCAGTAGAACAGCATTAAATTTGCTCATGCAAAACTAAAAGGAAAAGCTGGCCTTTACAAAGGTTAGTTTTTGCTGGCAAGTGCATAGGGAGTAGATGTATAATGATAGTGTTTTTATGGAGCTTTTTCCTTTCAGTTTGGTGAAAACTATAGGTTTAGTATTTAACTTAGGAATAAGAAAGCCTTAGCCTGAATGAAATTAGAAGGAAAATAACACTGAATTTAGCAGGAGTTAAATTTGCTCAGGGATGAGTAAACCTGCCTTTTCATTTCTGATTTGTGAGCTGCTAAAGCTTGGGGTTTAAACAAGCAAAAATGGAATGGCAGTATTAGGAGATTTATTTACACAGTATATGCAGTGAGCTGTTAATTGCGTTGGTTGAAGAAAATAAAATTGGATATGTTTGATATATTGATATAAATAAATAAAACAGAATCTGTTTCATAAGTGGAGCACTGGTATTTGCATTTACTCTGTGTGTGTGTGTGTGTGTGTGTGTCAATAGGGGTCTGGCATTTTGCAACCTGTGCAGGGTTCCCTGCAGGGTAGGAACCCACCTCATGATAACCAATGAGTAAGCTCTTGAAAACCTGATACAGATAAGAAAAAAATCTAATTGATTTGATGTGATAGCAAGCATTTTAGGGAAGATCTGTCACTGAGGCAGGAAATGACCCAGCGCTTAATATCCGGGTTTGACCTTGGTTGTCAGTTTTAGTAATAATGAACGCTTAATATTTGCAGCTAAGCCTGCAAACAACAGAAGGGAACTTACAGGCAGGTTTCAAATCCATGTGCAGAAATGAGCAAACCAGAAATTTTTCATGCCTTGTACTGAATAACATAAATATTTTATTTAGATTTAAGGAATAACCTTTAAAGTGAAAAGTGACAGCTAGCTGAAAAATGGCCCTGAGTGTGGAACTGGAAGGCATGTACTTGAAGTAGATTTTTAGGGATTTTTAATTTTTTTTTCAAGCTGGGTCACTTCATACCTTCCAGATGCAAACCCTCCTGGTTATATTTGCAGGCTCCCCAGTACCGGTGTATGTGTATTCTGTTGTGCAGCATCCACCAACAGAGCGACCTCTGGACCTTTTTCATGTTTGGGAAGTTCCCAAGCAACAGGGTGGGCATTGCAGAGCCCCAGAGCACCCAGGAGCAGCTTTTGGAGCTTGGGGCTGGCCGATGCCTCCTGCGCTGATTGCTCCCTGGGCCGCCCAGCCCAGCCAAGGCCACCTGAAGGGAAGGCTGGTGCTACAGTGGAGCGCAGGGCTGGGGCCCCCAGGTGTGGGGAGGGCAAGGGCAAAGGCAGCTCCTCACTCCCCACCTCCCTTGCCTGGGAGCTGGGGAGCCTGAACCCGGGGGGCCTTGCAGGTCCTTTGTCTGGCTCTTGTTTTTTACAGCTTCTTGAAAATTGACCACACCAATCAGTCACCAAGGGCTGCTGGAGTCCACCTTCCCCAGGTGGAGACCCTGGCAGTGTCAGGGGTGAGCAGCTGCCTGCCAGGCTGGCCGTGCACCCCGGGACACAGCCTGTGAACCCCTGCCTCAGCCAGGGGAGGAGTGGGCATGGTTGTGGTAATCGCATATCCTCTGAACAGAGAGAGACAATTCTCTCCCAGGATTTTCCTGGGAAGCTGTGAGAAGATGTGAGAAAGCTCAGAGAAAACAATTCTTACCTCATTTGCTGCACCTGTTGTGCACATGTGGAATGTGTTATGGAGATTATTTACCAAAAGGTAGTTTCCTACTTGGACTCTGGTGATGGTGTTTTGATTGATTGACCAATTAGGTCAAAGCTGTATCAGACTCTCTGACAAGGGTGATGGGTTTTTCAAGCAGTATAGTACAGAATAGCGTAGTAAGAATAAATCAATTGATCAGCATTCTGCAATCAGGGAGTCATTCCCCATTCAGGGAACCACTGCTATGGTACATGGTGGTGTGTGTCTGTGTGTCTCATGAAATGGAGAGGAGGGAAGCCCAGGTTTCTCTGCCAGCCGTCAAATGGGAAGAGCAGTCAGTGGGTAAGGTTGGACTCTCTGAAGGATGGCTTTTGATGTGGTCACTAGCTCCTGTGCAGAGCAGCTGCAGGCCGATGGTTCCCTGCATCAATGCGCTCATTTGAGAGGCTGTGGGTGCTGCCAGCAGCCACAGTGATAGCCTGCCCATGTCCTTGCCAGCTCCCTGCTTACATCCCAGCCACGGCACCGCAGGGACCACCAGCCAAATCAGCAGCCATGCTGAGCACCTCCCTTGTCTTAGCTATGGGCAATGCACACTCCTATTCCAATTATTAATCTCTTTTCACTGCCACACAAACTTCAGGGCTGTCACCCTCATTCAGCAGCTGACTGACAGGCTGTAGCATTTGATCTGCAGCTCAAGAAAGGGTGCTTGTTCTGGTGCATGTTTTGGCAGATCTGTCAGCTCTCTATTAATTTTATAATTGTTACTTCAGGGTTCAAAACTGCTGCTTTTTTTGATTGTATTGAGATAGTTGTAACTTCATTAAGCCAGCTGTAAAAGTGTAGCTAAGGCTAGCAGCACGTGGGGTAGCGGAAGGAAGGTCTTTATTAACCAATAGATCTGTTTCTGTTCACAGTATCTGTGAAATTTGCCATGTTTTACCCAAATCTGAAACCAAAGAGCAAATGAGAAAATCTGCGCTTCCAATGTTTCCTCATGCCATGTTTCTTGTAGCAGAGAGATAAGAACACTGTGGTTTGTTGTTGCAACTGGCAACCAAAATCAGTTTTCATGAGAGCAGAGGTGACAAGCTGGAGGGGTGGCTTTTGGGAGCCAGTGCCCTGGATCCCTAAGTGTCCACTGACAGGGGATCATGTGTTGCTGCACAAGCAGGGCTTGGTGTGTGTGATTCAATCTATGACAAATTTGCCCATCCAGGTTTACAACCCATTGGAACAGGGCTTAAAACTGGAATTTTTAAGCAGCTCCAGCACTTCATGAACGTGGGCTCTGTTATAATAAGAAACTAGCAGACAACTGCTCCTTCTGCTGTTGTGCAGCTCTCTGCATGGGGCTGCCCTCACAGCAGGACCATGTGTCTGTGCAGGCTATAATGAGACAGAGTTCTGGCTGGTTTTGTTTATGAGTGAAGGGCAGAGCTTTAAAAAAGTCCACTTGCTAGCTGTGGGTAAAGCTACATGGTTTGACCAGAGAAGGAGATTAAGGTATAAATTCACCCTGCCTTTTTTTTTTTTGTTTTAAGTTTTAATTAAAAGAGGAAGGTCTGACCTTTCTGTGCCAAGACAGCCTTTCAAATTAATTTAAAATGCATTAGTGAGTTCTGCTGAGGTCTACAAGTAGATGACTCTTCTGTTACCACTGCTGCTCATTCCTTTCCCAAGAAGCAAGAAAACTAAACTCTGCCATCTGATGTAATAATAGTGGGAGACCTCTCTAGGTACGCCCGACTATTATCATATGAATGCCCAGCTAGCTCAGTACATCGAGTCTCTGGCAGAGACCCAATAGCCGAGTTAAGCAAGGGACCAAAAGCCGCCAAGCTCCTTCCTAGCAAGCCAGTGATATTCAGCTTAAGTGATTCAGCTCTTTCGTGAGTTCAGCTCAGGCTGCTAGCAGGATCGCTCGGGGCAGCGGCAAGCAGACGAGAAAGAGAGAGGGGAAGAGAAAACGCCGAATTTCCGCAGTGAAGGTTTATTCGGGAGGTCCGCGAAGGGACAGCGATTCTTCTTCTCCAAGAAAGGGGGTACAGAGGGCTCTTTTTATAGCCTTGGCATGGATCCAAAACCAGCCAATGGCCGCAGGTTTAAGCATATTCCTTAACTGACCAATAGCTAAAAGGGTTACAATAGTATTGTCTTAACTGATTAAAGGAAGGTTCTCAACACGGTCGGGTGAGAAGAACAGGACAACGCCCGCTCAGAGATGACTCAGCATTCAATTCTCCAAGGAGCTTTTCCTGTATCCTTGGGGTTCACTACAATCTGATACAGTTTTGAAACCTACAGTTGAACAGGACTTTTATTGGCCAAGGGAGAAAACAAAAGTCTTGTTAAAACAAGATAAACTGCAATTTGGAGTCTATATGGGAGCTGTGTGAAGGGTTGGACAAATAGGAAGGCAGCAGCTCAAGCTGGTTTCCACAGTGGGCACCCTGAAGTTACTCTAAAGAAATGGAAGAGCAGTAGTGCAATTCTGGCCTTGATTTACATCTCATTTTTAAACAGCAAATCTAGCTGAAGGGAATAAAGCAATTTCCATGCCATGGGAGTAGCTCCCAGATCTCCCTTTCTTCTGTGCAGCTGAATAAAGAGTCATTTTACAAAGACCTTTTCCCTAATAAATAGCAAAGCAATCTCATAAAGAAAGTAATGTGCTTTTTAGGCCCAGTAACCATATTGAATTAAATGTTATGCACAGTGTAATTACATTTGCCTGTCAGTTGTATTAATGTGAATTTCCTTGATTAATTTTTCAAGTTAGTTGATATTAAGTAGGTAGGAAGTTTAACATCCCCCTAGACCTCCTCTGTCAGCCAGGCTCAGCTAGTGGAGGGAGGGCAAAGCTCAGCACAATCGAGTGTTCAGTGTTATTTAATTAACTCAGCCTCTTTAATAAGCACCTGGAATCTTCATCTTCCCAGTCATCTGTAGTCATCTTATACAATTGGGTACAGTGTGACTCCTGAGCTGTGAGGAGCACTCCTGTCAGGTGTGGGGGGCAGCACTTGGAAGCAGCGTGAATGCCCAGATCCACAAGTTTGTACAAGGTGATTATGGTGGAGGAGTTTGTGAAATGGTGAACTGCGGCTTTGACCATGTGCCTGTGCCATGTTCAGAGTGGCACTGTGAGTGTGCAAGTTCAGTCATTTCCTTGAAACTGGGTAAAATACGTGACTGCCAGGGATGTGGAGGGGTAGTTTGAGAGCAGAGGTGAATAACAGAAGCCTTATCAAGAGAAGATAGTGCACTGCTTTACATACACATCCCAGCTGATTTCTCCCAGTTATCATCCTGAATGTCAGCTCACTGCCTTTCCCAAAAGCAGTCACTTATTGTGCTGCAGAGGCTCTGTTTATTTCTTGAGGCTTTGTGTTTGGGTCTCAGCCACATGGAGGGTATTTGTTGCTCAGACGTACCTGGCTGGCCAGGTACCACACCCAGTGATCTCACAACATGCCGCACAAACTCTTGAAACCAGTGGATGTTGAGATGTAAGTCTGACCTACTCTGGATTAATAAAATGCTTGAAGCTATTTTAGAGAGGAAGCTGCAGTCATTTGCACAGTGGGGGTCTGTGCATTACAGCTGTGCTGCTTTTTGCTTGGTGTCTGCAAACTTTATATTAGGTTTCAGTTACTGATTCATCTCTCAAACATGTGTGTTTACTCAGGGAGCACGGGGAGTCCTGGTGTAAGTGTGAAGTAGGAATGAACTGAAACAAGCCCACGTACATGGGAACCCTTCTTGTGTAAATTGGTCTGGATTATAGTGATCCAAATAAACAATCATTTGGATGCATACATTCTGCAGCACTCTTAACACACAGCTCTTGGGAGATGAAAAAAGTCTGTTTAGTGTCTTCCTTAGTTAGAAGGAAGAAATGGGAGCCTGGCTGTAGAAAAATGTTTCAAGACTGGTAGTCTGTTTCAGGTTATAGGGCTTGCCATATTTGATACACCAAATTTCTTAAATATTGGTGCCCTGCACAACTGATTAGCAGTTAACATCTGTAAAGCCATGGGGTGCACTGTATTTTGTTTTCAGTGCATGTAGTTTATGCTCCTTAATCCCATTCTTTAAGTATTTCAAAGCAGTTTGGGAAAGCATACAAAACCAAGTACACCTGATCAAGTAAGAAGAGATTTGGGAATAACTGGAAGCACTGTATAGGAAGGTCCAACATAAACAAGGTTATTGCTTTAGCAGGACTTTTATTTACTCTTGCCTTACCGTTCCCCTATGGAGCATATACTGTAGCAAACCATTTGCTGCAGGCAAAGTCCAAAGTACCCTGTCAAGCTGCAAGACAGGATGGTCAGGAACAGATTCTCCATGCCTTGCTTCTTTTGCTTTCTTTCCCTCCTCTTCCAAGTAGTTGGTATATTTGTCAGTTTTTAGCTTATTCTCATTTAAAAGAAAATGAAAAAAAAGAACAACCCCCCCCACCTCCCTCCAACTAACAGTTGGAAGAATTGGAAGATAAAAGATCACCCACAGCCTTCTCTCTACTTTTAGAGCTAGCGAGAGGAATACACTGTTTCAGCTGCCTGTCATTTCCAGGTCCTGCCCTAGCTGGACTGAGTCCTTGCCAGGCCATACGTGGTTTGTTGGGAGCAAGTATTTCTTTTTCTATGTGACCAATGCCTTATCAAATAAGAGAGAGTGAGATCCTGGCTTGATTAAATAATAGTGTGAAAGTTGCTTGCTTGTCAGTTTAGTGGAGCCATGTTTGTACCTGGAATTAAAGATTGCAGAAGATGAAGTGGGTAGGGAAACTCAAATCATTGCGCTTAGTTGTTGCAAGCCTCAGGGTACAAGAAATAAAAATGACCAGACTCCAAATTTCTTATGTGGTTGGTTGACAACCTGCAGGAAATGAGGCTGTACACCTTGTCTTTCTACAGAAGTAATTTCTTCTGTAGAATGGGAGTGTTCCTAAATGTTGCATGAGTACGATGAGAACAAATTAATTCATTATTGCCTGAACGTTGACCAAACTTGTATTTTCTTGGTTCACTCATGTTTGTACCTAACAGTGTGAGCAAAAGGTTTAATAACCACAGTGTTGAATGTCATGCTAAGGAAGAGCATGGGCTTCACCACTGAGGCATAGAAAGCCTGGATAATCAGGGGAGCAGTTACATTTTTAAAATTATAGCAGATTTACCTTCACATTTCTAAATAGCCTGCATCTCTTCTGTTCTTTGGATCAGCTTCTGTCTCTTTGCTATAGGGCAGAAAAGAAATTGGCCCTGTTCCATATTGAAGGGGAAGAAGCAGTTTTGTGGGGAAATCCACTTGCTCGAGGGCTCTAATGAGTTGGAAGTATTTCGAAATACTTGTGATTTAGATCATAATGAGTTATGCTACTGATTCAAGTTAAAACTCCTTTTAACCTCCTTTAAGGAGGTGGGGGTATTCATGTGTATTGCTGGTAGTGGTAAGTCATGCTTGGCATTCATCACAGATATTTTTGGAGTGCCCAGAGTGCCTAAATGCCTGTCAGTGAATGGTAGAGAATAGGCTGGGATTGCTGCAAGCAGCTGAGAGCTCTGGCACTGTCTCAGCAGTCAGACAGGAGCAGCAAAGCGCCCTGTAAGACCTCTTGGTGTTCTGGAGAGGTTATCTGGATGGCACTTGATAACCTTCTACAGATGAGACTCAGACCATACCTCTTGTGTTCTCTTCATGTAAATAAAGGCTGCTTAAGCAGGCCTGCTGCTCAGGAAAACCTGAGTTATTCAGGCAGTAATGTGCCTTAGGAAAAGAGCTGCAGCAGTTTCTCAGGGAAAGTCTGATTCATCACTTGTCTGCATGCCTGGACAAGAAAAGGGTCATATTTCTGCTAGACACCAAAGCAAGGGGGGAGGGTGTTTTTGACTTGATTTATCAACTAGGAGAGATGAATTAGAACCCTCGGGGGAGGGAAAACTTCACAGAAACTGAAATATTTTTACATTGCAGATGATTGTGGCCTCCAGACTTTTTCTTGTATGGCATTTATGCAAGCACACATTCCAAAACAAAATTAAACAAACAGTCCCTTGAAGACTCCTAATTAGCCACTTTGCTCAATACTCAATTAGAATAACCATGTAGGTAAAATATGACTGCAGTGCAGAGAATTTCATTTGAAGTAGCAGTCCATAAGTAACGTTTAGGAACAAGTAATAGAGTTCATCAATGAATACATTTTGCTTGGAGCAAATTCGGCACTGCAGACGATTGGCAGGGCAGGGTGAGATGCTATAAACCTGATGGAGTCTTGTAATTTAAAACAGAGGCCTGGAGTTCAGAAGATTAGGAAAGATCGTGCCTCTGCCAAAAACCTTAATGTGACCTCAGGCAAGTCACTTTACCTTTCTGTGCCTTATCTGAATAAATATCACTGTTTCCTATCTGTAAGATGAAGATAATGTTCATACGTGTCCTGAAACGCAAGTGTTAATAAAATAAACAGAAACCATCAGATAGGAAGCTCTCCAGAAGAACAAAAGCTGAGTTGTATACATTTGTACAGCCCTGGTTTGCAAGTGTTTTTTTCTTAGGCCACTTGCAAGTACAAACTCTATTGGGACTTACTTGGCTTACCCTCCTTGTGAGGAGGGAAGGTCTGAACAAGACATTCAGATTCAGACCCTCTGAATACGATGGGGCAGAGAGGAGCTGGTTTTTCTAGCCAGACTTAAAGTGGAATTTTGGATATCGTTGTTAGCTGCACAGTGATTAAACTTTGCTTTGCAGCCTGACACTAGAGCTCAGATAGGAAGTGAGATTTTGTGGCTAGACTCTGTTTCTACCAAAGCATGTTAACTAAAAAAGCATCAAACAAATTCCACTACTTAGAAATTACCATCTCTGCAAGTACCTATTAGTTTCAATTCCTCAAAAGGGCACAACTCTCACAACTAGTAAATTATACTTACTGTTGATGCCACTTAAA
Organism: Emberiza elegans; assembly: GCA_024865655.1. NCBI lineage: Eukaryota > Metazoa > Chordata > Aves > Passeriformes > Fringillidae > Emberiza > Emberiza elegans. The sequence goes on along the minus strand of JALJVW010000175.1, from coordinate 30,125,999 downwards.
CTGTGTTAGTAGGTTGTTTTAGCTGACTCACATGCTTTTCATAGTACAGAGAGAATTACCTCGAAGTTATAACACTGTAGGCTTGTCTTCTCCCCACCCCACATCTCCAGCCCCTCCTATGGTCACATTAAAGTGTGTGCTCTATACTTGCTCACACTTTGCTAACTGTTCATGAAAGTGAAGACCTTAACTGGGGGATGCCTCCTCAGAAAGGCATTTTGTCAAGTGATAATCATGCTTTTGAAATGTTATGTCCCAGGTGAGGTATGATGCAAAATTAAAGGAAAGATTAGAGGAATGCCTGAATATTTCTGGAAGAAAAGCAGACAACAGTTAATGATAGGTGTTAAATTCATGGCTTTATTGAAGTATTAATAAATACTTTATTATTATTAAAGTATTAAGTTATTAACGTATCAATACCACAGTATTAGAAGAGCTGTCATTTAAAGAAGTGCTTTGCCTAAAGAACAAAAAAACAAAGGTTTGAAAACTTTTTTCACAACTCTGGGGAAATCTTGTATCTGTCTCAGGTGGTAACTTAAATTATCTGGGGACAGCATCTTTCAGCTATATTCCCAGACAATTGTGAATTACTGGATGCTGAGAAGACCAAGATCTTCTTGAAAATAAATTGCAGTCCAGTTGTGACTCTGATAATGCATTTCTGTGTGAGATGAGATGCTGCAGAAGTGGCTGCAGACCTGAAGCTGCAGAGACTGGAAATGGTGGAAGGGCTGTGAGGATGGCCACAGCAGCACAGGCTTGCATGAAGGAACACTTCCAGCTTCGTGTGTTGCTCACAGTGTAGGAACTTTGATAGTTCATAAAATCCTGTGCTTGAATTCAAAAGCAGTGTTATGGTTCATGGAAGAACACTTTGGGAAGTTCTAGAAGATTTTGCTTTTCCAAGGTTGTATGCACAGGATCTGGGAAACTGAGTCACTTTGTAGTTATTTGGGATTCAGACAACCAAAAATTCAAAAAAGGCAGTAATGAAGTAGGTAAAAATGTAGTCCTTTATTAATTCTTTATGGTAGACAGGAAAGGAGAGGTCACAATTAGTAACAGTTTGAAGTAAAACTGTTTAAGTATTTTGTACTTTTCCTACCTTTACTTGTAATATGCAAATCAGGTATTCTACCTGCAGGAACCTTCAAACAGGTCATTAAAAACAACCCACCAGTTATGAATCAAATTTAAATGACATTTGTATAATTTTCTAAAAGGGCTGAAGTTTTCATAAAACTTATTTCAATAATTTTTATTTTTATTTTTCCCAAAAGTAGCTTCCCAAAAGAAGACAGGCCATGTATCTTTACTTATCTTCCTGATTAAATCTCTCCATACTGGAGACAGTTATCATTTCCTTCCCAAACTTTCCTTGTCTTTTGAAAATACCAATAGGTAATTTTAGCAACATAGATAAGGAATTCCATTATAACTGGGAAGCCAATTATCTGTCAAGATGTTATTGCAATATTATTAGAAAACTGGATACTTAAGCAGCAGGTAATTTTTTTTGTATTTCCTGCATAACTATCATGCACTCTGTTTTGATTAGATCCTAATGATACTGAGAACATTTTAAACAAATACTCTTCAGTCCGTGCAAATGAGAAACATTTTACTTCTTCATTGTGCAGCAATGGTAATTAATACATCTTGTAATATTCAAATTATTCCTGATTGAATCATGGTGCACCAAAGAGGGCTTTATAAATAAACTTCCCATGAACCTTGCTGAGAGATCCGGGAGAATAAAGGAAATGGCATAAATGGCATTATTGTGCCTAAAGGTGTCTACCAACAGTGATGTTGTACCTATGGATTTCCTTGCCCCTAGCCCAGCTCCTGCCCTGGCCCACCCACAGTGAGTGGGACCAACTCAGTTTTCCATCATTTTTATGATGACAGCAGGCTTTGCTGTGCTGGGCCCAGCAGACTGGCCAGTTCCTGTTCCCTCCGTTGCTTCACCCTGCACTTTACCAGTGCTTTGTCCTGGTGGTGGACAGCCTCTCCAAAAGAGCAGTCCCAGCATCCAAGCACGTGCAGCCTAAGCTGTTTCTGCCCAGGATGACCCTCACTGGCTGGTGGTAGGCTTGGATTCTGGTGGAAGTATGTTTCATATTAGTCAGCATAAAGGCTGTGCCAAGGAGTATCTGCTTGGAATAAGCTACTTTGGTGAGTTGTCCCTTGAGGACCATTGCCAGGCTTACATGCAAGTGGCCTTTGGGATTAAAAAACCTTAAATGCTCTAGTTAATTAATAATTTTGCCAATCCCTTACCTCAGTGATGAAATATGTACAAGCCCGAGAAATAAGTCTGTTTTGGTTGTGAATTGAGCATGTTCTAACTTTAGCAGCACCCTTTCTTAAGGCCCCCTCATTAAGGAGGGGATGCATTTTTAGGGGAGCACTGCCAACCCAACAACAGCAGGGAAAAAGAAAAAAAAAAAGAACCCTTGTGTTATTTTGTGTTAGCTCTCTTATTCTCCACTTCCTTTACAGAAATTTGTTGTAACCATGTGAATTTAAAGGAAAGAAATTGCTGTTTTCCAAATGCTTTATTTCAACTTTGTTAGGCAGCTTCACTCTTTCCCCTGTGTCATCAGCTTCCCCGTGTTGTTTGCATTGCTCTTTCCTATATCTACAGGAAGCAGGTTTGTAAAAATAGGAAAATGTGCAGTTAAAACACAAGCAAAAATAAGTAGGATAGCTTATGGGCATGGGACAGTATTGGGTTTTAGAGTTTCCAGTGTTTGTGTTTTGTGTAAGAGCCACCCTCTGTTGCTCTCCATATTGGTTCATGACTGGATGCTAAGCAGGCAGTAGCCTTGAACACCATCGTTTGCAAAACTTCATTTTCTGTGTGTTTGGGCATGTCAGCAGCCTTTGAAGATTTATTAATAACAGATTATACTCTTTTTAAGGGGTGTTTTCAAGTTCCTGCCTTAGATGAAGGAGTGGCTCATTTACCTCTGCAACCACCCATATCTAACTGTCTAAACCAAATCTCTTCAAACTCCTTTTATAACATAACTGCCAAAAACTGGCAGAAGATCCCTCCTGGGTGAAAGGTTGTTCAGAAGAGCATCCCTCCTGCTCCTGGGGATGGCTCTTTGGGTCTGTGGCAGACTGCACACAAGCTGCAGCACACTGTAAATCTCCTAAATTTATTTCTTTACCTGCTTGTGTAGAGAACCAGAATGAACTCCTTTTGCTTGTGTATTTTTTCCCTTTGAAAACTGAAAGGCATTTGGTAAGGGTGAAGTGTTAACAGTAAGTCAGCATGAGTTGCACCAGAAGACAAAGAAAGGAAGAGACTTGATTCAATTTAGCAGATTCAGTTTAGATGTAGTTTGGTAATTTTTTGTTTGAATTAACCATGTAGGATCAGTACTTCTGAACACTTCTGTTTCGTAACAAACAGAGTAAAAAGGAGAAGCAGAGTGAGAACAAGAGGTGCTTTAATACTTGTGAAGTACTACAGAAGTACCAGTGAATCAGCCTCCATTTAGCTGTTCCCGAGTTGTACCTTCCCAGTGCCGCTGTTAACATTTGCCACAGAGCATACAAATCTTGGATCTTTCTGTGGGAAAATACTTGGGGCTTCAGACACTGACAATTTTTTAATTATAGCCCGTGGCAATCCCAGCTTTACGGAAGGAATTTCATGGGGAACTGGCATTTCTGTCCATCAGTGTACTTCATTTACATTTTTAGAATATTTTGATTGTGGTTAAATAACTGGTAATCGAGTGCAGGTGGTAGATTTTGAGTATGATCTTCATTACTTTTGGCAGGAAAAGAGAAAGCTATCTTTATGAATAAATACTTATTCTTTCCAGAACTTCAATGCTGAGATTCCTTCTTTGTGGGAAAGAGAGTTTCTTTTCTCAGCCCATGGTTCAGATCTATGACTTGCCCTTTTTGGGACACACATACTAAATACACTTTTAATCTCACAATATGCCCAGGTGTTCATTTTCTTTTTTCTTTCAGCTCCAGAGCTGTAAGTAATTCTGGACTCATTCCATCCACCTGGTTGAGTGTTTTTTTCTATTCTTGATTTCTATTTTTCTCCTTCTCTTTCCCCATCTCCCTCGTGTTTCATTTCCTCAGCTTTTCTGCCAGAACAGCTTTTTGTTTCAATCACCTCAGGGAATGGAGTGGACATAATGAATTGGGTATTTAAAGGGGCTCCATGGAGGAGTCAGGTGTGGCAGGAGCGGATATGAGGCAGTGCTGAAGCAAAGCTCTGAGCCCGTGCCAGCACAGGGCACAGGGCAGTTGCCTGGCAGTGCCCACCAGCCACAGGCTATGGAATCTCTGACTTTTTGCAGTTGCTTCTGGTCCATGATGCACAACCTCCCTGCACTGGGGTTGGGGAATATTTTTGGGAGCAGAGATATAACTGCAGCAGAGATTGTGCTCTTCCATCCTTGCTAATCAAGAGTGCTGATGAAACATTTATTTGTCAGGGTTGGATGTTTAGCTAAATATAGGAATAAATTTTTTTGCAGTATGAAGATGAACATCAAGGATCTTAGCACAGGGTAATGTCAGTGAAATGCAGATAGAATGAATGTCTCTTGTCAAGCTATTATCCTTCCTATGATCTAAGGAGGTGCTGGATGGGAGTGATTCATTTCTGTTTGCTTGTTTATTTGTTTGTTCTGTCCCAGGTTATTGTTACCTGGATAGCTGTTCATCCTCTGCTTCAGGCATGGAACGGGATTCCCTAAGAATCCTAAACAATGACACACATTTACAAGAAATGATCTCGTTTCTGGCACTGGGACAAGAAAAAGTCTTGCCCTGATCTCATTTGTCTAAGCTGCTGCTGTAAAATTCCATGAAGTTGATCCTTGTTTCAGTCTTGGACACTGATGTTTTCACTTGATACCCAACTAAAGTGCATTTTGTTGCAACTGGAGGTATTTTGTCCATTTACCATTGGTCACAGTAATCTTCAACTTTTTTTTTAATTTTCATTTTTTCAGCTTAACTTTTTATGTTTTTATTTCGTAACCCTCTTTTTTTTTTTTTACTTTGTGCAACTAATTCTATTATCCTTCAGTCATTGGTTAAATTTCTTAAATATCTTCTGACTTTTGCTTCCATATTCAGAGTCTGGGCTGTTTTAAATTTGTCTGTTGCTGTATCTGTGTTAATGCATTGTCTGAGCCTGGACACAGGAATGTGACTGAGGTCTCACAAAGGCTGAATAAACAGAGCAATTAACTCCCAATTATCTCCCATTTCTTATGTATGCCATTTCTCTTCCCAAAACTCAAGATTTTGGGGTTTTTTGTAGCAGCATAACTTTGTTGACTCATGTTTGTGTTGTGAATTGCTGTGACCCTCAGATTCTCATTTCTGGTTCTGGTATTTGTGCATCAGTGTTTGCTTCCAAAGTGTATTATTTAGCTTGTTAATTAGCTCTTCTGAGTGTACTAAGTTCTTTAGATTCGAGAGTAGCTCATATTTTCCCATGTGGAGAGGTTTTTTCCTCTTTATCCCTGCTCTTTCTTCTGTTGCTATGTGAAAGACAACACACACGGACAACAAAGAAACTGCCAGATATTCAGAAGAAACAGAGACACTTAGAATATTCAAAATAAGCAGGATTCAAAAAAAAAGAGGAAAAATATTTTTCTTTCTTAGCTGTGGTAATTTTAGCTGCATTTTTACGAATGGTAGGGGAAACATAAAATGTGCAGTTTTAATGAAATGAAAGTTAAATTGAGAGAGCAAATTCTAAAAAAAAAAAAAGTTAAAAAATATGCCACAACAAAATGAAAGGAACTATTAAATATATTGCTTAGTATTTCCAGGGATGATGTTATGATTTAGCCAGCTAGAAATGGCCATAGGAGCTTTTGTAAATATGATGGATAGTGGAATAATTCATGGTTTACTTTAATTTTTCGATTCAAATATGTTTGCACATGAATTACTGTTTGTCCTGGGTATATTAAAACATCATCTTACTGGATAAATAGATAGATCAATGCATTCAATGTTAATCATGTCTTCAAATTTATTTTAGCTGAGAGTCATGAAGCTGAAGTCTTCTAAGCATATGCATTTCTCAGTGATTTTGACTTTTAATTCAGCCAGGAAATGGGGATTTAAAGTAGATTGCTAATAATGATTTTGCTGGAAAGGGAGAAAATGGGGTGGAATGAGCTTATTCCAGTAAAAATGTTTTGAAATTCACCAAATGGACAGTGAGCCTTCAGTTTGTACTGTCTGATACCACACCATCAATGTTATTGGCCAATATAATCTCTACAAATGTCCTGTACTGTAAATAAAGACTTCTTACTGAGGAAAGTTTAGGGTAAGAATAGCTCAGACTTTCATGCCTAAGTAAATGCTTCACTTTTATCCCAAATTTGTAATAAGAATATTTGTGCTGCTTGTTGCTGTTGCTCTCAAACCACTGAACTCTCCTCTCAAAGTACAAATCTCACATGCCCATCAGGTGAGGTGGAACACTTGTGTTTTGGGAATGTTCACCTTGCTGAGTCCCACCAGGAAGGTTCCCTCCTCTCAGGGCAGAATGTACCTGCTGCCTCCTCCTGCCAGGTCAGGAGACTTGGAGTTTGGCCGGATACTCACCTGTCTTGATTCCTTTTTCTCTATCTTCTGAGGCAGTGGGATTCCAAGGATCAGGAATACATCAGAGGATACACAGTGGCACACAGCTGTTGGTGGATGGTGGAGTCCTTCATGGGCTTTGCTGGAGGTGGTCTGTGGCACAAAAAGTGGAACTGTCTGGCCTCAGAACAGAGGGGATGGGGCAGGAGCCAGCTGTTGAGTACCTTAGTTGCTGTTATCTCCAACCAATCCAATCTCCAGTCCCTTCCCTTTTTCGTGCTGGTGGTGGAGGCTACCAATGAATTTTGCATTTTGACCATGGCTACTATTGCCACTCGCCCTTTCGTTAGCTTTTGTCCTTTCCTTTTGCACTAAGGAAGCAATTTGTGAGTACTCAGGGATGCAACAGCAAGCACTGGGAAGAGAGGTCATCCAAAGTTTGGAGGGTTGCTAATTAGATTTTTTCTTCATTAATTAGTCAAAGGTAATTAGTGTCTGTCTTTGCAAAGATTCTGCTGCAAACACAAGAAGAGAGTAGTTAAGTCAGGAACTTTAAAGCACCCTTGTGTTACTAACAGTGCCTACAGACATTAACCCCCTGTCCTCCTGTCCTTTTCAGTTTTTGGGCTTTCCCATGGTAGGCAAGATTTACCTGTTGCCAGACAGTGCTCTTGAAATGCCCTGAAGTCAGATAATGTGTCTAAATCACCAGCCCAGCCAGACAGGACAGCAATTCCTCCTGCTTACATCTTGGAGGCAGCTTTGCATCTGGAGGAAGGAATCCAAGGCTCGCTGGGGGCTTGCTTTGAACGTGTCCCCTCTGTCTGCCCTTTCGCCTCCTGGGCTGACCCAGCTGTAAAAGTGTCAGCCTGGCTGGCCATCCCCAACCAGCCAGACGTGATGCATTGTTCCTCTGGCTCTTCCTTGTGTTCTGGTGGCTGCCAGGCTCAGGGAAGCTTTTTGCTGGACTGCTGGTGCAGAAGAGAGGTGTGGCACTCCCACTGCCAGCCTCCATGCTTATTTTGGTGAAAATCAATTGTTTTCCAGCCACTCCTGTTCCATAGACCAAAGCTCTGATGTTGTTTATCAGTGTAAAAGGAAATGAGGATTCCTAGCATTACCTGTTAACTTTACCAGGGAAAATAGATTACTGGAATTTAAAACTACCCTGTTGGGATTTTTTTTCTATTTTTAATTATAAATTAGTATGCAAATAGTCCAAAGTCACTTGGACTGCTGTTGTAAACTGCAGTGAATGGGAAAAGCTCCCTAAGATAGCTGAAGGGATGAAAGCAGCATGTAGAAAATGCTTGGTAGCTGCTAAGTGAGAAGAAGAAGGGGAAGAGGGCAAAGGATTGAGCTTGTTCACAACCTGTAGGTCTTATGACACAGCAGATGGTGTTTGATGTGTCTTATGACACACAGAGGTGTGTTTGATTGCCTGGGCCTGGGCAGGTGCAGCTCAGCGTGGTCAGCATCAGTCTGTCATGCTGCTGCTGCCTGGTCTGGGGCCGTGTGTGCACTCAGAGTCCTGCTGTGGTGTGATCCTCACTGGTGAGGATCCCAGCATCCCTCATGGGGGGCAATTGTAAATATTTCCATCCCCACACTGATTAACCTCCAGGTATGTACCAATGAGGACATGCTACCCAAAACATAAAATAATTCCATGCTGCTCTGTGAACCAGCAGTTCACTGTGATCTGATGTACAAATATTTTGGGTGGAAACTCCCAGTTCAGGATCCTTGTGCAGACCTGTGTGTGTGTCACCACACACCTGCTGTGAACACTGAGTGACTTGACAAATCTCCAGAAATGATCTTTGCTTACCTTAGTGAAACTGAGATCAGAATCAGATGTCTGTCTGACCCCTTTGTTGAGCACACAGATATAACAACCCTACTTTCTCTTCCAGCATTAATTATTGATCACAAAAAACTTTTTTTGAACACAGGCAGCATCATATTATTACTATTACTTTTATATACTTCTTTCCTTCTTTTTACTCTTGGCTTATGGACTGTTGCTGTCACAGAGGCGGTCAGGAGAGTGGCTGTCTACAGCTGTCAGCTAAGAGAGACCATTTTAATTACTTTTTTTTTTTTCATTTCACATTCAAGTCGCTGTTTTAGCCATGCTGAGGTTGGCTTCTCTGAACTTGGAGATAGCTTCTGCTGAGCGCAGTGGGGAGCCCCATCCCTTTTCTTTGGAAGTCCTTCTTTGTTTCCCTCCCCACTAACACTATTAAGGAGCAGATATTATCCTTTTTTATATGCTTGATACAAAAATTAGCTTTGATTCAATTCCTCATATTCCTAAAACTTTTTATTGTACTCTTTAATGCCTGGCATTTATGGTATTGGAATTGTATCTATCTCTGTAAGGCTTTTTTGTTGGCAACATCCAATTTTTAATGAGTAGAAAGTTCAGGAACGTTAACCTAAACATCAGACAGTCAGGAATATCAGTTTTTCAAGCCCTCTGCTGCTCTGATTTAATATGCATGACAGTCTCTTAGAAATTTCCTTCAGGTTATTTCATTAATTCAGTGGTGTAGTTTTATGTTGGGCATTTACTGGCTGGGAAAAGGATTGGACTGGATCTCAAATGTTTGCCATGTTGTGCCATGGTATGCCATGCTTAAAATGTATCATATATGGGAGCTGATAATTCAGGTGAGACAGAGTCCAGGCATCGGCAGAAACGGTGGTGGTGGAAAGCAGAGGCTCAGCCATTTCCCCATCGTGCCTGGCTCGGTGCTGGCAGGGCTGCTGTGCCCTGTCTGCATACAGCCCACTGGAGTTTCCCCACTTTTTGTGTTTTGCTTGCATATTGGGCTGGGACTAGAAGGGCAGGTGCTAATCTCTGAGTCCAGTGTAAGTCTGGAGTGGTCTTTCCTTTGAAGTCAGCACTGTTTCCTCTACATTTGCATCTGTGCTACTGAGATGCAGATCTGGTACGAGGTGACAGGAGCTTTTCTTGCCTTTTTTGTTTTTTGTTGCTGAAGTGCTGCTACTTAGAGAACATGTTAGGTTTCACTCATACCTAAATCAACACAGATCTTTCTCTGAACAGAAATTTCCACTATGGGCTAAAGCTAATGTAGTTTTTTAAAGTCAAATATATCTGAATCATTCTGAGTTTTTCTGTTTACAAGGGATTTTTCTAAAATCATATGAAATCCCCAGTTACTTCTCCAAGAGGCTTTATTATAGTCACTTTGTAATATGCTGCCAAGCTTCCTCAACCCTCCTCCTACCCCACTGCTTCCTAGATCTTAAAAGAAGGTTGAGAGCTCCTGATATCCATTGAAATAGTTACTGGTATAATTTTAAAGTAAGGTCTTTTCTTTACATGTGTGCTTCGCCTCTCTGTCCCAATGAACTCTGAGTGTTTAATCTGCCATGCTGGGTGGTGAGGTTTGATGGAGAGGCTGCTCTGCCCTGGCTGGCCTGGCTGCTTTCTGGCCTTGTGTTTATTAAAGCTATTGCTAGTAGCTGGTTAAATGGATAAGATCACTTGGGCAGCCTAATCCCAATAGCCTTATCTTACTGAGAGCAGTTTGCAATTATAATGAAACATGTTCCGATGTAAATGCTTAAGCACCTTACATGTTAAACCACTCAGATGCTTTGCCTCGAGTGGGAGTCCTCATGGAGTTGGGTAGACATAGCAGCTGCATCACTTGCCCCACTCCCTGAACATCCCCTGTGGGTAGGGCAGCCACTTAACCTGGAGAAGAAGCCAACAGCTTGGAAGATTGTGCCCTGATCAGGTGAGGTGTATGGACCTTGCCAGGAAGGATGGCCAGCTTGCTTCTCTTATGTCAGTTTGGATGTTTTCTGTACCAAAGCAGCACTGCTGTCGTTTCACCCCAAGGAAAGAGTTACAGTGGTAGGGAAGGATGGCCTGATGGGTGTCCTGAGAGCAAACATGGAGCTGCAGAGCACCACTCACTGTTTTAAACAGAGCTCTTGCCCCTGCAGGGACTGCTGCAGGCTCTGCATCCCCCTCCACCATCAGCATCACTTGATGGGCTTGGATGGTTCATAGCTTGGACAAAAAGGAAAATTACTCCCTTTGGCTGCATAAGTCTAGACAGGAGCAGAAGCATTTTAGGCATGTTCTATTTTGTTTTGGTTTGTTGGTGGTTTTTTGTTGCTTTTTGTTTTTTTAAACTGAGGAGTCTAAGATGAGGCTGCATTCTTTGGTACAAAATTAGTGTTAGATTGCTCTGGCTCAGCAGAGCAGGATGTGAATTCCTGCCTGCAGTTAACTGTGAGAGCCTGGGAGTCACTTTGTAAAGCTTGTGGTTTCATGCTCCTGCAGCCCATGTGCCTTTCAATTTTTTAGATTGTGGGGTTTAGGGGTTTGGTTTTTTCTTTGCTTTTTTCACACTTTTTTTGTGTTCCAGAGTTGTGTTCTGTTTTGGGGTTTTTTGCCTTTTTTTGTTTTGTTTTGTTTTGTTTAATGATTGCATGCCAAACTGTAATACAGAAGAGTTCAAAGCACTTCACATCCAACCTTCCTGAAAAGTAGACAATTCTGGGCTGGAACACCATAAACTAATAGGGCAGAAAAAAGGCATTGTAGTCCAAAACCAAGGACCCTCAAATAAATGGCAGTGCTTCACCATCCCAGTATGGATGGATGTCATACTCTTAAATGTTTGTTTAGCTGGGACTTATAGAGTGTATCATCAAGCTGCAAAATAGACTAGAGGATAAACTGTTGGGAAGGTCATTACCAAAGTATCTAGAGAGTCCAACATCATCAGCTGCAAACTACTGCTTTCTAATCCTCAAGTTAAAGAGGAATCTCTGGGAGGTCCTTGGCAGTGGCTTGGGTTCTGCAGTCAGAGAACAGTGGCACCTGTAGGCTTTAACCATCAGTTTGAGCCACAGGCTGCAATACTTGCATCAGACAGCAGCTCCCAAATGCTGTTTCAGCAGATGTAATGAAGGGGAACAGAAGCTAAGCTGGAGGGAAGCAGGACCAGCAGCATCAGTTATAAGGCACAGAGTTTAGCTTCTGAGATTTCCTCTTTTCCTCCTCTCCTGCTTCTGTCTCCTCACCATGGGTCATGGGTGCATAAGTGGCCTTTGTGCTTATTATCCCTCTTAATCTTTCCCAGTGTAGTTCTCCTTCCGTGCTAGAAGTGCCTTGCCTTCTTATTTGAAAAGCAAATAAGGACAAAATAATGGAAAGCCTTTTTTTAAATTATGGAAAGAAAGAAGCTGGGGCTTGTGTGTATGAAAGAACTCACAATGCAGCCTTCCTTGTGCTGTTTATACAACCTGGGTTTAGATCTAAACACTACCAAAGAAGTGTCAGTGACCATAAATGGGGAGGGCTAATGCACAGCTGGTTTTATGGATAGGTTAAAGCAGAGATCACTGGAGCGAGACTCATAATCCTGGAAGAATTGAATGACTAGCAGCTGCTTAAGGCGTTACTCCTATTCATAACGCCTGTGCAAGTGCACTCGGAGCTGGTTACTCGTTTTGGAGACACGAGGCAGAAAATGCATAAACAACTGAGCCCGGGAGAAAACCATGGAGATTGTTCCTACTCTGTTGATCTCAGTTCAAATCTGATTGCTGTAAAATCAAGCAAGTTTATTTCATGTTGGGCACTTCCACTCACATAAAGCCAGAGTTGGGGGCCAGCCCCATTCAGTGTCTGTCTTCTCAGAGGCTGGGTCAAATTCATAGGAGAAATGAACACCCAGTCTTCTGGAGACTGAATGCACATTTTCTGAATATTTGACAGTCTTTAAGTATTTCAGTCATCACCAGGCAGGAAGAGCTGTGCTCTGGAGGCAGGGGGTCCCTGCAGGGCCCCCTCCAGGCGCAGGTCAGGCTGCTGGGGTGGAAGAGAGCTCCACTGGTGGGGCCCTGGCTTGGGGCCCTCCCCATGGAAATCTGGGATGGGGAATAGCATTTAGAGGAAGGTCCTGCCTGCCTGGGGGAGACATTAGCACAGGCATTGTGTAGGGATACTCTGGGTTAGACAGAACATCTCTGCCTGCCAGTGCTGTTGCAGCTTTCCTGCTGTTCTCCCTGATGCCCAGGAAGGTCGATGATTTCTTCTAAAGTGTCTTCTTTTTAATTGTGGCATTTTTAAAAGATTGTTAAGTGTGAAAAGGAGAAAAACATATTTATGTGAACCGTGGGTGACAAATAAAAGGGGAATGGGATACTTAAAGCCTCATAAAAAGCATTGAAGAGTTTTAAATTGCAATGCTTCTGTCAGTGTGGATATGCAGGGGTTTGTGCATGTATGTAGATAATTTTCATATGGATTTGTCCATGTCTTTCTTGTTCAGTGTTGATAGTGTTCATATTGAAGAGAACATCCTATAAATGACTTTAATCAGTCAGTTCCTTTCCCTGTAATAATAAAATCTTTGCATTAGCGTTCCATATGTCTACATTTCTAATAGAGAAGCTGTGCTGAATGCAATTTGGCCAAGTTAAAAAATAAGTTTTGCTTAAGAATGAGGAACTGATGGAGGGCTCAACTCTTTTCTTGCTGGGGTTGATGTAAATCACGAGTAAGTTTATTGGAGTTGATTACATTATAGTGGTGCAAGGAAACTCTATAATGAGATGTGAGTCAGGCTCAGAAAGTCCCATGCAGAGATGCCAAATGGCAGCACGGGATCGTCAGAAAATCCCACAGAGCAACTTGAAAGTTAATTATTAGGGACATTTTCTCTTCTGGAGCTAAGTCTGTTGTTTATTGAAGCAGGTTATGAACCTGCACAAATCCTGCTATGATTATTTGGCCAAGATCACACCACACCATAGAAAAAATGTGTTTTCTTTCTCCCATTTGTTAGTCTTATGTATTATCCTATTTTATGCCTTGTGTCTCCCTTGTGTTTTCCATCTGGCAGCTTCTACTCTGTGTATCTTTTCAGATAAGGATGAGGGTGGAAAAGGAAGGTTTTTTCCCTGGAAATATGAAGGACTAGCAGAAAGAGTCCCTTCTGCTAGCAAGCAGATTAACAGTTTAGCCCATAAGCATCTTCACTGAACATCTTCAGAGTTTGTAGCATATTTGTGCTGCTGCACATGGGAGAAGGCTCCCTTGGCTCACATCTTTATGTCAGTTCCTACCAAGAAGACCAGAAGAGATTGATAACATCTTATCTGACTTCAGCAATAGCTTCGGCCTTCAGCCAGGGAGGATTTCCCGTCACAGAACAGAGGGATGTTTCAGTTGAACCTCATTGATGCTATTTCTAATCCTAAACTAATTAATGAGCAAAACTGTACCCCAGAGAGACATTCTGGTATGTTCTGTATGAATTCACACTTCCTCATGAGTAAGAAATCATTGTGGTTAAAACTGATAAAAGGAAACTCTTGCAAGGAGCGCAGGATGCTCATGTGGTGGAGGTTGTAGGTGTCCTTCAGCTTATGTATGAGTAATGCTAGAAAAGTGGGAAGGACAAAGAAAAGATCATTAAGGGCCAGTGCTATCCCAAAAAGGAAACAAAAATTTGGAGGAGAATCAGACATGAGTGCTGTATGCAACAGCCTGTTTCAGGCTTCCTGCAGGAGACTGGGCATTCAGAGGTTGGTGGGTGCAGGAAGGATCACTGTCACCAGGATAAATACACGTTGCTCTGAGGATGGAAGCTCTGGTTGCAGGAACATTTCTGTAGAAATCTTTTGGAACAGGGAAATAAAAAGTTTCTGTAGGGGAATAGTGAACAAGTCCAAGATGTTTCACCAGCCAAGATATCTGGAGAGACAAGAAATGGGGGGAAGGGAGTACCATAGTGCTGAGACTCAGACTTTAAATACAGGAAAAAAAGGAGGTGGAGAAGGTAATGCCTGGTAGACCAAAGCCCCCCAAAAGGGGTTAAACAGAGTTGCACATGGGATACTTCTGGCCTGAGCTGCTCTCTCTGGTATGCACTGAAATATTACTCTGACCCATTTATGCCTTTTCAATGTCAAAGAATGCATGGTTTTTCCTCCCCACAGCTTCTCTGGGGAATGGGAAGTTTGGGAGTTTTCTTGGCGTGATAAGTAACATCCTTTGTGGTCCAGAAGGAACCTCCCTGGACCATGTGAGCAGCTCTGCACATCCAGCCAGATGCAATACTGCACATGGGCTGCTAACCCAAGGGAAAGCAGAGTGGGAAGCCAAGTTCTTGGGAATGAGGAGTGGAAAGCTGAATCACCAGACAAGCCTACCCCTGAGCTTTGCTCCTTTTGCTAAAAAGTGGGCACAAGGCTGTTGCAAACACAATAATTGTACTCCCTGTGTCTCTCCTGTTGAAATCAGGCTGGAGAAGAGCTGTGAATTAATCCTGTGTTAGGGAAAGATAGGTAAAATGGGCTGCTACAGGCAGGAGGTGAGAGCAGCCCTGCTCCAGCACATGCAGCCTCTCTGGGCAAGCACTGCCTGAGCACTGGGAAGGATCTGGGGGGGACCCAGGGGCTGGGGCTGGGACAGGAGTTGGGCTGCATGGCTTGTCTGGTGCCAGGTTTATTGCTTGTGCTAGAAAGCAATTTAGCCTTTCAGAAAAATGAGACTGGAGGGAAAAGGAACAGTTATTAAAAGCATCATTAATACCTAAAAAAAAGTTTTTGTAAAACTTGGCTCCAAAGAAAATAAAAAGAAATCTCTGTATCGTGTGAGTGGAGTCACCAAGGAAAGCATTCACAGGGCTTGGAACAACTAATGCCTGCATCGTGCTGGGTACAGTGTCCTTGGAGCTGCCTCTGGGAGAGAGGAACATTTTTCAGAGGGGTAAGAAGGTTGCTCTCTGACACACTGAATGTTTGTCAAGTAAAAAAAGTCACGCAATTCCCATGAACTTGTAAACTAGCTGTTCATAGTTTTGGCATTACCTCTTTAAAAGCAATCTGAGCCATCTCTGGCTGTGGATACTGTAGTCATCACAGAGTGACTTCAAAAATGTGAGTCAGATCGTGACACCAGCTTCCTGCTTGCTGAGTAATCAGTCTGACTTTTGGTATGTGCTGCTTTGCTAGCACACCCAGCCCATTCCCGCTGCGCCACATGTTTTATCCGGGCTTTTTTAGATAGTTTCTTTCTTGAGTTTATTTATGGGTTGATTTGTTGAGCAGTTGACTTGAGCCAAGCACACCAAAGCATTTTGCATTCCAGGGTGTATTTTATTAATTTTTTGTTTGCAATTATTACTGGTGTTGGTGAGAGCCCCGCAGGGGAGGGGGCTGAGAAGCCTCTGCTTTGTGCTTTGGTGCCAGGATATCTGCTTGCTCAGGCTTTACCATGAGCTGGCAGCACCGACAACCAAGGAGAGAGATAGGGAAGTATGGGTCAAACTCCCTGAGTCAGGGAGGTGTAGGGAGATGCTGTTTGAATTGACTCCCACCAGTTGAACACAATACATCATGGATCTGGGCTGAGGCTGATGTTTTAATGGTTTGATTAGTTTAGGAAGAATACTTCTATTGTGTGTTTTCGATTATGTTAAGTACTGTGTGAAGTTGTTATATCAGGATGAGCTTAGATTGCCTTTCTGCATACAGTACAGTCTGCGCTGTCTATCCAGGATCCTACCAGTAAGCTGCTGGAATCCTCTTAAGTAAGAGCTGTTAAATTAATAAAGCTGTTAATCACATGGGGGGGTAAAAAAAGAGATAGAGAGGACGAGAAAAATCTTATGTAGAAATGCCAAATTGTAACTTGAAGGTTTCCACATGGGATGGTCTCGCAGTGCTGGGTAGAACAGTTCTTGTGTTAGAGAGCTGTTTTTCATATAGTGATTTTTATACAGCCTTTTTCTTAGATATTTTCTGTGTCAGAGTTTGCTCTTAATCAAATGTAACACTTAGATTGGGCTGTGCTTCTTAAATGTTAATCCCAACAGAACCCCATTATACTCAGTAAAACCTTGTTATTATTATCCTCTGCGCAGAGGCAAGAATTGCAGGCAGGGAAGTGAATTGCTAAAGCCCTTCTGCAGAGTTGCCATCAGTTCCAGCTCAGGACTGACAACCTGTGTTCACACCATGGCACTTTGCTTTCACTCTAAATAGTTTTAGAACTATCTTATAAAAGGTATTTTAGGTGTATTTAAGTGTGACAGAATTGACTTAGGTGTTATTGAAGTCAACAAGACTTAGGTGGCTTGCCAATACTTTCAAAATTTTGCTTTGCATCCATTACTCATCAGAGTTGCATGAAAGAAAAGGCTCTGAAATGGAATGTGATAAATAATTTACATAGAATATAGTTGAAAATTTACTTTTTCTGTATGATTAGCTATATGCAGTTGTTAAACAATGCAAACAGTGACCTGGGTTTGATTGCTCTTCTTTTACCAAACACGGCTGTAACACAGAGTGCAGCTGTGGCACACATGGATGTATGTGTGTCTGATTGTTCGCATGTTGAAATAAACAGGGTCCTTGTCAGACAGTTTGATGTCAGTGTGGTTTTAGTCTTTGCTGCCTTTTTTCAGGGAGGAAGTGATTGCTATGGCTCAGCCTTTTAGCACAGGATGCCCTGCCTCAAGTGCGTATTTTGACTGAGATCACAGAATCAGAATAGTTTGTGTTGGAAGGGATCTTTAAAGGTCATCTAGTTCCAGCCACCCTGCAAATGAGCAGAGACATCTTCAGCTAGATCAGATTGCTCAGAGCCCTATCCAGTCTGACCCTGAACACTTCCATGAGCTTGTGCATGTGTTGGTCTGAAAAGTTCTTGTATGTCAGATGTCCAGCATGACATGCTGGCAAATAAAAGCAATTAAATTTAAGAAAGAAAAAAAAAAAAACCAGAATTACAATGCACCTTTATGGAGCGTCGGGAGCTGCAAGCAGAGCAGCAATGGTGACCTGTGTGCAGGGGGCAGGTCCATACAGAGATGTGAGTGGTATGTGTCACCAGGAAACCTACAGGCAATCTTAAGCCACAATCTGTCACTGTTTTTGCATTTCTCTTTGAAGTCAGGGGAACTGTGTTCCTCTAGCATGACCTTTGTATCCTTCTTTGAATCTTATTGTATGGACTGGAGGCCAGCATGCCATTACAAAGGGGCAGAAAAGCAGAGCTGTCTGGGCTTCTTTGTTGTTTTAAGACCTTTTCTGTTACAAACTTTGCCTGGACAGTCAGGGAGGGAAAGAGAAGTGGCAGTGCTGGCACACCACTGCTGCCCCAGCAGCTGTGCACCAGCCTCAGCCACACTGCCCACCGTGGGTGTGCCTGGCTCTGCAGAGTTACCCCTGCCTAGCCTTGCACACCAAACTGTTCCTAACTGCTGTAGCTGAACATCCAGATCCGCTCATCTGGGCTGATGGGCTTCAGCTTTTGTCCTGTGACCAGCTAGCAAAGGCACCTCACACCAGTAGCGGATGTTTTTTGGCAGAAGGGCAGGGTATCTGGCCTCATCTCCACTGAATCCCAGCTCTTGGCCTTGTTTCAGAGAGAGGCACTCAGAGCAGATCCAGTTGACTGAGAAAATCTCTTTTTCAGATGATGAGCTGTGTCAGAGGGATAAGGCTTTCGAGGAATGGCACTCCCAAGCCTAACTTTAGCACTTTGGCTCGAACTGCCGTGCTGCATATGAGATGCAGCAGGATTAGAAAGGTCAGTCAACAGAAGCACTTCCCTGGCAAACTCAGGGCTTGACAGTGACCCAGAGCTGCTGCCAGCTGTTGCCTGCTGCATGGCTCCAGGCCATTCAAGGCTGTCTTGCTCATTGCCACCAACGGGGCGGGCAGATCTGATGGCAGCTTCTCAGTGTTGCACAGACAACCTTGGCCAGACATCACGTGTGCTCTTTCAGACAAGAGCTCCATCAACATTAAGGCCATGAAGCCACATGATAGAGGTGCTGGTTCTGACAAATGTGTCCTGCCATCCCTTGAGCGCCTCTGACCAGTGCAGTCCCCCTGCACAAGTGCTGGGATGAGCAGCCCTGCCCTGTGCTCCTCAGAATCCTCCTCCAGACCTTGCACTTCCTAGCAGGAGGGCACTAAGAGCATCTCATCTCCATCTGATACTTGGCTTGCATTGTATCAAAGCCAAAATTACTCCAAACAACCCACCACCAGACCCAAAAGATCTGTGTTATCTCCTGCAACTGAAGTCATCCAAAAAGCCTTGGATGTCCCTTAGAGTACTCTGAGCTGAGAGAGACACTTTTGCACCTTGGGAAGAGTAAGTGATGCTGACCTCAGACCCAGGCAGCAGCAATATCTTTAATCTCATGTTGTACTGGATTCTTAATCTCCCTTACATTGCTGTATCTCATTTGCACATATTTTTCTGTGAACGTAGAGATAGGGGCTTTTTTCAAATATTAATCAGCCTGACTGATAGTAGAGATTTGTGCATCTGACAGCATGACATCAGTTCTGTGCAAGCCTGGTTGTTTGCAAGCCATTACAGAGCACCTCCTTGAAACAAGTGTTTCACAGGCAAGACTGCGATTTTTAGGTGTAAGTTTCCCAACTTGTATTTACTTCAATAAAAAGAAGAAGGACATAATTCTTAGGCATATTAATATCTTTATGTTGCCATCTCAAATATTGTTAGAAGTTTGTTGAGATCTTAAAATCCAGTTTGTATCTGATAGCCCAATATATGTTAAGATTACCATGGAGATAAGTGGAAGTGTGTCTTGCTTTCTCTCCTTCCCTCAGTACCTCTGAACCTCCCTCCCTCACCTGGAGTGTTATCTGGAGAGAGAAAGTAATGAGCAGCTGAAATAGTGCTAGATTGATCACAGCACAGGATCAGTGATAAATGGCACCCTGTGCTGCTATTGGAGAAATGCAGGGTGTGGAGCTGCAGCTCTGTTTCTGCCAGCATATAGAAAATCCACCTTAGGTTACAGAGCAAGGAAGGCAGAATTGGGATTTGTTTCTTGTTTGTGGAGATCTACCCTTTTTTAACTCGGGTTTTTTTTTGGTGTTTTTAGTTTGAAATCCAAAGCAGGCACTGCAGCTGCTCACTCCTACCAGCAGGGCTGGGCCAGGCTCCAGCAGGGCCAGCACAGGGCAGTGGTCAGGGCAGGACAGTGTGCTGGGGGTGCAGAGCTGCCTCTGGAGTCCTGCTGGTGTGGGACTGGTGACCAGGACAGTGGGACAAGAAGGTGAGCAGCTCTCATTTGCTTGTGAAGCATTCCCAAGTTTTACCAACAGCTCTGCAGCAGCTTGTCATCTGAGAGGCACAGAAATGTTCTTACAATGACCTTTTTTGTTTAATTTTTTTCTCCCAGCCGTTTCTTTATGAAAGCTATTGCATCCTGGCTGCTGTCAATTTAGGGGTTTGTTAAACCATTCCAGACATGTTTGTAGAATATCTGTTCTGAGTGTAATCTACACTGTGCTCCCTGGACCCTTCCTCTCTGTCACAAAAAAATAAGCTTAATAGAGTTAAACGCAAAAAAATTTCCGCTGAACTGTGAGAATTGACTGCATAAGCCTCCTCTGTAAACAGAAAGCACCAATTTGTACAGCTCTGCAGTTAAATACTGGAGATTAATTTTTTACAAATGTCTGTGTTTAAATTTAATATACATCCTAAGCCTTTTCCCTTTTTCTTCAGCCTTTCATTTGTAACAGGCATGGAGTTAGTTAGAATTACTTCTTTCCGAAAACAAATGGGTCTAATTTCTTAACCTCATGCTAGGCATGGAAGAGTTTGCTTCCCTAAACAGGATTTACCCACTCACCCTCCCCAGCAGGCAGTGTGTCCCAGACTGCACAGAGCTGTGCCCCGTGCTGCCCTTGCAGTGCTGCCTGAGCCTTGCCTGCTTGTGGGCAGCACCTCTTCCTCCCCACTCATCTTTGTAGTACTTCATCTCTTCACGTTATTTTGGGAGTGATGGTGGAAGAAGGAGAACATCTCCTCCAACTCTCTTCACAGTGTCTCCTTGCATTCATGCATGTTTAAAAAGTGCAATAAATAAGTGTTCTGGCCCAGATTCTGTTGCTGGGCTCTGTGTGGGGAGTTTCAATGGTTTGAAGTGCTGGTGCATCTGTCAGGCACTGTGGGTTGTCTCTGATGGGGTCTCTGGGTGTGTCTTGCTGGGGACCAGGCGTTGGGAGGGGAGCAGTGCCCCCCCATCCATCTCATCAGCCTCTGCAGCAGCTGTGCTCCCGCCCTGCACTCACACACAGCCTCTCCACTGCCAGCTTCTGGGTTTGCTTGTGTAGCACATTGCCTCCAGAATGAAATTACTCTTTCTCATGGGGAAAATAAGTCTCCTCAGCTTTACAGGCAAATTAGTCTCAAGGTGTTTAAGGAGGACTTGCAGTGCAGTAGCCTTGTGGATGACATTGGAGACAAATATAAACAGCAGTACCTCAGGTTTTTTCAGTTTTCTTTTGTCTGTCACTCATTTATTTAATTAACTTATTCCCTTAATTAAACCAATAGTAAGAAATAAAGCATAAAAAACCATGCTGCTTCACACTTCATTAATAATCTGAAGAATGTTTCTACCACTGTATCTTTTAACCTGTATTTATTTTTAAAAGAATATTGAGGAGGATGCATCTTCTGTTATTTTCTGTTGTCATGTTTGCTGTTACCTTTCTGCTCTTTATATATTTGAATGATTGCCTTGAAACTACATGATTGGCACACATAGATATTTATGTGCCTAACCATCTGCAGATCAAGTAATCTTTGGGAATTAATGCTGAAATTCATGTTGATGTAGTTCAGGAAAAAGGAGGTAGAATAGGAATAACCCTTTCAGAAAAGCCATGAAATGTAAAAAAGGCCTATATTGCAGCATCTGAGTAACAGAGCTGTACAAAAGAGAATTGACAGTGACATCGAACCCATCACTAAGCACTTCACAGCTTTCCTTTGGCATTGTAAACCCTTTGAGCTCTGTTCTTCTGGTTGATGTGATGCCTGCTGCACCCCGTGCTGTGTTTTACAGCCTTCCAGTAATTCTCTTCCCCAGCATATATTCTCTGTATGCACTGGTGCTGTGTGACCCTGCTGCCTGGCCTGCTGAAGACAAACACCCAACCAAATTCAAATCCATTGCCCATGTCCTGTCTGTGTAGCACTTAGTCTTGGGAATGACCCCCTCTTAATTTTTCTTGTTGCTGGTATTGCTGTACCTCAGGACAACTGAGCCTGTCCAGAAAGGCAGCAATGCTTTATCTGTGTGAATTAAAAACCTGAATAAAAGGTAGTGTCTCAACAGCTCTCATTATTTATCTATCTTTATGTTTGTCTTATAGAACAAATAAAAGTGCATCGGGCAGTATGTGATGTGGAACAGCTGAGGAGCTTGGCTTGGCTTTCTCCTGCTGGTATCCAGAATGGCTTCAAGCTTTGGGACCTCTTTATCATGTTCACAGATAAGCCTTGGAGTGGGGAGGGAGACAGAGGCTGCATCAGTGGGTACTGAGACAGTCCCCAGCTTAGTTCTCTGGCTGAGTTGACTGCAGGTGTCTGCAGTTTTTGTGCCTCATGTAGAGGAAGATCACCCAGGGAGGTGCCAGTGCTCTTTATGTCTGAGTTGTGTACAGCTTTGGTTGGCTACCAGTTACGCCTTGGCTGACCATCTCCAAAGCACAGCAGCTTTGTGCACCATCAACTTTTAAGGCAGTAGGGTCACAAATAGGGTCATGCAATTTTGACTAGGTTATGAGAGGTGGTTATTGTGCTGTTGCTGAGTTATAACATCTTCATAGAAGATGCTTGTGGCAGGGGAGATTCAATTTAGGGGTGACTGATTTACGAGATTGCACCAGTGATATATGCATCAATCTGTGCACAAGCTGCTCAAAATGGATGCATGGGGGTACTTCTCTGGGCATAAATGTACTATATATTATAAATACATAATGCTTATGTAGACCAGTTTATGCTTTCCCAGTAGTATGTAGAAGGAGCAGGGAATAGAGAGACACCTGCCTCCACTGAAACATGGAACATCGTACTGGGGGTGCCAATATCTCAAGGATCGGAAGGGACTTCCTAAGTGCATTCATTATACATCAATCTCACATGTGTGCAATGACACATATGTAAATGAGTACTGGAAGACTGAGTTTTGTATTCCATGTATGTAAATGCCTGCTCATGCACTTGGAAGTATACTGTTGGCTGTAGGTTGGAAGTATAGCAAAACCATATGGCTTAAAAAATAACTTCAGCTCTGTGCTGTGAAATGGAAGAGAAATGCAGTGTAATGTGTGGAGCTGCAGTCACTACTTTTACCTCTGGGATTTTGACACATCCATTAACAAGGAGACCTTGGTGGTGCAGTTGTTTTCAATCACTGTCAGTCTCATGGAAAATTCAGAGGAAAAAAATGCACAAATGACTGGTGATGTTGTTTAAGCGATAGTGCTGAAACTCATTCATTTAATTTGAGTTATATATGACTGTATAAATAAAATATAAGTGTGTATGTGTACATAATATTCTCATATGTATGATTAAATATTTGTATGGTACCTTCCATTCAAAATGTTAGGTTGTGTAACAGCATAAAAGACCTTAAAATTAGGGAAAAATTTAACTTGTATGCAAACATGGTTTATTTCTTCCTGCTCATTAGTAAAATAACACAATTGCCAAGAAACAGGTTATCCACCCAACAGCATGTAGAAAGGCATTGTTTAACTTAGAAAAGCAAAGTGGAGTGTAATGCAGCATCCAGCTTAACTGATGACTAGAAGACTGGGTATTCATTATACTCAAAGTGGGGCTGGAGGTGACTGGGGGTAAGTAACTTGGTTTTAGATGGAAAAGGATTTTATTGGCTGCAAGATTATCTGGGAACCTGAGTATACATAATGGTATATGCATAAGGAAAACTCAATAAACGATATGCAAAAATAATAAAAGAGATTGAAATAAGTAAGATAGAGATGAGTCTCAGCAGCAAAATCCAGATGTGGATTTCATAGCAGATACTTTTTAAATGAAAAATTTTGGGAAATATTTTCCCTTTCTTCTTCCAGCTGGTTCTTGCTTGGACCCCTCTCTAATATAAGCCACATAAGAGAAATGCCAGTCATAATCTAATATTGCACTTGGTGAATGTCAAGTATTAAGAAACAATGGGGAAATGAGAAAAAGAGACTATAGGAGAACCAGTCTCCAGACCTGGCCTGTTTTTCAGGGGTTTATCTGTTCTGGGAAAGAGGATATATAGTTTTTTCATGTTTTATAAAGTTTTCCACAGTTATTCATTTGCAGCTTTGTTTTTGGCCTGGTCCTCAGGTCTCTGATATTTTTCTTTTTTCTTATTTGTGATGTGAGTCTGATATCCAACATCATCACCAATAACCTGAAAACAAATTACTTTCATAAACTGGGTAAGTTAAACCTCTGACTGTCCATAGCCTCCACTGCCATTAATGGCCTTTTTGTTCATGCCCCCAGACGCCAGTCTTAAAAAATCCTTGTGCCTAGACATGACTCAGAGGATAGATGTTCAAGCATGAATGACAAATTGGTTTATCACAAATATATGAAAAAGAAATGAGGTGCGACGATGTCAAAGTTAGATAGGCTTCTGAAAAGCCAGCGTGACCTTGTGCAATGTGTGTGCCAAGTTGCTAAATTTAACTGGGTAAAGTCTTGTTAAGAAAGTGCTAATGCTCCTTTTCCAGGAAGAAAATGGGCCTTTCTGGTTCCCTAGGCACCTGACCTCTTTCGGTGCAAATATTGAATAGCTTGCACATCCCGACCTGCTTTTATTTACAACCCTTCCAGCTGAGCCCAAGGAAATACTGCTGGGAGCAGGGGAGGAGGAGACCACAGCACAGACCAAGCAGGAGAAGAACCCACATCTTCTCCTCACTGCTTTGTACAGTGGGTCTCATAGAAGTAAAGACTGCCCTGTTACCCTGTTGGAAATGGGATCTGTGTTAAGGCCAAACAGGAGATAGGAGAGAGCTCATGGCTTTTCACAGCTCCTTTTTGGCCTGGCAGCTGTTGCAGTGCCCAGCAGGACCGTGCCATCCCTGGCACACAGCTTTATTTCCTGAGCCATGGAGGCTGTCTTGGGTGGGATGACACCTGTAGCTTCAGGTTTTGTTCTTGCTCTTCACTGTCAAGGTGGCCAAATGTCCTCCCCATCAGCTGTGCTGCAGTCCTGGCCTGGCTACTCCCACCTGCATCCTCTCGGCCGCCTCAGGGGTAGAATGCACAGCTAGCGAGGCAGCTTGGAACTGTACTGCTGTCTGGTTCAAGGACTTTTCCTACTCCCCTGGGGTACAGTGTGGCCTCACTTGGGCTTTCTGTAGAGACTCAGTTGCCCTACATATTTCTGGAGGCACGTCACCTTTGCTCTGTCAGCTGGGGCCGTGGAAGCTGTTGACAGCAGTGGAAAGATGACTTCATGCGTCTTGCAGTCTGTGCTCCCGTCTCTGCTTTCCAGGCTGGGCAGCATTTAAGGTTTTTCTTTCTGTTGGTTTTGGTTTGGTTTGGTTGGTTTTTTTTTAAAATTTTTTTTACAGAAGGAGTTATCCTGACTTACACTGCAGTTATGATTCACTGTAATCATCAGGTCCTTTTCTGAAAGGCTGTAATCTATTAGTCGCTCCCCACCCCACATGAAGTGTATTAATAACAACAGGAAAGGTTCATTTCAGAAAGTCCTTTTGTAAACTGTGCATTTGGCACATGTGCATGGCAAAGCAGAAACCTTGCAGACTACAGAGTTATAAATCCCAAAGAGCTTTACCAAAAAAATTGGGTAGCCCTGTATCCATTTTATGGATATGGAAACTAACTTACGGAGAAGGCACCTGACAGGATTTTTACCACCTCAGAGGGAGCTGGATGGGCAGAGATGGAAGGAGCCTAGTGATCTGTACCTCCTGCCCTGTCCTGTGCCTTCCCTGCCAGCAGGAAATGAGTGCTGTGCTCTGCTTATCTCTTATCTGACCCACTTCTTCACAATATTTCCCTCTTAATTTTTGTCTTTCAAGCACTGTGGTGTGGTGGGATGGGGATTCTCATCACCACATGCACCAGAAAGATAAATGTTATGTCCCAGGGTAAGCTTATTTGTGTAAGCTGGCCCACTGTCATTTTTGCTTTGAAGAGTCAGCTCTTTTGAAACACCCCTGCAATAGCTCACAGAGGGTACAAATCAGCCAAATAGGAAGATAGGTGGTTTGCAGCTAGTTCACTGGCTAGAGGTGTTTGGACCTTGAGTCACTCATCGTCACTTTGCTTTGCATACAAAATATCTTGTATCAAATTACCCCTGTGCATTTTTGTCCTCTTTTTCTATGCCTCCAAGGTCTGACAGTAACAATTACTGTGCTTTCATAAACCTGCTGGACAGCAGTGCAGATGCTTGGTCACATCTCCTATTTATTTGACTTGTTTAGGCTTGCAGTGATAATTGTTTTTTCTCTGAAGCATATGATATAACCCATGAGGCCAGTGTGAGGCTGCCATGAGCCATGCAACACAGCAATCACTGGCAAATGCTGATTACCTTTGTGCTCAGATGATTTGAGAGGATGTTGCATGAAGGTGTAAATAGATAATTTTTTTTTAGCTTCTGTTAGCAATGCAACCAAAGGGATTCCCCCTCATTTAGCATTATTCCAATTCAATTTGCAGCAGCCTTGTCAGCCAAGAAATACCCTGGTGAGCTCCTGGTCAAGAGTGGCTTTCTAAGTACCACCAGAAAAGCAGCCAGCCCTCCCAGGGAAAATGAGTCCTTTTTCCTGTCCATGTTTGTTGTTACTAGCAAGTTCTAGCATTTAGACTGCCTGGTAATAGTTTGAAGGCATAAAAAAAAAAGTATGAAATAATTTGTCTGCTTTCTTTTACAGTTATTTACAGAAAATCAAAATTAATACTTCTTTTTGAACTGAGGGGGATTCTTTTCACTTTGCTGTTTCATTCTCCTTTTTCTTCATGTTAAATCAAGACTCCTGGGTCCTGCAGTGAAGAAAACTAGCAGCCTTATTGGTAAAACTTAGAAGGTTTGAGAATGAGACAGAAGTCTCTCAAGGAGAATTCTGTTTTCTTTCCAAGAACAGTTACACTTGTTCCTAAACGGATTATTTTCAGCAGGACAGCAGTGTGAGGGAATATTTTCCTTTTTTATGGAGATTTAAGGGACTTTTAAAATTGCCAGTGTAACAGCAAAGTACTTCTTTAAATATGGGAAAAGGTTGGAAACGGAAGAGTTTATGTGGATGATTATGGTGGCACTGTGGGCTTTATTTTGACAGATTAGACAAAATTCTTCTTTCAGTTTTATCTTCCTTGTTTTGTTGCTGGATTTGTGGTCTTTGCCTGGGAGGGGGCTGCTGGCTGAGCGGAATGGTGGCCATGGATGTCACAGACTTCTCTCTCAAAAGGTCTGCTGCCATTGGAGCTAGTCCCACACTGTGGGATGGATCTGGGCTCATCTCATTCCCTGTATGTCTGTGCTAGGTGTGTGTTACAGGGACAGAGCATCAGCAAAGGGATGACTCAAGCTGGGCAAGTGTGAGGCTTTTAACTCCAAGTGCACTATTGTGTTATGGTGATCTTTCTGCCCAGTTTTGCTCTGTGTCTAGATCCAGCTGGAGAAAACTCAGTGCTTTGACTAATTGCTGTTACTTGGTTCCAGTACTTCCCCGTCAGGTATTTTAATTAAACAAGTTTTAGCTCCCTCTCAGCATAAATGCAGACTTCACACCAACTCCCATAATTTTGGCTTAGTTTGTAGCCTCCACCAAGAGCCAGCACACTGCCACGTTGGAAATTTTAGACTTGCACAGGATGACTGCTGCTTTGAAAATGAGATAAATATCTTTTTACTGCCTCATAACCAATAAAAATGCAGAAGGACCAAGGTCCTGCATTTGTGCAGATTTCAGTCTGAGAGGAAGCTGGGTTGGGGGGGGAAAGCCAGAGTGTTTTTGCAGGGATGAGGGGAAGGGTGTGACTGGAGAGCCCCTCTTGGGCCAGGAACTGTGTCTGGACTTTCAAATAATAGCCAGACTGTGCCCTGCAGTGGAGATACCTCTTCCCTTCCCTTCCCTTCCCTTCCCTTCCCTTCCCTTCCCTTCCCTTCCTTCCCTTCCTTCCCTTCCCTTCCCTTCCCTTCCCTTCCCTTCCCTTCCCTTCCCTTCCTTCCCTTCCCTTCCTTCCTTCCCTTCCCTTCCCTTCCCTTCCCTTCCCTTCCCTTCCCTTCCCTTCCCTTCCCTTCCCTTCCCTTCCCTTCCCTTCCCTTCCTGGGGTCTGCT
Organism: Emberiza elegans; assembly: GCA_024865655.1. NCBI lineage: Eukaryota > Metazoa > Chordata > Aves > Passeriformes > Fringillidae > Emberiza > Emberiza elegans. The sequence goes on along the minus strand of JALJVW010000175.1, from coordinate 30,098,186 downwards.
GCCATGGCCAGCCCAGTGGTGGGAGAGTAAATCTGGTAGGAGAGAGTCTGTGGGTCTCAATTCATGTAGAGGGGAAATTGCAAAATGTCTTGATTGTAAAAACAAATGTCCACACAAGGCTAATTCTTCATGTGTTTGTTATGAAATAATTCTGGTATGTTTTAGTTTTCCTACTCAACTTTCAGCTTTAAACCAGGTCTTCCTCATTTTAGTCCCTCATGTGTGGATGCCATTTCCTCCAAGCTGGCTGCTAGATGAGGGCAGGCATCCTCCAGCTGTGAGTGCCCTAGCAGCCAGAGGGTCAGGGATGGATGCACACGTGTTGGGTGGCCTCCCTGAGCTTGGGGTGGCCACCAGAACTGCCATGACCTGCAGATGCACTCAGCATTCACCACCCCCTTTGGCCAGGGAAGCATTCATGGTGCAGGAATTACCAGTCCCATTACCTCTCAAGTGCCAAGGAAATGAAGCTTTTGCATTATAAGACCATGGTAAATCACAGGGAGGGATGACAGCATTGTTAGCATGGGCAAAGTTACTGTAATTTATGTATAAATAACTCAGAGGAGACAGAGGTGTCAAGATAATTCAGCTACCTTAAAATGCCTTCTCACATTCTGCAGAGATGCCTGTGATTTACACACCATAGTTCACAGCATTTTCCTAATTACACATAGACATTTTCAGGGATTTTGTGGGTGTTCATTCTTGCAGGTCAGCCCTTAGCAGTAACCCACTTTTCCAGGAGGTCCTGGAGGACATGGGACAGGTTTGCTTCTTCCTCTGCTTTCTTGGCTGGGCTGGGACAGTGGAGCAAGGGTGTCCTTTGCTGGTATCCCAGAGCCACCAGCCACAAACTGCCCCAGGAGCAGAGGCACCAGGCAAAGCACACGATGCCTCCTGCAGTGACAGGTCATGTTATTGGTTTCCATCAGTTCTCAAAGCTTTGTTTGAGATGGATTTTTCCTTACAATTTTTGCTTAAGCTTGGTTTTACAAATGGGGGATGTTTCACAGCTTCCCTTTGGTCATACTGTTTACTTGCTGAGGAGCAGTGTGGCTGTCAGGTTTAATTTGCGCCTACATGAACTTGTTTAGATTTGTCTGCCTCCTGGTGGCTAATGCCAAGTGTCTGAAGGCACTGTTTCCTGTTTAATTGTGTGGGAGAAGGTGTATTTTTAATAAAAGGTTTAAAAGACCTTGGCATTACTGGGCCTACAAATCATCTGAACATTTCAGGAGCCTTAACTGCGTTCCAGCACAAGTGTGTTTTCAACTCATTATTGGCACATTCGGTAGCATCTGTATTTTTTGTGTTAGCAGTGGGGTGCTTTGTGACCTTTTACTGACTGTAGTCTTTAGCCAGGTGAAATGCTCCATCTTTGGGGTACAGTTTGAGCTCCTCCTGTGGGATCCCCTGGACAGGAAACTACAACCCTGCTGCCTCAGGTGGGTGGACCTGCAGTGCTGATGTTTCTTCCAGGTAATTTTCAGAGAAATAAGTCTCAGACTTTTTGGGCAGACCTGGCATGAAGTGGGGTGGGTCACAGGCACTTTCTGCACTTCTAGTTCTCTTTCCTTGCCATGCAGATTTTGTCCTGGCACCCTACCTAAGGACCACTGGAATTAGACTTGAAAGGCAGTAGCATGAGCATACATTACAGTAGCTCCTGGTGGGGTTGATGATTCTACTTGTGTTACAGAAATTTCCATTCCCAAGAAGAGCCAAGTAGGAAAACAGCTTTCGAGTCCTGGGGCTTTCAATTGCAGAACAGTTTAATGGAAGTGCTGCATTCCTCCAGAAATTCATCACATGTTGCAAACAGCAGTCAAGTTGCATCATAGCCCAGTAAGGTCTGGGCAGGCTCCTCCATCCATTATAATGACAGGAAAAAGAGAGGTGGTTCAGGTAGTGTATGTGGACACTGAAGGTGTAGAGAGAGAGGAGTCCAGACTTACTGTACAAACACACAAATAAAAATAACTCTAAAAGAGCTGAGGCAGCAGCCTCAGCTTGTCTGATGCCTTGTTTGGTGGACAAAAGGCATGTTTTTCATTTCCATTAAGTTTAATATGACTGAACTAACAAAAAGCTTAATATGACTGAACTAACAAGAATTGAAATGCTCCCTTCATCACTGCTGAGAGGTGCTTCCATCTGTGGTTGCACTCATGTTGGGGTGTTGAGGACCACTTGCAGCATGTCCTTCATTGCACCATCTGAGCGTGATCCTGAGCGTGTGCTCTGCCACACCTGACAGAGGAGGTGTAAGAATTTGATAGTAGTTGTACCATGCATGCAATATTTGAGCTGTTTTTTAGTTTGCCTCCGTCCAACTCAGAGCACAGCTGGAGCAGGTGTTAAAAAACCAACTGATGATGAGCTGCAGGCAGGCTGGGCTGGGGAAGAAGCACCCTACCAGTCTCCTTGGGGAAAAAACAAATGAGGTTGTAGACATTGAACAGTTTTGGAAACTTCACCCTTGTTTTTTTTTTTTTTTTTGATGGGGAACTCAGGCCTTGAAGCTCCAGTGGTAGAGCAGGACCTTCTGGTGGGCACACCTTGAGCACCATCTTCAGATGAGGAGCTGTTAGAGAGAGGGACCTCAGGGTATGGGTCTAAGTATTTTGTGGTGTCATTTCATGGCAGAGTAGTAGTATTACCTTCTGCTGCTGTATCTAGAAAACCAGTCTTTCTGCAGTCTTCTTTTCCAATAGGGAACTTTTGTGTTAAATACAGAACTTGATAAAGATAATGATTCATCTGCCGTTTTCATGCTGGAAAGCAGTTGTTCAGTGAATAGTTGAATGTCTGAACCTTTAAAATAGAAGGAATGACTTAGACATTTTATAGGTTTTTTCTAACTTTAGCCTGAGAGATGGTGAGCAGGGGATTCAACTTGAAGAGAAAAACACATGTGCACCAAGGGAATTGTGGGTTTGGGGTTTCTTTCCAAGCTCTGCTTGGCTTTTGTGGGCTCCAGCCCCATGTTCCTCTGGCTATGCTTCCTGCTGCAGGAGGACTGCAGGACTCAGGGAGAGTGAAGGTTGTGGTGTCCTTCAGAAAATCCAGCTTTCCAAAGGTTTGGAATAAAGATTTTGCAACTGAGCTGCAGAGTTTTTCAGGGGAATTCTTTGGGGATGGAAACAAACAGCTCATCATAGCATTTCACAGGATTTAGCAAAAGGCCGTGCTTCAGCAAGGGACGGTGTGGGTATTTGGAGCTTTTTTAGTAATGGCATCGGGGATTTTTTTTCTTTTGTCTCATGGTGAGCAGAGTGTATACAACTGACTTCTGAATGGAATAGATTCCTTTTAGAAACTGGAGCTGATGTTAAACTGTGATTTGACCCACTGATGAATTAATAAAACACTGAAGCACTACAAATTTTAAATAACTCCCAGTCCCACAGGAAATGCGAAGCAGATCCAGGACCAGAGCCTGTATCTGTCGCTGTGGGAGCAGACTTCCCCAGAGACTGATTAGGGTGTGAAATCCCTGGCAGTCTCTCCTCACCCTATATCTGGGAGAAGCTGCAACTGCAGTGAGCCTTCCTGCAGGGAGTCTGAATATTTTGGTTAATCACCTTTTTTCCCACGGTCTGTTTTTCCCCCCATTTCAATTTTTTTTAATTGCTTTAATTTCCAATGAGCTAAAAATATGCAGGGTGCACGTGCCTAGATGCTTCCATAGGTCTCAGCATACCTTCTCTGGAAATAATGGAGCAAATTCCAAAATGTGGTGCCAAGAGGATCATTTGCAAAGGGAATGAATTTGCAGTCATCTGTAGCATTGCCATGGTAAACAGGCATGCTTGTAGGGGTTTAAAATCCTCAAAGGGTCTTGCAGAGCTCTGGAGATCCAGAGTAAAAATGAGTTTAAAATTGCAAGCTCACTGCCACGTTGCGGAAGGCTGCTGCAGCAAGACATTGTTTAAGGGCTCTGTTTTCAGCATGCTTCTGAAAATGTGCTCTTGGAAACAGGGATTTGTGCCTAAATGGGAATCCAGACATACAAAACACTTCATTTATTCATGTAAATGTCTGTATAAAAATGCAAATGTAGTACCTATGGCTATTGCCTCCATATTGGGTTACAGTATAGCATATAAAAGGCATACTGATGAGTTTTCAGTGAATTTTCTGAAAATAATTGAATAGTTATGGGCTCTGATGTATAAAGTTACCTTTTAAAGTAATTTAAAGAATTAGATATTTGGTTTTCCATCCCAATGGCTCAGCTTCCCCACAAATTTGAAAACACTTCTGATTTAAAAGAAATCTGAATCTGGAAATCAGCTTTATTTCTGATTTTGCTGATGCTTAACTTCTCTCTGGGTTATATTTCTTATATAGTTCAAACCTTAGCTTATGTATTTATTTACTTCATTTAGGGTTTTGTAATTTTTTTGAAAAGCATGCTTTGATCTTCAGGCAGATGCAGTGCAGCTGAATCCAAAACACAGTAATTGAAAAGGATGGCTGAGGAATGAAATCGCCTGTACCTGGCAAAAAAAAAAGCAGTAGATAGTAACACTGGGCTTGCTGAAAAGTCCACTTAAAATAGGTGATTAATTTCAATTTTTAAACTGTCCCTCATTTGATACGATGTCTTGCCATGTTGCAAGTATCATTTGATAGTCTCCTGTTAAGAATTGCAAATAAGAATGTTTTGGCTGGCACTTCAATAAAATAGCAGCTGATTTGGAAAGATGTGAATAATGTTGGTGAGTTGTGCATAACCTGTGCCAGCACTAATGCTTGCTGCCAGTCGTATGAGGAAGAGTTAAAATACCGTGCTGCCTGTGCTGCTATTCTCCCAGCACTGCTTTTGACAAGAACAAGGAGCTTTATCTGTGGGTAAGGCCAGACGCTGTCTGAGCTGTCTTCCCAGGAGAGCAAGAAACAAAAAATGAAAAGAAATGAAAAAAGAGGAAACTCTAGCATGTGAACATGCACATGGGGACAGACACACACCTCCCCTCCCCTCAACTCATCCTGGGGAAAGCAGCATTCCTTATCTGCAGCGTGGCAGGGAAAGGATACACAGTAATGTGCATGCAAGCACTGGATGCTCTTTTATCAGTCACATCTGGACACATTCAGCTCAGTTCCCAGGATGTGGGGATGACCTAGAGGGGTTTATGTTTTTCATGCTGGCAGTCTGTTTTTCAATAAAGAAAAAAATAATCAAGTTTGGTCACTCCTGGTGCTACATATTTCAAAGTGCACCTGCCCCACAAGGTTCATTTCCACAGTGTTGGCTCTTTCTAATCTTCAAATTGAGACCTTGAGCTCTGGTGGATCAAACATAATATGGTTATATTTAAATGTATGAATCTGCAATACCCACTCTCACTCTCTTTTCTCTTTGCTTGTTTTCCTGATGGTTTTCCCTGCCTTCCTTTCCTGGTGCTTTCTCTTTCCCTACCTACTGAAAATAAAATCAGCCTGGCTGAAATGGGGTTTGTTGCTGCAGGCTCAGATTTCCAGAGCCTTGTCAGACAACAAAGGGAGCACTGGGATTGCCTTTATGCAGCCTGAGAAACTCCTGTTGATCAAATTTGCCATGTCCTGGTTGAAGAGGCTTTCCTGGAGCAGGAGTGATCAGCTGTCTCCAGACAGCCTTGTCACAGGGTGCCTGTTGCCTCCCTTGGCTCTCTGCTCAGCCAAGCCAAACTGCCTGGAGATGCCTAATGAGGGACAAGCCAGGATGCTTTGTGCTCTAATTAATAAAAAATTAACCTCTGGTCGCTGGCTGTTTCCAGCACTCCCAGCAGCACTTGTTTGCAGGGAGGCAGCTATTATTTTCTGTCTCATTCTTTTAGACAGGCACAAATAGAGACAAGGGAATCACCCTTTGCCAGGAGCTTTTCCAGAGTTTTTTTAGACAGCATCATACATCCATGTATGAAGGTTTTTAAGTCATTCTGGGATTGAGTGTTCAAGTAGTAAACTGTATTTAACTTTTGAGCTGCCTGGATCCCATTGCAGCCCTTCAGCAGCAGCAGCATTTAGGAGTTTCTGCCCTATTTTAGTAAACACCATCAACTACTCCCAGTCTTTAAATAGTTAAAGATTACCTTAATTTATAATATTGGTTTTGGGATGGATTTTCTTCTCCCTACTTTTGCTCTTTTGCAGTCATCATAGTGAGCTTGCAAGGAGGAAATTGTCCAAAAGATGTATTTTTTGTTTTTCTCAGGTCATGGGGAAAGGAAGAGAAATATGTTATGACTTGCTGGCTTTGAGAGAACAGACTTTCTAGCCCTGTGTGTTCTCACCAGAGTAAGTGAATTCTTTGTTGACCAGGAGCAGGGAGAGTTTTGGGTTCCAGCAGTTGTTTCCTGCCCAGCTGCTGACTTTCTGTGACCTTGGAGGAGATACTAAACCTGCCAACTTTATTTTCTCTTACCATAAATCAGCCATTATTTCTGTAACAGAAAAGGAATGTTTTGAATTTTGTTTTGAATTAATGGCAGAGGTTTGGGGTCTGACTTCTCAGCTCCATGCAACATTGGAGACTGTAGAGTAGTTAAACTGATTGGGCTCAATCTTTGTAGGTCTTTTAACTCCATAGTTATGAGTACTATAGTCATGAGGGCTGGTGGAGTGTTAATTCTTCCTACAATGACCAGCAGTATTTTCAGGCATGTGCAGGATGCAGAGAACTTTCATTTTTTATATGTTATGCAGAGACAAGATTATATTAATTACTCTTGAGGGGGTCATGTATGCAAGCAGTTTTTGAGAGGTGAGCGGGTCTGTGGTAGTCAGTGTTTGGCACCAAACATCATCTTGGTATGATTTTGAATCATTTTCACAGTGTATAACTGCAAGCCTGGAGGAAGGATACAACACTGATCCACAGGTGCTGTGCTTTTACTAATTTGTTTCAAATGTGCTCAACAGATGAGCAACTTTGAGATAATACCACCTCCTGAATTTCCTTTCATTTTGGCCACTGATAAAAGTTTTATTTGATGAACAGCAGAATGAAAAAACTGAGGTGGTCAGCCTTGATTTTTGTGGCATGCTGGCTCTTCAAGGCAAGAAAAGGAAGGGTAGAAGAGAGTTCAAATTTATCATCTTGAGAAGTCAGATTACCATGTAAAGAAACAGATGTTATCATCCTTTGCACAGAATAGCCCTGCCAGATTTCTGCAAGACAATGCATTAAATACCTGATAGTGGCACAACAATGTAGTAGATCTTAAATACCTTCTGCCTATGTCAGTGGCTGAGGTGTAGAAGTCCTCAGGAAAGCTCTGTGGCAGGTTCAGAGGCAGCCTATCTGCAAAGTGATGTGTAGTGATACGGTCCCAGGCTGGAAAAGCTATCCCAGTGGTTGTATTCCAACACATCGTGCTTCCAGCCCTGGGCCACCATCACTGGGCACAATGGGTTTCATCGTTTCCCTTAGGAATACCCTGCTTTATGTTTCCATTGTGTTGAAGTGTTGCTGTCCACCAGCTAATAGTGGAGGTCAGTGTTGGTTCCTTACTGAAGATGAAGGCAGACAATCATGCAGGGTGGAAAGAGCAGGATGCTGTTTGCAAGTAGGAATGTCTGTGAGAATTACCAGCTTTTATTATGAGTCAGGAGGGGGCTCTTCTTGTTCTTTGTTTCTTTGAGAGAAAAAGAAAAAAACACCACCTTTTGTAGAATATTCCTCAAGGTAAATAAATTTTGGCCAAGGAAGAACATTTGGGGAAGAATTTTTTTAAAGCTAAGGGGAGCTATCTGATGAGAATGCTTTGCTGTATTCTTCAGCCAAATAAATAAATAAATATACATAAGCATATGCATAGAAAAAATACACCAGCTTGGTCTTTTTGTTTGTTACTGTTGGCTTTGGCACTGAAACAATGTATTTCTTAAAATAACACAGGAGACTATTGCATTAAGAAATCTGAGGAAAAGAATAAAGCCATCTCAGTGAACCAAATTGTTGGTGATCTAGCACACCACTTTTTAACACTTTTTGAAAAAATTTCTAGTGAAAAAGTGTGACAGTTGAAAATGAAGCAGCACCTTGTTTGCTAGGCCTCTGCAAATCTATAGTAATCTCCAAAAAATTACCTATTTCTAGTCTAAATGTTTAATGAGTAACTGCCTACAAGTGGCAGAAATTAATCAAAATGAGAATGCTTTTAAGCCACATCTTTTAGCTTCCTTTCAATAATAGATAATTATTGACATTTCTAGGAAGCAGATGGAGTCCCGGAATAGCAGCAGTACAATAAGTCCTTCAGTCTTTCGTTCAACTTGAGCTTGGGGTTCCTCCTCTCGAAAGAAGCAAAATCTTGGGTCTGTTGATGGCAACAGCAATGCTCCCTGCAATTGAAAATTAGCTGTTTCCACCATTTAGTCATTTCTGGTTTGAAGCACATTCAGTGTTTGAGGTCTGTGCTAAGAATTGCTAGCGAGGGAAACAATAACTGATGTTATAATTTTTGTGGTGCAGAAATATTAGCTCTCTGGCAACTGGACTAAACATACCAGACTCATTTCTCATAGGACACCAGAAAAGGTTCAGTGCAGAATGTAACTCAGACAAATTGTTGGTATTTCAGAGCACAGACCAGGAAGGATTAATTTTTCCAATAACTCTCTTCATGTGGTCAGAAATTTTGAGTGGCAACAACCCATTTGGCAAATGACATCGCTAATGTCATCTGCAAATCTAACTTCTCTCCTAATCTAGAGGGTGCATTTTTTTTTGTTGATGAATGCTGCTGTAGGTATGAAATTCTCCTGTATCCAAAATGAGAATGTAACCCTCATTTCAGATGTGTGTGCTGAAGGAGAAAGGAAGAGAGTTGTTATTGTCTTAAGTCCTTCAGGGCTGTTAGTTTATCAGGCTTGGCAGGATTTGGTTCTAGTTCAAAGTGCAAATTCTTGAAAGAGTGGAGATGGCTGCTGAGCCTTACTGAAATTGTTTTATTTTTCAGTCTTTTGTGTTAAGAGAAAGCTGTGGTTCATGTAACTTCGGAACCCTTTTTTCTTCAATCTCAGGAATTTCTTGCATGTGTGTCCCCAGTGTATAACATGCACACATTTCTATTGTAGAAATGCAAACTCAGATATATGAAATGTATTTCTGCTGTGTTGAGACCCACATAAAAACAGTGAAGATGCTTGGTTCTTGCTAATATACAAGCATATATACATGCATGAAAAGGTCTTGAGTCTGAGGTGTATTTAAGTGTATTGTTTAGTCTCTGAACCTCTCATTTAAGTTCTATTCCAAATTAATTTTGATTTTTTTTTTTATTCTCAAAGACATCAACACATTTCTTTAAAAACTGGAAGTCAGTCCCTTTGTGGATTTCCCAGCTCTGTCAGGTTCAGGAGTAGTAAAGCCTATTTCAGAAAGTGCTTTTTGCAGTATTTCTAAATGTGAGTGCGGCTTCTGCAGTTGTTCTTCATAAAAAGCACTTTTTGACAATTTCAGAAAATGTAAATTTAATCTTGATAAGTGCTTTCCCTGAATGCAACCTTTCCTCTGTAGTGAGAGAGTGTATATTACATCAGCATAAATGCATTCAAATAACTCTATATACAGGCAAGTGACCTCTCATTCAAAAGATGTTCTAGGATCATTTCGAAGACCCTATTATCCAGCAGAAAGTTTAGTGTAGATTAGGGAAAATGTAATACAGTTTTAGGTTTTGTGTGTTTTTCCCCCTGTGTAACAAAGGACTTAGCCTGGAAATCATTTTCCACACTGTCTTCAGAGCTGATCACTGTCATTATTTTAGGTTTACAAGTGCTATTCATTAATTTTTTCTGCCCTGTAATAGAGACAGAGTTAGTAGGTAATGCAGAGCTTTCTATTGTAAAAAAATTGCATAGGTAAAATGGAAAGACTGGAGTCTTTTATTTTTTACACATAGTTGGTTTTTTTTTCCATTTGCAAATGAAATTTTAAGTTTTTCAATAGCATTTTTGAAAACTCTCACATCCTACCTTGTCAGAAGAGTCATGGGGAGTAATATAGCAAAATTGTTTGAAAACAAACAGTAATTTTTCAGGGATCTTGTTGTGTACAAGTAGTATAAGTATGAATTAATTACCTGGCTTGTAAATCCTGAGACATTAGTGGGGTGTTGGGGCTTGAAAACCATTCCAGATTTATATTTTCTCCAGGTATTCAGCATCCCATCAACATTCTGGTTTCCACAGATACAGTTGAAAGGGAAGCCTTCTCAGAGCCCCATGCTGCTTTAATGAGGGCATGGGTGTGTCAGTCACAGCGGAGCTGTTCCCCTCTGGACAAAGCTCTGCTGGGTTTGGAGGTGCCTGCACAGCCTTGCTTCCTTGCCAACACCAAGCAGAGCCCAGGAGCAGGATCCAGGCACCACAAGCAGACAAAATGTATCTAAGGCATCTGCCCAGGCCTGGCATGCATAGTTCAGGATGCACTGGATGTCTGCACCCGTTTGGAGCAAGTGGCAGCTGGAGGCTGGGGAGAAGACCCTGGGAAGCCTCAAAAGGTAGCAGATGTTTGCATTTGTGCATAGGTTAAGTTGCTCAGGAGAGCAGGAAAGGGATTAGTACCAGTTAAAGCTTATTAGAATTTTTTGGGGGCAAATTTTAATGAATACTTGATGACATCTTTGTGGTGTGTGGATGTTGTGTGTGGGTTACAGTAGTAGGAAACTTGATGCTGCATTTTATCTTCAACATGCATCTTCCACCTTGCGGTTTAGCCCCAGGCAGCAGCCAAGCCCCAGGCAGCCACTTGCTCGCTCCCCAACCAGTGGGACTGGGGACTGAACTGAAAGAGTAAAAGCTAGAAAATTTGTGGTTGAGATAAAGACAGTTTAATAGGGAAGGAAAAAACACACATGCAAACAAAGGAAAACAAGGAGTTAATTCAGTGCTTCTCATGGCCTGGCAGGTGTTCAGCCATTTCCGAGAGAGCAGGGCCCCATAATGCATGATGGTGACTTGGCACGACACATGCCATCACTCCAAATGTCTCCCTTTTCCCCCCAGCTTTATATCCTGAGCATGATGTTATGTGGTCTGGAATATGCCTTCAATCAGTTTGTGTCACCTGTCCTGGCTGTGTCTCCTCCCAGTCTCCCAGCTCCCCGGCAATTCCCTGCCAAGATGGCAGTACAAAAAGCAGAAAAGGCCTTCGTTCTGTGTAAGCCCTAGACAGAAATAACAGAAGCATCTCTATATTATCAACTTTTGTCTTCAGCACAAATCCAAAACACAGCCCCACACCAGCCACTGTGAAGAAAATTACCCCAGCCAAAACCAGCACACCTGTATGTTAGTTGAAAGGGCTTTCTCAGGTGGACTGTGCTAGTCCAGAGCAGTGTTCTTGGGCTGGTTTAGGGCCCCTAAATCTCTTGCTTGCATTCTATTAGTCCAGTTGTTTACATTCCTGTCCAGGCCTTGAAAAATATCTTTCCCCTCTGTTTTCAAGTTTTCTTAATGAGTGTTTAGCCTGTTCAGGCAGTGCCTGTACCTCAGTGGAAGGCACCCTTGGCTTCTAATCTTGTGACTCTCAAATAAGCTCAATTTCAAAGTTTGTGGAAATCAAGCTTTTTAATCTGATGATTGAACGGGAATGTGAAGCTAAGAACTTGGCAGCAGAGAGAAAAACAAGAGGATTCATCTTCTTTAGCTTAGCACTTTGGAGGTTTCAGCATTTGCCCATTTCCTTGAATCCTGCTATGATTCATGCATGTGGATGTGCAGAGGAGTTCCTGGGTAAAGCATGTGTGGGCATATAGATGTGCTCTGGTGAATACCATGGTTGATGGTGATTTGGTTGAATTGCAGGTTTCTATAGACAAGAACAAGCAGGAGAACTATAGCAAACGTGAGCGTGATTAGAATTTCCAGCAAGAAACCCTTTGGTCAGCAGGAAAGAGGAAAAGCAAAGCAGTTTGACACGTGAGAACAAGAACATTTCCTATTGCCTAGACTGGTCCTTGAGACTTTGAAATGCCCTCTTTGTCGAGGAAGCATGCAAATGTTCTCATTATTTTCTATAATTTGCATTATTAAACAAAAGTTATTACCCAGGCTCAAGCTTTCTCAGAGCACTGAGTCAAAGATACTGTTTTGCTTGCTGACACTGCATGCTCAAATGAACCTAATGGTGTTCTGTGCAGAAGTATTTTATCTTTAAGGACCCTTAATTGCTTTAACATGCCGTGCTGTAAACAGACTGAATCACGGATAAACAACAGTCCTTTCCAGCTCTGTTGTTAGGTAGGGTTAAAGGCTCTGGCTCAAATTAAGAGTTAATCCTTATTCTTAAATAAGAGGAACTAAGTCCTTGAAAAAAAAAAGTTTAAAAACCACCTTCAGTAGTTTCTAATCCCAATTTTTAGCCCTGGGTGCTTCCAGAGCAATCTCATCTCTGATTCTGGAATCCCATTTCTGGCTGGTTTTTTCTGTTGTCTGTGTTTGTCTCTCTCCCAGTTGATCATGGACCGACATTGCTTCTTTGAGGCTTGCCAGGTTTTTTTTTCCTTTTTCTGAAGGTCCACCCCTTTGCAGACACTCTGTCTTTCTTTGATAGTCTAGTGGTGCCCTGATAGAGTGAGGCTCTCCTCTCCTCCAGCAGTGCTGCAGAACATGCTTTTCCTGAAGGATCTGGGGCAAGATGGATGCTCACCATGGAGAAATAATGTCCTCGGTCATGGCAGGAGCCCTATGGCTGCTGAGGGCAAGGAGTGAGGGGTAATGGGGATCTGTGAGACTGACTCCCAAAACTGGCACCAGTGCCTCAGATTTTAAAACCAAATCCTGTGAAATGAATGGAGAGTTTTCCGTTGTGTTTTTGCTACCCAGGCTGATGGTGGTCAGAGTGACGTGGGCTCAGGGTGAGCATTGGCAGCGGCTGCCTGGCTGTGGGGAGCCCTGCTGCAGAGAGCGCAGCAGTGCTGCCCCGCTGCTCCTCTTTATTCCCCATAAGGAAGAGACTAAATGAGTTGTTGATGTCTGAGAAAGGCAAAGGGCAGGGGAAAAAGCAATAAAGTGCTTGTCTGGCACGCAGGCTGGAGCAGCAGGGAGGGAAGCCGTGGGAGATGGAGGGCTGGCACCAATTCCAGCCTTCCGTCCTGCACCAAGCTGTGTTGAAGAGCGTGTTTGGCTGCAAAAGTACAGATACTTCTCTATCCTGGAGGTCAGTTTGCTTATTCATTTCTCATCACTGGCTTTCCATCTACACCAGGGAGCAGTTTAACTCTTTGAAGGACTTGGTTGGCGTGAGGGGTTGCTCTGGTGCCCATGTGGCCATATCACATCTGCTTATCTTACTCCATGTTTTGTCTCTAAGGATTTTGAGTGCTGGTGAGGATGTTTCCCATGATCCAGCTGTCTTGCATGTATACACACAGATAGTGGGAGGTCTCTCTCTGAGTTTTGATTCCAGCTGTAGGATGACTACAGGATGGTTGGAGTGCTGTAATAACAAAAAGGCAATTTCTTTAATCCAGATTGGCCTCTGCTCTGCTTGAAAAAGAACTTTTTTGCTCTTAGCCCCTCAAATAGTCTTCTGTAAACAGCACTGAAGAGTGGATGCTCCTAATCTGTCCCAGCATCAATCCAGCGTGTCCTAGCTTACCAGAACCTTTTTCACATGGCAGATCTACCTGATTAAATGGGTCTGAGGTTGGCTCCCCAGTAGTAACCCTTGTGGAGAATGGGATAGCTGCTGATGCTGTGGTCACAGAATCAGGTGATTCCACAGGTGGCCTCTGTGGAGTAAAAGGGCATTTCCCCTGGATGAGACAAAGCCTGGCTGCACAAACCTGATGTCCTTCACTTAGCTCTTTGGCCAGAGGGAGTGCTTCTTGCTGCAGCTTCCCAGGCTTGCTTGGCAAAGGGCAGCAGGGGATGCTGGTGGCTCTCTGGGAACAAGGGCACTGCCTAGATGCTGGTCACCCTGGAAGACCAGGATGGCATCATATTTTATGCAGATTAATCCTTGAGTCACCATGAGTATTTAAATAAATTGAATTGGGGGAGATGATTGTGATTAGGCTGCTTCATCTTCTTAACTTGGAATACTTTCTCCTTAAGGGTGTTCAAACAATGGAATTGAGCCTTCAGATTCATAGCTGCCACTTTATTATCCTATTAGTCAATTATGGCTGCTGAGGAGCAGGACTAAGTGACAGTGTGGCAGATTACAGCAATTTATTTGTAGTTCTCTTAGTCTGGTACCACATATCATCAGGCTGTTTAAATTTAATGATAGGGTTTTTGCGTATGTTTTAGTGCAGTTAAAGTTGTAATCAAAATGTGTAGGAAAACCCCCACTGACCTGCATAAATACTCCCATCTTCAGCACTGCTTTCATGCCCTGTTGTAATCCTTGTTAGCAGAGCTGACTCACTAATTAGGAGAAGCAACCTGCCTTAGAAATAATGGATTTTTTTCTCTCTTTTACCACTTTACAAAGCTTTGAGGAATAGAATTTGATGGCGACCTTTGTTTGGCTCTGCTTTTGAGATGTTCTCTCACCACCCACCTGACTGAAATTAAAATGTAGAAACAGGTACATGTTAGTTTGTTTACCATAAGCCCAGCATGGTCCATTCGTTGTGCGGGAAAACAGTCACGCACTGGACCTCAGCCACAGGTACCGGTGATGTTGTTCTGAAGAGGTGTCTGCAGTCAAACAGTGCAGCCTCCAGCATGGTCCCACCTCCCATAATGTTTGGTCTTCAGAGATCACTGTGTTATAACATCAAATGAGGACAGACTTCAAGAAGAAAAAGGCTCTCGTTTGTTAAAACAAACTACAAAGAATGGAGAGTTTGAGCTAAGCCCAAACTCCCACACAACAGCCCAGAAATATCAACATGTCCCCAAATGCACTGAATGCTCCCCAAAAGTAAACTCCTCAGAAGGAGAACACTGAAGTCAACCTAAAACCCCATTTTATAACCCTCTCAGGTCCAGGATTGGTGGGGTTTTGGATCCATATGTTGATTGGTCGGTGTCTGGCATTCTCATTGGTCATTATCGATGTTCATTCTGGACCAATCATTTTCTTGGGGCTTTGAACATTTGGCCAAGTCCCCTGTCCAGTCACCTCCTGCCCCCCCTCGACCATCACCCCCACCAAACCCTGGATCCCCCCCTCCAGGACCCACAACAAATATTCATCAACTCACCTCAAACAACAATTCTCAACTCAGCCCTAATTTAACACCAATTGAACACCATTTATAGCAACTGTTGCAGAGGAATGGAGAAACTACCAACATTTTGTCCCTTCATGGATCGTGTGGCTGCGGAGGTCTGAAAGCAGGCTTGGGCATCCTCCAAAGCAGTATCCACGACCTTTCAGTGGAGCTTGGTTGAGCTTACAAGCTGACTGCTGGTGACCATCTGCTTCCTCGAGAGACTCAACCTGAGGACTGGGATGCATTGCTGCTGCTGCCCTGAGGTACAGGCATTCAGTGGATCATCCAAAAGCTTCCTGGCAGAATTAATAAACACCTGGCTTTGGAGAAATTTAGGAGATTTTTTTCCAAGGATTTGGTGTCTTAACTGGGGTATTCAGTCATTTCATCCTGCACTGAAATAAAGGTGTAATCATCAAACCTGTGAGCATACTCAGCCAGCATGCTCAGAGCCCATGTGGGGGAGATGGGTGAGGTTGCAACTGCCAGCCACTATTTGCTTGGATGCAAAGCAGCAACCTAAATGAAACAGGGATATGCAGAATGAAATTCAGGGATAAAGTGTTTTGTGACATGTTGGGAGCTCCTACTAAGACCTGCTTAGCACTGAGTACATAAAGCATGTTGCTTTTATAGAGGAGAATGGGTGGCCAGGAGACAAACAGCTCTGGGAAAAATACATGAAGAATGTGTTTCTGTTTAATGCCCTGAAACGGAGTAGAGGATTATGAGAAGGCCTGGATGGAGCTTGTAGCCACAAGTGGACAGACCTTTCTCCTCTTTTGCCTTCAAGAGGAGCTGGCAGGCTTCGCTTTTGGTTTTTTTCCTCGGCAGCTCAGCTTTTTGTCAAGTTGGGGCAGGGATTTTTACTTGCCTTTCCATTCACCTGCATCGATTCAGTTACTGTGCATGAACTGCATGGATCCTGCTGCAGCCCTTCAGCAGCAGCCCTTTGGGTTTTCTGCTGTTTTACCAAACCACCATCAAAGCCCCCCAAAGGGTGATCCTCACCAACCCTCTCCCACCTGCCTCTGCCCTGCACTGGAGCTTTCCCAGGGAGAAACCAGCCAAGAGCCTGTGACTCCCGTTCACAGGAGCCCCATTCACCTCAGTCTGCAATCCTGCAGCCATTGGCACAGGAACTGCAAGGGAGCTGCCTTCCCTGGGATAGTCCTGCCTTTGCTTTGGAGGGACCAATATTCTCTGAGCAGAGAAGTGGCATCAGATTGGTGTTCAGCAGCTGCTAATTAGTGAGTAATGTTGTGTAAAGCTGAGCTGGGCTTCCAGAAATATACCAGTCATGTATGAGCTAGGGAATGGTTTAGAGACAACTGGTGTTATTTTGTGCAAGGGCAGGGACAATTAAATGGATTTTCTTTGAGCTGTTAACCAGGAGGCATAATACCATTTATTACATCCATATTGGGAATATGTCACATAAAAACATAATTGATGGAAGTATTATCTTGCTTAATTGGGAAATCGAAAAAGCCACTTCCCGTTTATTTACAGTTTATTAGTAACAGTATCTCCTGTTTGGTATGGGATGGTTTGTACATAAGTCACAGGCTTTGTGCATTAGATTCAGTATATAATTCTCTTAAAAGACTCCTCAGTCCTTTAAGAGAGAAAACTGAGAAAACTGGCTCCTCATTTTAGAAATGACAACTTCTGTTGAACGTGCTGTTGAAGCCTCACATTATTTTACAAAGGCATGGTACTACCAACAGCTAGGATAACTGACAGATTCAGAGGAAAAATAACAAAAATACTGTTTTCTATTTTATTTAATAGGCAAATTCCCTAAATATTTTGTTGCCTCTCTTCATGAGGAGTTTCATCTTGACTCTGCTTGACAGTGCCGTGCATAGTCAGGATAATTATTTTCCCAGTAGTGTTTGGCAGTCTCTCTCTGGTGATTTTGAGGATGTTCTCCCAGTAACAAGAAACTTACTTTTAAAGGGAAAATATGATTATGAAATAATGAAAATATGTGAGGAGTCTGAGGCAGAGATAAAATTCAAATGGAGAACAGGAAATGAAAGAAGAATTGGCCCCATTTGGATTTTAAGCTCTTGCTTTGCTTTTCAACTTAATTTTTAAATCAAGATGCTACCAGAGATCCAGACTTTTTCAAACACCTAAAATATTAAAACCAAAAATTACAAGTATTTGATTTTGCATCAAAAAAATTAGCTGTTTTACTAAAAATACTCATTTCAGTGAATGGGCAGTGCCTGCTGAGAAGAAATTAATTAGGGAAGGGTTTGAGTTTTTGTCATAATCAGCTTTAATGAAGATGTTATTTTCAGTCTAAAGCACTTTTTCAACTGTGGAACTCATTTTAGTGAATGTAAGACACATTTCATTATCATCCCAGGGATGTTTATCTTGTCACCACATCCAGCACAGCAGGAGAAGGTGGGTGGGTGGGCAGCAAGGGTGGGACAAGGTGCTTGGAGCGCTCTGGTGTTCTCCTGCTGGGGACAGAAATGCATCCACTGCCCCAAGGTATTCACCCAAAGTGAACCTGGGCCCATGGTTGGTTTTGGGTCCTTGTTCGGTGCCTGAGAGGTGTTGCCATGGGGGCAGGGAGGTGAGGCTGAAAACCAGTTGGTTTTATTCTCTCACTGTGAAAACAGATTTTAAAGAAACTTCCAAGCAGAAGCTCACTGTCTGAAACATATGGACATTTTTCAAGCAGAGTAATTTATTAACCTCTATTCAAGTACGCAGAAGGCTACTGAGATACTGTTTTAGAGTTTGATAAAAATGAGAGAAAATCATATTTCTGAAAGAAAAATTACTCCTTTGGAGTCTCTGCTCCCCACTACACATTTTTGCCCTCCCAAGCTGAGTGGTTCAGGTATCACCAAAACAGAAATGATGAGAAGGAAAGCAGTTTATGCAGCGAGCCAAAACTTGTCCACATGAAACCCAGAGAACATTCCTGAGCTGCAGCCCATGACATCAAACTGGTCAAAACCTTCTGACTGACTTATGGCCCAGGACATATCATTACACCTCTCTTGTGTTTGGTCTCCACTCTGTGCACTGCAAGAACCAAATCCTGCTCTGTCTTTGTGATATTTTGGATGAGCATTGATGGTTCAGCTGTTTTACTGGGGGACGTTGCTGTGCAGTGCAGGTTCTTGGCCAAGGGGGTGCCAAACCAAGTAAATATTCATCCAGCTCTTAACAGGGCTTAGCTAATGAACACAGCTCCCATTTACACAACTCTTCCTCTCTCTTGCTTTCTGTTTTCTAGTCACCACCTTGAAATACAGGTTTATTTTCTGGCAGTGTTTTAAAATCCGTTATGAATGGTTATGAATGGGCAGTGGGTTAAAGCACAGAAAGTTCAAAAGCGGAGTTCATCAGCGCGGTAGAGGGAAGTCCAGGTCTCTGAACACACAGCCAACCCTGCCAAATAACCTTTCAAAAATTGGCTGATTTAAAAACTAGCTTGAGCCAGGATTTGCTCTGGTCCATCAGACATTCATTACTTCTGCTCTTGAGTTGCATGATGTCCTTATCTTTATCGGGAAAATGGCCCAAATCATTGGGAGCTGCTTGAAATGATTGGTGACATGACAGAGCCTCTTATTTACTCCGAGAATAACCATAAACATTGCATGAATGCAGTGGCATGCCCTGTGCCTGCTGCTGGTTATTGCCTGGAGCCTGGAGCCAGACACTTGGCTGTGCACTTGTGAGGCAGCTCCCTGAGATCACGCTGGGACTGGTCTTGCAGAGAGAGCTGCTGGCGTGCAGCAGTGACTGCACCTTCCGTGTGAATCTGCGAGCTCTGGAGCCTAAAGAATTAGCAGCACTCAGTCTGAAATTGGACAAGATGAAAAGTTCTAACTAGATGATGTCAGAAATTTATTATTTACAAGTCTTTACTATAAGAGATGATATTAAATTGTTATTCAAAATGTTTCTTTATGAGAGGGGAGGGCAGTGTGGAAGCTCCATACAGGTCTTTGTGTGCTATGTCCTTCTCCAGTGCTGCCCAGGCCAAAGGGGTACAGGAGACACATGGAGTGCCTCTCACCCAGGTGGACACTTGTCCAAAAGTTCTCCCTAGACCAGATCAAGGAGACAATTTTCGCTGCTGTCTGGCCCACGTAATTCCCTAGTGAGGCAAAATGGCCACCGTGGGGGACGCAAGACTCCTGCTCATGCAGAGCTGTCCCATGCCACTGCTCATGGCTGTCAGGTACCATCAGACTAGTTCAGGAGTGCCTGTCTAAAATGGGGCATGTGATCTGCCTTCCCTGGTGCCCTTGGTGTCCCATTTACTTGTCTGCCAAAGACCAAATAAATAAAAAGTTTCCTTGTTACTTGCAGTGGACCCTGTCAGCATGAATTAAATTGCTACTTTGGTTCATTTCTCAGCACTGGGATTGTTCACACCCTTTCTTCCTCATCTCTTTTTGTGGTAAAATACCAAAATTATTGGTTTGAGGCAGATGTGGTGCTGAGGTGAGCAACAGGTCAAGAGGCAGCTTGGAGCTGTGCTGCAAATGCTCATGATGACTTCCTTTCCCTGGGAATCTAGAGTGATCCAAGCCCTTTCCAGAGCTCTCAGTGGCCACATACCAGAACTGAACACTCCAGGCCAGATATGCAGGACTGCGTAGGGCACTGTTCACATATTTATTTCAAAAGGAAATTAAATACATGTATAACTTTAAACCTTGCTTGTGTTCTCCCACTAGGGAGATGTAGTTGGAAACATTGGCTTTGCTAAGTATTGCAAGTGGTTTTCAGGATTAGGCCTTTAAATCTCATTGTGTCAATCAAGCAGACAAATACAAAATTATGTTCTCTCATCCAGTTGTGTAGAAATGAGTCCTTCATACCTGGATTTGCACAGTGTTGGGAGGCATCACATCTCAGTAGTTATCATGGGAGCTTGTCATCCCCCAGCCTGGATGAAGAGATGCTGTGTGATTCAGCTCGGCTGCCTGCTGCTCAGCACCATGCCTAGGAGGGAGGGAGAAGCCCTAGATGACATTTCCATCTCTAGACTTTTTCTTCCTATTGTCATTTCTTCTTACTTGGTGTCCAGCAAAAAAGCAGTAAGTTGTTGTTCAAGCAGCTGTCTTTTGGTTCTCCAACAGCATGAAATGCCACATCTCCTAAGAACCATCCAGTTGCAAGCAAAATGCAGTTGGCCAGGCACTAAAGAGCATGTCTCTGAGGTCAAGGGGGCTAGGTTTTGCTCTTTGGTGTGTAGAAATGTGCAGGAGGTGAATCTGAAGAGTTAAAGACGTGTTCTTAGGTGGGTTGGAAGGGTTTAGGATGAGACTTCCCCACCAAGTGAAATGGTAGACATATGTTGAATGATGCAGAAGCTGTTTCTGGTGCAAACATAATTTCCTCCCAAAGATGCATTCAGGTGTTACAAATGGCTGGACATGGGGGAGTCACAAAACATGCTTGTGAAAAAACAAAACCTCAGAGTTTTGGACATCAGCCTGAAAACTGAATCCAGGGTGCTAAGGCTCCACTGGAATATAACCTTGCAGTCTGTTCAAAGGCAATTTAAAACCAAAATCAAGTATTTGGTACCAAGGGTCTCATGCAAGAAGACCTTCTACTAGCTTCACAAGAGGAGGAGTGGCTCCTGTCATCATCCCTTTTTCCACTAAAGTCTCTCCACTGTGGCTTTGTTGTTCCCTTCTCCTCATTCCCTGCTCTCCCCTCTATGCAGTGCCATAGGGATGTGAGCATCCTTTCTGAGTGCTGGGCGTCCCTGACCCTGCTCTGGACTTTGGTTTGCAAGTATGATGCCTGACTGAATAAAACCAGGCCAAAAGGATCAGGGCTGAGACATTCACTTTGGATAGTTTATTATCCCAACATATGTGAAATTATTATGAAAGTAATCAAAAGGCACAAAGGAGCTGTGGCTAACGAGGGGCACCCTGGCTGCTGAAGTGACTGAACTGAACATGTCCCTCATCACCTCTGCACTGGTTTTAGCCAAACGTTTGTATTTCCCGGGACAGGTGTCTTCCCTCTTATGTCATCATTATCCTGGATCCAGTCGCCTTTACTGTAAAAACTTGCCTCTGAGAAATTGAACGAAGAATTTTTCTGATCTCTTGAATGTAAAATGCCTAAAAATAGACCACAGGAACAGTTTTACACTTGAAGAGCAAAATCGTGCAAAAATGTTGTAATGCAGATTTGTATCCTACTTATTTTTTCTCACTAACAGGCATAGTTTTGCTACAGTGTGAACAACAAGTCCATAGCACTGAAGGTTTATCTACTTAGAACTTCGTGTTTTCCTTCCTCTCCTTAGGGCTTTGCTGAGAGAGCACAGAATCAAACTATTAAATGCCTTCCCAAAAGTCCCAAGTCAAAACGCCCATTAATTCTGCACCCTTCATTGCACTGGGAAATGCCAGCTGGTTCAGCTGGATGGCCTCTGGTTAGTACAATGAGTAAAAAGATCTAAACTGGGCAAAAGGCAAGGGTCCTTAACTGAAAAATACAACAGAATTGCTATAGTTAAAATACTGTGTTTCAGAGCACTCCTTAGATCAGGATCACGTGATCAGATTATTTTAGAGTTGGCTGAAGCACACAGAAACATAGACAGTGTTGTCAAAGGATCTTGTGTTAGTGGCAGGGATGCTGTTCCAGGCTGTTGTGCCTAAGCCACTGTCACTCTCATCTTCTTTCCTAATGAATGGTGCAGTGCATCCACTGTGCCAGCAAGGGCCCCTCAGCTTTGAACAGACCTCAGACCAGTTTGAGTGGAAGGGGATGAGCTGGATCTGAGTGTGTTTGTGGGTGTAGGCCCATATATGTCGATTCTCCCTACCTGCAAGTTGGTGCAAGAGCTAATCCCTCCTAACACCTGCGTGCTGTGAGCTCACTGGTAGGGCAAACAGAGTGGACAACAGGGTATTCTTAAAATCCCACATGGCAAAGCATGCAAAAGCCATTCCAGGACATACACAGAAAGATTTCTGTATATCTGCATTCTGCCTGTAAGTATTGTAGAAACATCCAAAGTATTGGGCTGCGTGTTCACTGGGGAAAACGTGTGGTGAGCCATTGTGCTTCTTTTCTTCTGTGACTCCCGAGAAGCAGAGACGTGAGCTGGCAGGGGCTGGTGATTGACACATTGTGGTGGTGCAGAGTAACACACTGTGCTAGCTCTTTGGTGTCAAGTGCTTTTGTAGCCTCAGATCTTTATTTTCCATGGACAGATGTCCCAATGATGGTCTGATGGAGAGGCTGGGGTCAGGGCTGGAGCATCATCTCCCTGCAGCGGAGGCGTCAGCAGCCTTGTCTTCCAGCAGGTGCTGCATTGACCCCGTGGGTCTGGAGGCTGTTGTGAACAGGGCTGTGTTGCTGGGAGCCTGGGCTGGTGTGACTGCCCCAGCCTTGTGCAGCCCTGTGCTGGCATGGCAGCATGGGTCCATCTGGGTGCTTTATCACAGCTATTTGTTTTTAATCTGTCAATATATCCAAGGTAGGCTAAAGAAGAAGCTGTGCTTCTTTCCAGAATGCCATGTTGAGAGCCACACAGGACTTCTGCAATGCCTACAGTGTGAGGACAAGAGGAAATGGCCTTAAGCTGAGACAGAGAAGGTTCAGATTAGATATCAGAAAAAAAATAATTAGGGTAGTCAGGCACTGCAATATGTTACTCAAGGAGGTCATGGAGTCACCATCCCTGGAGGTGTTTAAGAGCCATGTGGATTTGGTGCTGGTTGATCTGGTTTAGTGTTTTAGGGGTTCCAGTGGTAGTGCTGCGTTGATGGTTGAACCGGATAATCTTGAACATCTCTTCCAACTGTGATGACTTTGTGATGCTGTTATAGGCTGTGGAGAAAAGGAGGGCATGGAGGCATTG
This sequence comes from Emberiza elegans, assembly GCA_024865655.1. NCBI lineage: Eukaryota > Metazoa > Chordata > Aves > Passeriformes > Fringillidae > Emberiza > Emberiza elegans. The sequence goes on along the minus strand of JALJVW010000175.1, from coordinate 30,075,131 downwards.
GCTTGGGAAATGTCTTTGCCCTCTCAGCTTTCTGAAAACCTTGTCTAGAGAGGCTTGAGCAGTTTTCTACGAGGAATTCTACATCTCCTCCAGTGGGACGTCCCATGTGATGAGCACGTCTGCCCTTCTGTTGGACATGATGATGTTTAGTTGCTGCTCCTTGAAGCTGATGTAGAAGTCAAGGCATATGTCAAGAGTTCCTCAATACCAGAGGTACCTGGAGTGCCAAGGCCTCCCTCCTGCTTTCCCTATGAATAAGTAAAAACCTGTTCTCTTTTGACCCCCATATGGGATGTCTGAATTCAGTAAATAAACCATAGGCAGCCCCAGACAATTCAATTATAGACTGTCACTTGGCTTTAAATCACAGATGTGTGCTTATAGTCAATGCCCTTTCTGTTGTGACAATTTCAGAATTCTTCCCACCTTATTTTCCTCTCTGAACAGCTAAAATGAAAATATTGAGTGAACCTTAAATAAGCTAAAGCTTGTCATGAAGATCTGAGTGTGTATACTGCTGTTTCAGAGGCAAGCCAAAAGCTGTATGCATATAATATGTATTGTCAGTTATTAGGCCCTGCTCAAGTAAGAAAAAAGGTGTCATCTGCTTTGTAAAAAAAATGTAGAAGAAATTGTGCTCTGCTCCTGAAATTGTCTGTATTGGGACAGTAATATTTTACAGTAGTTGACATTAAGGCAAATGATACTGACTATACTTGATTAGCTTGTTGCAAGCGAGTATTTTAGGTTTCTCAAAGAATCACCAGCAAAGGTATTGGCAAAAGCAGGGTTAGTATAAAAGTGAAAAAAGTTCAGCGAAAAAAGTTTGAGTGACAAAGTACATTGATGAGGTTCACTGTACTATTCACTAGATAGTTAAGGCACACAGAGAAAAATTGTACTAAAATCTAAAATCAACATCTAAAACTAAATCAACTTAAAATTATCTTCATGGAGACTGGGGATGGGAAGGGGATAACGATGGGAATGGGTTAGGATAATCCTGTGTTGATTCACAAGGCTTGGAGTCAACCCCCTTGCCAAATTTAGCCCCAGACTGGACCCATAGTTTAGGCCTAAAGGTTAGCACTTAATTTCACAACACCTAATCAAAAGTCTAATTTAAACATTTAAAAATAGATTCTGTAGAATTTGCTGTAAACACTACAGTAACTCACTGTTAGGCCTAACTTATTAATTTAACATACCTAAGAATTTAAGATAACAGCATTTGTGGTGTATTTGCTGTAGCATATTTCCATTCACACACACAGTACTGAAGGAGAATGTACAAAGCACATACCTGGGAAAAATTCCCCCCAAGTTCAGTGAAGTACTCACATCAAATGCCTTTGTATCTTCTTAACAGGCAAAGTATTGAACCTTGAGGAGTAGGGGTATGGCCCAGGTTTCATTTTTGGTTTTTGGCAGTGGTCCTCTGAGTTATAGCAATCTTGAGAGTTCACTAACTCTGAGAGGACTCCCTTCACAGCCTTTGTGGTCCAGGAGAGTTCAAAGGGTCTCCCTTAGGGTTGCTGTTTATAGGGTCACAAGAGAAATTTGCTTTAGTCATAGTAATTTTCAAAGTGGCCACAATTGGGTCGGTAACTTTCTTTGAAAGTTTGATAACAAAAATGTTGTTCAACTTGAGGACTGTTACTCAGGCAGCAAAAATAAGTTTCCATGGCTGTTTATTAAAAACTAGGAGCTTGTTAGAGAGCACTTGCTCCTGGGAGCAGACATTGTTTCAGGTAAGTTCAAGAGGAGCTTAGCTCAGGTGCTGTTCATCAAGGCCAAAACCTAGAAAGCAATTCTGACATCACAGGAGTGGGAGGGGGGGATGCACCATCACATAGCTTAAGATGGTGCTAAAATAGGATCTGGTGCTGACCAACCTTTTTAAAGTTTCACAGCCTTTGCATGTTTGTTGGATGAGTCTGTAGATAAGCAGAGAAATGGCTGATTGCACTTTCAAAGTGGTACATTATAACCAAGTATGTAAATATGTAGAGCTTATAGGACAAGAAGGCTTCAAAGTGGGGCAAAGGAGGCAGTCTCCTGTTATTCAAGGGTTCAAAGGTCTTCAGCAACAGGCTGAGGATGGAAGAAGGCTCAGGAGCATCATAAGTGACAAAGATTCTCAGGTATTTAATGAAATCAGTTGTAACGAATTCGATCAATTTTCCATGAGGGAATGTGATTGCATCCGTGAACATTAACAACCACATGGACTCACAGGGCAGCCAGCAGGAACACAGTGCTCCCACTGCTCATGGGCTGTTCTGTGTGACAGTCCCCATGCCATCCTTTGGTCAGCAGGAGCTCCAGCAGGCAGGGCTCCAGGGCAAAGACTGGCAGTAATTGAGAGCATTTATGAGGAGATTTTTGTGATTTGTTTGCACAATCATAAGAGCTTTGTTTTCAGACCTCAGTGGTTGTAGGTAGCTCTGACCACTGCATAATTCTTTGATTTGGATATGAGCAAAAATAAATTAATTTGAAAGCTTTATGAAGGAATAATCGGCTATGTCAAGCCATGCAGACAGTCCTGACATAATGGGCTACAACAGGAAACTCAAATAATTCACCTCAACTGCCAAAGCCTCCCCTTGTGCTCCTGACCCTCTGTGTACTCTGTGCTTTTGCTTTCTGCAGGCTTCACCTGCAGCTGTGAAGGAAATGACTACAAGCAGGAATTAAAACTAGTTTCAAGCTGTCACTGCTTCTCAGTCCCTTGCAACTTGTTTTCCATGTGTTCCTCCCCATAGCCTTCCTTCTCCTGCAGGTGTGGGAGAGGGTTCTTGTGCTTCTCCTGAATGAACTGTCTCCTTGCCAACTGACATCTGTAGGCAGCCTCCTCCAGCCTCTGGCTGTGGTCAGTCCTAGTTTGTGAGGAAGACCTTACAGTCCCCAAGAGTGACTATAAAATAGTTCCCCCAAAGTTTAGCTTCCCCCACACCTCCAGTCCAAAGCAGGCCACAGACCAAATTTAAGCATCCCTCATTCATTTTATGTGAAATATAATGTAGCCATGATAGTCATGTTACTTGTTGGTCATCCTTTCTCTGATCCCCCAGAAGTTCCTGGCCTGAATTTTATTTAGAGACAATTAGTGCCATGTCTTAATTATAAACTATGGACTGGGGGGAAAATCTTTTAGTGCTTTAAATCCATCTTTTCTTTTTTGTTGGCTATTCTTATTGTACCGCTAAAAACAAATGGGAATGCCAAGTGTCTTCTGCATTATACTTCTTGTTGTTTTGCATTCCACATGGGACTGGCTCTGCTCTCGTCCTCAAACTTGCTTTCTTTTTGGGAAACTGTTTCTGCTCCTTCACATTAGTGATTCTTGGACCCAGACCAGATTCTATTGTGGAAAGCATTTGTGGCTGCTCGAGCAGTGCCATTCATAACCTACCACTAAGCTTGAATGGTCCTTTTCTCTTCCTTCATCCCATTGCTTTCATATTTTTCTTGCCCTTCTGACAGTTGCTATACGTCTTGCTGTACATCTAGTCACCTGCAGAGTCAGTCACTTTGCAGGTTGTCCTCTCTTCCAGGTCACTGCATGCTCAAAGTAAACACTTTGAAAATTAAGTATAAGGAAGTGGGAGCAGACAGGGCATTTCTGCCTCCTTATGTACCTGCCTTAAATATTGCTGCTAAAAATAAGTGGAGAAAAATGTGAAAAGTGCAGTGTTAAAACTGATAGTGTGCCCCGGGAGAAGGGTGTTGTTCTTCTCCAGCTTTATTGGTCTTCTGACCTAATTCACCCACCCCCAGAAAAGCTGTCTGCACTCGCTCCTTTTCTTTAATTAAGAAGAATGCAGCCAGCAGTGTCAGTTCATGCTGAGACCATCCCACTCAGCTGTCAAGCCCCATGGGAGTTGCCATGTCCCCTGCAGCCCCCAGCCCTTTCCCAGGGGCTAGGCACTGCCACTGATGGATTCCTGATGCTCTGGTGCCTGCAGCCATGAACAGGGCTTGATTTATGGAGCCTGCTGAGAGCACAGAGCCCTGGTGGCATGAAAACAGGCTTGGGTGCATCTTGACAGCCCAGGGTTTGCAGTGCCAAGGGATCTGCCTGATGTTCTAGCTCAGCCACTGATCTGTTGTATGATGGGGGAAGTCCCAGATTTTTTGATGACTTACAGATATAGTTTGAGTGTCTTTCAGTGGAGGAGCGGTCCCTTAGGTACAGCTAGAAGAACCATAGCTTGGTCTTACTTGACTGTGGTGCAACTGGAATGTAATGAACTATAATAAAAATACCAGGTTGCTCATCAAGCAAAAAATCCAGCTGTTTGGTATTAATGTTTTGAAGAAGTAATTTTGTGCCCAGTGTATACTGACAAAGTATTTTTGTTTGTGCTAACGCTGTAAAATAAAATTCTTGGAGAGTTAATAAATAGGGAAGGGTTTTTTTGTGGTGGTTGTTGTTGTTGGGTGGTTGTTACTGAGCACAGCAGTGCATCTCCTGTGCTTTCGAGGTCGAGTGGAGCTGCGACTGATGCCATTCGATGGTGAATGATACAATTTCTCCAGTAGCTGGTGGAATTGAAACCAGCTGTTGGAACTTGTACCCACACAGCCCCTGAGTCTGCAAGGGGAGAAAAAAAAGAAACAACAGTTCCATGCAACAATCAAGAACAAGGCAGCCTTTTCCTCTAGACTCACTTTGCACAAGTGCTGTCAATTAGAATTTGAGATTTCTCAGCCAAGGTGCTTCCTGTGGAGGGAGGCGGGAGGAGCGCAGCTGATCAGGGGCATGGATGTGATTCGCAGTAACAAATGAGCTGTGGCATTGCTTGGGCTGAGAGAAGAGTTTTACCAGTGCTGATGGTGGATTATTTGTGTATTTAAATTCTGCTGCAAGTTAAACAGAGATGGAAACCTCTCAGGATATTCATGTTTCCACACTAGGTGTAGTAGTTAGGTAGCAAATGTATTAACTGCAGGTTTGCACCAAACATGCAAAAACAAATTAGAAATAGGGAAATACAAACACATTTTCTCATTAGGGGATATAAGTATGTGCTGACTGTAGTACAAATACAATTTTTATTCCATTTGTGTAACCTTTGGTATTTTAATGAAGTCCTGTTCCTGTGTACAGCGTATGGTTCACTGTCAGATAATTTAACACTAAGAAAATCTGTCTTGAATAAATTAGAATATATTTGCAAATTAATTGGTTAATTAGATTTTAGACATCTCTTGAGGACAGGAGAGAAACAGATGTGTGCAAAAGCCACACAGATAGTTTGGGGATGAGTGTTTCTTCTAGGGTTTTATCACTCAGTTTTGTGAAAAACAGCCTTTCACAAGTGCCAAAGATTAAAAAACTCTCGGCTTTAAATGCAGAATATTAAACTCCAATTTCCGTGGTGCTGCTGATTTTTTCTGGGGCACAGGCAGAGCCATTTGGACCTGTTTGCTGAATGACTGCACTCAGAATATGCAAGGTACCTCTTGAGCTGCTTTTTTTTCTAGGAGTATCCATGAAACCGTCTGGAAATCCTCTGAACTAAACATTGGCAGATCAGCAGAGAGATGCCAGCTGGCATCGTGGTGAAGTCAGGCAACTCATAAGAAGAAGCAGGTCTAAGATGGAGCCCAGGATTTAGAAGAACAGTCACCGAAGAAGGAAAACTGACAGGGCAGGTTTTTTTCTCAGCTACATCGGTGTAAATCCAGAGCAACTCCACTGAGATTCACACCAGAGTAACTGAGAGCAGAATCTGGCCAACATCATCCACCTGACCTCAGGAGAAGGCTCGGAGGAAGAGTAATTCCCTTGCCTTCCTCTTACAAGTCTTTTGCACCTGATTTTTAGAGAGGCACGAATTCAGTTTTACTCAGTTTGGGGACAGACATAGTACAATCATATGGTAACCACTGATTTATTTTTACTGATTGGTAAAAGTAAGATTTTGCTTTAAAAAAGATACACTTCTGTATTCATTATTTACTTAGACCCCTTCAAAAACAAATTCTGAGTAAATCTTCTTTGGAAACCAAGGAAATTCAAATTTTAAGGCCTCGAGTTGGTCCAGAAGCTGAGTAGGAGAGGATTTTCGGCTTAAAAACAGTTCAGCAGCTCCCTGCAATCTGGGCTGATCCTAAGAGCAGCAGAGATGAGTAGCTGGTGCTACTTGCATCCACTTTTCAGCTCTGCTGAAACAGTGCTGTAGTCTAAGCCCAAAGCAGAGGACATTGATCAGTCCCTCTTGGAAGACAGCCGGTGATCACATTACTTTGTTTGTGCGGTTTTATCTCCAGGATCCCATTTTGGGTGTGTTCACAACCATTTGGCAAAAACCTCATCGTTAAGAGCAATATTTGCAGTGTACAGTAAGACAAACAAGAGGCCATTTGTGTGCGTCATCGATCGTTTTACAGAGAGTCCTCGGGCTGTGCACAGAGCTGGCGCGGTGCTGCCTGCTCGGGGTCACAGCGCAGACGTCACAGGCAGGAGCGCTTTTCCTGCTGGCCTAACCTCTGTTGGGCACCAGGACCCTGGTGCTGCTGAGAAGAACCTGCAAGTCATGGTCTTTCTTTGACCTTGGTGAGTTTTTCTAGGCAGCAGACAGAGCAAAGTAAAAGCTTTGTTGCAGTCAATGTGTGAAAACTGCAGCCAGGTTTTTCAAACTCCAGAGGCTGAAGCTGCAGGGCTAGGCTTGCAGGGGATGCCCAGAGCTGCACTGTGGCTCTGCACAGGAGGCACCAAAGAAGGCCATGGGGCTGCTGGGCACAAGCACCATGTGTCCTTGGCCTGGAACTGCTGTCAGCAGCCACATGCCTTCAGGAAGAGAGCACAGCTTTTAACAGGGTTGTTGTAGACTGGGATGTGCTAAAACCTGGCTGTGGTGACCTCAATGCACTAATTTATGAGAGCATCTGGGCTGGCCCCTGAGGGCAGCATGACTGCAGTGTGTGGGTAAGAAGCTCATGTGGCTGGATCGTGCCAGCAGGCTGCTGTCCTGTCCTTTGGTGACCCGGCCACTGCCGGGTCCCAGGCAGCCCCTGGGGATGTCTCTGCTGGGCGCTTGGCCTTTCAGTCCTGGTTAACCCCAGAGCCCAGCTCTCCTTTGGCAGCCAGGGAGCTCCTGTTCTCTGCAGCATCTGGCTGTCTCCTGAGCCTGCTCCCTTCTGGCCTTGGCCCATCCTTCCTCTCCTGTGCAGCAAGGCAACCAAGACAGAATGAGACAGGTACTGACTTTTAGTGGGATCTGGTTTGTGTCGCTGGAAAAGCAGCACTACGCCACCATCCATGCCTGGGGGCTGTGGAACAGTGTAACTTCCAGCCCAGCCAGAGCTGCCCTTCCCTCCATGTGTAGCACATGCAGACTAGTTAATGTTCCTGCAAATAAGTAAGAGAGTAGCTGCATTAAGACATGAGGCTAGGAGACTGCTGGTCTGCAGCTGGGATGAGTATAAGCAGCTACAGAAGATGCCCATGGACATTTTCCTGCAGTATTTATCTGAATGCACAGAGTGCTGGTTCCTTGGGCAAAATGAATTTGCACATTTGTCAGGAGTCTGGGGGTTGAGGAGAAACCCAGAAATTGCCAGCTATGATAGAATTCACAGAGTAATGGGTTAATATTATCTTCCATAACTTCTCTATGGGGCTTTTGTCAAATCTCTGATTCAAGTAGTGTTTTCTGAGTCTTTTGACATTTGTGGCAGCACTGGGACAGACAGTAAGGTCGTGTGTCGCTTTAAAGGCTTAATTTTTTCTGGATTTCTCACAAAACCGGAGCTGAAAGCTCTCTCATGAATTTCTTGGGGAATCTGCTGAGGCAGCAGTCATGTTATCCTTCAAAACTCCATGGAAAAGGTCACCACAGAACCATGCCAAACCTGCCAGGCTGAAGGAGAAGGGGCTGAGAGGCTGCTTTCACACTTGTGAAACCACAGCCAGCTCGAGATGCCATGGTGTGGGCAAAGCAAACCACACATCTCCTTGCATGGTCAGGTTTCTGCCAGAGATGTATTTATTCAGCAGAGTAAGAAAGCCCAAAGTAGAGGAAGGTATAAACCAAAAAACCCCTGTATTTGAGAGGTGTGACTGCGGTGCTTAGACCTTCCTCCCCTCTGAACACAAACTAACCTGGGGCATGATAAAACACCAAGGAGCTGCCTTCAAATTTATTTCTCATTCTTTCTCCATTTCTGCAAGCCTCCCACACCAGATTATTAATTTGTGATGAGAGGCTAGTTCTAAATAGGACATCTCAGTGCAAAAGATAATAAACACTGATGTTCCCAACTAAATTACAAAGGTCTTGGTAGGTTTTGTGTAAGAACTGGCTGCATTACTAGACAGAGATCATAAACCTTTGAAAGGCAGAGGGAGGAGAAAAGAAAATATTCCACATAGGGAAAATGTGATTGTGTTAATGACTTTGCTAATCCCTAGGCATCCAGTTTTATCCATTCATGCTTCCAGCATCTGCAGATAAACTCAAGAGGGCTTCAGTAATCCATTAAAACAAGATCATTTTAAAATTTCCATCTAGGCATAATAATGTATTGGTTTGGGGTTTTTTCCCCCTTCTACTCTGCTAATTTATGAATGTCTCTCTTAAGTTTGCCAAAATGATAATCAATCTTGATACTTTATTTGGGATTATCATCCTTGTGGAAAAGTCTTGTGATGAATTTTATAGGAATGAAACCAGTTGAGATCTATAGAAATACAATATTGATCACAGTTCAAAAAAAAAAAGATACATTTGTAACTATCCATCCATCAGATGAATAATTCTTGAGTAAGTTGAGTGTGAAGTAGAAAAATCCTGAAGGTTATTTGTTATGAGGTGTAGGCTGTTGTTATTTAGTCCTACAGAATTTGTTGTGCCTCCAGTAAGGCTGTCTAAGTAGTGCCTGGGCTGCTTATCAGAAGATACCCCCAGGCATTTCAGTACTAATGTAATTGGATGAAGTTTACACGATGGAATATTGGAGGTAGAGCTTTTGTGCTCAGGACTGTGGAAAAGCACCAGATAGGAGTAGCTTTTACATGAAATGAAAGGCCAGATGGAGCAGGAGATTACAGTGTCTGACCTCCTGCGAGCCCCTTGTGCCACCCGCCCCACGCCGTGCTGCGGGCAGGGAAGGAGGGCGAGTTACCGCGGGTCCTGGCTGAGCGCTGCCTTCCCCTTCCCAGAGATCACTCCATGAGCAGCCACCGTCTGTGCTGGCACTTTGGTTCAGTGCTTAAAATACCTTCAGTGCCAGGCATTACTACAGATTTCTATTGATGTTTGTTTCACTTTTAACTTCCACCTCTTGATTCTTGTTATGCCCTTTTTCAGCAGGTTGAAGAACTCTTGCTTCCTTTTATTTTTTTCCCTGTAGAGCCACTTATATGCTGTAATCAAGCCACTTCTTCCTCTTCTCACTGATAAGCTGAACAAGCTGAGGTCTTTCAGTCTCTCTCAGAAGGGTATTTACTACAGTCCTTTAAATAACTTCTCTGTCCCTTTTCCCTGTCTTCAATTATTCACCATCTTTATAAAATGTGGAGATGTTAGCAAAGTGTATTTTCTGGTGCCTGCCTCACTGACTCCAGGTACAAAGGGACAATTTCTTCTCTGTGTGTACATGGTTGATGTGTCTAAGGATTCATTTGCTCTTCTGTAACAGCCTTGAGCTGCTTGTCCACAATGACACTCTAATTCTATACACAATTGTTCCATTCTAAGGTAAAAAGTCTTGTTTCAGATGTCAAGCATTATATTTTGGCTTACTGAATTTTATAGTCTCTTAAACAGTATGTAAAAGATGTCTGTGCTACATGAGGATGCTCCAGAACCCTGCTCCAGGTCTGCACCTTTTTAGCCTCCAATGCTGGCAAAAATTGCTGACACATCTAACACATGATTTGAGGCACTGCTGTAGAAAAATGCCTCTATCACAGCCCATCTGGAGTCTGAGAAGGGCAGCTGGGGGAGAGCAGCTGCTCAGAAGTTTGTAGGGAGAGCTCTGGGTCTTATTTATACCCCTTGGGGACACAACACACAAAACCCAGACTCAGCTGGGAACTGTGCAGCCTATTCTCCCACTAGCACAGGGGGCTGCACTTACAGTTTTTGAGAGGTAGGAAGTTGAAGTTACCCTGATAGAGAATCCTCTTTTACAGATGTCTTTTCACATCTCTGTGCTTATCACTGGAATTTCAAAAATATGTTGAATATTTTAAAACTAATACCAGCATTAACCCACCTGTATAAAAAGCAGATGCATGTTGCACTGCATCATTGCATGGCCTCTCTTACAGTCAAGACTTTTCCCATCCATCTGTTGGCTCTTAGCATTTGGCTGCAGAGCTGTTGTTCATCTGACTAATCTCATCACTGCTGGCATCCTCTCCCAAACCCTTTTGTCTGGACAGTCATGTTTTCCTTGGCAATCTGCAAAGCACACCAGATCATAGGTCCCTCTGAGCACTTGCATGCTGATGCCTCTCCCTTTCCATTTGTCCTTGCACCTTCACTGCTGGAGGAGATACTGAAGGCAGGGCCAGGAGCAGGGAGAGAGCAAAAGGCTTTTTTTGGCAGGCAGAGTCATTGTGGCCCTGCACACTTCCTGTGGGAATGGAGGAGGTGTCTGGCAGTGTCCCAGGGATGGGAATGGTAGAGCTGCTCCCTGCTCTAAGTGTGCTTCAGCTCCTGGCCCCAGAGCAGAGTTGCAAATACACTTAGGAGTCCCCTGCTCTCCTACAGCTCATGTGAAGTGTTTCAGTGTGTGGCAGATCACAGGAGAAGGTGCCAACATATGCCTAACCTGATCTGTGCTTCTCATTGGGGTTCTGGCTACAAAACCTACCAGCTTTAGATTTCCTTGCTGGGGTATAAAATTTCTCATGGTTAAGGCTTTATTTGGAGTAGAGATGCCTCTCTGCAAAAGAGGGAGTCTTTTCAAGTCTGCACAAACTAGTAAGTAATTCTGAGACAACTGAATTTGTTGGTTTCTTTAAAGAAACATAATTATTTTAAAATGACAAACTGTTCCTTTTGTTGATAAATGTTTTATATCTTTGCTGCTATGCCTGAATAGTTTGTGTAAATAATTTATTAGCTTGCAAACAGACGTAGCACGTTCAGGCAAACACTGCCCAGCGGGGCAGGAATGCTTAAAAGGGGAAACAGGGTTGTGAGCAGTGCTGAGCACTGAGAGCAGCAGTTGGGTATCAGTAGGGACAGAGAAACACCATCTGCAGCTCGTAGGCTCAGGCCCAGCATAGCTGAGATGCCTGACACTGTGGTGAGGCACTGGAGGTGCAGATGTGAGCAGTCAGGCAATCACCATCAGCAGGTGTGTCCATGGGACACTTAGGAGCAAAGTGACAGTGCTGCTCAGAGCTGTGAAATGGTCTGGTTTAGATAGTGTTTGGCATGTAACATTTTCAAACTAATTTTCTTGCTTTGCTTAAGAAGAACTCTCCTTCAGTTTGCTGTGGTTTGTTTTCAGTTTGCTCTAACTTTGTTCTCAAAATGGGCCTTGTTGTAAAAAAAAGTAATTTTGCAAAAATCATGTGTGAGGTTCTTTCATGTGTCAAGGCAGGGTCAGGCAGGAGAAGAAGGCTGAGCACATGCATCAGTGGTTTCCAGATGAAAGTCCTTTCTAAATGGTGTGGAAGTGTGTGCATATAAGTATGCATGGATGCAAATGTGCTTCTGGGGTTTTTTAGACAGGAGTTTTGCCTAAAGGTCCTATGTGTCACAATGGAGACTTACTGAATAGGAAGGCCTGGGTCTAGTCCAATCCCCTGCTGTGGGCAGGCCATCTTTCAATAGATCAGATTGCTCAAATCCCCAACCAATCTGACCTTGAACACTTCCAGTGACATCCTGAACTTCCCTGGGCAATCTATTCCAGTGTCTCAGCACCCTTGAAGTGAAAAATTTCTTCCTTGCATCCAATCTAAACTTAGCTTCTTTCACTTTGAAATGATTCTCCCTTGTACCTTTGAAAGAGGATAAAACTCTTTCCAGCCTTACTGAATGTAGTATAGACACCCTGCTCTGGTTCAACATCAACTGAAGATCAGTGGAGTTTTCTCAAGAATACTGTGGAAGGTAGGAAACACCTAATAAAAGCCATCTGCAGTTCTAAACTGGTGCTTGATGGCATGCAGCTCACTCTGGCTGAGGAGGAGAGGAGAGCGGCTCCAAAGGGCACTTGGTGATGCACAAATGAAGAGAACCAGTGCACTAGTTATAGATGCCTTTTTTGCTGAGAAAAATAAATAAGAGAAAACTTGAATTTTACTGTAGTCAGCAGAAATGAGCAAGCCCAGAGGAACAGATCTGCAGAGTGACAGATTCCATTTTACCTGGCCAGTCAGTGAAGTACAGTCCTGGTTCTCAAACCACACATGGCATGGCCTTGATTTAGCTTTATCTAGGCAAAACTGTGAATGGTTATAGAAGGCATCACCAAAAAACATTTATCGGTGGATTTTTCCTGCTATATTCTCTTTTCTCTCTCTTAGAAAATAAAAATTATTTTAATACTGACTGTTGACTGCAATAAGGAAAAAATATTGCCGTTTCCTGCCCTTCCAGAGTTTACACTCCTACTCTGCTTTATTGCAGAAGTTAGTCCTCATTAAATCCAGAAGATCAGCATCTGCTGTCAGCCAATGGAAACCACCCTGGACTGTTAACAGTGCTGGGATTTTACCCTAAAATTCAGTTACAAAACCAAAATATACAAAGTTAGGGTTGTTCCCCCCTCCTCACTTTGTGTCCTAATCCTATTTTTGAGGTAGCTTTGTCTCATTTATAGAAAGGAGGAATAAAATACTTGGAGATCCTGAGATTAAGGCAAGTAGAAGAATTAATAATCAGCCAAAATAATGAAGTATCTGGATGTGTTGTGGTGTACTGCTCCTGGGGACTAAGCTACAGTTGACTCTGTATGAGTAAAAAATCACTTCTCTATTTCATTCAAAGTTGTTCCTTGGATTTGCTGAACTAATTTCTCCTCCAAGCATGGTCACATTTTAGGTCAGCAAGCCTAGACAACATGGGGCTGTGCCAGCAGTTCCTGTGTGAAGTCTCTCTTTGTTTCTTTGGAAACAAATCCAGTCATTCATAGAAATGAACTCCTGCATAATTAGAGCCAGCATTGCACATCATCTTTGCTTTCCATTTTTAGATGGTACGTCTGGAGGACTATAACTTTTAAAGATGCCAACAAGCCACTTAGGAGCTCGATAGCTGTTATGGGAAAATCTGTGGAGCTGAATAGGAAATGATAAGCTTCATAAGGACTATTCTAAATTGTTTGGTAAAGAGCTCAGCCAGACATTCAAAGCAAGAATAGAAACTATAACCCCTTCTAATTTGATCTTCAGGGGGTTGTAGTTTCTCTACTGTCCTGCTGAAGCCCCAGTCCTACAGGCAGCTTAATGGAGAGTACTCTGGTCTCTTCTGGGTCCAGTTATTGGACTGTAGCATAAATGGGTGCAGAACACCTTTTATATTTTACCCTCTGGGGCCTGTAATCAACCTTTTTTCTTTCTAGATTATTTAAAATAACCACAGTAACCACAGACACTGAAGTGTGAAAGTCCAGAAAGCTGATCCTCTTCAGCATTTTTTAACCTCAAGTTTTTAATAAGGAGCTATTTAAAAATAAAGAAAGATTTGGAGGCCTTTTTTTTTTTGACAGGTAGGTAGCAGTCCTCACCCTCAGAGCCAACAGGTGTGTTGACAGGTGAAAGATCTCACAATAAGTCTTTTATATCTCTGCATGCTGAGGCTCTCAGGTATGTCCTGTAATCTCAAAATTAGAGTGGGTAGCAGATGAACTAAAATTTGTTTCTTTGTTCAGAAAATGCAGTATAGATTTTTCTTTGTTTGGATCTTTAATCCAAGCTGATTCTTTAACAACTGAAATTCCAGTCGTGGTTTGGTTTTTTAGCTTGTTGGGGGTTTTTGGGGTTTTTTTAAGTTAGACAATAAATCAATAAGAACATTGTCCTTGCAATGGGAAATTATCCCAAGGATGTTCACTGCTGGCCTGTCACAGCATGTGAGTTCAGTTAATGGGAGTAGATGGAGTTATTTAGGACAAGTGTTTGACATTGCTTCATGGCTATGAAAAGGCTAAAGTCCAAACAGAGTCACTCTGTGAAGGACAGAATAGAATATCCCAAATTTAAAAAATAAATATCATAGAATTACAGAATTGTTTGTGTTGGGAGGCATATTTTAAGATCATCTAGTCCAGCCTCTCTGCCATGGGCAGGGAGAACACTTCCAGGGATGGGACATCCTAGGCATTTCTGGACAATCTATTCTAGTGCCTCATCACCCTTCCTTATGTCTGATGTAAATATAACCCCTTTTAATTTGAAAGCATTACTCTTGTCACTACAGGATGTGGTAAAAAGTCTTCTTTCCATCTTTTGTGTAAGCCCCCTTTATGTATTGAAAAGCCACAGTAAGGACTCACTGGAGTCTTTTCTAGGCTGGACAGCCCAAACTCAGCCTTTCCTCACAGGACAGGTGCTCCAGCCCTCTGATTGTCTCTGGACCTGCTCCAACAAGTCAATGTCCTTCTTGTGTTGGGGACCCCAGAGCTGGACATGGTGTTCCAGGTGGGGTTCACCAGGGTGGAGTAGAGGGGGAGAACCACCTCCATAACCTGCTGGTCACACTTCTCTTGATGCAGCCCAGTATATAAGTTTCCTGTTGCAACACCAAAGTAGGCTATCAAGAGTTAGATACTACTTTCAACTTACTCCTGCATTTTTCCTTGCAGAATACTGAGGGGCAAGGCTGAGTAGATGAAGCCCAAGTTCACACTACATGGTGGTTTCATTGGTGGAGGTGCTGGTTTGTTCTCCTGCCAGCAGACATGGGTTCTTTTATTAAAATATTCTAAAAGGAGTCTGTGATCTCCAGAAAATGGCAAGGTAGAGGTACCATAATGATGCAAAGTGCTGGTGTTATTTATTGTTAGAAGAATCCTGTTAGAAAGTGGCTGTCTGAGCCACTGGATCATCTTAATGGCTTGGTCTGATCTTTACCTTTGTAAGGGTCCTTTACCTTGTAAGGGTCCAGCACCTTGGTGGTCAGTAAGTGCCAGCTGGGCACTTTTCAGACAGAGCATTCAAACATGATTTGTCTCTTCAGAGTGCATGTCAGGGGGTGGGGCCAGGTCAAATCTTACCACGTGGCTCTGTGTGTGCGTGTTCCTGGGCGTGCATCCACGCGTGCGTGCATCAGTGTTGCTGCTTTCCCACTGACCTGGAGGGTATTTACAATGTGTGAGGCTGGCTTTACATTCTTCACAAGATACAGGCAAGCACTGCATTTGCTTCTTCATGGATTGTTCCTGTTCAGGCATGATGTGAGTTTTCTTGCTGCCAGCACAGTGAGGTGCGGCTGTGAAACAGGCGCTCTTGGAGGACTTCAAAGCCTGGGAGCTGGTGTTTGGTTTCAGAAGAAGCACTACACAGTGCCATTAGTAGGTTGCTGGTAACCTGGGTGTAACATTGCCTAGGGAGGCACCTCTGCAAGGTTTGCCTCTGACATGCCACTTACAAACCCATTCTGGTACAGTTGCTAAATAAGCAGTTACCTTTAAATATCAAATGATGTTGGTGAGACCACATTTGCTGTGTAAGATTCTGGGTGGCCTAGCTGCCACACTGGGAGCCAGTTGGATAGCATTTTGTAATCTGAGTGTTGTGCATGCCTTGCATGCATCATATAGATTTACAGGATGTTATGTGTAAATATTTAGACAGACATCTTTAGAGCATTTTTATTTGTTGGAATGCACACTGACGTTAACGGCTTGTGTATCCAAATGTTTTTCTGCATAATATTGAAGTGAACTGAATCCAGCAGTGATGTCACTGAAGACTTAAAAGATACTTTCAGTTTTAAGGGCTACTGTCCATCTTAACTGTAAAATAAAGTTTCTTTAGCAGTGCATTAAAGTGAAAAGTCTATTTCCTTGCTTTTCTTTGCTAATCCAACCTTCTGAACTAAAGGAAGATGCTGACATGAAACAGTTGTGCTTCACGGTTAGTTGCTGCATGCTTACAGAGCTTCATTTCCATTGCAAGGCCTAGTAGAATTATGCAGTGTTCAGTTTGGGCTGGTGCTCATACCCATACTCTGCTCGTACCCATACTCTGCTCGTACCCATTCTCAGCCATTACCAGTGTTCCAAAGTCACTGTTCATGCCCACTGCTGTAGTTAGCAGCATCCATTGGAGTCCAGCACCCTGGGCAGTGAGTGGCTGCAGTGATGAGCTAGACTGAAAGAAATACTCCAATGGCTGCCTTTCAGCACTTGGCAAGAAAATCCTCTCTATGTTAGATTCAAGGTCGTCAGATATCATTATAGCCAAGTATTAAAAATTTCAAAGAAAGGAGGCAGTGTGTTTGATTTATAGAATAATTATCTAGCTTTTGCTCTAACTTGGCTTTGGCAATGGTTTTGCAAGCACTCGAAAATTAAATCCATTTTTTATGGCACTACAAGGTATTATCTCACAGCAAATGATAATTAAACACCTGTGAAATCAATTAGCCTTTTAAACAGGGAAAAAAAAGTTTTCCAATTATGTTTTTGCACCTCCAAACTTCCTAATTCCAGAACCAGCACTTGCAGAGCAGGAGGTGCACTGCCAGTGGCCAGTTCCCCGGTGCTCAGATCACCCCAAAGCACTGCGCAGCCGTAAATCCAGAAGCAAGTGCTCACAGTGACGGCTCCCTTCCAGGCAGGATGTGTGAGCCTTCCCAGCTCAGGCCTGGGCAGCTCTCTATCTAACACACAGACGAGCTGTCAGCCCTTCTACAAAGGCACTTACTCACTTGGTGTTTTCAATGCCAAGTTTTACTTGACAGTTTATTTAAAAGCCAACATACCTTAGTGGAAACCAAGCAACGAGATGCTCCGTGTGACTGAGTGGGGTTTCTTCTCAGGCTCTCCAGCCAGTAGTTCAGAGCCATCTGTATTAAGCATTTACATATGGAAAAATGGCCAATTGGTGAATAGCTGAAAATTAGTATACTGGAAAACCAAGAAACTCTTCTCCATTTACCCTTGTGTTACAGGTTTTACTGTCTGTCTTTGTTGTAGTACTTTATGTGATACAGAAACTTCTGGAAGATGCAGTGTGCATTCATGGGTTTGCAGATTCAGAGAGGGAGCCTTGGACATAGTTGGTTAAGTGCCATTACAATTTTTTGGCTCAGGAAGTAAAAAAGCAGCTCTAGTCACATCTGACATCTACAGCGGAATGTGCTGATAGTCCCTGCCAAAGATGAGCTCCAGCATCTTCCAGAAGATGGATTATGTGTGGCACTGTTAAAATATGTACTGCTGGGTTTAACCATTGCATTTGATTTGAGCTAAACCTGTTGTATTTGGCTTGGGTTCTGCTCCTGTATTTCCATCTGAATTTTAATAGCCATAACATGCAGTTGGATTTCAGTGAATGCTGCATCACCAGAGAGGAAGAAATAAGGTTAGGGTGCTGTGGTTAGCATTCTCAAGGTCCCTCTAGCTGCTGTAGAAGCCACCAGTCATTTGTGTCTCAGGTTTCATCTATGAAACGAGAATGGTGATTGTATCCTGTCAAAAAACATGTTGTCTACATGACAGGTGACATACAGCTAGATAAAGTGTTATGATAATCACTGCATCTGTACATATCTGCTGGCCTAAACAGTCTTTTTAGATTTTAGACCTCTCTTCAATCAGTGGTGTTGAAGAAGTGGCTTTCAAAAAAAAGTAGTTTATACTAAAATTGATAGTGAAAATATTTCCCAGGCTAGTTTATAAGCTCTGCAATGTAGTGACATGGGGAAATGCTTAAGCTGTAGGAAGGAATGTATGGCATGGCTGATTAGTCAATGCAGAGCTTCTGCAGCCTGCCAGGGCTCCTTGGGATAATGGAGAACCAGGAATGCCAAACAGCCTTCTAATCCATGTGCTGATTGACATGGTCGGCACTTCAGAAGCAAAAAAAGAAAAAAGGGGGATGGGGGAAGACAGACACTGTGTGTTGGATCAAGGAGTTAAATTGGTAGGAGCCTTTGGCCAGGCACTGTTTCTCCTTTGGATTATTGTCCACACGGCACTGCAGTGTTTACACCTGGGTGATCAATGGGGCCAGACATATTTCCTCAACTATGGGTGGTGGCAGGGAAGGAATAATTCAATTAAGTTGTGAATAAATTAGAACTGATTGCAAATAGAGCTATTCTTTTATGCTGCCTAAAAAGGTACTAGCTGTGAACGAGGTACTCTTAATCATTATGAAAAGAAGCCTGAAAGTTAATAAAACATGCCTCTAATACTTACAGAGGGATGCCAGCTTTGGATTAAATCTTCAGCTATTTTAGTTTTGAAGACCCAACTGTCATTTTGAAGGCATATGCATTTTGGATTTTAACATTTGAATGCTACAGCTGAGACCCAGGCCAAGCCGACCCTAAAATTGGCAGTAAAATGTTACCTCTGTGCAAGCATGCAGAATGAAGAGATCAGGAATGTATGAGCAATAAGCATGTGCCCCAACTCCCTGCCAGTCTTCTAATGTGGAAACCTGGGGCTTTGTGGAAATAAATACCTTCTGAGCAAAGCAGAGGACTCCTCTAAAAGCTTTTCTACAGTAAATGCTAGAGAAGATAGACTGCCAGAAGGAAAGGAAAGTGCCAGAGGTAGTGCAACACCAAAGCAGCACAAGTAAGGAAGAAGTGCCCAACCAGTCCCTGCTCAGTGCTCTGCAGTGGTGGTCTTTGCTCTCATTTTCTGGAGCCTGAAAAACCTCCACAGCTGGGTAAAAAAAGAGGGGGTACCCCAGTAGGCAGGTAAAGGAGAGCTGTCCACACACGCTGCAGAAACCACAGCAGTGCAAGCTGGAAGACCATAACAAACATCCCTGCCATCTTCAGATGTTACCACCTAATGCTAATAAGTACTTCTGGAAACAGATCTAATCCCCATTGCTGGGGAGAAAAAGAAGAGGAAACTCTGGAAGAACCTCTTCTAAATACTTGACTATTTTCTCTATAGTTTAAGACGCCTCCTCTGGTTGCAAGTGGAGGTTCTCATACTTGATTGCCTCCCTGAGGTTTTGCTGAGATTAGTCAGTGGAGATAGTGGGGAAATAAAACCCGTTCTTGATGCAGTACTGATGTTTGCATTAAATGCCAGATTGGTACTTAATGTACAACATCAGTACTCTAGGTGAGAGGGTGTTCCTGGAAGTCTGAGCCAGCTCTGATTTCTCTCCTGGACAAGTGAAGGAGAAATTTCAAGTCCAGCAAGCATTTAAATCAGATACCTTTACATTTACCTTTAATGATAGAGATTATTTCACTCACTTCACTGAAAGTATGTTAAGTCTGAGTTAAGGAAAGCACAGAGATGCTTTCAGATGTAATGCTGTATGCTTTCTACTACGTGGTGAAAAATGTACATAAACATTTTGCAGTTCCTGTCAGAATGCTAGCAAAAATCAAACCTGCTGCTGTGTGCATGGTTCTGTCTGGGCTGAATGGGAAGGAGTCTGAAAGTGAATATTGCCCTGAGCCTTCTGTCCTCACCATGGCCTGTGGGCTGGAGTTTCATTTACCAAGTGATGTTTTGTGGCCAAGGTCTCTTCCAAATGCTGCCTGGCAGTCCAAAAAAAAAAAAAAAAAAAAAGTTCTCTGCTGCAAGTTTTACTCTGAAATACTGTTTGGTACATGTACATTATTTCCTCTGTAAGTGATGCTTCCAGTTACAAAGCTATCCTTGCAGCCTGACAGAAGTGTTTGGGGCTCGTTACATATATTGCACAAAAAGTGTTCCCAAATTTGCATTTAAACATACTGGGCCATCTTCTGTCTTCCAGCTGAGGCAGAGTGCTCCCATTGCTTGGCATGCTACCCATGAACTCTTAGGAGTAGAAATAGCACCTCATGTTTGCAGATTTCAAATAGATGCTTGATCCCAGAGTGGTCTCTGAGGGGTTTAAAGTGGGCATGGGTCCCTTATCACTGAGCTCAAAGATCCCATTGAGTCACCTGAGAGCATTTTGGTTGAAATGACAGGGAAATTTGTTCAATAGAATCCCTGGTGTGATTCATTCACTTCAGCAGCTCTTGATGGATATTACTTTACTCTGGATCTCTTCCTTCTGTATTTGTGGATCCTCCCTGAAGCAAGTAGTTATTTTGTGCCCACACATAAAGGTTAGGATGGGGCTTTCTGTGTACATATGATGTAGATAAATTCCTTGATGACCAGGGTCTGTGCTATTACAGACCTCTGCAATAAATCACATGTTAAGTTTTAAAAGGCTCAAAAATGGGAGTAAGATGCTAACTGGTGGAAAATTGAGGTTTTTCAAGGTGGAAAATGGTTAACAAAATCCTCTTATGTTTTATTTTCCCTTTCTAAATCTATCCTAATACCAGCAAGTTAGATATGAAAGAAAAGGTGCCCAGTATAGGATGTCACTGGGATATGGAAGACTCACTTGCAGTGGCCTTGCTCTCTGCTTTCGTTTGTGTTCTGGTTTTGCCATCAGTGTTTTGTGGATAATGTTGCATTCCAGGGTATTAACAGGATTTTATGTTTTTATCTAGCTAATGATGGGGAACTTCTGGCTGATGTATTCTAGCCCTACATGGTATTCTATTTTTGGTATTTATTTACATGTTGTCCTACAATACACAATAAAAGCAATGAGCCTCAGACCTCTCAATATGTAAAAAAGGAGTGCTTAAAATTGGCAACTTTTTAAAAAATTTGGGATTTTTGTATTCCAGTCCTAATATTTTCCCCTGTATGCTGTATCAGTGCTGACTGGTGAGCTGGGACATGGCTGCCAATCTCTATCCCACACAGAGAAAAATAAATAGCTGCCACTCAGATAGAATATGTATATATGTATTTTAACCAAAGTTGAGATAGGATTCAAAAGAAAAAAAGGGACTTTGAAGTCTGTTTTGTAGTTTTAATTAATGCAATGAGGGGTTTTATTTTACTCTCAGTGGAGATAATCTTAATCCATTCACAGTGACCTTTTCTTGTGCAAATTAGCTATACACGCTTGTTTAAGCAAATGGGCCTTTGCAAGATGTCTCTTCCTAAAGACAGAGCTTATAATTGAAAATTGGCTTACTCCCATCTGTCTGGCCTGTGTAAGAATACAAACATAGATCCTAACTTCTTCGTATGTAAATACAATCATGTATATATGTATATGTGTGCACATAGACCCACATACAAAAAAATTGCTCTGACTGCAGGACATGGTAAAATTAGTCTATTGGTGTCCAAAAAATTCATTGCTACAAGTTGCTGTCCAAACAGCACCTATGTGCAGAGTCCAGGACACTCTGGAGAATGGAGGGTGCTCAATCTGGATCCTTTTGACTCAGACGAGGTCAGTGCTATTCACAGTGCCACGGGCTTGTCAGAAGTACAATTTGCTAATAACAGGTGGGAAGCTGTTGGGATTTGATGTGTGGCTTTGGTGAATGATTTTGTGGCGGTTGATGTAATTGGGAAAAAAACCCCAGAAGTGTCTATCAGCACTTTCATTCAGGGAAGCATGGATCATTGATCATTGCAGCTATGTGATTAATTGCCAAAATCTGGTCGTATATTCCTCTCTCCACACTTAACAATAACCACCAAGTGAGTCATTGTATCCCCCCATCCCTTTTTTAGTGCCTGCTTGATAAGGAAATATTTCTTTGGCATAGCTTGAATGGTTTTTTTTTTTTTGCTTTGTACAAACCTCTTGTGAACACAGTTATGCATGGCTTTGACTAAATCTGAATAGAAATCAGGGTCACAGAAGTACTGCAACAATGCTTTGGGTATCAAAATATTTAATGTGAGTTTGTTCTTGGAAATCATGCACTGTTTATACAGAACTGGCTCATTATTGCAAAGGCAAAATTACTTCCTTCCTTATCAGTCTCATTACCACTCTCCCCAGCATTCTCCCACGGTGGTTGCTCCTGAGGATGAGCAAAAAGGAGCCAGAGAGGAGGCTGACATGCATGGAGGGAGTCAGTTAACCTGGTGGTGAATGGTCTGGGTTGGGGATGATTTTATCCAGATGTGTCTCAACAGCTGTTTGCATTTTCACGCCCAGTTACTCTAGGACTCACCGCTAATTGAATTTTCTCTTTTCTGCCCTGTTCTTGTTAGGTATGATTACCGTGAAATGCTGCACAATGCCACTTTCTGTCTGGTTCCCCGTGGCCGCAGGCTTGGCTCCTTCAGGTTTTTGGAAGCCTTGCAGGTAAGAGCTGCAGTTTAAAGCAGTGACTTCGCTGGCTGTGATTCAGTGTGCAATAGCAGGGAGGCGGGTAGGAGGGAAATGTGTTTCATTTCCCTAGTGGACAGTAATCCACTTTGCAAAAGCCGCTATTCATACTTCTGGAGCAATTGGCAGCTTCTTCCCAGGAGGGGCTGAGGCACTGAACTCATCTGAAGGTTGGATTGCTCTATCTCCAGGAAAAGGGTTTCCCTGGATGTGGTGAGGCTGAGAGATTGGTTAAGAACAGTATTTTGTCAAGCTGTGAGACTTCCCCTGGGAGACACTGGCCTTTACATGTAAACCCTGGGGCAGTAAAAATAGCTTTTTGTTTTCACTTAGCCAAAACAGACCTGCTTATGCATTGCCAGTTTTGAGATGGTGCTTGCTGAACATACAGAACATGGCCTGGAGGTGTTAAAGCTCCAGATGGAAGCTTCACTTGAAAGTGGATATAAGCTGATCTCAGGGAGTTTGTGTGCTGTCTGGGACAGCACCTGAATATTCTTCACCTTTTAAAAAATTGGTTAGTGGGCCCCTTTTTACTGTGGGCCAGCCACAAAAGGCGCAATGCAAAAGGGCTCTGGGGTCCCTGTGGCCAGGCAGCACAGTGGTCAAGCTTGGCACCTGCCTACTCCACCTTCTGCCTGTCTGGTGGGGGTTTTTTTTGGCAAACAGCAGCCTAATCCTAGATCTTCAGTCAGGCATAGAGAGCATTTTGAGAGGTGCTGCAACTCCCCTGTGGGTCTGGCATCTGGATTTCCATGGGAGCTGGAGTGGAGAGAGGGAGGTGTTTGGTTTCAGTGAAATGGCAAATGAACACACCTTGCAGGGTCCTGCCTCCAGGAGTTGTTTTGCCATTTGGAAAGTGTCAGAGCATTGACAGTAAAGCTGTCAATGAATGACATCCCATCCCTTTTCATCATCAACCATACAATGTCCCAGCCACTGTCAGTGATGTTCACTGCAGTGCTGAGCAGGATTCAGGTACCTAAGTGTAGGTATATTATGTCATTTTAGAAGCCCAGGGTACCCAGAAACCCTTCTGGCTTTCTGTGCTTCTCCAGAAGAACTCCAGTAGATCCTGTGTCATGTCTGCCCACCTTTGATGGGTTTTTTGGATACCCTACATGCCTTGGACACATAGGTGTAATCACTGAACCCCACACCTACAATCAAATTTAAGATCCAAGTTCTGGACTGTCACTTGCCTCTTTCTCCTACTAAAGAGAAGATTAATAGCCTGAAAAGTGCTGTTTTCTCTCCAGTCTCTTCAGAGGAAGAAGTGGGACTGGCTTGTATGAGATGACAAGTCACTTCAGCTCCTCGTGAAGAGCACTCCTCAGCTCTTCTCTTGTCTGGGCTCAAAGTCATGCAACTTCTGTTAAATATATCATCTCAGGAGGGGAAAGCAAGGATTGTACCTCACTGCACAGCACTTGTGGGCTTCTGGTCAGTGATAAAATGTAGGCAACTGAGGGTTTTGCTATCAGGCTAGCATCAGTATTCACCAATAATGATGTATTCCCAGTTTCTGTCTGGATCCAGGTGATGCTGAGAGTCTTAATCCACATTAGTGCAATGTTTTAAACATGAAAACACATTACTAAGTGTTTTCTAGTTGGCTTTTTTCATGCATTGATGTAGTTCCTTACAGAAGATCACGGTTGTTTACACATAATAATCACTGCTGTAATGTAGACTTGACCAGTCTAAGATGCTGTGCATGATGCATCTTACCAAGGAAGGTACAGCAGTCTGAAAGATTCCCCTTTATGCCACCTTTTGGAAGGCCTGAACCCTAGTCCGGACCAAACTCAGAACACTTAAGCTTGGTTTGATCTAAAGGAAACTGAACCAGAGCACAGGTTTGCTGAAAATCCTCTGGTGCTAGGTTATTTCATCACATCAGGTGTTTGGTTTGGATCCTTGTTGTGATTGAGCTGACCAGAACATAGTGGTGATCATTTGTTTATGGAAATATTGACCTATTTGTTGAGTATTCACAAACTGCCAGTTCAGAAAAACTTGTAAAACTCGTAAAAGTTTAATTAGTTTACACAGATCATACTGGTAAGAAATAGATACTAAATGTGTATGGGGGTTTTTTTGTTTGTTTTAGGACATACAACAATTCTTATTTTTGTAGACAGGTGAGGACAGACAAGTTGTATTTGTGCAGTTGCTTCTATTTGGACAGCTGATACCAAACAGGATAGAGCATTTACTCCTTCATGGAAAAGGTGGTGAGGAGTTAAGTACAATCTGTATTTTCTGTAGGGTTGTCAGCAACATACTATAAAAGCTAGGGAAGTTGCTCCTTGCTAAGTGGTTCACAAAGCAGCAAGGAATGCCATCATTTTGTATTAAATTCTCCAGTGTCCCATCTGCTGCACTGAACAGTTCTGCCCTTATCTGGCAGTGTAAGCACCAGATTGCAAATGCCACTGTCCGTGCAAACCCCGCCTTTCAGTGCATATGGATGAGCCCAAAATGGAAAACTATAAACACTTGGGCTGCCCTGCTGTGGCTTCTGGTGTTCTTTGCCATGTTGCCTCACCTGAGCTGGTGCAGAGGGGGGATCAGGGTGTTGGTGGAGAGCTGGGACTGCTGCTGATGGCAGCTCTGTGCCCACAGGCTGCCTGCGTCCCGGTCATGCTCAGCAATGGATGGGAGCTGCCGTTCTCGGAAGTGATTGATTGGAACCAAGCTGCCATCATCGGCGATGAGAGATTGTTATTACAGGTAAGGAACAGACCATGGCCTTCACTTGATTATTGCTGCCACCGTCTCAATGGACAGGGAAGATGAATCCAAAAGGTCAGGGTTGTAAAAGTTTTTTTTATCATGAAGGGATTGTCTGTGTCAGGCTGGCTGTGAGCTCATTTAATATGACATCATTAATTGTTTGACCTGAAGGTCACTGCAGCCACCAGGCCACATTCTTAAGTGCAGAAGACTTTTATTTTTGCAAAGAGCATGAAATCTCTTCTGGTGTGGAGCACTTGGATGCCTGTCCAGGTACTGGGATGAAAGGGGAAAACATTTGAGGGTGGATTCTGCCCCAGTCCTTAAAAAATAGTTTGTCCTCAGGGGTATCCTCAGGAAAGCAGGTATTTTCTCAAGCAGGAGCTACCATCTAACAATTTGGTGGGAAGCAGAATCTGTCCCTTTTCTGATGTGTGGACCATGTAGCATTGCTTTCTGAAGCAGTGTTCATGTCACTTATAGTTAATCTTGAGGTCATAGAACAAAAATGGGCTGAGAAGTTAAAAATTCCCTGCTACTTCCAGCATCTGCTTTGGTTTTAAATGCACTATGGTTGTTTTGGTTTTTTCAGCTATTTTAGTGGGTATTACAGTCCAAATATATTCTGTAAATTCTGCAGAGAAGCTCATGTTAGGAGAAGTTCTTGAGAAATTGTTGTTTTCCAAAGTGCCATTGTCCAGCATAAGGCTGAGATCCACAAGATCTGGAATAAGCACAAAGTAGCCACTAAGAGTGATTTTTTCTTTTTCTTGATCCTTGAATTTAGTGTCCTCCACAGAGAGAAGCCCTCAAAGGTACAGGTGTGGTGGCACCCCAAAACAAAGTATCTTTGCAGTGTCATCACATGGCTGTCTACTTGTCTAGGGAAGTAAATATTTGTGAAGAGCTGGCCTAGCAAACCTTGCATGGAGTGCCTATTTTACTTAATGTTGCACAAGCTGCAAATATAAAAGGACCATTTGATTTTTGCTTCTGTGGACAGCACATTTTTTCTGAGCAAAATTATGTCTCTCTTTAAATAATAATAATTTGCTGATCTTCATGTTTTCCGGTAACGTGCCATTCGTTCACTTCACACAGCTGCTTCCATATTGAACAGCTACTGCACTGTTATTAACAGTGTTTTTAAAGAGCTGGCAGAGGGCCTGAATGTCTGCTCTGGGAAATGTTTTTGTTATGTTACAGTTTTTCATTTCCTGTTTGAGAGCAACTCGGATGTTTTTATTTGCATATTCTCCTCATCATAGTGCTGGGAGCTTTTCTGCATTTATTTGTGCAGGGTGGTTTTTCCCTCCCCCGTACTCATTGCTGAAATGACCTTTTATTAAAGTTCTAATAATTCCAATGTAATCATGCTGGATTAGTATTAATACATCATTTTCCCCACATGTCTTTCTGGACATGTAGATTAATGGGCAAATGCATTTAAAATGGGAGCTCTGATTTTTCTTTCCAGCTGTTGTAGAAGAGCCCCCATCAAGGCTCTTTTTAACCTTGGCACTGTGTTTGCTGGCACTCGGGAGCATGGTATGGTGTGTAAAATGATAACTTTGTTAAGTAACCTTCATAGTCAGAGCAGCATTCCCTTTCATAAGGTGTAGCAGGGATTGAGTATTGATTTTATGCGTGGCTTACACACGTGTGCACACACTACACAAGGTTGCACATATTGCAATTAAACCTTTATTGAGAAAATGCTGTATTGCCACTAAAAAGTGACTTAAATCTTGTCTTTGCTACTAATAATGTTTCTGGGTGTGATTAATATACATCTGTGCAGCCAGTACAGGTAATGTTTATTATCCTTCTGCTTATTGGAGCACATCATGAATAGTCATGGGATCTCTTAGGCATGTGCCAATACATGTTTTTAGGTTCTGTCTTTACTTTTGCAGGGGGTGTTTTACTTAAAGACCTATGTTTTACTTAAAGGGCCTATAGGGGAGGGAAATACAGCAGCACCTTGGGCAATCTGACTATTTTCTTCTGCTCCACCTTGCTGCAGTGCTAACTCTCTCACAAGCCCAAAGTCTGTATTATATTAGCAGTGTCTCTAAGATGATGGTCTAAGAGTTGAAGGGCTGAGAGAGCAAGTTCTGGCCTATCTGAGAGCCTGTGGAGCCATGGGCAAAGTGTCCAGACATGGTTGCAAACTCTGCATGTAAAGAATTCGGTGGTTCTTGTAAAAATTTTTTACATATACATATTTAAAGTTGCAAATTTTCTTCAGGAAAGAGGTTTCATGGGAAATCATTTGATTTGGGAACACGTGAAAGCAAATAATGACTACCATCTCTTCTCAGAATATTTTAGGAATAAGCAGTGTGTTTTGGTCAGGAAAGGGTTGAATGTGGTGGGATGCAGGCAAACTTCAGAATAAGCTGGAGTGCACAAGGACCAAATACACAACTCAGGTATTTACTTTTAAAAATAATGACTCAGGTAAAAGATTTATGAGAAATCAGTGTCTTAGAACAAGTTGGTATAATTTAGTTGTTGAACTCAATGAGCTTAGAGGTCTTTTCCAGCTTAAACAATTCTTTGATTCCAGTTAGAAATCACAAAAGTGATTGAGTGTGTGTGTGTGAAAACAACTGTTAATTTCTAGAAAAAGATGAGCACAAAGCAGCAACATAGTCTAAATGCCTTTCTAGTGCTGTGACTAGCTCTCATCACTGAAGCAAATTTCAGTAAATCCCCTTGATAATGTCACTTTGCATTGTCCAACTTGTACTGGAGGCCTTGGTCAATGTCCTAAGTTAAATAGTGACATATACACACCTTAGTTTTGAGGACATGGGGATGGTGAAAGACGTAGACATGAAGCCCTTCCCTTCTGATCTAGTGAGCGGTTACGGTTTTTAATGGAAAAGTGCTGCAGGATGACAATTTAGGGTTTATTTATAAGGCAACTTATACAACAATTAATGTAGATTATGGAAAGAGAGCAAAAATGAGCACTGTTTTCCCTTGTGAATAACTGCTGTTGTGTAAGATGTTATTCTTTCCACCCAAGGTAATTACTAAAATGCAATTTGATCCACAGGCTCCCAAAAAGTGGAGTCTTACTTAAGGCATTGCTGTGTTTTCCTTAGGACACTTAGTGTTGCCATGCTGTGGTAAATGCAGTTCCAGATCACGTTAATATACTTGGAATGTGGGGATTATTGTTGAACTCTCAGCCCCTGCAGGTACTAGGTTGTTAAAATACTAGTCCATGAAGAGTTTTGTGGGATGAAAAGCATGAGGGCTGCATGGAGGAGCTCCTTACTATGCCACACCACTCATTACCGTAAAACAATCAAAAACTAAAAGAAAGCAGATTTTAAAAAATTATATATTAAATATCAGAGGTTATAAAGGGTTGTGTCTCGTTTGTTTTACTTCAAGGCTTTAACTGTTGACACACATCTCCATTGGACTGGAGTGCTGAAGCTGTACAACCTGCTAATGGAGGAGAGGGCTTGTCAGCAGCATATTAATTTGATGAGATTGTGTTGTTTCTAAAGCTTCTGACTATATTACATCCTGTATTACAGATTCCTTCTACAATCAGGTCTATCCATCAGGATAAAATCCTAGCACTTAGACAGCAGACACAGTTCTTGTGGGAGGCTTATTTTTCTTCAGTTGAGAAGATTGTATTGACTACACTAGAGGTAAGTAAAAATTGTCTGAGACCTTGCCAAGCAGTGAGATTTCTGTACCTGTCCAACTGCTCCTGTCCTCAGCTGGCTTCAGACCTTGGTTTTCATGACATACAATTGGTCACTGGGAAAAAGCTCAGCATCTTGATGAGTTTTCTTCCCTCAGGAAATACTTTCTTCATTATCAGAATCCACATTAGAAAACTGACACAGTGAAAAATGGGAGCTACCCAACACATGGAAAAGTTGTCATGTGTGATCTTGACTTTGCAAGGCTTTATGGCTTATGAATCACTATCCTTGTCATTGGTAGTAAATGTATTTCTTAAGAAACCTTTCTGGAATTCTTTTTGGAAGTAATGCTACTGTAGAGCTCCTCCTTGACCATTCCTTAACATTTTGATGCCTTGTGATGGGGTTATTGATCTGGCTCAAGAAAAAGGGGGGGTTGTAAATGCTATGTGTTATCTTCACACACAGGAAAAGGGGAAGGCCTGATCATTCTTATAAATTATTAATAGATAATCATAATTAGACTGCTATTAAAAGGGGAGACAGATGATCTCAAATGTGGAGAGAACCTTTCTGAATTGAAAGACTGGGGAAAGATGAAAGACTCTTCAGAAGTAGGGCCCAGGCTGCAGTTTCAAAAGCAGGTTTCATTTCTAACTGTTTTGCAGTTTTTCACATAAATTTTTGACACATTTGTACCACTGGAAAGGGGCTCACTTTGTAGGTGCAAATGCATTCGTCTTATGCTAATGCTTCTGCAATTGCACCTGTCTTTGTGCACAGTTGAAATGCACAGTTGTTAAGGCTCCACATTTCCTGCTGTACCTGCTTCTCCCTGAAAACTGCAAATGAGTGCCCATGGCTGATCAATCTCCAGCTGCTGCAAGGCAGTTCCTTAGGTTTTTCCATGCCAATGAAGAAAATCAGCCAGGCAACATTTGCAGAGCCCCTGGCATAGCTATCCTCACAAATGCTCCCATCACCCTCAGAGGAGCATGTCTTCATCTGTGCTGCCTGTTGGGAACTGCTCTTCATCCTCAAACTCCTCCTGAGCACTGATGAGGTAATGATAATTACCACAGCCCACACCAGGATCAGACTCACAGAGGTGGAAGACCATGTGCCATTGTTCACAGTTTAAATAACCCTTACAGAAGTGCTCCCAGGGTCCATCAGGTGCTTCACTCATCCTCTGCCTTCCCTGCATGTGCCCTGTTATTGTTAGGGGTTGCTAAAAGAACAGGGCACACGGCTGTCCCTGCTGCCCCTCTCCTGCCTGTTCTGGCTCTGGATTCCAGGGCACATAAAACCTGCAGCTCCCACAGCCTTGGTGTCCATCACATCAAGTTCCAGTGCTCATACATGTCTTTGGTGCTGCCTTGGGACACATTGGCCCATGTGGTTTCAGGAGCCCAAGGGACAGCAAAACCTCTAAAGCTGAAGCAGATGGGTAACCAGCAAGCTGGAGTTTCTGCTCAGAGCAGAAAAATCAAAGTCAAGATAAAAGTCTTCCCAGAAGATTTGTTTAATGAAACCAATTAATGTATGTTTGGTGTTGATGTTCTGGATTTTTTCATCTGTTTGGGAGACTGATTTTGGTTTGAGATTTTGTTGTTGTTTTTTTAATTCAGGACTTTCAAGCTTTGGAGACAGCTAGGAGGGATTATTTTCTTTTCTCTCCTTTCACATTTCAACTTGCCTAAGTCCTATGTTAACTTTCCTTAGGAAAGGATTAATACAGTTGAGAGTGACTTTTGTTGTCTGAAACCTGCAAGCAAGCAGTATATCCTCTTCTTAAAATCTAATGCCTGGAAGTAAATTCCTAGCAGGATTTTTTTTTTTTGTATGTGGATGTGATCCATCTTCTGTTGTAATACTGTTGTGTCAGAGTGCTCTGATGATTCTAGATATCATCAGAATAATCACTTGCCCACTAACTGCAGTGCCAGTGTATGTCCCTTTCTGAGAATATCAGCACAGAAAAAGTCTTCACCAAATCAGATGTCTGCAAGGACATCACAGCCCTTTATTCTGCACACCTCTGGAAACCTTAAATCACATTTTAAGTTCCTTGATCATCTCACAGTATTTGGTGGCTGTTGTGGTTCAACCCCAGCCAGCAGCCAAGCCCCAGGCAGCTGCTCACTCACTCTCCCATCAGTGGGGTCAGGGAGGGAGCTGGAAGGGTAAAAGCCACAAAATTCATGGGTTGAGATAAATACAGTTTAGTAGGGAAAGCAAGAGCTACATAAAAAAATGAAGAAAAACAAGGAATTAAGTCACTGCTTCCCACTGGCAGGCAGGTGTTCAGCCAGCTCCAGGAGAGCAGGGCACCGTCACGTGTAATGGTGACTTGAGGAAACAAACACCATCACTCCAAATGTCTTCCTCTTCCTCCTTCTTCCCCTCACTTTATATCCTGAGCATGATGTCATTTGGTCTGGAATTTCCCTTAGGCCAGTTTGGGTCACCTGTGCTGGCTGTGTCTCCTCCCAACTCCCAGACAGCCCCAATTTCCTCCACACCATGGCCGTATGAGAAGCAGAAAAGGCCTTGGCTCTGTGCAAGCCCTGCTCAGCAATAACAAAAACATCTCTAGAGTGTCAACCCTGTGTTTTAGCACAAATCCAAACCACAGCCCCATATTAGCCACTGTGAAGAAAATGAACTCTACCCCAGCAGAGTGGCCTAAGCCAAGCAGCTGACAGCCAAAATAAGATGTTTGAATCATTTGGCCAGCACCCCCAGTGGCAGGCACAGAGGAGCTGCCCAGTGTCTTGGACAAGGTGTGGGTTAGGCAGTGATGCTCACCAGTGTCTGCTGCAGGCTGGTGAGTGGGAGCTCTGGCAGTGCAGCAGTGGCTGCTGCAGGCACCATCGGGTGCATGCTCCAGCATATCTGCACTTCTTCAGCTTCATCTTCTCCTGAAGCAAACCCAAAACATCCCTGCACAGCATGCCCAGTCCTCCACTCAGGAAGAGGAGGAGAGAGGGACAGCACAAAGCACAGAAAATATATGCTGAATGCTTGGCTAGGGCCTGTTGAAAAGCAGCAATGATTAGAGCAATATGTGAACTTTTTGAAGTGTGAGGATGAGTGAGACAAAAATATTGGACTATTAATGCATTCCAAAAAGAAGGAGATTTTGCCAGAGATCTGAATTCCTTTCTTCTCTTATTAAACTTCCTGTCATGCCTTCATCATTGGAGAGACCAGGTAGATGGCTGTCTCTGCAATATGTGCAACACTGTACACTCTGCATTTTAATTCCTTGTATCCTCCATATTATTTTTTTACACTTTTTAGTCTCTTTCTGCCAGGTTTCCCCCCTCTGTCCTGACAGCTAGGTTTCATATGTAGGCCCAGGAGAGTGATGAATTAGTGCTGCATTTTTTCCTGTGGTGCACCACCTCAGCAGCTCCCCAGGAGGATGCAGGAGCACTCAGGTGAGGTTTGGGAGGCTGAGGGGTTCTCAGGCAGCCAATGCTGCCATGGCACCGGGGCCCTGCCCCGCTGGAGCTGGAGCTGCGCCGGCTCCGGGCGCGGAACGCGAGCCTCACGTTTGCCCTGCAGCCTTGCTGGCTGCCAGTGCCACAGAAAACTCCTCTGCCTGGGCAAACCTCCTGGCCAGGCAAATTTACAGACTTCTACTTGTCCAATTCTGCCCCAGTTCTGAGACAGCAAGAGGGAGGAGCTGC
The DNA here is from genome assembly GCA_024865655.1 of Emberiza elegans. Classification (NCBI taxonomy): domain Eukaryota; kingdom Metazoa; phylum Chordata; class Aves; order Passeriformes; family Fringillidae; genus Emberiza; species Emberiza elegans. The sequence continues at coordinate 30,042,696 of JALJVW010000175.1, read as the reverse complement.
AGTATTTATGCTTTGTGGTAAACACTCAAAAATAAATACTTTCCAGGTTCTCTGTTGTTTAGTGGCATAACTTGCAGTTGGGTAAACAACAGTCATTGTCTGTTTTTTCCAGTCCCCACTGCCATGTGGGAGATCTGACAACTGATATCCTAACTTCTCAACTAGAAATATTCAGATACATTCTTGTCAGTGATGGTGTTGCAGTCCTAAGTCTGTTATTCCAAAACAAAACGTTAAATTAAGTTACTCATGTGAGTGAATTACTGCATATTAGCTATGGTAATTGGCTGTAGGCAAAATTCAGAAAAGCATGCATTTAACATCTGCCCCAGTTTAGCAGTACATGTATTGCCACCAGCAGTGGATTGTCTTAACACAATGTAACTGGTGTTTTAATCTTTTCTTGTCATGGCAATCAAAAATTCCAGGAAAACAGCTGCTTGTGGCAATACTTATTTATGTATTGACCAAATGTCCCTGAACTTAGGAGCTTACAGAAATTTTAGCTTGCTTAGACTGCAGCAGCTGCTTTTGTTCTTCTTGTGGTGGGTCTTTTTGCTTGTTTTTTGGTTTTCCTACACTTCAGTCCAGCTTCAGAGACATGAAGTTTCACCCAGATATGTCTATGTTAAGACCAGAGACATTGGGTTAGAACAACCAACATGTTCTTGGCACTCAAGCCCTGTGCACTGCATAAACTGCCGGTTACATGAAAACCTCCTTGGAGGAGAACAAAAGATGAGTTGCAGAAGAAGGCAAAGCATTCCTGCTTAGCCAGCTTGGGGGAAAATTCATCCTTCACCACCCACTGGCCTTTTGCAGCATTCCATCTCCAGACCTGATAACTTCTAATGCTCCAAGGGAAAGCAAATCTGTAAGAATACGTGGCTCAAGAGTGTATTGCACTTAGATAGTTGCACCTTCTTTGGAGGCTGAATTTGTTCTATTAGAGATTCCCAGCACTGAACCTTGTTATGCCTTTGCAGGAAGTTTAAAGGATTTCCCATCAGTGTAAGAACCACTCTTGTTCCTGCAATCAGGCATCCCATGTGGAGCAACTGTAATTTCCTAAATACACACTAATTGTATTGACTGGAATAATTTTTTCTTTTTTTGCTTGTGGTATTCTAGGTGATAAAAGTAGATGACGTAGCAATCTGTTCTGACCTCAAAAATCTATGAATCTCTGGTTTTGGCCCCCTGTGTAGTCAGGCAGTAGTTGGGAAAAAATCATCTGTTTCATCCAATGAGGAATTGTTACAGAACTGAGATGTGGAATCAGTGATGCATCTGAATGCTAATATGCCTTTATAATTAAGAAAAAATTAATAATTAGTGCAGCCTGATTTGCTGAAAGTCTTTTTGGTTTTGAATACTCTCCTTATCTCCTAATATTATCAGGCTTTTTAATACCATCTTCAAATAATTGTCTTCTTTGAGTTCTGGATAGTAAAGCTGACAATGAACTAATAAGGCTTACAACTGCTAAGATACTCAAATAGACAAAATATTTGACTTGAATTATAAAAAGCAATAAATTGTATGGTTCCCATGTCCAGAGAGACTAATCAGGTGCTCTAAAACTTATGGCACAAAGCCTGAGCTGCTGAAGTGGTGTCAGAGTGTGCAGTTCTGAGTCCTTTTAAGAGAGATCAAGGAGGAGTGTCTAGTAATTTGTGTGCCTCAGCTTTTTGCAGAATGGGTGATGATTCCAGTCAGCTGGAGTCCCTGAAGCTTCTACCAGGGACTATGACAGTCTATTTAAAAATCATTACTTCTCTTGTTTTCCAGATTATTCAGGACAGAATATTTAAGCACATATCACGTAACAGCTTAATATGGAACAAACATCCTGGAGGGTTATTTGTACTGCCACAATATTCCTCATATCTGGGAGATTTTCCTTACTACTATGCTAATCTTGGTGAGTGAATCCTTGCTATAATGTAGTAACATCTGGAATTTTGAAGTTTTGTCTTTGAGTAGCATGTGCCAAGTGACTTACCATTCATTTCTAGTTAATGATGCCTTTCATTTATCCTGTCTCAATTTTCACTGCCCACTGTAGACTGTAACATCTCTGACTCATCAACATGCATCATGTGCCTCTTGCTTGCAGAGATTGTTTGAAAAAAAGTATGTTCCTTCATACTTTTCAGTTGCTGGTAATTAATGCCTGAGTTGCTGACCCATTCATGGCCTGAAGGGACATAAGAGGAATAGCTTTTTCCTTTCTTTGTTTATTTCTACTTGGCAAATTGGAAAAGTGTTAATTTACCCATGACACTTTTTATTGGAGTGCACACTTGGTGTGGATTTACTCTGCATACTATGTGTCTTCATATGAATCCCACTAGAAGAAATGAGTAGGGATTAGGGTTCGTGGCTTTTTCCTGAAGCAGAGCTTAAACAATGAGTTCTGCAGGCGAATGTGCCTCCAGGCTGAAGGGATCCTGCCTACCAGACTGCTGCTACTTTTGGCTCAGCCTCTGCCATCCCACTTGTGTGGATCTGTACTGCTCACCTGCTAAAAATTGACAGTTACTGTGTTGAAAAAAGGGAGAAGAAGGTTTCTGTGCTAATTCTGATTAAAAATGACTATGACCCCCCCCCACTGATGAATTTAGATGAGGTTGAGAGCAGTAAGGAAGGGTAGGCGCCAGTAGGATGTGTTATTCCAGGCAAAAAAGGAAATCATAGCAAGACAAACATTTAAAAATGGAAGACAAGGATGCAAGCAGAATTATCAGCTCAGGATGGTAATTGAAGATGCATGTGGATAGGAATCAACACAGAAAGAGCAAAAATCTGACAGAGGCTGTAATGGAACTGAGGAAAATGAATAAGCTTCTGGAATTTGTGGAGATAATCTGTAAAAAAACATCAAGCATCCAGAGCCAGGCAGCAAAACAGAGCCTGTGTCGAGAACGACATTTGGCTGAACAAACTCAATGTCAATATTGTGGGACAAACTGGATGAAAAAAAGAGATAACGGAACATCTGTGGAAACAGTGAGTAAGAAAAGGAAATAATTGTTTTGGAGTCCAGTATTTCAGAGTGGAAGTTAAAGGCGCAGAGTGGGAGTTAAAGGGAAGTGTGATCTCTTCTGAAGCATCTGGTATCTGAGAGGAAGGGAGATGACCTAAAAAAACCTGGCAAGGTTTGCATTAAGTGCAGATTGTTTTTTCCATCCCCGAAGTCCTTTAATCTGTAATAACTGGGGCGATTTTGTCTTTACTGAACACGTCTCTCTTCACTTCAGGTCTGAAGCCTCTTTCCACGTTCACTGCCGTTATCCATGCAGTTACTCCCCTGGTTTCCCAATCTCAGCCTGTGCTGAAACTCCTGGTTGCTGTAGCCAAGTCCCAGTACTGTGCACAGGTAAGCAGCACTGTTTGGCTGTCAGTCATAGCAGAGACAAACCACTCTGCCAGGAATGTGGAGCTGCATGACTCAGCCCTGTTTCAGCCCCCCCCGTTTCAATTCTGATGTTTCTTTCCTCTGAGATTTCTGTGGTCTATGACTATGGGAAAAAAAAATTCTGAGTATAATGGGAGTGGAATAGAGATAGTAATTAAACCCATTGTTACATGAGACAGGTAAAGTAATGAGTGCACTTTAAAGACCAGCATTGTGTGTGCTGCAAACTGCACAAGGATGCCTATGCCTCAAGAGCTGTTACATGATCTTCCTTCCCCCTGCTGTGACTTTTAATCTCATCAGTGCCAGGATTTTGGCTTCTCTAAATAAAACCCTGGGGAGTTCAGTAGGAGCACCCTCTTGCAGAGGAGTGTCACAAGCAGTTTTGCCTTTAATGAGAGCCACAGTAAATCAGTCACATCTGTATCATGTGGCTGAGACAGAGACCTCCCAAGTTCCTGTCCAACCTATATTTACCTGAGAAGATATATGTTGTAAGTAGTAGGCTTGGGTGAAATCAATGTAGGAAGTGGTTTTTTTATGCAGATTTGTTTCATTGCTTTGGATTTTGAAATTCCTAACTTGAATTTAGCATGTCTGTCTGGAAATCTGAGACCTTAGAATATGGGCCACATTGCAGCAAAGGTCTTTGATCATGGTCCAATATTCTCTTTCAGATTATTGTTTTATGGAATTGTGATAAACCCCTCCCAGCCAAACACCGCTGGCCTGCCACTTCTGTGCCTGTCATAGTCATTGAAGGAGAAAGCAAGGTAGGTGGAGAGGAGCATGGTAAAAGGTTGCCTGCATTCTGTGATGGGACGGGAATTGATTTTTCCAGTACCTTTGGTGAAAGCTTTGTAGTTCCCAACAAAATGACAGCTCCCTTCTATTCCTTGGCCTTTTGTACCTGCTTAGTTGCAGATTTGTGTTTCATGCATGGGGTCCTGTGCACTCAGAAATCATCAGCATGACAATTAATGCCTTGAATCTGAGATTCTCAGGTGGGACCCAGTTTTGAAATGTGACCCCAGCAGCAGAGAGTGCTGACCCCATCGTTGGAGATTCCATCTCTCTGCAGGTGCATGAAAGTAGTGATGCAGCTGCAGTCTTTGAGTCTAAGAAGTCACATGCAAGACTTGGGGGTCAGCTGTGGACTCAAAAGCAGAGTTAAAAATGAGAAATTGTCTTTGAAAAGTATCTTCTTTTATGGTACTTGAGAGGTACTGCTGCCATCAAAAAAAAGGGGCTTAGAACACTTGTGTGGGAACAGAATCACCATGTCATCTCTTGCTGTGCAACACACATGTCTTGTTTGTACTTTCACAAAGTGAAAATAGATGCCATCAGATGAGAAAAGACTCACTTAAGTGGATGAATCCTTTCCAAATGCAGACCTGAGAGGAGCAAGACTTCTTGCTTCTAGAATCTGAAACAGATTTGAGCTGGACCTCTCTGCAGTCTCTGTCAGCTGGCTCCAGAGCTCTGTCTTGGCGAAGGGAACTTTTAGTTGCTTTGCCTGTACAATCCTATTTTGAATTTGTAATCTTGTCTTTGGTCTTTTCTCCTTATCACATTAACAAGAGACAAAGAGCCCTGCAAGGTTGGCAGCTAAAGGCTCTGGCCCTGGCTAGCCACATAAACAGTATCAGGAGAATTGCTGCAGGGCCAAGAAAGGTTGTAGAGATTTCTGAACCTTTTGAATGTTCTGGGTGTTTTTATTTTCTTTTTGTAAAACTAGCAGAGGTGAGATAGAGGAGAAATCTCTGACCAGTACTATAATGTTTGTAGAAATTGGCCCCAGGCACTGTTTAGATTACAAATGAGTCTCCTGAGTGCATAAAGGTGTGTTTATAGTGGACAGTCTCTTCCCTCTAATATCCCAGCATATGCCAAATGGCTTCTTATGTGCAAAGCTGGTTTTTTGGACCAAGTTTGCAGAACCAGAGCAACACAGTTCAAAGGCTGCACAAAGAAACTGCTTTTCATCTCCAAATTTGGCCAAGGCCTTCTGGCAGGCACCAGCACTCCATGCAGCTGATCATGGTGGTCTGCCTTTACCAAACCTTCACTCTTCCCTTGAATCAAATATTATAACACCCATTTTACAAAATGGTACTTTAGCTATTAAAAAAATACATGGCAAGTCCTGACTGCTGTACTACTTAAAATTTTTGCACAGTCTGTAAAATATTAGGGATGAGAACATGGGTCTCCTGCTGCTGCTTGCTCTGCTTCATCTTAGTGTAAGCAGAGCAAAACCCTCAGCCCCAGGCAGGTCACCTCTTCATCAGAGCACTGCCTCCCTGGACTGAGACCATCACAGTGATGAAGGGGTGCTCTCCAGACAGACATTGTGAACATCTTGATTATGGAGACAGATCTTTCGCTGAATCAAGGCATAGATTCCATAAACCTGTTCCCAAACAGGTTGCAGGGGATGTAGAACTGACCATGTCAATTAGGAGGGTTGTGTAAAATTTCTCCATGTCCCTGTTTCCATACAGTGGATTCCTCTTACTGGGCTTGACCTTCGAAGTGTTCTCTTGGCATAGTAAATTGGTAAAGAAGTCTAGTAACTAACCAGGCTGTTTTTCCTAGTAAATGAGGGAAATAAACTGTGTTGTGTCCTTGTTATTCTTCATGAGTTCTCAAAAGGTGCTATTTAGTCTGATAAAGAAACCATATGGATTTTCATTTCTTGCTGTTATCTTTTTGATCCAGCTTTCCCATCTATTTCCTATTACTTTCAGGACTGTCTTGCTATATCTTTAAAAAGCTTATTCTGTATATAGGTTTTTTATATATAGAATGGTGTGAGTTGGAAGGGACTTAAAGACTATCCAGTGGCAGCCCCCTTGCCATGGACGAAGAAACCTCCCTCTAGACCAGGTTGCTCAGAGCCCTGTGCAGCCTGGCCTTGAACAAGCCCAGAGATGGGGCATCCCTACAGTTTCTCTGGGCAACCTGTTACAGTGCCTCACCATCCTCACAAAGAGGGTGGTAAAGAATTTTTTCCTAATACCTAATCTAAACCTCCTCTCTGTCAGTTTGAATCCATTCCCCCTTGTGCTGTCTCTACATGCTTTTATAAAACGTCCCTCTCCATCTTTCTTTCAGGCTCCCTTTAGTTGTTGGAAGGCCATTTAAGAATGTGACTTCTTGAAATGCTACAATACCTATGTAATTCTTCATGCAGATAAAGCTCAATTTGAGCTTTAGAAGCTTGAGTTGTTTAGTATGTTCTCCTTTTCTGATGGAAAATGTTGCACCATCCTGGTAGTATTACATCCTTCACACACAGCCCGGGCTGTTTGGTTTCCCAGCTGTGTAAGCTTATGAAGGCTGCAAAGTGTTCATTACCTTTGATCCTCACAGCCGGTAGGAGAGCAGAGGGACAGTCCTTGCCACCAGGGAAAATATCTTCCACAAAGAAGCTGTAGGCACATCTAATTATCAACACAGACCAGTGCAGTTTGTCACTAAAGGCAGCAGCCTGCTGCAAAGAGGGAGGTCTATTCAGAAATTACTCTTCAGATAGAAGGTATAGGCTGACTGCTGTGTGACGAAAATGACACTCCTTCACTTTTGAGCTGAAGGGTCTTTTCCATCAGACAGAAATATGCCACCTACCTCAGATGAGAGGAAACAAGAGTGAGGAATAAAATTAAGTGTTTGCCTTGGAAATGGGTCCTTCAAGTGATTTTTATTTCCTCCCCTTCCTGCCTTGAATACCCACAGGTCATGAGCAGTCGCTTCCTACCCTACGACAACATCGTGACAGACGCAGTGCTGAGCCTGGATGAGGACACCGTGCTTTCAACCACTGAGGTAAGGGTCTCTGGGAGTCTGCTTGGCTCCTGGGCTCAGCCTGAGCACTGCAGATTCACTCTTCTCTTGCCTTTGCCAGTGAGCAAATGTTACAAGATTTCCTGCTGCACTCCTCGGATTTACCGTGTTGCACTTGTTTCAGCAGCCCTGCCGCTGCCTGCCATCAGAGGAGCCTTCACCCTGGTTAATTGGCTCATCATTAGCATATGGTTCTTCCGTTCTTTATTATTTTAGTAACATAGCTGCAGGCGGGTGTGGGCAGCCAAGAGCAGTCAGCTTTAATATTCTGTTCTCACTTTTCTGATTGGGGTGGCTTCCCTCCCCACGGGATCAGTAGAGGGTGTAGGTAGAGGGGGAAGGCTTGTCAGCAGAGAGGGACTGCTATCACTCCAAAAGACAGCATTGCCACCCTAGTGCAGATTTCACTGAGGAATGCTCTTTCTCCATTGTGTCAGCCCATAAAATTGGAAATCTTTGCTAGTTTGCGTGCTCGAGTGTCTGTGCCAAGAGCAAGATAGCACTAAGAAAAGAAAAATACTGTAGAAAACCAATTTTTACAACTGGGATGAGTATTGATTTCTAGAACCTCTTCCTGAGAACCACAAGGGAAAATGATGACAGTTTATATAGAGTGCAATATTTGGGAAATACATTATTAATGATGGCCAGGGAATAGCTTGAAAAACTCGATTTTCTTTTGTTTTCCCTCTTTTCCTCCATGTCCATGGTCATTTTGCTCTCCCCACTTCACCTACATAAAAATGCATTTCTGTCAGTGATGAGGATCTTTCACTGATGCTGCCAGTACTTATATGTCAGTGAAGAAATGTGTAACATTAGTCTTCAGTCACTGCTATATACCCTAAGATGTCACTGAATTTGTTCTAAATGGATGAGATCACAACTGCTCTTCTCCCCTGTACAGATGTTGAGCTGTGGTTAGACTGCTCAAGAAACAGCCTTGGTAACCCAGTTTTGCTTCAAAAATGAAAGGAATAGTTGACATTGAACCTGTTTGATGCCAATGTTACACCTTGGTAGTTTCTGCTAGATGAGGAAGAATATGGCTGCTGCCAAAGCACTTGTGTGCAAAGCCCTGCACAGCCAAAGAAACCCCAAAGCAATAAAAGACATTGCTCCTTAGGCTGAACTTCCTAAGCAGGTTGTTGCTCAGGATGAAGGGTCCCATCTCAGCTGCCCTGGGGACCATGGTAATACCTCTAAGGGACTTCATTGCACTGGCGGGGTATTTACAGCAATCCAGCCTGTGGATTCCCTGAGGATTTGAGGTTTTGTTTTGTTTTAACTGGTATTTAGTTATCCTACAAACTTCAGAGTCATACAGGCTTCTGAAACACATATGAAATATGAAATAAATAGTGTTTTTCATTCGACTTGGCCATGTTTTACCCTAAACACTTTGAAGCACAAATATTTGCTGTTGTGTGAGACAGCCTACACTTTTCTTTGTGACTTTGTTACTTTGCTTTGTTTGTTTCTTGCTCCTGTGAGCAACTTACAGGTGATCCTGTGTGCTTGTGCAGTGGGTGTTTGCTCTATGAGCCCCCTGGTCCCTGTGCTGCAGACAGAACCAGCTGGCCAGCTCTTGCTAGAACCCACCCTGCAGCTCCAGCCTGTCTCTGCCAGGGTGCCACCAGCAGCAGCTCTGCTTGGTGGCTCTCCATGAAGAGAGAACTCTCTGTTGCTTCACTTCCCCCACGGTACAGCTTACACCAATGTGACGTGACATCTCCTTTGAAACTAGCTACTCATGGAGGGATGTGGTGGCACAGCTACAAGGCCCAGAAAAGGCAGTTTAGAAACATGGTTAAAGACAATCACATTCCCATTGAGAGCAGCAGTCACCAGGCACATCCTCGGGACTGTTTGACCCTGGTGTAGTAAAGGTTTTCCATTCTCAACAGAACAGGGGGTAATTATTCTGTGAGAGGAACTGTTCCACAGGCACAGAGGGGTGTGTGCATGGGAAGTCATTAGAAATCAGCATGGATCATGATTCAGAGGTTTAAGAGATTGCCAGATTGGTTGGGTTTTCCTGGATCAGCCAAGAGTGGCAGTGCTGCTGGAAATTACTTAAAATGAGACCTGAGGGGCTTTTCTATAAAGGGAGTTTTCTCTTAGGGTGGTTGCTTTACTGCATCTCCCTAGTGCAAGGGCAGATAGTTGAAAGCACAAGAGAGGGCACTGGGAGCAGCAATTTTATTATTTATTTAAGTTTGAGATTCTCAGACTTCTCCAAAGAAAACAGATGTCACGTTTTATGGGAAAGGCCTTTATAGGAAAAAAAATCCTTCAGTTCTTTCATGTGGTATTGATTTGGATGAGATCAGAACTATCACAACGGTAACTGGTTTGTGCACATTGTCTTTCTGGCTGGCCTCAGATTCCTTGAAACAACTTTAAAGAAAATAACCAGGCCCTAACTTTGTATTTCAGCCCATGTGTGACTCTTCTGTTTCATAAAATCACTGTAAATGTGAGAAGTCTGACAGTAATCAACACAAAATGGGACTGTTCTCAGAGCAGCTATTCTTTACCTAACCTCTACACCCTTAACTTTGACTGCATTCTTGGAAGGCTTTTCAAACATTTTTGAGTGAAGTTTTAGGTCCCTCTGGTACTGAGGGGAGCCTAATGTTCGGTGCAGAAACAAAGCCCTCTTCTTTTTTGGGTTTGAATAGGACAATAAGAATTGTGTATAACTTAAAAAATTTCAGTCTAACTTGAGCTCCAAAATCTAAGTTGAAGGGTAGGGACTGCCAACCATTGATAAAATCTTTCCATATATGTTTTTACCAAACTCTTCTCAAATATCATGCTGACGATCCTTTTGCAAACTACCCCAGTCATCCCTTTCCTAATATCATTAGATTTTGTTTGGTCACATCATGGGGCAGCAATGTCCTGTCACTTCTCAATTCTCAGAGATTTGAGTTATTAGAATAGTTACAGCAAGACAATAAAATAAAACAATGCCAGTGGCAGCATTTGAGCATTTGACATAGTCTTGTGTCTCATACAATACACAGCATTTTTCATAAAGTTTAGGCTCCCTATGCAATTTAACTAAATGGGAATTTTATCTTCCTCTTTATTAAGCTATATCTTGAACCTCTTTGGTCATATTGACAGTCTTGAAGGTATGACTGACATAGTCTTCAGAAGGCTCAAAACAGTTGGAAAATATAAAAGGACTCCACTCTGACTCTCTTTTATTTTCACTAAGCCACCTTTACCATTTAAAGTGCTTGACTCCTGATTTTCCAAACTCTGTGTTAACAGTGATTGAAACAGTAGGTTCAATGCACAAAGATGTGCAAAAATTTCAGTTTACCACATGACCATTACCCCTTGGTGTTGCATCAAGGCATAAATACATGCACCTACACCCATTCTTTCTGTAACTGGAAAAGGTTTGATATGTAAAGGGCAAGCTTGAAAATGTTAATGTAATGCTGTGATGCTCTAGACTCCCTTTAACAGGAACCATTAAAATGTGCATAATTATAGGGCAAAATGTCAAGCAGTCAGTTTAATTTACTGATGAATACACAGAATTACTGTTTTGCAACAGTTCCAAGATTTTGAACTGCGAATTAGTGGCAAGGTAGTATTTTATTTTGTTGACATTTGTTGAAACAGTTTCAGTATTCATTTGGCCTGTACCTTTGTCCACAGGTGGATTTTGCCTTTACAGTTTGGCAGAGCTTTCCAGAGAGGATTGTAGGCTATCCTGCACGCAGTCACTTCTGGGACAACACTAAGGAAAGGTGGGGGTATACCTCCAAATGGACTAATGACTATTCCATGGTATTGACAGGAGCTGCTATTTACCACAAGTAAGAATCCAGAGCATCTGCTATCCTTCTTCTGTATGAAACAAAATAGTAAAGAGGGGGTGGGGTGTGAAGAACATTCCTCTGGGGAGGGGGAAAAAAGATAGTAAGTGGGTCTGCTTTTTATGGGGTAATAATTTAAGTTCTTGGTTTGAGCTCTGGGGATCTGGTAATCATTACTGCACTTGTTGGGTCTCTTTGAAGTCACTTGTGTTTTGAGGCAGTCGGACTGCTCTTTTTAACATCAGGAATTACATACTTCAAAGAGTTCCCGAATTCATTAAGCTGCTTGGCTGAATGGCCTGTAGCATAGCAGAAAGGAGGTTACTTCCAGACCAGCTCTGGGTATGTGTTGGCTGACAGCTACAGACTGCAAAGTCTTCTGGCTACTCTAGAAATGTAGTACAATGGGCATGTGACAGTTCAGCATATTGCAGCATGTTGGAGAAAACCTATGCTGTTAGAACTTCAGCAAACCAAAGTCCTCTCTACATTTAAAGAAAAAGAAAATTCTGGAATCTCTAATCCACACCCCCACAAAGGAGAAGACAGGCCACAGGGGATGATATAGACCCAAAGGAGAATAATTTCAACAATGAGAAGAGTAGTAGGGCAGTTTTAATACGAGTTCTTTCCAACTGAACAGTTTGGGAAGAAAATAGGGAGGATGAATTCTTCAGTGTTGTTTATCACATTGTAGCACAGTGGGGCTCTCCTTCCTCCTTGTCCATTATCGTGATACTTAGGCCCAAGTTTTTTTCAACATGGTTGCAAAAAAGGTGCATGTTCTGTTTCTCCTTTAGCACTGTTTACTGTCTTGATGAGAAACTGATTTGTTTTCCCTTCTTGTTGGAGGGTGAGACCAAAGAAAGGAAGTGCTATATGGGGAGAGGAGTACAAAACTTGGGTCTCAACTGAGATAGAAATGTCCTGGATACCTGAAAGCACAGTGACTTGTATTAATAACACTGCTGTTGTTTTCAGATATTATCACTACCTGTACACTCATTACCTGCCTGCCAGCCTAAAGAATATGGTGGACCAACTGGCCAATTGTGAGGACATTCTAATGAATTTTTTGGTGTCAGCCGTGACAAAATTGCCTCCAATCAAAGTAACACAGAAAAAACAGTATAAGGAGACCATGATGGGACAGGTATGTAATCACAGGATGTTTCAGCAGTTGGGATGTATTGATAATGTAACAGGTTCACTTCTAGGTTAGGCTTACAGAGTGATGCAATTCTGTCAAATATTTTTGCATTTCTAGTTTAGCAGAACTGTGAATAGACTTTAGATATGCTTATTATAATGAAGAAAAAAGAAAACTGGCAAACATCGACTGTGAATGCTGCTTCCCTTCATAGTTTTCTGACATGATGTTATTCATGGTGATCCCAAACTCCTGAAACTGATGACTATGGTGACTGATTTCCGGTTAAACCCTAATTTTCTAAGTATTCTAGACCCAAGACCTAGTCATGGAATGCTAGAAGCATAAGTAAATCCCACAAAGATTTTCTATTTTTTATTATTATTAATTAATATAATGTACCAGGCTGTCCCTGTGCTATTTTAAATTATATAGTGTGATTCAAGCACTGACACTGAACTGTCACAACAGAGATAATTTGTGATATGCAAGTGTTTTTTTCCCCACAGGGAACATTTTATCCCAGTCATGCCATCACTCATTAGCAGCCATGAAGTGCTTGTTTTAGGTCCTCTTCCAGATAGTGGATAAGCCTTCTGTCATTGCAGAAGTGCCTCTAGTAACAGGGGTACATGGTAGTGTGGGGACACTTGTCCTCTTACCGTGTGGGAGAGATCAGTGAGGGGAATAGCAAATCCTGCACAGCCTGCAAGTCCTGAGCAGCCTCCCCTCTGTGCTGCCATGGTGTCAGTGATCTCAGTGCAAACAGCACCACCATTGCTGAGGGGCAGGTGAAACAAGGACCCTGGATTTTCCCCCTCCCATTCTCTCCTGCTGGCATTACTCAGATCTTTGACTGGGGAGTTGCCATGACAGTTTGTAAAGTGCAGTATCTCTGTGTCACTGTGCTGGCACCTGAGGTAGCATTGGTAACATTCAGCAGTTCTGACTCATCTGGCTGCCCAGGAGACCTTCTGTGAACAAGATGGTGCCATCCAGAAAGTACCTATTGCTTCCAGCTTCAGCTTCACCTCTCCACTGGACTGTGCTTTAGCTGTTTGGCAAAGTTGGAGCATTCATTTTTCATCTTACAGCACGGGTGACTCGAGTCAGCCATGAACTATAACTCTCTCCTAAAGACAAGCTGTTCCTGCAGCTTTGGGAAATGTAATGGACCATGTTCATAATTCCTTGAAAGACAAATAAAAAATTAACATAACCTCAGTGTTGTGACAGAGATGAATAGTCATATGGAAATTCAGTGTTAATGGCCAAAATACTTGCTATAATCCTCTAGCAACAAGCTTTTACTTGCTCTTTGGTGGCTCTGTATAATCAGGAGGCTGCAATCAATGCACATTATAACCTACCACTTGAGCTGAACTGGACAGGCCTTATCACAGTCATTTGGCAAGTCCCTAACTTTATCTGTTTCTTCATGTTTTAATTTACATCCTTTGACTTTATCAATTTAGATTTGTTTTTAAAGTATAGTGGAAACATAAGTGCTGTAGAGGATGCATGGGAAGTGGCATAAAAAAACCCGGGGTTCTCAACATTCATACTTTATCTTAAATAATAGTTTTATTATGTTTATAAATGTTCTTTAGGTACAGACAATGAATAATAGCAGCTTTAAAGCTGCTAGGGCCTTTTTTTTCCAGAGCTACTGAGTTTCAATGGACATCCACAGGGATTACAGCTGCCCTGAGCTTTGGAAAATCATGCCAGAATATTTTGCACGTATGCAGTCAAAGACCATGGTGTTTTCCTTGGGTCGGAGTTAAATATGATGTAGTGTGGGAGTCCAGTTCATTTTTTGAGTCTGTGAGACAGTGCTGATGCACTGGACTTGGCGAGAGGGATTCCTGGAAACACCTTGCTTTTCACTGCAGGGCACCTACACACAAGAGTAATGACAAGCATATAAGGACATCTAAGTTGCAAGCTGGTTGAAATTACTTGTGTATAAATTACTGCAAAAGTTCAGGTTTGACCCTGAATAATTTTCTTTCTATGGCTGAAGACCATGGGCAGCAACTGGCCTGGCCTTGGGTGTGCACCTCTGCTGGAAAGCAATGGCCTTCTGTTTTTTCCTGGTGGTTTTTAATAACTTGTTGTATCTCTGAAATAGCTGGAGGGTTTGAAGGAAAGAAGAGTGGGGGGATAAGGTGAAATAGAGTGCTGGCAAGACTTGGGAGTGCTGCTTGTGGCTGTTGTGCTCCACAGGCTGGCTCATGGTCGAGCTCATGTTTCCATGCTGCCCTGTCCTCTGCTCTCTTTGGGAAGTCAAGGGTGTCCAGCTCAGCACTGCTGGATCTGCTGTGGGCAGGGTGTTCTTTCCCTCTTTGAGCCCCCCAAGGCGGGTTCAAGCCACCACAGAGCCGCATGTCCCTGATCCCTGGCGCAGCTGGGCGCCATGGTGAACGCCTGGCCCAGCTCCCACCATTCATTCCTGCCATTCCCACCATTCCCACCATTCCCACCATTCTGTGTGCCAAGGGTGACTCTGATCTCTGCTCTCCTCACAGACGTCCCGGGCCTCGCGCTGGGCCGACCCCGACCACTTTGCCCAGCGGCAGAGCTGCATGAACACTTTTGCCAGCTGGTTTGGCTATATGCCGCTGATCCACTCGCAGATGAGGCTCGACCCTGTCCTCTTTAAAGACCAGGTCTCCATCCTGAGGAAGAAGTACCGAGACATTGAACGACTCTGAGGCCGCTGCTGAAGGAGCCGGACTGTGCCGCCGGCAGCGAGCGCCCGACCCTGCCGGCCGCGGCTCCGCGCCAAACCGCCGGCACGCTGCTGTCGCTGGGACTAGGTCGTGTACAGTTTCATTATGGAACATTAAATAATTATTTTTGAAATGATTGCTATGCAGGTTTAAACTTTTTTAATGATCAAAAAAAAAACCCTATTAAAAACAGAGTTCTTTCTTTAATCAAAATTGTGTTGGTTGTGAATATTTCAGAGCTGCCATTTCTTTCTTTTATGCATTTGATTGTCAATGCAATTTTCATTCCATTTTCCCTGCGCAGTTAAACGCTGGAATCTCACTGGGGGAAAATGCAGCAGGTTCAGAAACAAACTGAGCACAAACAGGACAGAACTGAAGTATTAATATTTCTTGTTTACTACCAACATTTTTTCCTGTTTTCCCCAATCTAGTAGCAGCCCCTGTGGCTGAAATCCTTTGGACACCTGGAAAACTGGAGAATCTCCAAGGAGCCAAATGAGAGGGCAGATCCTTCTGGTTGAGGACCTCTGTTTTAAAGCAATCATCCTTGCCTTGAAGGGAGAGAGGAGCATTATTGTGGAAGAGCGTGACATGGAGCACAGGGACACACGTGCACAGCAGGGCTGCAGGGCCGTGTGTTGTGCTCAGGGAGGCACATCTGAGTGTCCCTGCCCATGGATGGCACAGCACCAGGCACATCTGAGTGTCCCTGCCCATGGATGGCACAGCACCAGGCACATCTGAGTGTCCCTGCCCATGGATGGCACAGCACCCCAGGGCATGGTGGTCCTGTGGGACACCCAGAGCCTGTGCAAGTCCCTGCTGCAGGCAGTGGTGCCTCTTGGCAGCTAAATATCCAGAAGTAGATTTGTTCTGAGGGTAGAAGGAGTGGTGATGGAAAGCAAAAAGCACTTTGGTGCTTGCAGTGCAGGAATTTGGACTGTAACTAGCTTATTTGAAATCAAAGCATGGGCTTCTCTTTTTTCCTTTTTTTTTTTTTTTTTTTTTTTGGAAGTGCAAATATATAGAAACATTCCCTCATGGAAGTCTGACACCTGAAGTAAAGCATATGGTCAGACACTGGGTCCTGACACCAGTGGTGTTCCCAGGCATGTTTGGGGCAGGGTAACACACATAAAAAACCTGCTTCTGAAAGATGAGTGCTGCTCATGCTCCAAAATGATTTTAGCATTTCAAATATAAGTGTTTTTAAATTGAAATATTCCAGTTGTTTATTTTTTTGTAATCCTTTGCTTATTTATGTGTTTCTTTACATTGAAGAATGAAAACAGAAGCAGTGATTTGGGTCAGGAAGATGCCATTCCAGTTTGCTAAGAAAATAAGCACTTTAAAAATGTTTCAAACCCTCACATTTTGGGGTGCTCTGTAATTATCCCCACCCCAAGAAGAGCTCTGTTAAGTCACAGCAAGAGGGTTTAGTGCTGATGCCCAGAAGACCAGCAAGCCTTTCTATACCTCACTTCTTTGTAAGCAGGCAGTCTGGTAGCAGGGATGAAGAGTAGAGACTTCTCAGTCACTACCAGTCCCATCTAGTAGGGATGAAGAGTAATTGGACCAGAATGACCACCTGTTTCCTTCAGGCTCAGGCACCAATTTAATATGCAGCTTTAAGCAACTCGCATAACCAGGGCATGCCTCAATTTCCTCTTTGTAAAAGTAATAGTTACTGATTGTAGAGAGAATGTTGTGAAGCTTAAATAATTTCTCTTGCTGGTAAGATTATTATCCCTAAACAGAAAGTTGCTGTCAAAGTGAAAAGTACATGTTGCTAAATGTTGAATGCAACCTGACACGTGAAGACGAAGAGAGTGCTTTGCTTTGCATATGTATTGCAGTATTTGAACAGAGCACATCAAGTTAGGACAGGACCATCAGGTTCCTGGCATTCTGTTTTAGAATCATAGAATGGTTTGGGTTGGAAAGGATCTTGAAAATCATGTGGTTCCAATCCCCCTGCCATGGGCAGGGACATCTTCCACTAGACCAGGTTGCTCAGAGCCTCATCCAGCCTGGCTTTGGGCACCTCCAGCGTGTTTTGTGCAACGTGTTCCCATGCCTCACCACCCTCACAGTAAAGAATTTCTTCCTAATACCTGATCTGAATCTGCCTTCTTTCAGTTTAAACCATTACCCCTTGTCCTATCGCTACATACCCTTGTAAATCTGAACCAAATCTTTGAAGGACTCTGCCAAAACGTGAGACTGCAGCTAGTGATTTAAGCTGCTGAAAGGAAGAGGTGCCACTTTTCCCTCAATTCCCATTGCTCTCCCAGTCCCTGGCCATGCAGTCTCACCTGACACCTTCTGCCATGGTGGTGGCCACCAGATGCTTCTGTGAGCCCATTCAGCTCTCTAAACTCATGGAAAACTGTCCAGTGATTTATTGGCTTTTCCTAATACTAATTCAGAGAGTTAAATAAGCGTGTGGAGAGAAATGTAAAGAGGCAGCAGTAGGTAGGCAAAGCCAGGGAGGGAAGGGGAGCAGGATATATTTCAGTCTGTGTTTGGGTGAGCTGCTAATTCAGCTGCCCACATCTTGTAAGAATCTGAACCTTGCTTCCCTGTGCTCTCAGGTCTGTGTTTGGTGATTGCATGGGAAGGTGAAATCCCCTGATTTTATTTTCCAGAGTGAAAGGCTCAGTGGCTCCCATGACTTGGAGATCAGGTAGCTCATTCAAGGACTGGAACAGACCTTCTCCTTAGACTCCCTTTTTGCAGAATGTGCCAAACACTGGATGAGGTTTGCAGGGCTCACATTTTTGCTCATGTGCCATGTGCAGGTGGGTGAACACCCATGTCCACAAGAGCATCTGCACCTCTGGGAAGCAGTCACTGGTCTGTAGCCAGCAAGAGGGACCCGTACAAAACAAAATTACAATTCTGCTTGGGTTTTAGTAAATGCCATTTGGGGGCACGTGGGTTGGAGTTTCAGTTAGAAAGAGAGTAACTAACTAAATTTGGAGTGCAGCAAGTCAGGCCAAGCTTTTAAGCTGTTTGACATTCTGTTATCGTCACTTTTTGGGGTGGCTGAAAGAGACTGTGCTAAAGTTCACTCTCAGTGTGATTCGAGGCCCCTTGTGTTTGCTGATTGCTAATTAAACAAGTGACAATGGAAGGCTTAGCTCCAGGGGATGTGGATAGGTAGGAGCAGTTCCCTTTGCCGCGTGTTGCCCGGGTGTAGCCGTCGTGCTGGGAAGGAATGTCGCTCTCCGTGTCCACAGCCCCGGGATGCGGGGGAAGAGCTGGACACAGACCCAGCTCAGAGGCTCTGTGTGTTACACTCACTGTGGCCATCACTGGCCCGTGCTCCTAAGGACAGCAGGCAAAGCCTCCCACGTCCACCTGTGTTGGACAGAGCTGTGTTGTTTCCTTAGTGAATGAAATCACTCCTTCGTCGTGTCCTAGGTGCAAGTTAATGGTTCTCTATTCTTTTTTTTTCTCCTCTCCCAATTCAGATGGTGCTGAAACAAGGTTCATTCCTTGTTGCTCCTTTTGTAGGTTTTTTTTATTATTATTTTTCATTAACAGCAGGCTATGTTAGCCTTTACTTTACAGGTACTTGAATGCCTGATGACTTGACTGAGTGTTACGCATGTGGCCTTTTGTAAAGGTTACTGACCTTAATTTAATCAGGGGTGAGATGGGTGGATGAATGTGAATAGATCCATGCCATTAAAACAGAATAGAAGTAGGGATTAGAGTTTGGGAGAACTGATGAATTTTTAATTGAATTTATTAAAGGTAAAAAAAAAAATAGAAACCCTTCCCAGTTATAATTGAGTGAGATCTATTGCTGGAGAAAGGTTTCATGAGAAAAATGTGACACAAAACCAGGGGCAAACTTCCAAGATAGAAAGTGCCTGGCACTCCTTGCAGTCCCTTGGGCCTGCACAAGATTTTATTTGCCCTCTTTCTATTTTGTGAGAATCTCTAATGATTACCATACTTTTTTCTAGATGTGAATGTTTAAGCTTTGTAATAATTTCATAGTGAACACACTGGTGTGCTAATGCATGGCTATTGAGCACTTTGATCTTTTCCATTGGAAAACATTGTGGATTTGATCAATTTCAGGTTGCAATTTTTCTTTTGGAGCCAGTTTTGGCAAAGAAATTAATTTTTTGCCAATGAGCGCCTTTTAAAATAGCTCATTTACCAAAAGATGTCGTTTGGAGAATGGAAGTCATCATTGAAGCAATGAAAGAAAGAGCTGGATGTAGACTCAGATTTTTTAAAAAATATATACATGCCCAGTGTACAGTGTTGTGTCCTCCTCTTTTGCACTCCCCTACTGAAACTAAAGGAATACCATAACATCTGTTATCCTTCGACAACAATTTGTTAATTCCTCCACTTAAACATCCTCTTACAGCAGAGGGTGGTTTGGTTGTCTGCTCTTTTTTTTCTTTTTTTTTTCCATTCCTGGGCAGGCTCTGATGTCTGTTCTGGAAATGTGGCCTTCAAGGGCATCAGCCTGGCAGAGCCATTTCCCTGGGCTTTAGTGGGATTTCACAGGATGCACCTGTGGTCTTCCAAGGAGGGACCTGCCCCACGCAGGGTCTTAGCTGGTGTCTGCTGGAAATAAAATTGCATCTTCCAAAATTTTTACATCTCACCCTTGTTTAAAACTAAGTCAAGCTGGCCTTTATACCACTATTTTAACTGTCTTCACACACATTTTTTTGAGTTGGAATTAAATTAGGGGGAGTTAAATTAGGCAAGGGTTAAACTGGGGGGCTGGGGGGGTATGGGACTCATCAGATGCTTTGAGATGCTCCCTCCCATTCTTTCACAATGTTTTTAGTGATTATTTCACAGTGGGTTAGTGATGATTCAATGGGCCTTGCGACCTTGTACATAATTCTGTATATTTATTTTGAGAGAAAATATGTATAGTGTTTGGATTATGAGAATGGAAACCTGAACTGGGAATTCTTAGGTCGGCAAATGTAAAGCAAAAAAGCAAACAAAAATACAATCTTATTTTGTATAAAATGTACATTTTTGAGAAAAATTTTCTAATGCATTACCAATGTTTTCATAGTGCTGCCACATCTTTTTTAAAGTGTTTCTCCCTCTTTGTTTGACTATTGACAACATGGTGCAATTAAACCTAAAGCAAATGTGTGAATGAGAGAAAAAGAGAGAATGAGAAATTTAAAAGCCATATAATTTGGTTTACTTCATTAACCTGTATACCATCATAGGTTTACCATCTAAGATAGGTTGGTTTTATAGATAGTGTCACCAAAGACTTTTTTTCTTCAGATTTATTTTGAAAAGTTGTTAATAAAGGACGTACATTTCTGTTGCAGTGTGTTCTTATTTTTAAGGTAGAATAACAAATCTTGCTTTGGTTCTTGAGAATGCAAATTTGGAAGCACAGTTGCCACATATTTCAATCTGGGGCAGTCAAATGAAAGGCTCTTTATCTGCTCTCTCCTCAGCCTGAACTGAGCATTGGCTCTGCGCATGTCCTGTGTCTCTTGTGCACTGACGAACATGTGGTGTAGCATGTGTACCCAGTGTCCTAATCCAGCACTGACAGGTGTTTGCTGTCCTACCTGAGGGCAGAGCTTTTGGTCTGTGTCACTTGTGTAAAGCAGGACAGTGTCCCTGCATTGTGACACAGTCATTGGTAGGAATGGAGTCACTGTAATGTGTATGTGCAAAAACAATCGCTCCACCAGCTTGGAGGCCTTTGAAGACTGATCCCTGCAGGCTGAGGATTTATTGATTTATGACCCATATTTATTGCTGGGGGGGTATCAGAAGCCTGTCATAGTCACAGGGGTTTGCATTCAGCCCACCTGACTCTATATGTGCACGAAGCTTCCCCTCTCTCTGTCAGAGCTCTGCCTTGCTGTCTCCCTGCACAGCTGACAAACAGAACAAAGAACTGCTGGGGATTTCTCTCCTCACCTGTTTCAGGCATGGGCTTTAGCATAAGTTGTGCCTCACCTGTGCTGGTTTCTCTCTGCTGATGGTGCAAGCACACTGATTGCATGATCTGCAGCACAGATGCCAACATCTGGTCGGATGAATCCCACCCTGGAAAAGCTCCTGATAATGCTAGTGGGCCCAGGATCATGGCGTGTACATTTGAGGGCTCAGTCACTGGTTTGTTCCCATTTGGGATGTTCAGGCTGACCTCATCCCTTCTGGGGTTCAGAAGGGCATGCTGAGGTCCTTATACTGTCAACCCATCTGATCTGCCAGTCATGGAAGATTGATGTATCTTGGGAAGAGGTTGAACCATGTGAGTTTGCTCTTCTGGTTTTCAGTGCCACTAGATTCCTTCAAAACAAATCAGTGGTGTTTGATACTGGCTCTGGGCTTCTCCCTGCCAGAAAATGAACACAAAATGTTTCCCTGAAAATGATCTCACAACACTCCTTCAGCACTTGAATACTGTGGTTTTCTTATGTCATTTATACAAAACAGCTTGTGGTGGGATTAATTTGATTAAATGCAAATACATCTGTAGAAGCCACCAGAAGACTGGGGTCTCCATTGGCATTTAGCGTGGACTGACTGGTGTAGAGCTGTAGTCTGAAACCTGACTTTCATGCTATATTTACCTTGGAGGTGGGGATTTAAATGTGGGGTGGAGTGTGTCGGGTCCACATCTGCCCCTTCCAGCTTTATTTCATCTGAAAAGGGTCCAGTTTGTGTGCTCCAGTGTGGCCCTGACGCCTTGTGAAGGCTGACCCAGAACAGAGGCTAGACTGTGCTAAAGAATAAAGTAGGGATTTAATAGAAGGCCTCAATGGATACACCTTGGGCAGTACAAGAGCCCAGTCAGGGCTGCAGCCAAGATGAACCCAAAATGGTCACAAAATGGACAACTGGTCACGGGGTCTCTCACTTTTACAAGTTCTGGTCTATTTGCATATTGGAGTTAATTGTCCAGTTACAGCTTCAGCCCATGAAGTCCCATCCTTGTTTTTCTCTCTTCAGTCCATGTTGTTTATGCTCTTGGGCTCTCAAGATCCAAATCCTGAAATTTGGATCATTTGTCCTTGGGTCCCCAGCTAGAGAAGGAATTGTTTTGTCTACCTACTCTGAAGAAAGCTCAGTGTCCCCTAATATGAAGCTCAGAAGTACACACTAAAGCAGTAGAGAATCTGAAAATAAAAAGGCTGAAACCTGAGGCATCAGCCCTGTGATGTGAACCAAAATGAGGTAAAGGAGAAAACTGGGATAGTCCCCTCAGAAGTGCAATGTTGGCCTCAACCAAACCCCTGCTGTTGCAGTGTGCCCCTCAGTAGCCTGCAGAGGAAGTGGAGACCAAATCCAAAACCAGTCAGGTGAAGAGGATCCCTGGGGACTTGTGCCCACTTCACCTCTGCTCTAGAGAAAAGTGGTCCAAAAAGGAAGAAAAGCCTGTGCTGGAGATCTCTGTGTGGATGTGTTGAGTGAGGGAATCCCACGCTGGTGTCAGTTTTGCCTGCTGGCCTGCCACACTGGGAATGAAAACTGTTCTTAGCTGGAACACTCCAAAGCCAAAGCTTGCAAAGTCCCTGGGACCTTGCTTCCTTTCATGAAGTGAGGATCTGCCCCAAAATATTTAGCACATAATCAGTTTGACTTTGAATGCACTCTTGAGAGCTTTTTGAACAGCCTCACTGAAGCCTGTTGTGCTGTCACTTGAATGGAGGTAGATAAGAGAGTTGGCACTGACCAAGGCCTCATTTTATTTTTGTTTTTAAATGATTAGCAGAGAGAAAAGAAACAAGTGTCTGCTTTCCCTTTCTAAAGCTGTTAGCTAATCGTATCCACAATGTTATCAGAGAGAAACAGATTTTACTCAAGATTTTAGCAGTTTGAGGTGACATTCTAGTCACTGCATGATATGGTTTATTCCACACTTCATTTCCCTGCATGACTTCAGGGCTGTGTGCAGGTTTTATGAGCTGCCAGCTCCAGGTACTGCCAGTCCTGGGAAGCTGAATTTGCACATCCCCTGCATTTCTATTGCGCATTAAGGCTGGATGGGCGCTCCATGCTGCAGTGGCTGCTCTGTGCAGCTTGAGCTCTTACCTCCCTCCTTTCTGTAATTAACTATTGTCTTGCTGGTGGTGGGGAAGCAAATTAAGGAACAGCTATATTTCTTTCCAGAAAATGTAAGTTAAAGCCATTTCTGAGATTCCAGAAGAAGAATATAGTGTTAACACAAACTGCTGAGGGAATGACTGCAAAAGATACAACGCTTTCTCAAAGTTTCAGCAGAAATGAGAATTTTGAGCCTGTAAAATATTTTCCCTCAAGTTCATCCCTTCCCCTCTACAGAGAATTAGTTCCCATTCACAATCAAAAACAACCACAAATCAGTTGCTGGCAGTTGAGAGATACATTGTGAGTTTTCTTTGTTTCTAAAATGGATGCACAGTCAGTTCCTCCTTGTATTTAGCACCCCGAGGTCTGTGACACTCCCAGGGAGGATTTGATTTGGTAGCCCTGTAGATGACAGAAAAGGTCCTACATTTTCAGGAAGAATTTAGGAACTACTAGACATCTTCAAAGAATCATAGAATGGTTTGGTTTGGAAAAGACATTAAAGATTATCTAGTTCATTTAGACCATCTTGACTTGGAGAGATACCTGCAGTAACTCTAGTCAGATGTTTCAAAATGCTCAGCTTTTAGTTCCACCATGGTCTAGTCTGTGGATACTAGGCTGGGTCTTTTTCTGAAAATCTGCCCCATTTTACAGTCTCATCACCTAAACTCCTGCAAATCTGTACAATGCAGTAGATAAGGTGTGCATGACTCATATCTATACTATTGCTACCACTGATGGAGCATCAGGGAGCTGGGAAGACAGTATGAAAATGGACAAGTTAAGAGTACTGAAAGTGTATTCAAAAATCAAGAATTTAAATCAGATGGAGGTCAATATATCAGGAAAAAATATGGATTTTCCTCTTGCTTTGATTGGTGTAAATCCCTCTTGTTTGTGGTGAAGACAATGGATTGTTTTCAGCCCAAGAAAGGGCAGAATTAGACTTTCAAAGCATGAAGTTAAAATACCTTTTTATCCAGTGATGTCTTGGTACTTCTATATAACAAAGCACATTTAGAACAGCCTCTTGTGAAAGGCTGCTGGGAAAATAGAGTCCTCTGCTTTCCCTGAAACAGGCAGTTAAAGTGCTATGTTAATGCCAGCCAGTGACTACATTAAGATTATTTTTAATATCCAGGAAATCCTCAAGAGAAGCTAAAATAAAACATTTGTCATATTATAACTTTTAAAGAAAATGTATACCAGTTCATTGCAATTCCATTTCCCTCAGAACCTTAATAGAATTGTTGCTACTAGAGCTAAAACTGAGTCTAGCCCAGGAAGATCTAAAAATTGGGAATTGTTTATGATACCAAGCAATAATGTTGTTTTCAAAATTCATCAATGATTTAAATGCAATCCTTTTAAGTGTTGAAATCTGTCTAGATCACTCCAAAGGCAAGTAAGTCAAATGTAATTTTTCGTCTCCCTCTCTTAGAGCAGGGCCAAATTCTGCTTTCAGCAGAAAAACACTGGAGTGAATCCAAAATTATTGTGTTCCTCATGCCTTCCCTGAGCCCCAGGGTGGGGTCCCATGGGAGATTTGTGCCCTTCCTTGGCTGTGAGGCACTGGGGTGAGCGTGGCTTGGCCTGACACGTCCCCTCACAGGGGCTTTGCTGTGCTCACTGTGCTGTTGGGCAGTACAAGCCCAAAAGTGGGACATGATCCCAGGTGGGGATGGGGCTTGAATTCCACTCTATGGCCCTGGTAACAGAATTCAAGTCTGATACATTTGGAGGGGTAATGTCAGTAGTAACTGACGTCTTGAGGAAGATGTTTTTCATGAAATTAGATCAAGGACTGATTGATGTGATTTTTGGTCTGTCTTTGGGTAGGACTCTAGCTCCACTTCCCAACTCTTCTAATGATTTAATCTGAGGTGAAAAACCATTTAACCACTCTGCACCTCGCTGATCCTAAACAGCAAGTGGGTATTCATAAAGACCCTCACTTTGCAATGAGGAATGTGATCTTTAGGGGTTCATAGCTGGTGCTTTCTGGTCCTCAGGTGAAACGTTCAGTCTAAGAATAAATTTTTATTACATTGTGCAGAAGCTGGTATGAATAGGGGGGGAGCACTGGGTGTGTAACCCCTTTTGTTACATGTGTGGTTGTAGTTTCCACTCTTTCATTCTATTTCACCTCTAACTGAAGAGAAGGTTTGGAAAACTGTAATGATTTATGGTGACCCGCAGCAATAACAATATCACAGTCACAGCCACTTACAAAAATGGTTGAAAGTCATTAAACCTGTATAACAAAGGGGCAGACTTTTGAGGCCCAGTTTTGTAAGGCATGGCTAGCCCAGCCTGCTGAGTCCCAGCTCATTACAGTTATGGATATACCCTGCCTGCAGGTCCAGCTGTTCTGGAGGTTATCCATGTCCTCGTGTTACACGTGTCCATGTGGGAGCAAGGGAAAAAAAGGCAAATCAGTGCCAGGACAAGAAGAAGAGCCCAGCTTTGCCAACAACTATCATATTTCTAGAACTGTGTTGTCATTTTTATATCTCCACAGCTCTGACATTGTATATCCCCCAGGTGTCAGGTACATGAAGAAATCTGAGCCTTCTCACAGCCCTTGGATTTGAGCTTTCTGAGGACAGCCTGCCTAGTTTGTGTGTTTGGACTGATGCCGTGTGAATAAGTGAAGTCCTGCTGTATTTTGCAGCTGGCACATGTCATCACTTATTTAATTTTCCAATCTAAGTTTTCTTGGATTTTTATTTAAAAAACCTAAAAAAATAACAAAACAAAAAAACCCAGCTGTGCTGTTTAAGTCAAACCAAACTAAGGAAATTATCAGAATTTATTTATGAGCCCTGACTGCTCATCCTGACAAGGCAAACTCAGTGGGAATGTGGAGTCAGTGCCAAGCTGACCTCTGGAAGGTGCTATGGAATGCCCTGTGCTGGGAGGAAAGGGTGTGTGTGTTCGTGCAGCAATGATGGAAAAAATACAGAGGTGCCCGGACAATTTGTTTTGCATCCTGAGATTTTCCAGCAATGGCCTCTAGTGCTTTTCATGTTATGCATCAAATGTGATCAGCCACATGGCACAGTCTGGTGAAGTAAATGCATTGGGTCACTAAAGTGCATTAAGTGCCATTTACTGCATCGATTTAATTCTGTCCCTGGTCAAACTTATAATAACTGTCTCTCTCCCTTACTGCTGCTTTCCCTTTTCCCTTTACTGCTGAGCAGGCAATAGCATCTCTTTTCTTGCCCAACAGAGTCACTCAGCCTAGCTGATGGCCTGAGCCTGCTGCCCTTCATCCTGCCTTGAGCAATGCAGGGGAGCAGGGCCTGTAGATCCTCCAGGCTGGCAACCTGCATGGGCTCATCATGGCTTTGGGGAGCCTGAAAAGCCTTTGACTTATTTTTCTTTCCGTGCCAGAGCATGGCAGCTCTGGTACTAGAGAAATTCAAACCTGCCCACAATGATTTTTTTCTCTTGTAAGCTATGCTTTTCCCGTGGAAGATTTGCCTTAGCAGAGCAGGAGTTGTGCAGGATGAAAGATGCAAGTGTGCTAGCATGGTTGGGATTGAGTCTGGAGAATGGATGTCCCTACCAGAAGAGTTTCTTCTGCAGGGATTTGTTTATGTCATTTGCACTATGTCCCCATCTCTCCCTGTGTAAGTGCCAGAGCAGATTGGAGGTCAGTACTCAGACTAATTCTCCATGTAGAAAAAAGCTTTCTCTTTCTTTCTTTTTCCCCCTCTCAAGTGCTTACACAACCTCCTTTTTTACTAAAGAGTGCTGACTCTTTCCTTTTCCACTTTAAATTTCCAAAACACTGGTTTAAGTGTGCTCTGTCTTACACTCCTTTGCAATTATCCCTTTTAATCTGGTTACAAGGTTATGCTACTTCAAATTTAAATCACATCATATTAGGAGGTTTTGCAAACCTTGTGTGAACAATGAACTTTTCACATGTAACTCCAGAATCTCCTTGAATCTAAAAGAATCTCTTTGTGATAGAAAGTTAGTGAACAAATACTCAGAAGTAAGGCAGCACATTTCAGCCCACAGCATAATTAATTTCAATGCTCCAGCATGGGTTGGGCAGTGAGGAAGGCGCTGCTGGATAAGATCTTTGCATCACTGCTGCTCCTGGAAGCCTCAGTTCTCTCCTCTGTGCTCCAAAGCAGCCAACTTCAAAGGGGTCCCCATAAAACATGCTATGGTACAATTTTAACACACAGAGCACGTAATTGTTTTTAACTGATTTTATTGCATTTCTGTTCAGGATCCACAGCTCCTGTCTTTGCTATCTGAAGTGTCCTCATGAAATGAGGCTGATGTGGGCCCAGGAACAGGGCCAGTTCTACTGGTAAGTTCCAGCTGCTTTGTGCCAATTCACTGACAAAGCAGCTGTAAAGCCAATTTTGCTGGGTTTATATTTCCTCTGCTGCATCAGAGTGGCTCTGGGCAGCTGGGGCATAGCAGAAAACAGGGACCTTGATGTTTGATATTTACTGTGTGTCCTCTATCAGGGTGTGGATCTTGCCCTGGCAAGGAGCTGTGCAGCACATCTCTCCTCTGTGGCTGTTGTACTCTCAGGGAAGGCATCTGCACGTGTCCCTCTGGGGCACCAGGGCACTGTCACTTTGCCATTGACAGCACTGCAGGCCTGAGATTTTCCTCACTAGGTGTCTAGTATATTTAAAAACACTTAAGGGAAAGAAAGGGACAACCTAATAATGCTGAAGGTACCAATGAAAAGATAAAGCTGCCACTGGAGCAGCTGCAGAGTGAGCAGCCCCCAGGAGCTGGCTGAGGCCTTACCAAGCTGCGCTGTGAGAGGAGCCCGGCCTGGAGCTGGCCTTGGCACCGGGGCCTGCCAGGGCAGTGGCATCTCCCAGGGCTGATGAGAACTCTGGGGAGCCACATCTGCTCCCCAGCTACTTCAGAGAGGCTTTCTGTGCAGACAGAGCAGGAGGAAAGGGTAGGGGCAAAGGCACCTCATCTTCCAGGGAAGCCATGAGATGAGAGCCAAGGGAAAGGAGACTTCCAAGCTTTGCTTCCCTTTACCACACTCAATGCTCCATTGTAGAGCTTGTTTCTTTGTCTGCTTCTTCCTCTTCACTCTTTTTTTTCTTCCCTTTTTTTTTCTTTTTTCAAAAAGATTCACATTTTATGACCAATTAGCAATTAATTTGCCTAGAGAGCAAGTGAACAGAAAGATGTGGTAGAACATATGGAGGAACACACTGTGCTTGGTCCCTGCAGATTTGAACTGAGAAGCAAGGTCCAGGAATAATCAGTTTATGAGCAGAATGGGCTGGAAATAGACTTTGGAAAAGGAAGAGAAGGTAAATGGAAACCACGTTCCATGTCATTTCTCCCTGAAAATTGCAGACAAGGTGAAGAAAAGCCCTAAGGAATCATTAAAAACTATGAGGGCAATCAGGGAAAGTGGCAAAGGTTTCCAAACTGAAAAGGAAAGACAAATTGGGACAGATTTTTTGTAAAGAGCAAAAGCATAAAAATTATATTTCACAGAATCACAGAATCAAGGAGGTTGAAGTGACCTTTGAGACCATCAAGTCCACCCTATGACCCAGTGTGACCCTTGTCAGCCAGACCGTGGAGCCAAGTGCCACATCTGGTCTTTTCTAAAACACCTCCAGTGATTCCACCACCTCCCTGGGAACCCCTTCCAATGCCCAATCGTTCTTTCTCTGGAGAAATTCTTCCTGATATCCAACCTAAACCTCCCTGGCACAGCTCAAGACTCCATATAGCCATGAGAGAACCGTGGGTGTTCTGTCCTGGGAGATTTCAGGGACTAGAGGGAGAACAAACCCCAACCTGCTGGTAGAGGTGAGAGGGGTGTGTGAAGGAAGTGAGTTGGAGCAGAAGGTCATTTGTTATTTGTTTGGTTTCTTTTGCAAGAAATCCCTGGAGAAAAAATTGTATGGGACAAGCCGAGGATTTGAAAAGTGGGAGAAAAAAATCAGCCTGAATCTGGGCTGGGTCATGTCAGAAACTGGTTGTTTAGCAAAGACAGCATGTAAGGGCTGTCTCTGAGGCATAGAAATTTGACTGGCTCATGTGATTTCTGCTATCAATATTCTGTAACATGCTAATAAAGGCATCAAGTCTTGCTGCTGGACTAAAGCATGCTGGCCCCAGACTCATGACTTCAGTGTTTCATCTAAAGAAAGGGAATGGAGGGTACAGAGGAGAGCAGGGAGAGCATGCATGTACCCTGGACTGAAAATGGGGAAAGGCCAGGAAATGACTCCAGCTATGGAGCTAGAACAGCACAGGGCCTGTTCTCCAGGCTTGAAGCTGAATGTCACAGCTTGGTTTGCTTCCTCTCACCTCCACATTTTCCCTTCCCTGTCTTTCCACCCTCAAACCCAATAAGCATGGGGTCAGATGCTGGTAGGGACAGTTCCCAACCTGTGCCATCCCCAAAATGGTGTGTGGGTGATGTCTGGGGGGCAGGGAGCTGGTACAGGCCAGATCTCCGCCAGGCAGGCTGTGAGTGGGCAGGAGCACAGGCAGCTGGGTGCTCTGACCCTGCAGAAACACTGCCAAGATGGGCTCAGACAAGGGAGCCAGAATACACAGCCAATGCTTGGTGATGCCTGAGGAGCTTGAACAGCTAGAAATAACACCAGAGCAGAGTACATGTTGTACAGAGGGCTTTTTGCAGTTCTTTGATTTGGAAGATCCTGATTTTGCTTTTTATGTGTGTTGGTGATGTTGGCCGAGGTCAGGAGGTCTCCCTGCCAGCAGGAGAGGGGGCTCTCCCTGAGGTGCTCTGGCTGCTGGGTCCCTGCCCTTCCTTCCCTTCCACTCATGGCCGCCAGCTCCTGGGCTGGGAATGTTCTGGGTCAGGCTGCTCCCACTGCCCAGCTTGGGCTGGGCTGGATCTCAGCCATGATTTCCCAACCAGGGAATCGCTCCCTGCGCTCTCACTGGCACTTACTGGGCTATTCACAGACATGGTTTTTTTTCCCAGGGCTCAGCTCCCATTTAGACACCTGCAGATAAGGGTCAGATTTCCTGAAGGGCTCATCAGGCAGCTGCCTCCCCTGGGACACCTAATCATAGATTTAAAAAAAAAAAAAGTATGTTGAACTGTTCGGAAAGATCCAGCCATTTGTAAGCCCATAGGAGCAATGATTGTTCTTTGTTTTACATCTTTAGTGTTGGGCCCATGTCCTGATAATTTCTATAAAATTAACTCCTTAGTTTCCCCCTTGGAAGAACAGATAACATTTTTCTTTGTGTTTTTTTTTTGGTAGTTGAAGATGTTGATGGAAGGTGAAGGCTTCAGATTGTGTCCCTGTCTTGCTGCATGAAGAAGCTGTTTGCTCAATTGGCACTACAGACAAAAACTGAATTCCTGTTCTGCTCTGTGTTAACAGATGGGTACTGGATGAAGAACAGTGGATGAAATGTTAATTTTTAAACATATATGAACAAACCCATTTATGTTTTAAAGGCAGGTTAACATTTTCTTTTGGGCTGTTTGCTCTCAGGGTGAGAAAAGAATTAGTTCTAATAACTAGGTTGCTGCTCAGCCACAAAATGATGAGTCTTTCTGTCTTAGAAAGCAACATTCAATGACAAAAATAAGGACTAAATGGCCTAAAGCAGTTGTGCCCCATTTTTCAACCAAGGGATCACACAACTTAAAGACACTTGAGCTCTGCACACCTTCCTAAGGCAGGGTTGGATAAGCCTATGGTGCCTGAAAAAAATATTGCCCTTGATCACATGACGGAAGAGGTTGTTGCAGCCTTCAGAGATGTAGACAGGGAGTTGGCTATGGTGAAAATGGACCCTTCAGTCTGACTGTACCTGGTTGAAGTGGTAGATTTGCACTGGACTGTCAGGACTTTTCTCCTTCTGGGTGCAGCTTGAGAGGACATGGTGGGGGGGGATGTGATGCAGCAGGGACACATTCCCTTCTTTGGTCTATTACTGAGATGTTGCAAGAATTTGGCCAGATCACTTCTCAATTTCTGGCATCAGTTTCTCTGCCAATAAAAGAGGAATAATGCCATCAGCTCCAAGATGGAGGTTACAAAGCACTAATGAAGGGCTGTCTGCAATTACATCCAAATTTAGTAGGAAAATGGGCTCTTGTTCCCTTGGACCTAATGTAATAAATAAATAAATGGAGCAGTCCTGGCTTTATTGCCAATTCTATCTGATTAAATGGAACTTAATTTCTGATATTTTTTCTGCTGGTGGCTGTATTATAAAGGCACCCCACAGAACCAGCTTGACCTCTGGGTTCCTCATAATTTTCCTGGGTATGAAGTTACTCTCTTACAGAATTAGTTTCCGCAGCATGCTTTTGTGGGGCTGGTGCTTTAAATCAGGCAGACCAAGCAGCTGCAGCCCTGACATGGTCATTTTACAGCTGGCTGCTGTTTGTCGCCTCTCCCTCTTTCCCAGCTGCCAAGTACTGTTCTACCTTTCTTATTGCTGTGGAGATGACATTATCTTACACTTGAGAATTTCCCTGCCATAGAGTTGCTCTGGATAATGTTTGTGTACAGATGATGTTTATGAAAGCCAGGGGGCAATTTACTTACTGCAGTGGGCACCATTGCAACGTGTAAAATCATCCTACACAAATACCATTGACTAAATGGCTCCCTTCCTTCTCATAATTCATTAGCAGAACAGGTTACCTGGGGATGGGAGGGAATCTCCATCACTTGGAGACTAAATCAGCCTGACTGCTTTCCAAGGAGAGTGCTCTTGCCAAGCTGCACAGCACCAGGCTGGATGGGGGCATTGCCAGGGGAAACTGATGGGCTCCCTTGTGCAGGTGGGCAGATGAGACGCCCACAGTGAGCTGGCTGGCCTTAAAGCCTGAAAATCCACTGCTTCAATGTTGGCTGTTCCAACACAGAAATCAAAAGACTGATGGATAAAATATGTCCCTCTTTCTTTCTGAAATCTTTCCAGAGGCCAGGCCTGTGATATGGATTGGGCACACCAGTTTGCTCCAGAAGTGGTAGATCCAGCTTGTATGGAAAACTTAATTACTTTCCCTGCCTGGGCCCCTTGACTTATTGCTGTCTGTGGAAATCTGAGTAAATACTGTCTGGATCGATGACAGTCAATGGAAAAGAGCTTTCTCCAGCCAAGAAGAAGGAAAGAGAGTGTTGAGCCAAAGTCCTTCCTCTGGATGCATTGCTCTCCCAAATTCAGCTGCTTCTCATGGCCTGAGGAGAGGTTGAAATGCCTTATCACAAAACCTCTACTTTGAAGTAGTTTCTCAAGTTCCTTTTCCATATTCATCATGGTTTCTTTATGTCAGCAGCCAGTTCTGACCACCTGTAACCACTCTTTATTTACTTGTTGGGTGAGGATCACCCTTGCAAAGCTGATGTTAGCACCAGGATGGATGCTTGCATGAGCTGGTGGATGCCGCATGCAGGGTGGCAGGAAGATTCTTAGCCTCTGGTGCTTGTGGTGTGGTTCTGAAGATCAGGACTAGAAATCAACAGCACTGCTCAGCTTTTAAACACACAAACATACTAAAATTATTATGAGAGGTGTCCCCTTTTAGTTATCTTGCACTTTAGCTGGGACTATAAAAGTGCCTGCTTGTGAGAAGAAGTTGTTTTTATTATTGATCATCTATTGATCCATGCAAAGAGCAGGCTTGTACTGTTTTCTTAATGTTGTGCAAAGAACACTAGAAATATTTATGGTAGGGAATTCTTGTTTTCTGCTCTCCATGATATCAGTAGCCACCCACCCTACTTTGGTGCTGCCTTGTCAGTAAATTCATCAGGGCAGGGGAATTCCTGGTTAGCACTTACCATAGTGAAACTCTGACCTCCTGACTTCCAGCGATGGATAACCTCCTCCTCTCAGGTATAACATATCTTTACCTCTAGACAGTGATAAAGAAGGTGTGTAAGAAGGTAAACAGACTCCTCATCCCTGGAAATATTTGGGTCAGGCTCTGGGAAACTTGGAGGAAGGTGTCCCTGCCCATGGCAGGAGGGCTGGAGCTAGATGCCCTTTAAAGGTCCCTTTCAGCCCAAACTGTTCCATGTCTCTGTGATGATTCTGTGACAGTGATTTCAGGCTAGTGCACGTGGTGCAGGTGATCAGCAGCTGTGGCCCCACTCCAAGGCTGCCTCAGCCCTGGTGCCTGGGGCTGGCAGAAGCTGGTGCCTTGTCCTGGCAGCAGGTGGGTGTAAGGGACACTTGTGCTCACCCTGGTGCTGACTCCCATGAGATGAACTTCTGCAACTCAAGCCTTCAGAGGGGTGACCAGAGAACCATTCCACATGCCCCAGGTCACTCCACGCTCTCTGAAATGTCCCTGTATTTACTAGTTTCAAAAACACAGGCCAGTAGCAGAGATGTCTCCCACAGTAGCAGAAAAGGTCTGTGCTGTAGCTGATAAAGACTCTGCAAAATCAGCCCCCTTGGTGTCCACGAGCCTCCTGGGGTGTGAGGAGCAATGCAACTCTGACTTGCATGAGTTAGGAACTTGCCTGTGCCTGGACACAGCTGGGAACTGGGAACATATCCATAAGAGCAGCTCCACTATATTTTTGTGTCTGTTGGAACTTCCCTGTGTTGGGTTGTGTAGATCATTAATGACTGTGTCATTGCCTTCCTGTGCAGCCAATATAAATTAGCATAATCCATTTTCACTTAACATAACCCTCAGAAGACAAAGATTTCAGCAGTCATGTTTGTTATCCTCCCTTAGGCAAAATGCTAAAATCAAGCTTGAAAGTGAAAAATTGAAAAATCACCTCCTGGAGCTTAACATGGTGGTTACAACACAAGAATTGGTTGTAATTGACCCATGTAATTGACCCATGGATTATGGGTCAATTCCTTGTGCAGTGCAGGAAGATCTTCTGGTTTCTGATAGGTGTCCCAGTTCATTCAAGCCATGTGGTTAGATCAGGCAAATGTTAGTTTCTTAGTTTTTCTCTAGGAGGATAGGAACAAATAACCTCAGGAACCAACCTCAAGTTGGGCCAGGGGAAGTTTAGAGTGGGTATTAGGAAAAATTTCTTCACCAAAATGGTTGTCAAGCATTGGAACTGACTGCTCAAGGAAGTGGTGAAGCCACCACCTGTGGAGCTATTTAAAAGGTGTAGTAGATGTGTCAGGTAGGGTTTAGTGTTGGCCAAGGCAGTGCTGGGTTAATGGCTGGACTTGATAACCTTAAAGATCTTTTCAAAACTAAAGAATTCTGTGCATAGCAATTTCTGTCTAGCTCACACACCCTGTATTTTATCTGCTTCCTTTTGCTGCTCAAAGTCATCCATTGAAATGTGCATCTATAAAAGACCACTGGAGTCAGATGGGATACCAGCTCCTTCTTAATTGTGGATAAAGGCATGTCCTCAGTGGCATTGGACCAAATCTGTGTAGCTCTTACAGGGACTGATTCTGTCTTACAAATTTGAACATCTGCTTCCATGATACCAAGTTTTTTAGGTCCTTGGCTGCCTGCCTCTGCACTCCTAACTTGCAGGCCCCCCTTTGTCTGTCCAGCAGTAATTTTCCCTCTCTGCTACTCTGTGTCAGCAAGTTATGAAGAAAATACAAAGTTTTCAGCAGTAGTCCTGAGGTTAGGGGAAAATGTCCTGATAACAAATATTCCTGTTAGCTCCAGAAATTTTGGAATTAATAATATTATCCTCCCCCATTTGTAATACAGACTGTGGCTCCACAGCACACAACAACAAAGACTTGTGGTGTAATCCTCCTTTCTGTACCTGTCCTGCAGCATGTTATCCCTTTTGTATGACTGGGAGAAAGAATACGCAAGAAAGAGATCAGAGAGGCCACAGGCCTTGCTCAAGAACTCAGTGGTCTGTAGCAGGTCTGTGTGTTCCCATCTCCCTTTGCCTTTCCCTTTTATTCTGTCCCTAGGTGACACAAGAGAAGTTGCTTTCCATAAGAAAATGTGGTTTTGAATGGCTGTGTCTGGTCTCTCCCATGACCTACCTCAAACTCACTTCTTTTGGATCTTCGCATTCACAAGCACTTCCCAAACTCTCTCCCACTGAGTATTTAATGCCTTTCATTCTCTAAGGATTATCCTTTTATCAGCAAAACTAACCTGCAAACCCCACTGCAATCAGTCAGGGGAATCCAGCTGATTTAGAGAGCATTTTGTCAGGTGACAAAATGAGAAGGACAGATGATGAAGATCACATGCGGCAGGATTGGCAAGCTCAGACTGGGGACTTTCCAATAAATGTCTCCTGTTATGAGATGTGTCACAGGATTCTTTCTGTCTAGGACTCTGATTTTCTTGGGATAGTTTGAAGAACAAGGCTGCAGAGTGCTACAGAAAGAGCCTTTGTTTGTTTCTTTGTTCTTAAGCTGTGGAAGGGAGCTCAGGCAGCTGAACTGTTCTGACCCTTGACCAGGAGCATACACACGTTGCTGAGATTATTTTGCAATATTGATTGTGTGCTTGGTAGTACTAAATCTTGTGCTTGCACATAAACCTTCTCACCCTTGTTTTTGTGTCTTCATCCAAACCCCTCACTCTGCTCTAAGACTGCCAGCTGTTTCCATCTAACTCAGTGGGATCCAAGCAGTAATGGACTCTGATAATGCTTCACAAGCCAAGCTTATTGAGGCAGTAAGAAAGATGAGCAGCAAGGTGTCCACACAGTGACTTATCCCATCACTGACAGCAAACACAAGATCACTGTGATGCTGTGGCTTCTGAGCCCTGCCAGGGACACCTGGAGTCCCATTGCCTGGCAGCAGCAGCCCACTCTGCACACACCTTTGGATTGAGCTGTCCCTTGGCTCCACCTGGGCAGTGGGAGCAGCAAAGCACACCTTAAATTAACAGTTCTGCCCACATTCCTGCTGCCAGGCTGGGCACAGGGCGCTGGCAGTCTGTCTGTCTGTCCCAGCACTGGCAGTGGCCAGAGGCAGGGTATCAGCAGCCTGCCTTTGTGCCAATACTGGCCGTGGGGCAGGGTAGGCAGAGTGTCATGGCCACTGCCTGGTGACTGCAAGACATGGTGAGGTGGAAGTGGCCTGTTACTGTATTTGGCACAGATATCTCTGTCTGAGTCCATCATTCTCAGCTCATCTGGAATAACCATCAGCACTGATAATATCAACAGAAACAGCTCATCTCTACTCCAGCCCCTCCCCTTCCCTTCCATCCCCTGTGCAAACACAGGAAGAAGGGTCAAATGCTCTCTACTCTTGTGACCTGGCTGTCATTTACATTTACCCAGGACTTTACACTGCAGCATCTCAAAGCCCTTTGTGCCACTGTGGTAAGCAGGTTTTTTCCTCCACTGTGCAAATGAGGAGAACAGGAATGGCAGGGACAGCCCTGGGCAGTAGTGAGGCCAGAGAGCTGAATGTGGCACCTCTCTGATCCTGCAGGGAGACAAAAACACCATCAGGTTCCAGTGGTCCAGCTGGCATCTGTGGCATCCACTGTGCAACATGCCACCAAAGGAGGTGGGACTCCATGTTTCCTCTGAAACCTCATCCAGCCCTTCCCCTCTGGTGCTCCACAGTCCCATGCACTCCAATATTTTCTTCACTCAGTATTTGGGGTATGTGTGGAACATGCCTTAAGGCAGCAAGTCAAGCATGGTTTGTTAAGCTGGATGTATTCTTTGACATCTCCCGTGCTGTGCCATGTAGCAGGAAACCCTTTCTCACAGTTGTAAGTATCTACCCCATAAACAATACATGTGCTTAGTCAGGGCCTCATTTTACTTCAGCTGCTCCTTTGTCATGAGCAATATTCTTTTAATATGTACAGTGTTTTTCTGGTGCTAGCATTCATATCCCCTCAGAAGAAGAGCTGTCTTTACCAATGTACTGCACTAACATTGCTATCCTGAATCCTTCAAAAATATTGACTTTTCAGAATAATGTGGAAGAAGTCTAGAATTGCATGAATCAATGAGGTAGGCATATTTACTGAAATTCTCTTGGGCAAAGGCTGACACATCTAAAGATTCACTTTAAAAAATTCTGGCACATTATGATCTTATTGAATAAAAATGAGTCTATCCAGGAAAACAGTGCAATCCTGTTAAGTATTTTCAGACCCTGTGGGACAAAGGTGTTCTAGAAAAGTGAAATGGTGTTTATTAGGACTGAGCTGGATTAAGATCATGGAGTGTGAATAGCTCACTAAATAGTTCATATGTTAAAAAGAGACAGAGAAATAGCAACAACAGTTTATGCTCTCCGATATCAACCATTTACAGGAAATACTTGTGCTGGCTTGGTATTGCACTGACAATAACCAGTCCTTCAGCAGGGACCAGCTCACTAAAGGCATGTGCAATGCACATGGCAAACACTAGGAATGATGCTCTGAAGGTGCAGGGCTGCAGCTTTCAGGTGCTTTAGTCCTTCCATCATTTCAGAGAATCCTTTGCTTGCAGGCCAGCAGTGCTCAGCACAAGCCAGGTGCCCTGCACTGGTTTAGTATTCTGAAAGTACCTGAAAAGTGTCCACTAGGTAGGCCTATGGACCCTTCTGATGTAGGGGTTTGAAGCCAAATGGGAATCCTGGAGACACCCCAAGGAGGTGATGTAACATGAGGATGAGGGAAAAGGAGGAAAGCACTGACAAGGGTGGGGAGGATCAGGGCTCTTCAGTGCCTTGCCCCTGGCCAAAGGAAGATCCTCCAAGGAAGAGGCTGCTGCTGACAGAGGCTCTGCTCTGTCCGTGCTAAAGCAAAGTCCTTGCAGCTGTAGGGATTGGAGAAGTCCCAAGGGCATATTAGTGCCTGTGAAGTTTTTACTGAAGAGGTCAGAGAACATTTTTGTTCCCCTTTACATCCTGCTTCCATGCAGGCTGGTTCTGGAACAGGCTGGTGGTTCCCAAGGGTGTGGAAGGAGATGCCTTCACGCTATCCCCAGCACAGAAGTGTGCCCACATTGATGGGAGGGCATTTGCCTGACAGGGCAGCAGGGGTAGTTTGAACAGCTATTTTTTGTCTTCTCCACCCCATGTACAATTTACTTCATGAGCTTGCAGATAGATCATGTGCATGAATTAACATACATTAATAAAAACAAAGGCATTTACTCCTTAACAACAATGCAGTTCTCTCCTCACTTGAGGAAGACCTCAATGTCTCTTGATGTTCTTCCTGGCTTGTGCAGGTCTCTCTGAGCTAATATTCAGTCTCTACTTTCTTTTCATCCTTTAAACCTTCATACTGCAATATACTGTCTCAAAAGCAATATCCACTATGCAAATTATTGGCAGAAAGAGATCATTTTGTATCCAAGGTCAGCACACATTTACACTGAATTCATTATACAGCAATTGGCTTGGAAAGGCTTTTGAATGCTAAGATGTTTATACAGTTTTTATTTCTTTATCTTATGCAGGGTTGGACTTACACCTAAAAAGATATTTTGATGTTTTAATGGAAATCTCTAGTCATTTTGCACAGAGAATTGGAAAGAAATAGGAGTGCTGAAAAGGACTCTCTGTCCCTCTGCTATTGCTCTCTGAATCTGCAAACAAACCAGGAGCAGCTGGCTGCACGTACAGCCCCAGCTTTTGCAGATGTACAGCAGGCAGGTGTAAGGGGAAGCCTGACTTCAAATCAGACCCTCTCCACTAATGGTTGCCAGTCACATGCCCTGGCCACTGTGATTCACTGTGTCAGGCAGGATCTGTCATGGCAAATGATGTGAGTGATGCTGGTTGACATCTTGTGACATCTGAGGAATCTGGAAAATTGTAACATGATAAAATTCCTTCTTTTTTTATTAGTTTATCTTTTAAGGAGATCTTCCTGATAGTCATGCCTCCTGAGAAGTTTCTTTTTTTTTTTTTTCCTTTTCAGGGAAAGAATTTCCATCTAATCAAAATGAGAAATTTCAATAGCATCCCACTGAAAACTAAAAAAAAATCATTCCCAAAAGCCATTCAGTTTGGAAGTATTCAGCAAAAAAATCCCGCTCTTCCACTGGAAATATTGTTTAGTGACTGTACATAAAACACAACTGAGTAAAAAGTTCCTTCCATCTGAGGAAGTAGAAATCAGACTATGTGAGAAAAATGCCTTCCCGGTCACACTTTTACGCAATCATTTCATGGAGTTTGACTGCCCCACAGCAGTCTATCTTTAGCAGGATCATTATGAGCTATTGGATACTGAATTAACAAAATGCCAGCTGTATTCTAGGGGTAGAAGGGTGTAAATCAATAGTAGCTGGAAATAAAGAGTGTTGTCCAATAGCTAGATGACGAAAATCAGAGCTCACATGTTTGTACGATTCACTCAACCTGAGCTACTGATTCCCACTGTGACCTTGGGCAATCTTTCGACCTCCTTGCATTTTGTACAGTTTTACAGCATAATTGAGAAGCAGAAGGGCTTTGCCAAGCCCTGATTTATGCATCAAAATCTTGGATATTTGGGGAAATTGATTTTCAGAAATATTTCCTACTTCTACAGTGGTCCTAAGTAAACAATTATTTAGAGTGCTCTCCAGTTTCTAAAAGAAGGAAGTGTAAAAGGTGGAAGATACCAAAAACCAATATTAGAGAAGATGAGCATGTAAATATAAGCTGCCACACTAAAAGAGCAATCCTCTCGTGGAAGGTTGTCTCCTTGAATGGGTGCAGCCATGCAGAGCTGCATTAACTCCATCTGGTCTGGAATCT
Source organism: Emberiza elegans (assembly GCA_024865655.1). Taxonomy (NCBI): domain Eukaryota; kingdom Metazoa; phylum Chordata; class Aves; order Passeriformes; family Fringillidae; genus Emberiza; species Emberiza elegans. The sequence goes on along the minus strand of JALJVW010000175.1, from coordinate 30,002,958 downwards.
GCTTAATAAGTCAGTCATTTATTGCCCATATATTTTACATGAATCCCTGAGGGATAGAACATAACAATCCAGGCCCAGATGTGAGCAAAAGGGGCCTGACTTGCTTGTCCTGCCTGCCCAGGCATACTCAGAGCATCAGCTTAGCTTCTGGATGCTTCAGAGAAGTAAAAACCCCTTTTAATGTCCTCTTGCCAGGATATTTTGTGAGGTATTTTATAGCTGAAAAACTGCTGGAGAAGAGTGCATGCAAACCAGAACATTTTCCATAGAAAAAAAACACAGGGCAGAGATGGGGAAAGAAACTGAAATGAGATATTCTTTGTCCTGGCTACAGTCCACTGACATTAAAAAGAGCACCAGGAAAACCTGGGATATATGGGTCTAAGAGTTGTGTTTATGCTTAAATTTTGTAGTGGTAGTTTCTAAAAAAATAATTGGACCATACTATATTACATGATTAATGGTTTATTCATTAATTTCTTAGCTTCTTGTTAACCACAAAGTGTGTTACAGCTAATCTGAAGCAGCTGTTTAGGGAAGGCCTGGGACAACACATGATATTTTCAATATTCAGCTAAGATAGATATTGTCAGTTCCTAGCATCTAAAGGAGCTCAGTTATCCAAAACTTCTTTTTAAAAACAAGCAGGGGACTTGAATGCTCTTTGTGTGATTTACTCACTTTCCTGAATGTGGAAGATGTCAGCCATGACAATAGTTAGTGATTTATGTTGAAGTTGGATAATTTGCCCAAAAACTCCAGTTGCTCTTGTGCTGTGGTGCAGAGGAGGCAACCCAAGCCTTCTTCTCCACACTGTAAAGTGGGGCTTTGGCGTTTGTGGTATGGGTGCTCCTGGGTGTTTCTGAAAAAAAAAAAATCTAAAACACTAATGCTGCTTGAGGGTCTCAGGTGTATTGCACGGGGCCCAAAGGAAACATGGGTCCTGCTGGTGTGCAGTCAGAAAGGAAGGGGGAGCTGGCTGCTGGGCTCCAGAGACCGAACTTGGGCCTGCAGTGGCTTTGCACTGCTGGCTCAGGGGGCCAGCAGCTCTGGTGGAGGCTGCTCAAACAGGGCAGTGAGTCCCAGATGTCCTTTGTGCCTTTAGTGCTGCTGACTGCCCCACATCCCACCTGGCCAGCCTGCATGGAGGGCTCAGAGCACACTGCTCTGCCCAGGTGGATGCAGCCTCTTGCAGGATCACTTTGTTTGGAGAGGGAAATGTGAACTGAGAAGAGCTCCTCTCATTGTCATTGCTGTATGTGGCATTCTCATCCTCTGATAAAATCCCTTCGCCCAGGATTTTTCTCCTGGGAAAGCTGAGAAACCTCAGAGAAAAGGAAAACAATTCTTATCTCATTTGCTTCTCCTCTGTTTTGCTCATGTGGAATGTGTTTGGAGATCGTTTACTACAGGTGATTGTTTCATTGGATTCTGGTGTGAGTTGTTTTGACCTTTGGCCAATCAGGGCCAAGCTGTGTCAGGACTCTGGAAAGAGTCATGGTTTTCATTATTATCTTTTTAACATTTAGTAAGTATCCTTTCTGTATTCTTTAGTATAGTATAGTCCTCTTCAATATAATATAGCAATAAATGAGCCTTCTGAGAACATGGAGTCAGGTGCATCATTCCTGCCTTTGTCAAGACACTCCCAACAAATACAATAGCTGTAGGTTTTTCACTTATTTGACTGAGGTAGAAAGATATTCCTTCAGACTCCCAATATTTTAGAGTAACAACATCTATGAAAGGTCTGTCAAATGAAAAAGTCTTTCAAGGAGTCAAAAAGCAAGTTTGCCCAAGCTATTTATTGTTGTGGGAGATCACAGGCAGTGATTTGCAAGAAAAGTGGAAAAAAAAGACCCAGCCCTTGTCTTTGAGTGGTCCCAGGAGCAGTGAGGAGAGTGCCTTCACACAACAGAGGAGGATACTGGAGCTCTGCAGAAGGAAGCTTCTCTGGCTTTAATGTCTTACGGCAAACAAGAGCCATTCAACATCAACAACACAAGCAAAGAACCTCTAGTTTCTCCACAGCTCAAACTGACTTACAGGTGGCTACAGACCATGACTATTCAAATGCTTCCTGATTCAAATAACATTTGGCAGTGGTGTCTCTTCAGTACAGCTGTATATAGGAAAAAGTGTTTAGAAATTTTATGTTTATTACAGTCCAGACTTCACTCTTGCCCCCAAAGTGTCATGACAGGAGTGAATAAAAGGAACTTACTACCTTGGAAATAATATAGATTCCATAGTTGGATGATGCCTGCAGGTTAAATTAATCTAGTCACCTTTACTAGATTAATTTAATCTAATACACCTCACTGTATTACTTTGAGAAGTGCTAAAAGGAGGGAACACTGAGATGGAAACTATGACAGCACTGGAAGCAGGGAATAGGATTTAAACATGGAAGCAGAGGGCTGTGTAGGGAGAATATGGTTTCCTGTTCAATTTTATGAAATATCTGTGTTTCTACCTTCTGACTCCTTACCACCATTTTGTACAAATGGGAATTTGACTGTAGGAAAAGGATCACGTGTGTCTTTCTTCAGATCTTGTCCCAGACAGTGAACTGCATGGCTGTGACAAATTTCACACTTCCTCTTTGTTATAATAGGATCTCTTTAAATTATTTTATGTAATTTTAAATTTTTTAAATTAGATTTTAAAGTTGTCTTTTTTGTTGTTTTTAAGTGATAGAGAAAAGAAAAATCCTAGTTCAGTTTTTACCCACTTCATTATTTTTCCTTTTGACAGGAAGGCAGATGTAAATAAGCAATGCTGAGTGTTTGCCTAAGAGGAGCACTTCTGATTATTTTTTTTTCCTTATTCACCTCATTGAAAGAGAGAAGGTCATCTCTGTATTACACAAAATCAAATTTAGACTGGAACTTCTTTCTTTAGGAAAAAATGCTCACTCTTCTTCCCAACTTCTTTGTGCTTACTTACTCTTTATTTCACTCTTTCAAAGAAGAGAATTTACTAAATAAAACTTAAGGTTATATTTGGATCTGGTTCTATTTTTTCATTCAGTAAAAGGATTTCCTTTTCTTTTTTTTCCCCAATCAATTAAAACTACAAAATGTGTCCACCTTCAATATCTGATTTATTTTTCCTCTCAAAAGTCTGCCCATGATTAATTTTTCTCTAATTCTATGCAATCTTTTCAGACTGAAATTCTTCACTTTAAAAAAAATGTGTTCCTGCACATTAACATTTACTTTGTGAGAATAAAATGTATATCTGTGATACTAATACTAAGATTTTATAGTGGACCCCAGTGTGTGCTCTGAGAGACTGGCAGTGAATACGTGACCTCTGAGGTAGGATGTGTAGGCAAAAGGTGAGGGACAATTGCCTTGGGCAGAAGTTAAGCTCTCAGTATATTACAGTGACAGTTCCCCTTCAGCTTCCCCTCTTGCACTGCCTTTTGTACCCTTCTTGGGGTTACAAACCAAAAGCTGAGCAGTGCCAATTCCACCTATTATTTCTTGATCAGTTCTGTTTCTGCTACATCTTTTTAGAAAGAAGGTGACCCAACGTAATTTTCATGACAATTTTAGGAGCACTTTTTTCAGCTTTTTACTCTTTATAGTTCACTTCTAACTGGAAATTTTCAAAGCACATTAATGGTGTTTCCCATAGCTGAACTTTTCAGTGACTTTTCTGCAGCATAATCTCTTGGTAGATCACTGCAAAGCTGAGTTTCATTCTCCCTGTACTAATGTTCCACTCTATGACTTTGTGGGTGATCTTTAACTCCTCTCTTTATTTTCTTCATCTGTGCAATGAGGATAGTGATTGATTTTCACCTTTAATAGTGGGAATGTGAACTGCTCCAGCAGGATTCAGCATCAGTATTGTGCCAATGACTTCATTTATCTGAGGTTTTTATATACATTTCTTAAAGCTTCCTTAAGTCAGGCTTTGCATTAGTTTTACTGATTGTTATCTCAGTAGTGTCCTTGCATTCTTTTCCTCCACACTGTTATTATCGCTATGAAACTGCAAACAGGACATGGCCATGACACATCAGGTGCTCAGCTCTCCTGCTCTGAGCCTGCCAGCATTGCTCTCCACACATTTCACCCAGGGGTTTTCCCATTCAGCACAAACATACAGAAAATGCAAAGAAATAGTTTGCAACCTACACAATAAATGACTCAAGGAATAAAAACCAGACAAAACCAGAGATGTGAAAAATGGGTGAAGAAAGTTGAACTCTGGCTGCAGCACTGGAAGTCCAGTCCTGCTCTTACTGAAACAGTGACTATGATTCCCCTGGAGCTAGCCATTGATAAACCAATATATATAGATTTTTGGCTATGTATGTGGATCTCTACCCACAAAAGAACCGAGGCATCTGCTCACACTGCTTCCCTTTCAGCAGCCTGAGCAGGCCTATATTTTTCCTTTGCTTTGTTGCTCTTCTCTCTTTCCTCTCTTGTCTTCTCCAGGCAGAAATTCTTCATCAGTTGTGAAGGACTGCAGCCCTCATCCAGACTTCATTTCAGTCCTTTGCTCTTCGCTCGATTTGTGAACAGAGAACCAAATTTATCTCCCCTTGTTATTATTTAATTCTGCAATTAGATTGCATTGGTTTGCAAGGCAATTGAGGTTGTAGATTTCAGGAGAGGTGGCATACAAAATAAATGTCTATTGACTTGGCAAGGCTGAGGATGTCTCATTGATTCCAGTGTTCTCTGTATTATTCTCTGTCTGTTCCATGCTCAATATCCCGTGCCTTTTAATTGTTTTTTTTTAAGTGCTGCTGCATGTTTAATGCATGTCTTCATTGAGCTGTTGCCTGTATCTTTTTCCTTGGCTGTAACAACAAATTCAGAGCACATAAATGTTTACAAGTAGTTTTAAATTGTTTCCCACAAACCACATGCCTAGGCTGAGTTTCCTCTAGAATGCTGCTGTCCAATTACCTAGTTTGGTTTAGTTCATTTGTAGCTCCTTAAAATCTTGTGTCTTAGCTAGGCTGAACTATTTTTGTTTCATCAGCATGTTTTATTCCTTCCCTTTTCCTTTCTGCAGGTTAATGAATGTGTATTTTTATTACACTTTTGTGATGAGCTGCAGTGAGATATATGGCTGTTTCTTTGAAAGGGAAATGAGACAGCTGTCTATTGAGAATGACCCCAGTGTTGGGTTACAATCTCTGGGCAATGCTATTTGTTGACCTCCTGGGAATGGGTTTACTTCTTTTTATGGCACTTTAAATTGCAATTATTTACAAGCATAAGAACACATGGTTTTTCTTTATCTGCATTTATCTGAAGATCAAACAGCCTCTTATTATTGTGAATATAGTCTGACAAAGTCCCTGAATTACTGGAATAAAAGTTTTCCCCTTATTTTATGGATAGACATCAAAATCACACAGGAAAAAAGATTACAAAAGATAACAGGAAAGAGGGCTACCCATCTCAGTCTCTTAGGCATGAGACTGAAAAGCAATAATACTTTTATGATACTTTTCCAGTCTTCAGCAACTTGGGTTTCTCAGGGATTTTCACAGGTAGAGTCCGTATTTGTTGTCTCCTCACAGCAAGCATTTAACCCAGGATAAAGAAAACTCTGGTAAAAAATAGTGGATGTTTTCTGAGTGGTTCCTGCTCTGGTGGCTGCTTCTGCTGGTGAGGTTCTCTGGGTAGTTTCTGGAGCAAAAGGAAAATTGTTTTCAGGTCCAGCTTGGACCATTGGTCTCTCTACTGGAGAGAACATGCTGTAAATGTGTCTGTGCATCTTCAACACAGCCATCATCATCATGCCCTTGGTTCCAGGACAGCTGTCTCTGCATGGTAAACACTCCCAAATGGCTGCATTGCTGTTGTCCATATTTTCACATCAGAAAGGGAGGAAAAAACATGGCTTTAACACCTGCAGAGAAATTTCCCTGAGGCTTCTCCAAATCTGTACAGCAAGCCAAGGACAGTACTGGTAGAAGCAGCTTTCTGTCTTTAGTTGTAGGCTCTGCCCTTGGTCCTTTTTTCCTCACTTGTTGGTTAATCTCTGTTCCTAATCTTGCCTTTAATTGGCATTGGCCAGAGACTCTCAATGGGTTTATTCTTTATCAAGGCTAAGTTTTTCCTTGAGCTAGCAGGACCTTCTATTTCTCCCTTCTCAGCTGTCTGGCTTTTGACCCCTACAGATCATAGGATTGCAGAATAATTGGTCCTGAAAGGAACCTCAGGAGATTTCTGGTCCAACCTCAGTCCAAAGAAGATCTGAGATCAGACTAAGTTGTTCAAGACTTTATCTTAGTCTTGAAAACTTCCTGGGGGGAGACTGCACAAGTTTTCTGGGTAACCTGCTCCAATATCTGACTGTCCTCTTGGGGATGAAGTTTTGCCTGATACCCCAGTTAACCTTTAGTGTTCAAACTTATGCCCAGTGTTTCTCATCTCCCCAGCATCCCTCTGAAGAGTTTGGCCATCTTCTTGATGGCCTCTGTTGGTGCTGGCAGGCTGCTACAATGTCCACATGAAGCCACCTCTTCTCCAGGCTGAACAAATCTGGTGCAGCAGATCCTAACACTTCTTCTTTTCCATTTTTTCAATGTGTTTCTTGTACTGAGGAGCTCAAGAGAATACAGTGTCTAGATGTGGCCCAGCAGGAGCTGAGTGGGAGGAGAGTCCTTCCCCACAGGCTCCTGGCTGTGCTCCCACCAGCCCGGGCCACCTTTTCAGCCAGGGCTCACTCCTGATGCTCAGGCAGCGCTCTGTCTGCCAGGAGTCCTCAGAGTCCTTGCAGTAAAGCCAGTCAGCCCAGCCTGCCTTGCACAGAGCACAACCCACTAATCACTCTCCTCTGAGCAAACCCTCCAGCCAAGGTTTACCCACGCAGGGGGTTGCCCACCCATCCAGACCACAGAGGTTTCAGGTACAAAAGTTGTTGGAGACACTGTCAAAATCCTTGCTAAAGCTGACATAAGTGTTATCCACTGATTATCCCCTGTACAGAAACCCAGCTATTTGATGATAAAAAACAATAAGTTCAATCAGAAATGATTTACATTCAGTGAATCCAAGATGACTCAGGTTTCCTTGCTGTGCTTTTCCAAATGAATGGGATGGGACCTGTTGAACCTCAGAGTCCCGGAAATGTTTTCAGAATCTAATTGCTTTATCATTTTTAAAATGTTGACCTTGAGTTCACTTTTGAGTTTACTTTTTCTCATTCAGGAATGTACATTTCTCTCTTTGACAACACTTCATCTTCCTCCCTCATAAACAGTGAAGGAAGTTAATTTAATTTTTCTCTAATGGCTACTTCTTTTGGCATCTGGTCTTGGGTCTCTGGAGACACAAGTGATTCCTTTCTTGACCTCATCTTCTTTATATATTTGAAAAAAGTTTTATTATTTACCTCAAGTCCTTCTGTAGTCTTCATTTCACCCTTTCATTAGCTTTTCCAGTTTGTTTGGTGTAGATTTTTTTTTGTTACAGCCATTGCCCCATGTTACATGATTTCTCTGTCTTCCTTAGTACAGTACCTGCTGGGTTTGATTATCTTATTACTTTTTGTTATTATCTTCAATTACTTTTTGTTAAATCTGAATTTCTTGCAGTTCATCTAGCAGGAACAAAAGAATATTCAACTTTATTTTTTGTATCACTTTTTTATTTTTGGAATTATTTTCTAATATTGCTGTTCTCTATAATGCTGATTACTTGCAGTCGCATACCCATATGAGGAAACCTGCAAATACATAAGATTTGATTTTATTTTTAATCCTGCTCCTCCCTCCTGTTTGGGGAATACAGGAGCAATGAAGCAACCCCGGACACGCGGGCCCCAGTGAGAACCTTGTCACGGTGCAGCCCTGCAATCTATTTTACATACCTATGACATCTCAGTTAGCCAAAGTCCTGGCTGTGGTACTGTCTGTCCAATGCCTTCCTGCCAGCAAAGCCCTCTGGGGAGGAAAGCATCATTTCATCCACTCTGCAAGCATCTGAGAAAGACCAGACTAAATAACATTTCCCAGGTGCTGGGAGACCAGAACAGCAGATTTAATGCTCTGTCTCCTTTGGGGCTTGCACAGTGTCCCTGAATCCATGGGATTCATCCCATAAAAAGATCTTTGGTAATGTGCAATGAAGTACCCAAAGGTACTTGTCAGAATGGAGCCACTGGCGAAGCAAAGGTCTGGTGTCATTGCCTGGTTGTAGATGTCCAGAAATGGTGGGCATTTTTGAAAGGGTGGGAGCAGTCTTGTTTCTTTGAGTTTTGTACAGGATTTACAAGCATATGGTACAATGTTCTTCCTAGGAAAGAATCAGATACAGATTTGCCCTTGGGATTGTTTGCTGCTTGGTGGTTTTTTTAAAGAAATATCTGGTATGCTTTTTACTTCCTTAGTTCTTGCACTTAGGTTATTTAGGATCCCAGTTCTGTGTGATGTTTATTTCAGTAAAGACTTTGTTCTTAGAAGTTCTGGTTACAGTATAGAAAGTTGCTCCTTTTCTTCAGCACAGAATATTTCCTTATCTGTGTATTTTGAAAATATGATAAATCCCTCTGTAATTAATAATGGAGTATTTTACTGAATACCTGTGAATTAATAGGTCTTAAAAAAACCCCATCAGGGTAAATAGGTAAAGAGTCTTAAAAATAAGTAACTAGTCATAAATTAGAGACACAACTGTAGGCAGTTCTTTCTACTGCTTTAATCAGAAACCCACTCTTGGATCTCTAATTTCATTCTTGTTCTCTTTCAAGGATGGGCCTTTTTGCCCCTTCAGTTTAGTTTTTGCCAGGGACGAAGAATGATTAAAAACAATACACAACAATTAAAAATATTTCCAATTGTTAGTCTGTTCTGCTTCTTTAAACATTTTGCAAATAGGTGCATGCTTCAAGATATACAATATGTACATATAATATTTACAGAGATACAGTTTTCTAAAAGCAGGCTGATGACATTAATCTCAGCTCCATACCCCTGTAGACAATTACTTGGCATGATTTCTAGATGTGTTGTGTCAATAGCTCCTTCTTCACTGTTTATTCCTTTAAGAATTGCAATTGGTGCCTTTACCCACATGGTCCATCCTTACTAGGGAAGAAAGTGAGGGTTCAAGAACTGCTTGAGGCCCTCCTTGAAATATCACAACAAAACAGGAGATGGCACCTCACCAGACCAACATCCTCTGATCCAGCCATCTAATTTGTGTTTAGGGATTGCTCATACATGCCTTTCTCATTTCATAAAGGAAGGCATTAATAATTCCTGGCAGGGGACAAGTATTTCCCTCTCCAGCTCTTTTACCACCCGTGAAGATCACAGAATAAAGCCACAACTGAAGGACATTGTCTGACATTCAAACAGTGGAGATTTTTGTCTGGGGCTCTACAGCAGTCAAGGGGCAACTGTGAGAAGATGCCCAAGCCTGGCACTTTTCATGCCTGTCCCCGATGGGACTCTGGCTGCCTCACTGTGCGTTGCTGGTGGTGCAATCTGGGTGGCCAAAGGAGGTGACAAAACAGCCTTGGAGGTGCCGGTGTCCCCCGAGGGCTGGGGACAGCACGTGCTGCTGATGCTGCTGGACCCAGCAGAGTGCCTGGTGCATGGGCCACACTCAGTGTCCCAGGCTGGGGCCTCTCCAGCAGCATGGGCCAGGGCAGGATAGATGGCCCCATCCTCACCCCAGCTCTGGGCAGTTTTGCTTCCAACCTCATGCTCATGTCAGATATGTGAGTAGCCCAAGTCCTGCCTCTAACCAGGGGTACTGGCTTAGGCTGGGATGGACTCTCTGCTTTTGCATTTTGAACAATGCAAATGGATGTTGGTGGATTTCAGGGCAGGAGTTACCCTGTCTCCCCCAGCCTACACTGGGCACAGGCAATCCCCATCTGCATATACACACCATGTGTGGCATTCACACTCTCTGATAAAATCCCTTCGCCCAGGATTTTTCTCCTGGGAAGGTGAGAAGCCTCAGAGAAAAGGAAAACAATTCTTATCTCATTTGCTTCTCCTCTGTTTTGCTCATGTGGAATGTGTTTGGAGATTGTTTACTACAGGTGATTGTTTCATTGGATTCTGGTGTGAGTTGTTTTGACCCTGGCCAATCAGGGCCAAGCTGTGTCAGGACTCTGGAAAGAGTCATGGGTTTTCATTATTATCTTTTTAACATTTAGTAAGTATCCTTTCTGTATTCTTTAGTATAGTATAGTATTCTTCAATATAATATAGTATTATAAAATAGTAGATTAGCCTTCTGAGAACATGGAGTCAGAGTCATCATTCCTCCCTGCTACAGGAAATACAATAAGCATGCATACACAGATCAAAACTCCAAACTCATCCTTATCTTACCACTATAAATGATGTGCCAGCAGCCCTTTTTCCAAAGCCTTGGGGTGAGCAGCCATGCCCTGTTGCTGCATTGTGTCTACCAAAAATGTAATTTCATCCTGTATACTTTTGCCTTACAACCCTGAATTAATTTATGGAGAATCATTGTGATTGCCAACTCAGTAAATACTGCTTTAATTTCTGAAGCAGAAAAGAAGGAGTGAATAGTGAGCTTGAAATGATTAACTGAAATTTCCAATATGAAGCAGAAATCCCAATTTCCCCATGTGGAAAGAAAAATACAATGTTTTGTTGTTCATGGGTTTGAAATAGAGATACTGCTCACCAGAATAATAGGAAAATCACCAGACAACTCTTCTGAGTTTGTTTGATGACCTTTCTAGCCTGTCAAAAGTTAGTGAAGACATTTTAAAACAAAAAAAATGAACAAATATTATAAGATAAGAATTGGTATGAAAACTAAAAGACAGAATGACAGAAAGAATTTCTTGGCATGAGAAAAGAATTAAATGCAATTCAGCCCATCCAATGTGATGCATACACTTAGACTGACACGACAGGGCAATACAGACTCTCACCAGTCACACTTTTCTGTGTCTTGCAGGAGATGCTGTAGATATATACACATAGTGGCTTCATCACTTCTTTTCCCTTGGTCTATGCTCTGTTCATGAAATTATATGTGTCATTTTGGCTTACAAAAATTTTTTGTTGTAACAGAAACACAAACCTGCTGTGTTGCCTGTGGTTCACTCTGTAAAATTTTGGATCATTAGTTTCAGTGTTTTAGAGCTTCAGGCACTGCTTTGCAGGGATGGTCCAGTGAGCTGTGTTGCCCATTGCAATTAAAACATGTGAGATTGCTTTAAAAATGTGGTGTTTGTGAGAAATTAAGCAGTCATTCAAACCTGCTGAATTTTCTAACACAGCTACAGTATCTTCTTATCTGCTCTCTGCTTCCATTATTGATTGTAATGGAGAAGATGTATTCCATGGAAATTTACACTGGATGACTAGAATTTCATAAGGGAAGGTCACAGAATAAATGAAAATTAGTTTTATATGATTTTGCTTTGTAATTGGAGACAGACCTTCAAATGGTGTAAAATGGCAAGTTTTGATGAGATCAAGAGTGGTAAAAAAATTTACTTTGGCTTAGCAGCTCTGCACTACAGAACTCAATCAGAAATGTAATACTTCTAAGTAAATTTCTGAGTGGAATCTGAATTTTCTGTTGATTTTATTCACCTATCTTTAAAAATATTTTTTTTCAACATCAGTTAGGCTTCATAGAAGAAATCCCTTCCTTTCTGAAGCTGATGAAGAAAAAGACATCTTGCTGTTTTCACTGGAGCATATGCAAAATTAGTGCCTTCAGATGCTGCTAGCAAAAATGAAAGGAATGGAGGCAGAAAACCAGGCAGTGGCTACATTATAGTTCTCAAGATAGAAAAATACTGTGCTGCACTCAGTATTTGCTCTTGCATAACATGGAGGTGTCCTGATCTCATCTGCATTCTTCACTTCATGCCCACAGAACAGAAAGGGGAGTTTAATAGCCCCAAAAGTCAGGGCCTTACACTGTGGCAGTACATCATGAAAGTGCAGGAAAGAGCAAAGGACTGCAGCTGCTCAGGGTATGGTGCTTGTAAGAGAAGAACAGGTAAGTAGTCAAAAAGATATGAAGGAATTCTGCATCCAAGTGTGATTGCTGCATGCTTGGAGATGAGAATGAAAGGCAAAAAGCAATGGAGAGGAATTCATCAGTTAAATCTGTCTTCATTCAGCACCAGCGCACGAAGCCATTGCAAGGTCATGTGAGTGCTCATACAAAATACTGTTACACAAGCTCCTCAAGATGGGATGAATTTTAATATTTCAGATGAGTTTATGCACTTTGGAAAAAAATCTTTTTTTGCTAATATGTATGAAATTGCTTTTTGGTGTACTGCTTTCTAGAATTGTACAGTAATTTTTCTAATGTGGCCTTGCAGATGGACTTGACCATAACTCAATGCATGGGATGTGCAAGGATGTCATATAAACCTTTCAGCTTGGGAAGTTATGGTTATTCTACTAAGGGGAACTGCAGCTGCTGGTATCTATGAGTCAAATAAACTTCTGCCTTATTATCATATTGCTATTTAAAAATACGGAACAAACATCTGTCTTCAAATAATAACAGAAAAGCTGATTGTTCTGTGTCTTGAGGGCATGAGTTTCTGAGGTCAGTAGGGACAGGAAAAAAGTATTGAAATAAAGTGAAAATGTTGGAGGTTTGTGGGTATCTCTGAAAAATAATTGAGCTTCTGTTTAATTTCAGTGGGGCCTGAGGATGTGGAAAATATTCTTGATCTACCAGACATTTGCAGAGTTAGTGCTCCTTAAAAAAAGAAATGTTTTTATATGATTTCTAATTATATTCTTTGCTAATGAATGGAGAGAATTTCAGATGATTTGTGGCAGGAGATAGACAGAAATGTTGAAAAATCAGATGGGAACAATGTGCGCTGATGACTTTCCTCGAATCTCTGTAGGATGATTATTATTGCCTTTTACCAGACATAGAGAGGAAAGTGTATCAGTGAATTGGTAAAAGGTCATTCTACATTTCCTTCTCATTTCCCTAAGAATACAAAGGTTAATCTTTATTTAAGTCCTTTCTCTCTGAAGTAGATCCATTAGAAAGTCAAGGATCAAGCTCTCATGATAGACATCCTCAGAGCAGTCACAGAGTGATGCTTTCCTTCCCCTCCACCCACGGTCTCTAGAGAGCTGGTGGCATCCAGCACTGGCTCTTCTCCCACACATAAAGCCTTGGAGAGCCCAGGGCTAGTCCACATGGTCATTCCTATGCAGAGTCAATTTCCCATCTTTCCTTCCAGCACCTTGTATGACAAGTCTTACTGATACTGAGGTATTGATGTTTAACCTGGCTCTGTGCTGAACTACTGTGTCTGAGGCCATCAGACACATATGACAGCTTCTCTAACCTCCTGCTCTGGGCAGGGCTATCTTAGTCCAGGTTTCTCAGAGCCTTGTCCAGGCTGGTTTTGAATACTTCCAAAGATGGAGGTGCACTGTCTCTCCTGGGCCCCTGATCCTAAGTGAATTTTCCTTTCTTGTGCTAGTTTGAAGATTCCCTTGCTGGACCTTTGCCTTATCCTTTTGCTGACCCTGAGCAGAGGGGTAGTGGGACCATCCTGGGGCTGCAGTCCAGCAGGGATGAGCACAGGAGGCAGTACTCTCACCATACATCTGGAAATGTTCCATCCTTCTCCTTTTAAAGGAAGGTGTCAAAGACCTCCACTGATGAGGGTCACTGCTTTAGGCATCTTCCCCCTGCTACTCATTACAGATTGTAATGCTCAAACAATGAGGCAAGACTTCAAAGTAAGCATAAGAAAGACTACTACTCTAAGAGTCAAAACTATAGCAGTTTTCACTTATACCACCTTTAGCAAAGCAATTTTCACATCCATTTCTTTCACCTCCTCACCTTCTCACCATTAGCAGTGCCCTGCAGCATCAAGGTTCACAGGATAGGTCCACTTGTCAAGAAAGAATTTTCTCTTTGAATTGGTTCAGTGTTTAATTTCATTGCTATTCCCTTCTCACCACCTCCATTCTTGCCTCCAGGTTGTGCCTTGTGACAGGAAAGGACAAAAGACCCTTCTGCCTTCTCTACGGTCTTCCCAGCCCAGAAGGGAGTTATCCCCGGTGTTCTCTCTGCAGCTGCCCTAAATCAGGGGCTCAGAAGTAGTTCTGCAACCATCTCTGATAGAACTGCTGCACCCATGGGATCTTCCAAGAGGGCAGAGCCTAACATCTGGAGGCCAGAAACCATGTCAGCCATCCTAAGTTACCTGGTTCCTATTCCTGAACTGGGACTTTCAGGTAAATAACTCCAATCATTGCAATTTCTTCTCCTAGGAGAATGTTACCAAGACTTTTATTGTTTTTATTGACCTGCCTTGCTTTCCTGTAGCCCTGCAGCTCTGCAATATTCTCTCTGAAATAAGGGGACTCGTAATTCACAGTGTTTATTTGACAGCCTTTGTGTGGTCAGGGAAAGGGAAAACAATGCTGGGGAGGCACATTTCCCTGTTCCACTTGCTGTGATCCCAGTATGTTTTGTCTCTCTGCCTGAGCTAATGGGGTCATGTAGTAGGCACAGACTGAAAATATCCTATGGCTGTAATGTTCAGATCTTCAGAATGTTTCTGAGCCTGACTCACAAGCAGGTTTAATAATCAAGCCAGGGTGAATATTTTGTCAATGAGATATTTTTAGAATAAATGAACAAGCAATGTATTTAAAAGAGGGTCTTATTTCATAAATATTTCCATAAAAGCTTGAGGAAGTTTAATTATATGGCAATCCTTCACCCTATTGTGGAGGAGCAGAATTAAAACTAGCTTCACTTTCCCTCCTCAGCAGCTCTGTGGTTTCTGATCATACCTCTAATTGTTCAGAAGCTCTGCTTTAAATGACTGTTAAATGATTCAGGGATCATATTTATGTGGAGCAATTGTTCCACTGATCTTCACAAAAACCATAATTCTTTTTATAAAGGACAGCTCTTAAATCCGTTGTATTTCTTCCTTTCACCAAATGTGCATCTTCTCTAATGCAGCTTTGGGTAATTTTTAATTTTTCTCTATAGAAAACTATACTAATTAGCTTGATTAGGTAAGAATTTAGTGAACCAGCAAGTTGCCTGCATAGCCTAGCAATTCAGCAACTGAAGCTCACGGGAATATACAGCTTAAACTTCTCAGAATGAGAGCAGGCCCAATCAATATTTAAGCCTATTTCACAACCTTTCTCTCTGTGATTTTAACTTGCTGCTCAGCTAACCAAAAGCCTGTGATATGACACTTTCTATTTTTGTATGTCTTTTTTTTTGCCAAGATTGAGCGGGGAATTCTTAATACTGAAAATCATTAGAAGTAGTTCACCTCACGATTTCTTTGTTAGACTACAAACAGAATTATAGATGGATTCAGGATTATGGAGCCTGAATACTTCATATTGACAAGAGGTCAGACTCCACTCTAAGGTATACCAATGCAAATCAGAAGGTTTTTTTTCCCCCAAAATTCAGTGTAGTTACTTTAGTTTTAGATGGTATAACTTTTAAGATTATTTTCAGGAAGGAAGTTCTTACAAAGTAGGAAGTGGAACATATATAAATTGCTATTCTTATAAATTTGCACTTTTGTTTTTCACTGGACAATCCTTTGCTGCTGAAGTTTAGGGATGCGGACAGACATTTGTTAGCTCCACAAAGGGAAAGTGTAAAATACAGTGAAGGCTCCCTGTAATTTGCTTTAACCTCGAGCCAAGTTACTACCAGCATGACCAAGAAAGTAGTATTACTTCCTGAATGCACAGCCTTGATGAACAATAAATTTTTCTTTCATGACAGGTTTATTGTTTTGTTGAGGAATTGCTTGAAAGGTATTTCATTGTATATAGTGAAGGTGTAATTGGGCTACAGCAGCGTATTCCTTTAATATGTTAGGCAATAATTTCATGTCCCCTTGCTGTACACAGGGATTTCATTCTGTTAAACTGATTGATTACTTTATCAGGATTCATCTGCTGGCATTTGTATAAAGCAGTGTCTTGCTGAAGGGAGAAGTATAAAACTTTAGTCCTGAGCCAAGAGGGCAGGATCTGTGTGAGAGCAGATGACAGCAAAGCAGTGGGTGCTGCATGGGGAGGTCTGCAGGGCAGTCAGACCAAGAAGCTGTCCAGTCTTTCTTTCCATCCTAGATAGACACAATTAAACCCATCATTTGCCTTCCCTGTCAGACATTTATGTAAATTGGTCTTAACAGTCCTTGTCATCTCTTGTGGCCTGATTCTGCAGGTATACAAACCTCTCTCTTATGCCTCTTTCCACTGCCATTGGAGAAGCCCAAAGAGGAAAAGATGCACTTTTGAAAATTGCACCCCATCATGATTGAGCAGTGCCCCACCATCCATGAAAAACAAATTATCCCTAAGTTCTGAAAAATATTTATCATTGGTTTCTCAAAAGAATCTGCTGCTGTTCTGACAGTCATCTAAATTGGATTTTGCTGAGGAAAAGCTGACCTTCTCCTTTCTCCAGTGAGGTCTTCTATTGGAATTTGATAAATAAAATCAGTCAAAACCCCTTTAAATTTTCTCTTAGAATGTTTCCCTAGATGGAAGCCAAAGTGAGGAATATAAGGCTAAATTCTCTCTTGACATAAATCCATTGAACCGAAATTAATCTATCTCTTAGAACAGCCTGATTGTGGTATCAGGTGAATTATCCTTCTAGCACAGCACCCAGGACCTAAACTAAGTTACATCAGCAGAGAATTTGTTTTGCTGTTACTGCAGTCAGAGAGCTCTGATTTTAGTATCACACTAATAAATGTTCCATGCAATGCTTCATGGTGAGATTTAAGCAATAAAACTTACTTGGGTTTCCTTACAATTTTAATTTACAAAATTGATCCAGACAGAAAACAAGAAGATTTTCTTTCAGAACCAACAAGGATGTTCCCGTGAAGTTTTGGAGAAAATCTATTAAGCTATGTTTGAATCTCACTTCATTAAACATTTAGGCTGACTTGCTGTTTTGTTACTTGTTATAATGGCTTTTGTGTCTTGCTGAAAAACTTGTTGCACTGTTGCTCTCAGTCAGAATTTCCAGAGAGCTACAATGTTTTCGAAAGCAGAGTGCTAGTTATGCGTGAAGAAGCAGGCATAAATGAAAACACTGAAGAAATTATATCTGCCTGAATATTTTTGCCTAATGTTATTTTGAGGAACCCAAAGCACAGCCTGCAGTGTGCGGGTTCCCATCTAGTATCAAACCTAAATTCCCCTGGATGAAGCAAGACAGGCTCCTGCCTCTGTGTTGTCTGTCCCATCTCTATATTTGTCTGTGTAAGTCTTCCTGTTGAGGTGCAGTTTTGATGCACATGAATCACCCTGAGCAGTCTGCACGAAGCTGGTCCTGCCCTGCACTGTGCCATCTCTTGCCAGCAGGTTTCACTGCTAATCTGCCATGGAGGATGCTTCATTTGCCACCAGGTGGGTTGCACAGAGGGGCTGTGTTGTCCCACTTCTCTTGCTGCTGTCCAGAAAATTGCAATCGCGCTTTAAAATGGACAAGTGGAAAAAGGCAGCCTTGCATGCCGTGCACATTCTGCCTCATTTAGCACCTACATACAAAAAAAAAAAAAAAGTTAATAGAGCTGCCAAAGCAATTACATTAGATTAAATTAGATTAGTGAGCCAAAAAATAAAGACATCATGGCAGATAGGTCTAGGAATGCTGTAGCAAAAGGGAGTATGGGATACCCAGCTCTAGAAAAATATTAATTTACTCAGTAAGCTACCACTGTAATAAAAATATTTTAAAAATGTCAAATGTAACTAAAACATTTTAGACATATGGTGCATTAGCCAAAATTTTAAACATTTGCCTTGAGCTCCATAAACGTAAAATGATGGAATGTGCTTAGCAGGCAATACAGATTATCTTTATCTGAATTAAACTGCACATGCTCATTGTAATGCAGGCCAGTTATAAATGCAATACAGACAACATCTCCCTAATCTCATTTAATGATGACATCTATGCTTTTCTCTTACTTTGAAAAGTGTTGATCATTTCTACCTTGGGGTATTATTTCTGTTGACTGTAAAGATAAATATTAAACATTCATTATCTGCATTTCCCCAACACCCAAACCAGTCAATGCTTTGATTTCTCTAATTAGGGTGCTGGACTGGGTGTCAGAAGGAACATTCACTACACTCACTTACTATCAATAATCTTGGAAATCACTGCTGTTCTCTGGGTTTATGTCCTGCACCAGATGGCAGAGATAAAGCAGAAGAAGCCTCCTCTGTCAATCCCTACCTGGTTTATACAGATGAACTGGGAGCTGTAGGGCTCTTGGACACTTCTGACAAAGACTGTAGAAAACATGCACGCAGAGGGTGTTCTCAGATAAGATAGCCAGCCCTCCCAGAATGTGCAACACCTCCAGGGGTTTCAGAAATATCCTCCAGTTGTCTGAATAGCAAACAAGGAGAGAGAAAACCAAGCTCCCTATTGTTATGAGTAAATCTGTGAAGAAAAGAGTCAACCTTTTCTGTAGTACAGGAGTTACAATCCTTCTAAAAACTGTATTATTTAAAAAGCCCCAACCCAGTAAATTTTCTGGACTTTGAAAGCAGATGTCTTGATAATCCTTGCTTTAATTGACCATGAAAGTTTCTCAGCAAAGCAACTGGGGGCTTTACAAATTGTATGCTTGAGATGATATTTTGGGCAGGTTAGGATTCCTGCATTCTCTTATTGAAACCTGTGGCCAGGCAAACAGTTCTATTAGGTAGGAAACAACAGGGGCTTGTAAGTCAAAGGGGAAAAAAAGGTGACTGTTGTCACCTGATACCAGTTATAAAGGGAGGGAACTGGATGCAGAGAGGGAAGAGGATCTGAGTTCACCTGTGGTCAAAGAGTGGTTGCAGTATATAAAAATAATCTGTGGGTGCTGCAGTAATATTTGAGGAAGGCTATTGAGAAAAGCAAAGTGATGGTCTGGGTGAGAAATACTGTTAAGTCTTGTTTTAAAATCAGGCAGCATCAGAAAGTGGGTGACACTGTGTGGCAGTGATGGATTAACCCTTTGCTTGACTGGTGACTGAATACAATGCTTCCTCTCAACCTGTTTGCCCAGGGACAAGAAGTAGAAATCTTGTCACATTGGCACAGCTGTGCTGGGGGTACAAGCTCTGAGCAGGCACAGCACAGCCCCAGATGGTGCTGCTGGGGGGCTTTGGGACCCTTTGTGCCTGTTCCAGCACAGCTAACCTCCTCCTCTTCCTTCACCTCCTCCTCCTCCTTCTCTCTGCTCTCCTCTAGAGTTTAAATAGAGGTGCTTTTCTCTATTGTCAGGGCTGCCAGAGGGAAGTTTAGGATTTTGTTGCCAGTTTCCCTTTATCTTTTGAGCTTGCTAGGAAAGATCAGAAGGGGAGCTTTTCCTTCCCATTTATCTCACGCCATAACTCTCAACACCATATGGGGGATCTGCCGGTTCCAAAGAGCATATGCAGGTACACTGCTCTGGCACACACACGAGCTTCATGTGAGATGCCTTGATTCAACACGACTTCCAAACCAGAGGAGAAGCAGCATGCTCCAGACAAGTCAGACATGGCTGGCAGCCATTCAGTAGGCCGTGCTGTCCAGCTGCACTCCCAGTATGCCTGGCTGGGGACCTGGGGGCTCTCTGGCCAGCAGGGATGGCTGCTGTGTGGCTGGGGACACGCTGGCTCTGTGGCCAGCAGGGATGGCTGCTGTGTGGCTGGGGACACGCTGGCTCTCTGGCCAGCAGGGATGGCTGCTGTGTGGCTGTGGCTGTGGACACGCTGGCTCTCTGGCCAGCAGGGATGGCTGCTGTGTGGCTGGGGACACGCTGGCTCTGTGGCCAGCAGGGATGGCTGCTGTGTGGCTGGGGACACGCTGGCTCTGTGGCCAGCAGGGATGGCTGCTGTGTGGCTGGGGACAGGCTGGCTCTCTGGCCAGCAGGGATGGCTGCTGTGTGGCTGTGGCTGTGGACACGCTGGCTCTCTGGCCAGCAGGGATGGCTGCTGTGTGGCTGGGGACACGCTGGCTCTCTGGCCAGCAGGGATGGCTGCTGTGTGGCTGTGGCTGGGGACACGCTGGCTCTGTGGCCAGCAGGGATGGCTGCTGTGTGGCTGTGGCTGGGGACACGCTGGCTCTCTGGCCAGCAGGGATGGCTGCTCGCCTGCGCGGGGCAGTGGCCCAGCCTGGCAGCCAGCCTGCCTCTCCTGCTGCCAGCGCCAGCTGAGCCACAGCTGGGCCTCTCCAGGGGCTCTTGGACAGATGCCTCCCTCCAGATGCCCACGGAGGGGATGGGAGGCTGGGGCGGGAGGCAACGACCGAGCCCAGTGAGCTCCTGGCTGCTGGAGCTGTGGCTGGTTCCAGCTGACAGAACCATGCCCAAAGCAATCACTCACCTGCCTGAAGCCCAGGAGCCCCATATGGAACGGGACACTTTGGCCTCTGGTTGCTGCAGCAGGTTTCCATCTCACACTAAGAGGTGTTCAACAGTACCAAAACTGACATTTTTTTACATTTGTATGTAGTTCAGACAAGAACAGCCCAAAAAGTAAGTGCAAAAGCAAGCTGACAGTTATTGGCTCAGGTTACCTTCAAGAGAGCTGGAGGGAAAAGATAGGGATATGAGTGGTGGAGGAAAATTGGAATCTCCAGAGTCAGTTTGTCAGATTAAACTGTTGTTTTCCTCTCTAGGTCAAGCATCAACAAGACCTGGGCTTGCTTCTTCAGGTGAGCTCTGTGAGTCATGACAACTCTGGACACATAGGACATATCTGGTGGCACATTGAGAGGGGGTGTCCAGCTGAGGAAAGTCACTAGCAATGGTCACATGCAATACTAAAGGACAGCTCATACCTTATGAACTTGTTCTTCAGTCTTTTTTCCCCTGTTTTTCCTTCTCATGTAATTTTTCTGACATTTGGATCAAAGCAGGTATGGACAGTGCCCAAAAAGCAAGACCTTTGACTGTGCAGGAAGAGGCTACTACCCAGAGGAACTTAGTAGCCTTGCCTGCCATGATTTTAAATTTAAATTTTTCCCATGACATTAAATTGCCAGTTTGGATTTCTTCGTCTCTAATCACCAGTTTATATCCTGAGATTGCAAAGCAGGTGCAGAGGGGGATAAATGTTGCTTGCTGAAAAGGGTGTGGCACAAGACTTGTTGCCACAAGGGCAATAAACTCCTGAGTTTATGTGGAAGTTGAACCTCCTGATATATAGAGATATTTGTTTAGCTCTTGAGCATAAATCTCTCTAGAGAATTTCAGAATCTCCCTGACACAGGAATACTGAGCCTAAGGCACATTAATATGGAGCTTCTGCAGAAGTATTTCTGTGTGAATTGGACTTGTTACTCCAGATGATTATAGTTTATTTTCCAAAGAGCACAACTGCACTAGAGAAACCAATATAATTTAGAAAGAGACCACTAGAAGCCAGTTCTGTGAAAGGAATGAGTTTTATGTGACCATACTAAATTTAGGTGTGACAGATATACTGAAGGAAAACTGCTTTAAAATAACACATGTGCCTCAGAAGTTGTGGCTATCTGCCCATCCTTTCCTGCTTACACTAACTTACCCAGATGTATGTGTGCCTCCTTGCTTGGAAAATACTTTCTAACTCCCCTGCCTTTATGACCAATTGGCCCAAGTCCAAAGTCTTGGTAGTGTCATATTTCTGTCTGCATGCCTCAGTGTTCACAGCAAAAGTAATCATGGCAGCTAGTGTCAGGTAAGTTCCTTGGTGTCTGGATGGATGGATGGATGGATGGATGGATGGATGGATGGATGGATGGATGGATGGATGGATGGATGGATGGATGGAAAGAAGGAAGAACATTGCTGGAGAGTAGTTTGTCTGTGTTAACACTAAAATCTGTAAGAAGGTGGGGTCAAATCGTTCTTACTTCTTAATATGAGACTATGCCAATGGACATTATATCTTATACAGAGAGGAAGCAGGGGCTGATTTTAACCCTTTTCTGGTCAAGTGGTGTGCACAGCAGCTGGTATGTGATATTGGGCAATGGGGCAGATGGCACTTACTCTACCCAATGGCTGCTGTCCAACAAACACATTTTTCCATTAAATACGGAAGAGCAGCATCTTTTTTGTGAACATGTACCTTGTTTTAATGGTGTTTTTATTCCCTCACTGCTGTGGAACCACATCTCAGGTGGTTCCTTGGCCTTACCCTTGAGGTGTTTCAGAAATTGAAGCAAGACCATGATGCAGAACACTGCTTGCTGTGGCAGTCAATGCACTTGCAGCACAGACAAAACACACACAGCTTGCCCAGGAGTTTGTAAACTGAACTCAGAAGCTGAGATGACAGTAGCAGAGAGATGGCTTTTCTTCTTGAAACACAGTTGCCATTTTTTTATAATACTTAACCAGAAACATAGGGGTTTAGGGTCTTTCACTTGTTGACTGCCATAAGCAGCTCACACGACAAGAGTAAATTTATAAATGGATTTGTCTAATCAAACATTAGGAAATCTGTGGCCCTCACTAGGTTCTGGGGCTGTTGTAGATGCATACCATTTTTATTTATTTCTGTTCAGATTTTAAAGTGTGCAGTGGTACAGTGGCAGCTCTGGCTCATTATAGAATACTGCATCTTCAAAGAGGTTCACCTTCCACCTTATCAGAATTCCTTGATCCTATTTCTTCTTTAAAGATAGAGAACATTTTTTGGGAGGTAACAAATCAGGAAATATATGTTTTGCTGCTATCTTTAATGTGAAGCTAGCATGTGATGGTAAAACAGATAGATTAGGCCAAAATGTGAAAACTGAAATAAACAAGATAAATGGATCAGAGAGAGATGAGGTCTAGCAATGACCACTTTGAAAATATTGGTCTTATGTCCATGAAGGTAAAGGTGTTTCTGTTTCCACAACAAAAAAGTCAAGATGAAAGGGCCTGCCTGTATTTACAGGGATGGTGCTGGATTTCTGCACCAAAAGCTAAAAAAAAAGAAAACAATCTGCTTGCTTGTTATGATAGAAATGACACTATGGCAAGAAAAACTAGGATAGGAATACTACTGTTAAAGTAAAAAAGTCCAGTTAATAAAGCACACAGTATACCTGTAAAACACATACTTCTCTTCATAAGAGAAATGCTTATTAGAGAAGCTCCTTCTTCAGAAGGTGTGGGGATTTCGAGACACTCTGGCTATGTAATAAAAACAATTTATTGAGATGCATTCCAGTATCTTATTTATATCATAGTACATCACTATATTTCTTGCTTGGGTCTTCGGAGCTTTTGACACATTAGCCTTGATATGCATGAGTTTATTTCTTCTTTTGTTATGTCAGTGGTCATGAATTCCTAACTCCTTTGAAGTAGGTTTTTTAAAAGAGTGAGTGGAAAAAGTATTCTCAGTAAACATCTGTTAAGATCAGGAGACACAAGAAAGGAAACTTTGCTGTCACAGCAGCCTTCTTTGTTCAGTGTAATCTAACTAGTCATCTCCTGTACTTGGAGCTATCTTGTCAGCTAGGTATTGTTTCTCTTCTGCTGAGCAAAATCAGACTGACTTTTGTGTTACTAATTCCCTGAAGAAACCAGAACTGTTACAGTTGTGAACCATTTCTCAAAGTATTACCATCTTGCATCACATTCTGTGCCAGATTGGGGATTTCCATTTCTTATCTGGCTCCTCAGTGTTCAGCCCCTGCACCCCCTTTGTACCTCCCTCCACATGATGTGGACACCATAAGGATTTTCTCTCCACACACAACATATAAAACAAGGGCTTTTTTTCCCTCAGTGGCCTGTGCCCAGCTCACAGCCAGCATTTGCCTGGAGGAAAGCCAGCTGTGTCTGAAATCACTGAGAGAAGAGCAGTGCTATCAAAAGACTGCCAAATAATGCAGGAGGGAGCTGAAAGAGATGCTCTGAGATAATATTTCAAGTCAGCCCAAGCTTTCTGCTACATTTTCTTTTGAATCAGCCTGCAAACCAGGGAAAGTTCAATCAGATTTCAGGACATAGAACCTTATTTCTGAGCCTTTTTCCCTCCCTACCTTATTATACTGTTGTCTTCAGGTGGCCCTTCTTGACTGGTCAAGATAGGACTTAGAGGTCAGCATTGAGTGCTCTGCAGGTTGCTTCAGAAGTGAGGCAAATTGCTCACAGTCTCCTTTACCCCTCCTTTCTGGTAAAACTCTTAATGATCTTCATAAGCAAACCGTGGCAGTGCATGAACTATTAACCCTAATCCATTTGACATTCTCCCTTCCATGTTTTAATTATATTTACAGCTTTCAAGGAGGTTCTTGGCCTTTCTCTTTTTATCCTGGGCTTTTCTCAGTGGACCCCAGCTTTACTTCACCTTCTCCTGAATGCACTTAGTAACGTGTGCAATGCACCTCTCCTGTCACCACAAGGCTTGGTTTCTATGAAGTGAAAAATAGGAACATAAGCCTATTTCTATATTCTTATTTCCAGGGCTTTTATTTACTAGAGATTTTCTGAACGCTTTGCATGAAATCACAATAAGTCAGGTAAAAAAAGGGGAAAAAAGTCTAATTGATGCTGAAGGCTGTCCAACAGAAAAGGCTCTTTCACAGCTGCCAGCTTAACATTGATTCTCCCTTGATTTCTGGAACCTTCTCCTCCCAGTGTGGTTGCTGGAGTCTCAAGTAGAGGCATATGTATTATATATTGGTGTATATTGTATATTTTTTCACATAAGTGCTGGGCTCAATATAAAAGAAATCTGGTTTAGACTGTAGAAAAGTAGCTCACAGCACAGCTCTGAAAGAAAAGATCAGCAGCTCCATGGAGCTGATGGTCTTTGTCAGCAGGCAGTGGTTCACAGCCACCAGAGCAGCTCTCTTCTGTCATTTCAGAGGAAATAGTCCCCATCCATACCAGTGTGGCAGGCCTCAGCTGTCATTCTAGTTCTCAGAGGCCAGAATCCAAAGCAGCTGAATCCAACTTGAGCCATTCTGTGGCTGTGACAGTGCAGTTGGTTGTGTCACTGCAGGTGCTTTTGGTACCAGGAGAACTGTGACTGACCCTGTGAAAGTAATGGGCTCCTGGAAACTCAGAGCCCCATATGGCAACTTCATGTGGTTGTCCTGGGTACTCAAAAGCATCTCAAAATATAGAATATGCTTTTTTGCCATAATTATCTCTTTCATAGAACCCAAACCAGACCATGCCTGTATTCCCACAACACTATAGGGTGTCTACTGTCTGTCATTATTGAAAAGTCCAGGCACCTCTCAGTCCATTACATAATGTCACTGATGTAGGGAAGCAGAGTGAATGCCATTCACTCTGGCAGGGAGGGATTAAAGTCCAGCATGAAGAAAATTTTAAAAAGAGAGACTCAAACTCATTTCCAACCAAATGTCCAACTTTGTTTCTTACTCTGATGATGATCTTTTGTTGGTGACTAATGAAAGATGCTGAAAGGATCAATAGCTGGATAAAATGACAAATGGTCAGACCAAAGGTTTATGCAGTTTTGTACTCTTGTGTGTGTATGGAAGAGTGAAAATGTTTGTATAATGAGGGCTAAGAACAAGATAAACATACATGATCTTGGGAGCAGCTTTCAGTCACTTTCAGCTCAGAGGCAGCTCAGCGGCTTTCTGTACCAGAAATGCTTATTACTTCCTCTCCCATTAACATTTGGGTTTTCTGTGAGACTGTGCTACAAAATTTCATGCACAAACCCCTTTGGTAAAGAGCAATCCCTTATTGGCTGATCTCCTTTATTCACCTCTTTGGCAGCTCCTTCAAAGGCCTAGCATAGATTTCTAAGGCAGGGTTTATACCTATAATGGCTGCACTGACTTCCAAAAATACATCATATGTATTCAGACATCCCCTGTTCCTATTTTTACTACAATTCCTAATTTGTGTTAGTTGCATCAGTTTTAGACATCAATATCTCCCTTGATCTCCTGTACAGAAAGGAACATTGCAGTTTCTCAGTTCCAAAGTGGTTTTGAGGAAGAAGTTAAGGTTTCTCAGCAGACTATTCAAGAAATTCAGATTTTTAATTTGCATAGGTTCATCCTGATAGTATTTTAATGCCTTGCACTGATGCCTTAAATGATCAGTATCTATCATCTGATGGTTACTCTTCATCCCTGAATTGGAGTGAACTCTGTTCCCTGGAATGTTTTATTTTGGTACAGCTTTATCAGTTTTGGTTTTGTTTAGCTTTGTTTTCTTGGAAAAATGCACATGTTATTCTGTATTTACTTTAGAGAAGGCAAGGTTAGAGAGACTAAATAAATATTCTGTATTTATTTTAGAGAGAGAAGGTTAGGTTGAGGGAGCTCATTCCACAGTCACAGGCTGGCCAGTTCTGCTTCCACAGATAAGCTTTGCCCTAGTTTTAGAGAGGTTCAGTTGCAGCAGAAGAGCAGTTACCGAGTACAGGTTTTATTGAGAGCTTTAAGCACTATTTAAGGTACTTTGAGCTCAAGATAAGAATTATTTGAATGACTGATACAATTGTGAACTCCATATAGGTTGTGTTTGAAAAGACAATACAAGATCTGAAGGAAAAATCTGTTTTTTCAGGGTCAGCTCTACCATATGAAGTGCTGTGTGAATCTCTGGTGTACAACCTGAGTGTCTTACACCAGATATATCACAGAATCATTATCACTAGGTTGGAAGAGACCTTCAAGATCATTGAGTCCAACCCAGCCCTAACACCTCAACTAAACCCTGGCACCAAGTCCCACATCCAGTCTTTTTTTAAACACATCCAGGAATGGGGACTACACCACATCCCCAGGCAGACCATTCCTTCTGTACCAGAAATGCTTATTACTTCCTCTCCCATTAACATTTGGGTTTTCTGTGAGACTGTGCTACAAAATTTCATGCACAAACCCCTTTGGTAAAGAGCAATCCCTTATTGGCTGATCTCCTTTATTCACCTCTTTGGCAGCTCCTTCAAAGGCCTAGCATAGATTTCTAAGGCAGGGTTTATACCTATAATGGCTGCACTGACTTCCAAAAATACATCATATGTATTCAGGCATCCCCTGTTCCTATTTTTACTACAATTCCTAATTTGTGTTAGTTGCGTCAGTTTTAGACATCAATATCTCCCTTGATCTCCTGTACAGAAAGGAACATTGCAGTTTCTCAGTTCCAAAGTGGTTTTGAGGAAGAAGTTAAGGTTTCTCAGCAGACTATTCAAGAAATTCAGATTTTTAATTTGCATAGGTTCATCCTGATAGTATTTTAATGCCTTGCACTGATGCCTTAAATGATCAGTATCTATCATCTGATGGTTACTCTTCATCCCTGAATTGGAGTGAACTCTGTTCCCTGGAATGTTTTATTTTGGTAGAGCTTTATCAGTTTTGGTTTTGTTTAGCTTTGTTTTCTTGGAAAAATGCACATGTTATTCTGTATTTACTTTAGAGAAGGCAAGGTTAGAGAGACTAAATAAATATTCTGTATTTATTTTAGAGAGAGAAGGTTAGGTTGAGGGAGCTCATTCCACAGTCACAGGCTGGCCAGTTCTGCTTCCACAGATAAGCTTTGCCCTAGTTTTAGAGAGGTGCAGTTGCAGCAGAAGAGCAGTTACTGAGTGCAGGTTTTATTGAGAGCTTTAAGCACTATTTAAGGTACTTTGAGCTCAAGACAAGAATTATTTGAATGACTGATACAATTGTGAACTCCATATAGGTTGTGTTTGAAAAGAAAATACAAGATCTGAAGGAAAAATCTGTTTTTTCAGGGTCAGCTCTACCATATGAAGTGCTGTGTGAATCTCTGGTGTACAACCTGAGTGTCTTACACCAGATATATCACAGAATCATTATCACTAGGTTGGAAGAGACCTTCAAGATCATTGAGTCCAACCCAGCCCTAACACCTCAACTAAACCCTGGCACCAAGTCCCACATCCAGTCTTTTTTTAAACACATCCAGGAATGGGGACTCCACCACATCCCCAGGCAGACCATTCCAGTACTTTATCACTCTTTCCATAAAAACTTTTTTCTAATATCCAACCTAAACTTCCCTTGGCACAGTTTAAGACTGTGTCCTCTTGTTCTGTCAGTTGCTGCCTGGAGAAAGAGACCAACCCCACCTGACTACAGCCACCTTTCAAGAAGTTGTAGAGAGTGATAAGGTCACCTCTGAGTCTCATTTTCTCCAGGCTAAACAACCCCAGCTCCCTCTGTCATTCCTCACAGGGTTTGTGGTCCAAGCCCCTCACCAGCCTCGTTGCCTCCTCTGGATGCACTCGAGTGTCTCAAGGTCCTTCCCAAACTGAGGGCCCAGAACTGGAGGCAATACTCCAGGTGTGGCCTCACCAGTGCCGAGTACAGGGGCAGAATGACCTCCCTGCTCCTGCTGGCCACACTATTCCTGATACTGGCCAGGATGCCATTGGCCTTCTTGGCCACCTGGGCACACTGCTGGCTCATGTTCAGCCGACTGTCACCAGCACCCCCAGGTCCCTTTCCACCTGAGCACTGTCCAGCCACACCGTCCCCAGCCTATAACGCTGAAGGGGGTTATTGTGGCCAAAGTGCAGGACTCGGCACTTGGACTTATTGAACTTCATCCCATTAGATTCTGCCCATTCATCCAACCATTCCAGGTCTCTCTGCAGAGTGTCCTACCTTCCAACAGAATGACACACGCTCCCAGCTTAGTGTCATCTGCAAATTACTAATGAAAGACTCAATCCCCCCATGCATGTGGTCAATAAAAATACTGAACAGAACTGGCCCCAGCACAGATCCCTGAGGGACACCCCTGGTGACTGGCCCCAGCTGGATGCAGCACCATTCACCATCACCCTCTGGGCCCGGCCATGCAGGCAGTTCCTAACCCAGCACAGAGCACTCCTGTCCAAGCCATGGGCTGCCATCCTTTCCAGGAGTGTGCTGTGGAAGACAGTGTCAAAGGACCTGCTAAAGTCCAAATAGACGTCCATAGACTTTCCTGCATCCACCAGGTAGGTCACTTGGTCATAAAAGGAGATCAGGTTGGTCAAACATGACCTGCCCCTCCTAAGCCCCTGCTGGCTGGGTCTGATGCCC
Source organism: Emberiza elegans (assembly GCA_024865655.1). Classification (NCBI taxonomy): domain Eukaryota; kingdom Metazoa; phylum Chordata; class Aves; order Passeriformes; family Fringillidae; genus Emberiza; species Emberiza elegans. The sequence goes on along the minus strand of JALJVW010000175.1, from coordinate 29,973,928 downwards.
TGGCCATCCTGTAAGTGCTGCATGATGACACTCAATATAAACTGTTCCATTGCCTTACCAGGTACTGAGGTCAGGCTGACTGGCCTGTAATTAACAGGATCCTTCCTTCCCACCCTTTTTGTGAATGGGCATCCCACTGGCCAGCTTCCAGTCCTCTGGAACCTCACCAGTGAGCCAGGACTGTTGGTAAATGATGGAGAGTGGCTTTCACAAGCTCATCTGCCAGCTCTCTCATCACTGTGGGAAGGATCTCATCTGGGCCCATAGATCCCACTAGTGATAAAGGAGTGAACAGCTGAAGTCAGTCACAGGCATGAAACACATTCCAGCTAACTGCAGAATCCATGTGGAAGTCCTCATGCAACAAGTTAATATTGACAGGGAATGATTATTCCATCAGCAAAGACCAAGAGGATCATCCCAGGGGAGGTAGGTTTGGGCTCCAGACATCTAAATTCTTTGACACACCAGATTCTCTCCTCACATGGACTCTGCCTGTGGTTTCAAGTTCACAGAACATGGATTGGCTGAGAAACTAATGCTGAGAAGAAGTTCGGCAGAGAGAGCATTCTCATTAATATTAATCTGTGTTCTGGTGTGTCATGGGATACCTGCACAACTGCATTCCTGATGCTAAGGAACTGAGTTTATGTTCATGCTAGCATTCTCTTGGATGCTTTAAGCAGCCACCAAAAGGCTGTTTCAAAATAGCATGAAGTTTTTTTGTATTGAAAAGGTTGAGACTGATGTTTTCTAGCCCTGCTGGTTCAGATGTCTCTGCTGTGGTGATTTTAAATGCTCTCAGGCTGAAGCTGAGCAACAGAAAGCAATAAAAACCAAGAAAGTACTCACTAGAAATTTGGTATGAAGGAGGGCATCTCAGCTTGCTGGTGCGCTCCAAAATTTTTTCAGGCATGCATCCAGTATTAAACTCAGACTCTTAATTTCCTTTAGGCTATGATTTCATGTGTCTCAGCTTATTCATAGGTACCCAAAAAGTTCAAAAGTCCCATACAATCCAGAAACTTCCTAATGGCCCAGACAGCTCCATAAAGCAAGTAAGCCCTGGTAAAGTAATAACAACCATAATAGCTGCAGATTACTTCCTAGGGATTTATGCCCTCCCTTAAGAGCATGGAGACAGGCAGAGGTGGCTGGGTCACCCCTGCTGTGGGATGCATCCAGGGGCAGCCCTCATCTGGTCCTTCTGCACCCTACAGAGCCCTTCCAAGGTATTGCTCTTTACTCCCACCTGAGCCAGTTATAAGGGGGCTGTGCAGTTTAATACAAGGTGTAAGAGGTAATCCAGGTTTTAGTTCCTTCCAGTCACTGGAACAGTGCAGCCACTGTTATGCTACTGACAGCATTCCCCCAGGCTCCTTGGCCTGGTTACAGCTTGGGTAGCTGCAATCTGCCTACTTTCAGTCTCCCCAGAGATCCTGTTGGCAGCATTATTCTTTTTCCACTTCTTGTCCTAATTTAGTTGGGTTATCTTGCTGTGCACTCTTAAATGCTACCACAATCTGTATCAGAGGTGGCTACATGTCAGGTTTGGGTAAAGCAATCTCTCATTAGGGGAGCCTTGTCTTCCAGGCTTTGCTCCTCTGAATAATCCAGAGGTGTGTAATTAGGCTTCCAGAGGTCCAGTGGTACTACTGGGCAATGCTTTCAGAAGAATAACATCACTCAAGTGGCCTAGAGTTTTATGCCCATCTACACAAAATCCTTGCAGGAAATGTGAAGTCTTTGTTTAAATTTTCTGTTTAAAATCAATTAGAAAAAAAATATAACACTGGCTGGGGGGGGGGGAAGTGAGAAAACTGAAGGGATTTATCTTGCTCTGAAACTATTAAAAGCTTGAGGCTTTGAATATTCCTGTATACTGAACCATGATATCCATAGCCTTTCAGCTCAATATGGGTTCAGTGGAAGCCAGAATTAAAAATACAGCCCACTGGGCTTGTGTGTAAATGAATTAAAACCAGTAGAGCAAAGATTCCACTGTTTTAGGAGTTCTGCACAGAGTTCTACACAGAGTTCTACAATTTATAAAAACACTTATAAATAACTTGGAGAAAATATTTTTTAAATAAAGGCAAAATACTTGTATGTCTCTCACTAGTAGACATCCACTTTTCTTCCCTCCTCAAATCTCTGGGCTAAGCAGCTCATTAGTGTTCCCTGGTGAGAGGTGCCCATCTGAAGGCAAGGCAGAGAAGGTGCATTGTCCCTGGGCTGCCTTTTGCTCGGCTCTGACTGGGGAGCAGGCTTTTATTCATCAAGTGACAGGATGGAGTGCAGGCACCCTGTCTAAGTAAATAATGGGAAAGACATCTAAATTTCCTGCATGTGATGTAAAATATAACCTTGATCTTTCATTCCTGAGCAACAAGGCAGAGAAGCTATGAGTTTCATCCAAGAGGAAGTTTATACAATACATATGCACATATTTAAAAATTGCACAACTTTTAGATAAGTTATGCATGTATTTGTTTTCAGATGCAGTCAATATCTACACTGGCAAGAGATTTTTAGGTTTTGATATATGGCTCTGATGGCTGCCTTTGTAGGGAGAAATGCATCCTTAAACACTGCACTGTCAAAGTAATATCCACAAATCGTTCAGCGCCCATCACTGGCAAATAGTAAATATTTTATATCTTACTGAAAAATAATATTTCTTCTTCTCAAGTATTGCTCGTGTGTTCCCTTTGGGCAACTCTCAGAATAGCCTTTTGGGATTAATAAAAACTAATAGTTCCCTTTATGCTTTTAAAGCTTTCATCACATGGGCTCCCCAAAGCACTTCCACGGCAGCAATCCTAGTCACTTACTTTGAAAAACAAATATGCATTAAGAGGATCATAGGGAAAGTAAAACTTCTTTCCTCTATTCCAGCATGAAGATGTCACCCATGCTGTGTGCAGGACTGCCACCAGCATGGATGGTCTCTGCAGGGGTGGCAGGGAGGAACAGCCCAGCTCCAGGAAGATGCATCAAAACACTGTACAAAGAAAATGAATGGTGTGCCTGGGGCAGGCTGCTGGGCTCAGAGGAAAGGCTATGGATAAAGGTGTCATATATCCTTCTGGTTTTTAATCCACATTATTATTATTTCACACATACTGAACCATCTTTTTATTGCTGTATTTGCAGCTGGATTGAAATTATTCGGTTTAATGATAATTTTTGCTTTAGGAACAGATGTGCCTTACATTATTTCAGATAAAACCGACAAACTGACACTGAACAGGATTGTTGGAGGGGCATTCTGGCTAGCCCACAGGCACCTCTGTTTTCTCTACTTTCAGGTTGCAGGTTATTGATGATGCTGGCCCAAGCTTCATTTGCCATAGTTATGGTTTTGAGAAGCAGCAGTGTGTCATTATGTCCCTGGAAGCTGGACATTATAAAAGGAAGAATGGAAATAATAATAATAATAATAATAATAATAATAATAATAATAATAATAATAATAATAATAATAATAATAATAATAATAATAATAATAATAATAATAATAATAATAATATTGCTTCCAGAACACTCTGACAATGATCTAACATTCTGCCCTTCAGCTATTCCTCCAAACAAAATTTCCAGTATGTATTCTTCCCTTTCAAATGTCTAATGGAGTGTTGAGCCAGCAAGACAGCTGGGAAGTTCGAGTTTCTGCCTGCACAATGGTAGCAGTGTCTGTGCTGTCAAAATTAACTCTCAATTTTTTCCTGCTCGTGCTGAAAAAGATCTTTCTAACATTTGAAAAATATACTGTGTGCTCAGAGATCTTATGTTCCTTTGCTGGTTTAGTTCAAGCAAAGCTGATTAAAAAATTCAATTCTAGTGTTACTCAAATACCCAGTGATACCCCAAACACTGGTATCATGATGGTTTATTTTAAATACATGATTTCATGGTGTGTGGAAGGACCAGCACAGCCCATCACTGCTTGGCTAATGAGGTGATGGGCACTGCATAAAACCTGAAAAGAAACATCAGCCCAGCTCTATAGATATTTCCAGACTAGATTAACACAATACCTGCTGATACTGGCACTTATCCAGTAAATCCACCTCTGGATTGCACTTACCCTAGAAATTTCATCATGGTCTGTGGGGTTTTGCAGCTGAAGGGGAGAAGAAAATCTTGCCCATTTTTATTGCACACCTAATTTCCGTTGAACGGTGGATTTTGTGATTTATTTTTCAGCTAATGCACAAAACTGCATCAAAACATCAGACATGTGATTTGGCACTTTTTGACCTGAGCTGCAAGACAAAGAAGGTTTATACAGATCTGCAATATCCATTTTGACCTCTCTGCCTTTGATGGTAACAGCACATGTTCAGCATGAACTCAGTTTCTAATATATTAAGTGACCCCTTGAGGATGTGTTCTAAAGAAACTTGGGCTTTTCAGTAATGGAAATAAATGTTTTTCTCTTTAAGGGAGAGAGGGAAGCAGGTAAGGAGTATCTGCTCCTTGGATATAGAAGGTACATCTAAATACAAGATGCCATTTATCATTATTTGATATATAGCAAAATACAGTAATTTCACTTAGCAGCAGGTTTTAAGAAGATTAAACATGCTAGGAAAATTGTTTTAGAATAACAGTGTAACAGGATATTGTAAATTATTTTGCAGTAGGCTGTCATGCTATGTCACCATAATTCTTCAATATTTAATTAAAACCCACAGCAAATTAAAATTCAGGTCCTGTCAAGAAAACTAATTGGATACAGGGACCAGCTGCTGGAGAAACTGGGATGTCAGCTGCAGTTGGTAATGTGAATGGTTCACACTGGCTCATGGGTACGTTTAAAGCACTCATCAGAGAATCACAGAATTACAGAAACATGGATAGAATGGTTTGGGTTGGGAGGGACATTAAAACATCTAGTTGCAATCCCTTTGCCATGAGCAGAAACCTTCCACTAGACCAGGTTACTCAAAGCTCCATCCAGCTTGGCTTGTACACCTCAAAGGATGGGGCATCCAAAGATTCTCTGGGGAACCTGTGCCAGTGCCTCACAGTGACGATCACCATGGACTTATGGACAAAACTGGTTTTGTTTATAACAAAGTCTAAGAAATATAGCGAGAAAGATTTATCTTTAATGATAAAATATGATCTAAATATGATAAAATATGAAGTAAATCCTATTTAATTTAGAGACTGGAGGTTTTTTTAAAACAATTCTCAGATGATGCTCTGTGATAGAAAATTCTCTTCAGGGAAAGGTGACAGCCACTAGTGTCTATGGTTTTAGGCACCTCTGCTTCTGCATACCCAGTAGACATTCTGTTTCTTCCCCTATCTCTGAGATTAAACCCTTTCAAGGTAAGGGTGGATACTTAAAATCATTAGTCCCCTTTTTAGCATTTACCTTTAGTAATCCTTGCACTAGTCTGAGCCACCACTCAATCAGGCTACATGATTATGGTGAATATGGGAACTGTAGTACCCATTGGAATGGGGCCAGCCACACTGACCAGGTTTCATGCTAAATAATGAAAGCCCTGACATTAAATACATCCCAATGAATAACAACCCAATTCAAGGTGATAATTTATAGCTCTGCAGTATCAGAGATGTGTATGTTTTTTAAAAAAATAAGTTTTAAATTGTTAGGGTTTTCTACAGCACATTTGTAAACTCACAAGTACAGGTCATTGCAAGGTATCTGTATTTCAGTGTTTATCAGAACCTAGAGCACTGTTTGCAAATTGCTCAAGAGTGGGAAAAAACATATGAAAACTGGCATAAATGGTACTTATAAATATTGTGTTAGTATGGGCTATGTAATTCACCTACTCTTGCAGTACTATACAATATCCACAAAGATGCTCTCTTTTCTAGTAAATTGTTGTGATTTTTTTCCATCATTGATTTATATTGAAGTGCTGAACTTCAACACTTTTGTTCCTAGCTAGCAATTAAGATGAAAGCACTGTCCTTTCTGAAAATGGCATTCATTCAGGCAATACAGAGACTTGACACAGTTTTGCTCTTTTACTCAGCAGTTGTTTTCAAAACAATAGAAAGGAACTCTATTTCATTGCCTTAAAGATAGCGGAAAAAAAAACAAAGAAAGAAAAAAGGCAGTAAAAATTTAGCTTACAAAGAGAGGAGAAATGGGGTTTGCAGGGAACCAATGTCATGCTGTGTGGAAGTTAATATACCAAATTCAGAGTAAATGCAAATGTATTATGTTAGGCAAATTAGAGATGGTTGAATTAATCTTCAGTAAGTGACCAACATTGTGCTGCTTCTGTTTGGGTTCTCCACTTGATGCTGATTTCTGGTTATGCTCTTGTTGCTTTGTAAGCAGATTCTTCTATGGGTTACTCCTGTGAGTACCTGAGCTGCTTGCAGACATCAAGGACATGAAGAATTCTCTTGAACCAGTGATGAAATGCCAGTCCAAGGTGGGTCTGGGGTTCAGCAGGAGTCCTTGACCTGTGACTTGCTTCCAGCTCCTCTGAGACTGTCAAGGACCTCAGCCTAGGCCTTGATGGCCTGGATCTGGCCCTGGGGAGCTCTGCATTTCCTGCTGAGCCTCATGCTCAGGTTTCCAGGTGCTGGTCTCCTGGCCCTCACCTGGTGGCTGGGAAACACAAACATCCATTCAAGGGAAGAGTGCCGGGTGGGCAGAAACCATTGCCTGGCTGAGAGCTCTTTATGACCCTCATCTAGAGAATGATGCTAGGTGATGCAACACCAAGTGGGTGACACACTCAGTCTTGCTTATATCCTTTATCCTGTCTTGGTAGTGCTTGGGCAGGGTCTCTTTGCAGGCCAGTGGCACAACTGCCTTGGAGGAAGACCAACATCTTTCAGACTTCACTGGAGGAAGACCAACATCTTTCTGGGCTTTGGTACAACATCAGGTAGTGAACACCTCCTCTTGTAGTGCTTGCTCTGCCACAGAGAGCAGCACTGCTCTGCACTGTATTAGTGTATATCTACCACATGCAATTCCTGCTAATTTAATGAATTATTTAGCTGTGTCATGCTCACAGGCTCATGCCAACACGGTAATGGAATTCTGTACTGGCTACTGGTGTAGCCAGATGTTCACAATTTTTCTCCCTCTTTCTTGCACAGATTTTATGTAAATTGCAGGAAGAACAGCACTGTCATCATCACCTTCTCCATTAATAAATTATGTGAACAGGCTCTATGCCTCCACAACTCAGCCCACAAGGGACAAGCTGCTGGGTGTGATCCCTACTCTGTGCGAGTTAAGGATGCTCAGTGGTGGGAAGGTAAGGGCCACTGGGGCCATTTCTTCAGTCACCTGCTCCTGCTGGTGTAAACACACGTAACCACTGTTGGCAGATCTACACCAAAGTGTTGTCAAGAGAGAACCAGGCTCAGCAAACTCAGGAGGAATTAGATAAGCAAAAAGTTACAGGATGATCAGAAGGTGATGACAGAAACACAGCAGGAATCCAGAGTTGTAGGGTGTGACAGTTTTTCAGAAACTTTTTTCCTAGGGATTGTTTTTCCACTCTTGGTGTGATTTTACTGAGTACCTACAGAGAGAAGAGTTGGCCTCACTCTTTCCCTGTTTTCCAATATTCAGTCCCCCTCTTCAGAGGATTTACTTGTGATTTACACTTGCAGAAGTGAGAAGAGATTCAAGCTGTGCTCATGCAATTATACCAAACAGGGGAGAGAGGCCAGCAGAGCTGAATTTGGTGGATTTTGGGGCTGGGGCTATTTTTGCACAGCTGTGCTCCCTGCTCAGTCATTCAAACCGCTCCACAGTGAGACAAAGCGGATGCAGCCGTGTAGAAGTCCAAGCAGTTTCAGTTCAGGGCTGCTTTTCAACTCATAACAACATCTGTGCTACAAAAGTATTTAAATATGAGCTCACTTTTATCAACTTTATTGCAGTATTTAAGCTTAAGCATGTGCTTAAATGTTTTTCTGAAGTGGGTCCTTGGTTTGATAGAATTTTATACATGATGTCAAAGTTAATGATCATCAGGCCACTACTCAAGAGTGTGAGAGTTACCCATTTACAGAGATCTAGAAATATAATTTATAATTCAAGTCTTTCAAGGGAAGGATAATTGTCTGATTTTGCACTGCTGCATGGGAGAAAACAAAAGTGGGTTTTGTGTTTGTGTGCATTGTGCTTTTTGGGTTTATGTAATTTTGCTTTATAAATTGCTTCATGTTTTGGGGCATTGAAATCTACCTGATGCTGTAAAATGTTTCCTATAAAGCAAGGTCTTGCACCTTGCCACAGCTGTGGGATTTTGTGGAAGTATTATACTTGTTCCAGACTCCATCTGTGGTCTTGCTCACCCCAAGTGCCCAATAATTACATGCTAACTTCACACCCTGACACGGGGATGATGATGGATGGTCTCTGGCCAGAGGGATCCCTGCTCTCTGGTCACTTGAGTTGCTTTGCCAATGAGGCTGCCTTTCTGTTTACTCAGTTAATGAGGATCAGCATTACAAAATGCATGGCAGGGATTCAGTATACATTACCAGTTAATAGACATAATTGAGTGGAAGGAAAACTAGTTTCTGATGTCACAAAATGTCTCTTGTGATAAAGCATTTAGAATATAATGGTTAACATTTCATTTAGCGCTGACGAAGATTTGTGTACCGGTTGATACCTACTGTTTGTGAAATCATAATGATATAATAATTACTAGCAGATACATTCCAGTCATATTGGGTGAAGGCTTCCTCTCCATTTTTCTTGTCTTTCCAGTCTTACTAATTCTCCAAACATGCCATCCTACATCTAGTGCCAGGATTCGAGTATCTGTTTCTCTGTCTCCACATCTAGACTCCTGAAAAGATAGCCAAATCTTTCTTGTTTTGTTTTGTGGTTTGTTTTCTTTTTCACAGAAACCTAAACACTGAGATCAGTGGGAGTTGAAGACTGACTAATATTTAAAATTGGGTGACTTAACTATGCTATAGCACATATGTTTTTAACAGATCAATAGACAAGCACCAGGAAAGGACACTCAGAGCATGTAAGACAATTTTTAGGCTTGGTAGGACCACTAAGACTTTGGTTTGTGTATATCACAGACTTTTTTGGCACTTGGTACAGACTTTTGGCACACTCCCCTTTGGCGCCATTAAGAATCTTGGCTCTGAGCTGGGAAAACAGCTAGCAAACTAGCACTATTTACCTGCTGGTTGACCATCCATATTCCGATTTCACAAGTATCCATCAACATGTATTTTATTTTGAAAAAAAAAAAAGACTCAACTGAGATAGTATTTTATCTTTTATTATTTTCCTCAGTACGTCATCATATCAGTTTCCACAAAAAAGATATGTTTAACTCACAGATAAATTTGCTTTTCTAACAGGAAAAACCTTGAGAATAAAAAGAAAACAGGAATACATTGGGGGACATAAACAGTAGTTTTCTCTCTATATAGAAATAAATAACATCTAAAAATCTTTTTGCTTCCTACTTTAGTAGACTAAAATCCTAAAAGCTTCTTATATGTGCTGGCTGACTGAAAATAAAGAGCATTTATCACATTATCATTCACACAAAAACTGCCTGCACAGCCTGTGTAGTCCCCAAGCTGCTGGAGGCAGGAAGGATATTTCATGTCAGTACCAGTTTATGTGGCTGAGTTCTTCCCTTGCTTTTTCTCAGGAACAGGATATTAGACAACACACATTTTCAGGCTGATGTGTTATGACCAACATTAACTTCTTAAGCTTGAAAATGCAAGGTGCTAGTCAAAATACTGGCAATTATTTTAGTACTGGTAGTGCTTTTATAAATATTAATCAGACTAAACAAGAAAGAAGATACCAGAAAATAGAGCAGTTAAACTTGAGGCTTTGCAGTCTGCATGGGCTGTACTTTGCCTCATCCTGTGCAGTGGCAGGTGGATGCTCTCCATGGACTTGTCTTAGAAGCCAAGCACGTGTTTCTGGAAGCATCCCTGTGAGTCTCCTGGCTGCTGGTGCATGTTAATTTGGCTAAGGAGGGACTACAGGGGCCTGTGGATGCAAAGAAGAAGGTGATTTGTACTGCCATGTAGAAAAGTAATCAGAAAGTTGTTTTCTGGTGAGGAAGGACCCAGGGTATGGGCCTAGGAACTCTTTGGGAGCCACCCTTTGTACAGCCCAAGCCAAGAGACCACGTGAGCTGGACTTTCTGATGCTACATCTGATTTCCTGGGGTATGGCTGGAAGATGAGGGGAGCTCTTGAGGTGATGCTGGTGGGCTTTGCCTCAGATGGACCCACAATAATGAGCATACTGAGAAAGCTGACTTCTCCAAAATCACTTGGATGGAAAGGGGACCGGGGAGATCCACCACGCTCTGCTTTTTGTGCTGGTGCTGTGTCCTGCTTCAGGGCAAGGTGGCACCATCACAAACCAGAGCAACACACAGGTGTGTCCAGCACATTAGCAATGCGTCTCAGACCACAGATATCAGCCAGGTAGAAATAAACTGCAAAGCATCTGGAGGGAGATGTCAGGGTTGGTCAGGACTGCACCCTGAAGTGGCACATACCCATCATGGCAATCTGTAAGTTGTCCAGCTTTTGCTGACACTACCTGCTTATGAGGCACTTGCAGAGATGTGAGAGTTGAAAAGAAGCCACCATGAAAAGCTAACTGTGCAAAACTTCTGTTCTTATATTCACTTGCATTTTAAAGCATTGGATCTCCACTCATTTGAGAAGACTTCCCTCACTCTCCCTGGTAACTTTGTGCATCATCACTCCTCTCAATCTTTTTAATCTGAGTGCAGATGGCTAACACCACAAAAAATGGATGGACATACAATCAGTTTTCTCTGCCTAGAATCCAAAAAGGCTTCCTCCTCACCTGACATAGGAAAATTATCCTGTACACCAGCCCATGCTGTCACGGTCAGGCCTGCCATACCCTGGGGAACATTAACCTAAATATACTTTTTGAAATACATGTGAGTGGCTCAGGGGAAATCTCTCAGATAGATTTCTAGACAGGGTTAATGCCTTTACTTTCCTTTGTTTCAACTTGGAAGTTTTGTCAAACCTGAAGACTGTTAACAGTCCAGGATGAGGAAGGTGATCAGGATGCAAAGGCGAAAAGTGAAAAGAAAAAAACTAGGGTAAAAAACCCAAGAAGTAGGAAGGAAGGTACTGGTTATGAGATCCAACCCATGCTGTGGCTCATTATTATTACTTGCAACTGCAAATGTTGATGAAGTGCTGCAGAGTGCCAGTAATTAGTAGGCATGGCTCTCCAACTGCTGCAGCATGTGGTCAATGAGTTCCTGCCTCCAAGAGATGTGCTGCACTGTAAGAAGAGAGATTTATGTTACTGACAAACATAAAGAGAGACTGAAATACAGCCTATATGCCACATTAGGAATGAGATTTCTCCTACACCTACGTATCTGCAGAAATTATCTCAGGCTGGAGAGCTGGTGAGAGGTGAGGCTCAGTATCTAGGGTGCAAGTCAGAATATAAATCTTTCTGTTTTCTTCTCTTCAGACTCCCACCAATCTGTTCAGCAGTATCTGGGAAAAAGAAATCAAACCCACGCAACCTGGAATGCTTTTGGGTGGCTTAGTGACAATCATTTATGCATATCCAACAGCACTGGCATAACGGCTGATGCCTTCCACAGTTTCCATGTCTGTGTTGTATAAAATTCTCTTAATTATATTTATAGTCAAACTCTTTCTAGGCTATATATCTTTTACAAGCCTGGTAAATAGGATATGAGCAAAGACACCCATAAAGTTCAAGAAAGGACAGAACACTGTGCTCACTAATGGCAGTTAACAGGAGCTGATATGGTGCCAGGTTAAGTGGGAGCAGTGATGAGGCTACAGTCATCCCTTGGAGGCTTGCATTGTGTGCCACTTGGTTGGTGTGTAGAGACAGGGGCCTGAATTCCCCTTCATTCCTGGGTAGATCCCAATCCTCCTTCAGTGCTGAATGTAGCTTTGCACTGCAGACCTACCCTTTGGCATGTTGTTTTTCTAGTACAGTGTACATCTCTGCTTCAGGTTTCCAGCCTCTGAACTGCTGAATGAAATCCTTTAGAACCTCATAAGGGTGAAGAACATCTTGGCTGGCAAAGTTAAAGTTCTTCTAGTTATATACTGTTATGTCAAATACTTTCCTGGCAATCTTTCATTAAACTAGATCTTAACATGAGTTTGTCATTTACTCCCACTTGTGCTAAAATGCAGATCTAGGAATTAACTCCTCTGTTAGCTAGGTAACTTCTTTCAACTTCTGTTCTAATTTTAGAAGATTGACTTACAACTGTGAGCTCTCAGGCTGTCAATATTCTCTACATTTAAACAGTTCTTCTGCTTTGCTCACACTTGCCCCTGATATTTTTACAGATAATGACCATATTCTCTCCCAGCCTTCACTTTGATAAGCTAGAAAAGCCAACCTTTTCTAGTGTTCCCTCAAAAAAAAAGTCAAAATTCCAGAACATCCTACAAGGCCGGGTCTCCTGCATTGAATTCTTCTTTGTAACCACATGGCAGGAGAACTGGGTATGAGACTCCAGTTGCAATCTTAACAAAGTCTTGCTCAGCTTAAGGCACTAAGTGTGTCTTGTGCATGCAGAAACTACCTCACCTGTACACTCTTTGGTGATGATGTGGGACTACATGAATATAATTGTCCTCCAGCTTTCAAATCTACAAATGGTTCCACATTTGCCTCTAGTTTTACTTGTAGGAGGGGCACCTATTTTTTCTCCTATAGAAAGAACCAGAATCGAAATTAGGAACAGACTGACAAATATTTTAATAAAATACATTCTGCTGTTTTGTTTGACACTGGGAATGAGCAGCTTATAGATCAGAGACCTTTTTACATATTAGTCTAGGCTTGGCTTCCTATGAGCCCATGCTTCTCCAAGCACGCGCTGCACGTGTGTGCATGTATGGATGTGTATGTGTTATTAATAAGTTTTCAACTCCTTGACTAATTTCAAACATATTTGACAATCTCAGTGGTACTGTATCCCTACAGATTTAATGAGAATCAGCAGCCAAGAGGAGGAAAGAGCTGTGCTATCATGTCCACTGAAGGAAAGGTTGCAGACAAGCTTCCCCTAACCCTTTCTTAGATGCTAGGAAACCCTGTCAGGTTCCCAGACGTGGGAAACAGTAATTTGGAGCTTGCAGGTTGTTATATATTATATAGTCAAGCCAGGACACAAATCCATAGGAAACCAGCTTGCATTAGTTCTGCTGCTCTGAGCTATTTGCTGTATTTGTGTATTTTCCCTTGCTTAAAGAATTGGATATCTCTGAAAATGCATATCCACCCTTGTCTTTTTATGGTCTTGTAATATGTATGGAAATTGTGTATCTGCAGACATATATTTGAATACATCTCATGAATGAATTTGTCTTTCATTCACACCCACTCCCCCACTGTATCTGTACTTCTTTATATATTCCAGCTGTTTAGATGATCCATATTTATTTCTCAATCTATAGATTTTATTGACAACCTTACAGACAAGTACATCGCCACCATCCAAATCTTCTCTCTGTTCACCCCCAGATGTTGGACCTATAGATAAATTTGCTGTGGCTGTTTACAGGATGAAGAAACAATAACATGAAGTGAAGGTAATAAGATTTCTGTGGAAAGGGGTACAGCCATGGCATTGCACAATTTATAGATACCCCAGAGGTTCTGACTAGAACCAAGATTTGGCCCCAACTCAAGCCAGAGATCAATAGCTATGCTGTTAGCAATATATATCTGTTAACAAAACATTGGTCCAAGTTACTTAGTCCAATAGTTCACTAACTGCAATACTGCATGTGGTGCTGGGAAACTGTTCCAAGGGCTTTTAAAGAGAAAATAACAGTCCTTCTTGGGTGCTCTGTATTTTCACAATAAACAACCATAAATAAGATGCTGCTAGTAGACTCCATTTTCTCTGATTACACAGCTACCTGCCTTTCTGTCCATCAGCCACACACTAAATATCTCTCTTTCCTTGAAGTATCTTACACTGTGCAAAATCAATATGCTGTCAGAGTACTTTGCTACCTGACTGGTGACACCAGCGTGGCATCTCCCCTGGGAGCCTGCCTGCGTGTGGGAGAAAAAATTCACCCTGTCCTAGGGCTGGATTTAGAGGGGGTCTGAGAAGTCAGGTGCCGTGGGGACTTTGGCATTTTTTTGGCTCCAGCTCACTTCTGGATCTCTGCACCTGGCCCCTTCAGTTTGCAGCCCCCAGGGGCCTCCAACATCCCATGCCTCAGCAAACTTGGCCAGACCGCAGCCACAGCAGCAGCAGAGCGAGCTCCTGCCAGCTCCCAGCTCAGCATTATCAGTGTTAAAATATTTACTGCATGTGCAATTCTCAACAGCTCTTAACTCTGGCAAATGAAAACCAATTTTAACCGGAACACTCCAAAACACTTCTCTGCAATGAGGGCTATCTATCTGTCTGACAAATTCAGGATTGCTTCCCCCAGCTGTTTTGGCATTAAAGCTGTTAAAAAAAAATAAAAAAGAGTTGCAACAATTTTCTGCTTTATAGATGTTCAGGAAAAAAAAATTTCTTTGTATTAAAAGCTGGTGATATCTTCATGCCAACAAATCAAATGAGATTTCAATTGCACGAGCAAATAGAAAAATTTCTGCCTGATCAATAGACATTCAAAGTGTTATCAGGAGTTAGCCAGAGGGAGCTGGGATGGAAATGCCTCTGATGTCAGACACTGTATGTAATGTCCTGTCTCAGGGCAGTTTGAACCCTGCAGGGCTGTGGATTGATCTAGATTTTAGGGCACAGAACCATGAATCCCTGTGGTCTGTGAAATCACTCACATGTGTGATGCCAGGCATGTGACTGAACCCCATTCCTTCCTACTGAGCACCCAGGCACTCACTCAACTCACAGCTGGAACATCTGATGGGCTCTTTGAGGGTCCCAGTCAGCCTAAAACCTGCAAAACTCAGCTTTGGTTTTGCTTCCCACTTAGTTTAGCCTCATTGCTGCATTTGTAGGTTCAGTGTGTGTATGACCAAGCTGTGAAAACAGCAACCAAACAAAATGACACCCTGAGGTCTGATCAGCAGCTCTCTGGGATTTTCTTCTTTCAGGCTATCATCCTCAATTTTAAATTGGAGCAGGGAGCACAGCATGGTCATTTTATTGATTGGATTAGAGAAAAATTGAGCTGGCTGATCTGTATGATGACATTATTGAGTTGTGTTTGCAGCTATGACAGAAACAAAGAGTTTTTATTGGATTACTGGAGCACAGGGAGAAAAGGGGAGAGAAAAGGCAATGCAGAGGTGAGCAGGTATTAGGCTTGGTGCCTCTGTGCTCAGCCTCTCCAGCAAGGGCTCTCTCTTTGCTTGCCTGTCTACCCAGCTCATTGCTGGGCTGCTGCTGCCTTCCCAAACAACCCTGTATCCAGAGAGACAGGAATTAGCTGCAGTCCCTCAGTAGTGGATGCTCACATTACACTTGTTCATCACCCAGATAAGAATATTTGTGACTTATAAAAAAACAACAAAAGCCATTTGGAGGTGGATATCCTCTTTAAGAGACATTTTTGTGCAAGCCAGGTGTTCAAAAACTGTGGTGTTGCATGACACCTACTGACAAGCAAGGCATACCACAGTTCAGTGTGTAGGCAGCTGAGTTGTTTAGCTTATTTTTAGTGGTGATTTATTTTTACATTTGTTAAAAGTATATGATTGAAAAGGAAGGAATTGATATTTTGCACCATGTGACTATGTGACAGTGAGTGACTGGCACATATACATATGTGTGTGTGTGTGTATAAATGTACCCTACCCTATATTTTATGTACTTCTTTTGCATGTTCAGTTTATAGACTGTTGTTAAAACTACCATGTCCAGCAGCTTTGTTGATTCATTTTATTGGTGGCTGAGGAAGAATGTTAGTTGTAAATGTTGTACTCAGTACAAGAGAGCAACCTACAGGTTATGCTTTTGAAATGATCATATATTTTATTTATATGGTGCCTGTCAGTCACAGAAGCCTCCTGTGAAATATTACTGAAATGAAATGCAGCTAAGTCTCCATATTAAAATGACACAGTCTGATTCTCCACTGCCTTGCATGCTGTGCCCTTAAACTGCTGAAATCAAACCATGTGGAGAAGAAAACTGTACAAGTATGAAGTGGCCTTACAAAATAAGAACATTTTTCAATTGCTTTGCTCTGGTATGTTTTGTCCTAGCATATGATCAGGAAGAATTCAGAGCCATGACTGTGCTGAGTTCCTATTGGGGTTTTATTCCCAGACCAAAACATCCATTATCTTGTCAGTTCTCCCGTGGCACAGGTAGGAGGTCAGAGGGACACATGACCAGGTGTCAGATAGACCCCACCAAAGGCCATCAGCCTCCTCGAGTCAGGATTTCACCCAAAAGCTGTTTAAGCAGGAAGAGTTATTGCATCACAGCTCAGCCCAGCTCAGCACTAATCTGACAACTGAAGACACTGAAGGAAATGGATCTTGTGAGGCTCATCAGCACAATTCAAACCTTAAATGAAAGCAACAAGCAAACAAACGAGCTGTAATTTTATCAGGTGGAAATAGAAATCAGAGGAGTTGTAAGTTTGCAGCAGCTGAGACTCCACTCTTTAAATAAGTTGCACAAAGCCACTGCTGCAACTGGAGTGTTTTTCACCTCAAAAGGCAGCAAGTGGGCCCCATGCCCAAGGAAGAGATATCAACACTGTACATTTTTGGAGATATCATTTCCATGCTGTGAAATTGCCTGTGTGCTAGACTTGTATGGATTTCAATGGGAAAGCTCACCATGAAACCACATGGCACCCAGCCCATGCAGAGCTTTGAAGAAGATACTAGAGATAATGTCAAAATTGCCATGAAAATGGGACCAATGGCTAACAGTACAGACAAAATTGGTCCCATAATTCATTTAAAATGCTGTCAAAATAATTCTGGAGCTGAAAGAATCTCAACAAGCATCATTATCAGCTGCACTTTTCTTCTAAGAATGAAATACAATGGGAAAAAATTGTCTTTGTGGATAACCCACTGCTTCATGGTAAAAGAACTGCAAAAAATTGCTCCATTAGGATTTAGAAGTTGACACATCAGGCTACAAAATTCCATACAAACAACACAGCTCTCATTTAAAAAGCACAAAATCATACACAGTGGCGGCATATTCATCCAAGCTCCCCAGACAGCTGTTTTCCCTAGGGCTGGACACATCTATGTATATCCCTACACGTGTCTGACTCTCATAGAAAATAGGTGCACTGAACACATTTGCTTCCTCAGCCTTGCTGAAAAGCAGGCCCTTGCTGCTGCCCAGGATGATCCTAAATGAGAAGTTCTTGGAAATAAGCACACCAGCTTCCTGCTGGAGGAAGGGACCTCATATCTACCTAGGGCTAGAGAGCAGGCCCAGGATGCCCAGAGCAGAAACCAGGCTGGAGGGACTGGCAGTGCACCCTCTGCTCCAGTGGGCACAGAGCCCCCCTTCAAAGACACTGTTGATGTGATCAGTTCCTTACTTAAAGGGTGCCAGTGATGGATCCTGTGAGGAGCAGAAACATAAAATTTAACAAGAAAAATGTAAAGGCTGGTAAAACCTTGGCATTGGTGAGATCTAATTGAAAATTGCATGATCCTGTCAGAGGTTTCTTGTTTGGTCACTGGAAGAGGTCTGAAAAAAAACCACCAAAAAGACTACTACAAAGAAGAGTTCTGCATTGGCAAGGCATCCTGCCCTGCTGTGCTTCATCCTTGCACTGGTAGGACCAGTTTACTCAGGAGATGTTCACCTACTTAATTATAAGTTTAAAAAAAAGAGAAGGTTTTAAATCCTCAGGGAGGAGTTATGAGCTTAAATATATTTTTTAAATTTAATGGTAACGTTTTTATACTGGTTCTTTAAAGTTATTTGAATGCCCATGGGAGAATATGGTAGTGTTATGTTTACACCAGAGATCCTGAGAACACAGCTCCCCTCTAATTTACTCAGTACGACTCCCCAGACTTCAAGCAGGTCATAGAGGAAGCAAAGGAGGGCAGAAGTTAACCCTGCAGATGTTTGTCTTGCTGGACTCCATTAGTTTATCTGCTGGTGCTCAGCTGGCACAGGGCTTGGATGAGGATGAGCATTCCCCTGGCCAGGGACAGATGCAGCAGTGGCATTCTTTGCACAGGGATGTGTTAGCTGGAGATGCTTGTCTTAGGACACAGCCCAAACAGTATTTTGGTATGCAGTGGTGCCTATCCCCCTGCCCCGAGGTAGTTTTACATAAACATGGAGGTTGTGTGTGATAGTTAATTTAACTAACATGTTTATTTACTGGCTTGCTGTCTTTTTGTGTTTGGAAAAGATGACTCATCTGCTACTTGATCCTGCCAATGTTTATTCTGCTGGTGGGCTCACTCTTTACTGAGCAATGACAGCAATCCCACTCATATCAGGCCTATTAGTGAACATCCTCTCACAGGATCAGGTCACAGGCTGCCAGTAAATAAAAATATCCACCTCCTCACCCCCAGCTCGGGTGGAATTTCAAGGGTGCTCATGTCATCATGGCCTGTTACCAGGTCTCAAAGCACCACATTAGCTATGTCCAGTTTTTCTAGGGACAACATTTAAAGGGCACAACATGCAAGGAGGGATTTTGATGTCACTCAGCAGAGCACACAACACTGAAGCTCTCGCAGGACTTTCTGCCTCATGCTCAGTGGTGTTCAGGTTCCTCCAGTGCCCAGAGGCACATTGATGTCTAAGACAGTGGCTGGCCAGCAGAGCAGGGAGTTGTCTGAGGCTGAGAGAATAGAGAGAAAGCAGCGGCATTCACAAAAAACATCACGGTTCCTGTGGCCAGGATGAGGGGCACAGCAAACCCACGGTGCCCCAGGGTGGGTCGGGGCACCTGATGAAGGCAGATTAAAGGCCTCTTCTTCCACCACTGCTGCTCCCTGCAAGGGCTGTACAGACAGCCCACGACTGTGCTCAGCAGCCATGGAGGGCCAGGGGACATCAAGGAAACTGTCATTCAGTCACAGGTGCTTTTCTTTCTTGGAAACCTTTTGGGCTTGTGCCACCTCCGCATCACAGAATGGTTTGGCCTGGAAGGGACCTCAAAGATCATCTAGCTCCAACCCCTCTGCCATGGGCAGGGATGTCAACCACTAGATCAGGCTGCTCAGGGCCCCATCCAACCTGGCCTTGAACACTTAGGCTGCCCAAGAACATCTAGCCACAACCTGGGAGCAGGAACGGTCAGGCCCTGCCCAAGTAGGCAGTTTACATGTGGTTCCCTGTCTCTGCCAGCTTTGATGCTGGCTGGCCTTTGTGACACCATGCCTCTGTTTATGTTCAATGTCTTGGACACTGGCAATTCCTATATGACCACTCTGACTTTGGGTTCCACACCAGGGAAAACTAAAAAATAGGTGTTTCAGTTGTTTCAGTGTCTCATTTGTAATCACAGGAGTCTGGCTCTTAATTGCCAACGACATCAATATCTCTGGAAACTTGCTGCCCTTGAGGATCCATCTGGGCCTTGGCTTTTTGATTACACAGATGTTAAGCACCTAAACACTAAAACAGATATTTAATACTTGCAGATAACACCATAAGGTTTGTTGAAAAGGAGCTGACAAAGATTTAGTAAACACCAATGTTGTGCACTTTGGGGCTTTCTAAACTTGAACTTGGCATCATGCATCTACCTAGGTATCCTTGCAAATCTTTGCTTCCCAGTGGAGTCAGAATTGGAATGAGTTTTGGTGTCTAAAGAGATATCTAAGCCCACCCTGAGACCCTAAGTTCACCCAGGATCCCCCAGCTCAGGCACCAGGCAACCTCCATTCTCCCAAGCCAGACTACTTGGGAGCCATGGGGTGGCCCAGCCAGTGCCCCTGGAAGGACTGGCAAAGTCCAAGGACCAGCCACGCTCCTGGTAGCTGGAGCACCAATCACCTGAGCACCGCGGAGGAGAGGACAGAAAAGGACACAGGGCACCAAAAGAAGCAAGAACTGAGAATAAGTTTCCAAGTTGTGCTGAGTGCAGCAGAGCAATGCCACTCCTATTTCACAGATTCATAGATTCATAGACTCATAGATTTGTAGATCCACAGAATGGTTTAGGATGCAAAGGACATTAAATATCATCTAGATCCAACCCCCCCTTCCATGGGCATGGAAACCTTACACTAGGTTAGGTCACATGGACAGTTTTTTTGCTCCTCTCCAGAAGCAGGTTTGGAGAGAGGTTCCTCAGCTGTAGATGGTGCTGGTCTCCAACCCTCAGTCTGCTCAGGCAGTCCCAGCTTTTGCCCCACTTTACCCACTGTATCTCCCACCCTCCATTTTTTAATCACAAGCACTCTACTTGCCCCAGAGAAGCCAGCTTTAATTGTGTGGCCCTTGTGCACAAGCTCTATGTTTTCCTTTCTTTCCTTATCCAATATAATGGGATAATGTGCTAAAATGAGATGCCGGGGCTGTCTCTTCAGAGGGCTAGGCTGCCAAACATTACACCCACTGGATGTTAAATGAAGGTGATGACTAAGTGTTCACACAGTGGCTTGCTTTTGCTGAAGAGTTTGGCAGACTGACGCAAATTGAAAGCCTGCTGCGGGCAGATTTCCTCCTACTATTTTTGATTTCATGCAAATAAGAATTGCAGGACGCCAGGCAATTTCTACCTGTGACTGACATATTTAGTGTTGACAGTCCCACACTGTTTTTATATCTAGAAGTGTGGATTTAATGATACATGCAGGGCAGTTGCAGTTTGCAATATCTCATCACAGACCCATCTCCAGTTCCTCTCCCTCCCCCGTTCCCAGCAGGCTGCATCCAGCCCCATGGCAAGGCTTCCTTGGACACATGCATGGCTATAAAGTGTTGCAGTCTGCTGCCAAACTCCCAAAGAAAGCACAACAGTGCAATATTTTCTGCTAACAAGCTTTTGTTCTGTGTGTTTCACTCCCTGATTCTGCTGGATAAAAGCTTCCTGATAGGATTAAGGGGTAGCTTAGTCAAACAAAAATTCTCCATCTTCCAGCTGATCCAGGCAAGGAAGCATCTACTGCTCAAAAGCATTTGAGCTGAACTGAAAAAGTCTAGGAGGGAGGCTCAGCAGGTGCAGGGCTTCTGGGAGAGGAACAGAGACCTCTGCTTTTGGGGTGATGGGGAGACAGTGGGAAGCAGCTGCACAGGGGAGCAGAAGCTCCACGAGAGTGGAAACTGGAATGTGTTGCAAGAGTCTGAAGCACCAGGTGCAAGTGTGGCTTTGCATCCTCAGCTCTGGGTCACAGCCATGTGCCACAAGAAGTGCAGGGTAGGGGTGGCAGTCACACCCTGCAGCCCCCTGCCAGCAGCACTGCTGCCCCAAGGCCAGGGGCAATGCCTGGGGACAGGGGCTGGCTGCAGATACCTTTGGAAAAGCTCACCAAGCTCACTCCTGGATCAATAACCCGAGTTCTTTTATGCTTGTCCCTGCCAGCCCAGAAATTTCCTCTTTATATTTGAGTGTACTGTCCAGCCCCCATGAAATGTGGTGATTTCACATCATGTTTTCCCCACAGCGACCAGTTATGAAATAAAATCTCAAGGAGGAAAGGAGACTAGGGAGTCAGGATGGTAACCAGAATAGGTGACAGAGGTTAATGTTCTAATTTCCATCACTCTCTCATTCAGACCAAGACTTTCCACTGCAGCAACTGTCCATTTGGAGGCACGTGGCCTCTCCTTGCAGGTATTCTGCAGCAGATGCCTGTCTTTCCCTACCATGTTTTAAACAAGGCTGCCTACAGGCATTGCAACAAGCTATACACACAGAGCTTGGCCAGTGGCACGGGCTGTCCTGGAGGCAACTGGAAATCCATACATCTAACATACAGCCTCAGTCTCCACCAGGGTCCCTATGGAGGACTTAATACATAATCATTTTTGGTGGTTTTCCTCCTAGAGTGTTTGAACTGATGCGAGACTGTTTCTCACAGTGATGTTTTGACTTGAGGAGGAGAAGGGAAACTTCAAGATTTTCTAGGGCAGTGGTAACTAATGGATGGTGAACAGATCCAAACTTGGGGAATCTTGTCCACAATGCCTGTGGAAAAGTGTGTTTGAATGAGCCATCCTTAGACAGTTATTTAATAGTGCACGTATATCTGTGGGAAGCTAACTTGAAAGGGATCTGAGGACCATGGCTCCTATGAGGCATCCTGGGTACCTCACCTCTTACTCCATAATTCACACAGGTTCCTGAGACATCTCATCCCTTCAGGAGCAGAAAAGCAGGTGCCAAATCAGGCTGAAGGTGTCTTCATTGATGTGCCTCGGAAATTGCTTCAGCTCTAACCTTGTGGCTGGCACAATGTCCCACGGGGCTGTATTCACTTTGATATGTTCACAAGACCACCTTTTTCCTTGGGCATTCAGGTTCCACTGGGAGAGAGCAAGCGGAACAAAAATGAGAAAACTCATGGGTTGAGATAAAGATAGTTTAATAGGGGAGGGAAAGAGAAAAAAACAAGTGGGATTACTCACCCTGTCTCACAGGCAGACCAGCTGAGCAATGACCACCTTGGAAGCCAAAACTCCATTGTTCACTTCCTCTACCCATTTTTATTCCTGAGCATACAATCACTATACAGTATGGAATATCCCTTTGGCCAGTTTGGGTCAGTTGTGGCTCCCAGCTCCACTGGAAAGCTGAGTCTGACTTCACCAAGTGCCAGCTGGTTCTAAGCACTGCAGTTCAGATAATGGACCCAGGATTTCAGTACTAACACTCCATGTGCAAAAGAGACACACAAAACAGCTAATGGTCAAACTACCTACACCTGGACATGGCTAAAATGTCTTTTCTATGGCTACATATTTCATAGGAGAACTCTTTCCTATATGTTTGAGCTGTTAAACCTAAACCAGTGAGTCAGGGCTACAATACTGGGAGCAAAGACCTCAAAGTGTTTGTGTTTACAGTCCAGCTTCTGTTTATATTTTTCCCTTCAGCAGCTGACATCAAAGTGGGAGAAAGACGTGGGTGGCCTGTCCCAGGGGCTGGTACTAATAATTGCAATTAGGAAGCTTCATAAGAATACACCCAACATTTAAACAGAGCATCCAGTGTTTTGTAGCTTTGCTACACTATTTAACTGTGAGTGCTAATTTAACTAAAAAAGGTTGAACTTTTTTTTTATGACAAACATTCAGTTTGTTTAGGCTTCTATGGATTTCCAAGAGCTCATGAACAAAAAACCCCTGCACTGAAGCCATCATGTTCATTATTTCTTCTGATCAACCAAGTTAAAGTTTCTTTGAGAAAACAATATTATTTGAGCCCATCGCATGCACCCCACCAGTGATAAAACAGCTGCATCCTGCCACCATGTCTCTGCCTATCTGTGCAGGCTGTCTCTCTCTTTATGGACATTCAAAACATTGACAGGAATCAGCCCACCTTGCCCCAGCTATGCTCACTAGCTCATCAACTTCATTGTTTTGTATGTCTCCTAGAGCCTGCTGCTTATTTTCCATGCTCCTTGCATCCACATACAGACAGTGCATTAATATTCTTCATCTTCGCTTGTTGAGCTACTCCAGCTTCAGTCTTACCTGTAGGCTGGAAGTATATCTCAGATTATTTGAGTTGGGTGAAAATTTCTCCTCCTTCCTTCACACTGAATTTTACAGCTATCCAATAATGGTTTTGGAACTGGGGGTTTGGTACCCTGTTCTGGCAGAGTAACATTAAACAAAAATTGCTTGTATCTAAAAATAATACATGATAATTTTGTTCTCTGTCAGAACCTGGCACACTGCATTCTCTAAAGGGAGATAAATGAATATGTGAAAACATTTTCAGAACAATTGCTTGTCTATAACAAGTCAATATGAAATCAAGATAGAATTTATACTTTATCTCTTCATAAACACTTACTGAGCTATGTTTCATCATTCAGCATGAACCTTCTGGAGGCCCAAGAATGAAGTACTTGATCTTTCTAGAGTTTTCAGTTCAGAAGGAGACAACACACTTGAATATTCATCTCTTGGACAGCAGGCACAGATTACAACCCTTTCAGAATTTCTTTGTGGAGTGAGGAAATCATGATCGTCTTTCATTTTTCTCTCAATTTCCTGAGAAAATTCTGGGCAAAGCAACACATACCAATTTCCTACAAGGAGTTCTACATGTTAATTAAATCTCCTGAGGGTCATCTCTCCCAGTCTGAAACAAGAGCCAGACACTTGCCAAATTACATCATTTCACCACGAGCAACTTCTCTAAGTCTCACCCATGTCAGCCATGACAAAAATTGTGGTCATGCCCTGATCATTTCTCCTTAAGACTGCTAGAGCCTTCTCTTCATTTTCACCTTTTTCCTTTGCAACCTATTTCAAATGTCTCAGTAAATCATCTGCCTCAACAGCAGCACCTCTGAATTCTTCCATCATCTTCCTTTGGCCTCCTGCAGTAAATTTCAGCTACCTGTGCTTCCCTTCAAGGGTCCCCAGAACACTGCCCTGACTTACAGCACCAACTGCAGCATTTCCTGCCCTCATTTCCACTCAGCCAGTACATCACACCCTGGTGACGCCCTTATTGTCTCCTCCATGCCCCAGACCATCCTCAAAAATGGAATTCTTCTTGTATGCAGTTTAGAAAGGAATGCATTTCTGTTTTCATACATCCTTTCTCAAAGCACACCTTCCTCTGTGGATATGCATTCCTCCAGCCCTTCCTTCTCCATTATGATATTCAGACAAGGTCAAATACTGCCAAAACTATCACACCCTGGCCACTAATGAGCACCAGGCTTGTGTTTGCAATTCACTGGTTAAAAGCCCCCGGTGGCAGCAGCATTTTTCAAGCCCTGTACAGTATCCACCTACTTCTAGACATCAATAACTGATAAAACTAAGAGGCCTGGAATAAAATTCTAGTTTCTTTCTTGTTCTACAGATGGAGTCCTGCTACATTTTTAAAAACAAAATCCCTTCCAAGGTACAGAAAGAGTCAAAGTGAAGATCAGGTTTTCCTGAGAGCTCCTCTATCCTTGACTGGCTGGCTGAGGCTGTGCCCAGGACACTTTTGTTCTCCTGCCATAAGGTGTCTTCAGATTTGGTCCTAGTTGCTCTCCTTATTTAGAGAACTCCTCGAAGAGAAGAGGCACTGCAGGCTCACTGCTCCAACAAGTGATGGAGGATCTCACCTGAGCATTGGAGTCCCATCAAACCTAGTGGCTTAGCTATTGGAAAAGGATCTATTTTCCAGCCATACAGAATGTGAATAACGTGAGGCTCGGTTTGTTATTATATTTGTCCACCTGGGCTTAAAACCATGACATTGTGTTTGTAGTGAGAACAGTTACAGGACTCTGCTTCTTCTGCACCATTTAGAAGTGTGTGAAGGGAGCATAAGAAATAGGAAGTGTTGTATATTTTCTACAATGCAGTATTATCTGGCAATTTTGCAAGGATCTAGTGAGAAAGTATTGCAAACATATCTCACATTTAAGCTAATAACTGCAAATTCACTGGCATCACAGAAGCAGTGTTGGAATTATGCAAATACTGTCTCTCTCCTTTTCTTTTGGCCTTAGCTACTGTAGCTAAAGGGACCCTTGCTCATTCCCTTTCTGAAATTTTGGGTTGACCCTGCCTGGATGCCAGGTACCCACCAAAGCCTCTCTATCACTCCTCTCCTAAGCTGGACAGGGGAGAGAAAATATAACAGAAGGCCTATGGGTTGAGATAAGGATGGGGAAAGATCACTCGCCAGTTCTTGTCGTGGGCAAAACAGACTCAATTTAGGAAAATTAGTTTAATTTGTTACCAATAAAAATCAGAGTAAAATAATGATAAAAAAATCTTAAATCACTTTCTCCCCACTCCTCCCTTCCTCCCAGGGTCTACTTTACATCTAAGTTCTCTCAATCCTCCCCCCAGCAGTACAGGGGGACAAGGAATGGGGCCTGTGGTCAGTTCATTACACCTTGTCTTGGCTACTCCTTCCTCCTCATTGGGAGGACTCCTCACATTCCTCCCCTGCTCCAGCATGGGCCCCTTCCACAGGGTGCAGTCCTCAGGAACAGATTGCTCCAATGGGAGTCCCTTGCAGGGTCACAAGTCCTGCCAGAAAACCTGCTCCAGCCTGGGCTTCTCTCTTCAGGGGCCCACAGATCCCTGCCAAGAGCCTGATCCAGCACAGGCTTCCCAAGGAGTCACAATCTCTTTTGGGCACCCACCTGGTCCAGGCATGGAGTTCTCCAGGGGCTGCAGGTGGATCTCTGCTCCACCATGGACCTCCATGGGCTGCAGGGACACAGCTGCCTCACCAGGTTCTGCTCCACAGGTTGCAGTGAAATCTCTGCTATAGCACTGGAGCACCTCCTGCCCCTCCTTCCTCACTGACCTTGGGGACTGCAGGGCTGTTTCTCTCACATATTCTCACTCCTCCAAGCAGTTTTTTCTCTTTCTTGAATACATCATCCCAGAGGTGCTACCACAGGCGGATGGTCTCAGCCTTGGCCAGCAGCAAGTCCATCCCGGAGCCTGCAGGCGTTGGCTCTGTCAGACATGAGAGAAGCTTTCAGCAGCTTCTCACAGAAGCCACCCATGTAGCCACCCACTACTGAAACTCTGCCACAAAACCCTAACACAGCAGTATTTTCTACTTTTCCCTTTTCTGGATCAGCTATTTGATTTGCACTCAGAAGCTGTATCTTCCAACAAATATAAATTATGCACATAGTCTGTGTCATCTATTTTCATGAAATACATGTTTGCCTTCTCTATCTGCAGTGAGGCTTCTGTGTATGCAAAAAAAGAGACTTGCATACGAGAGCACACCTTCCAGACACCAAGCTGGCTCCTTTGAGGCAGGACTCACTCTACTGCACCCCTCCTCACCTCAGTCTGAGCCTGATGTGCTCCTAAAGATCAGACACCTGAGTTTGGGTCCTTTGAGGAAGCGCTTTAAATGCCAGTGGGACGGGTGCTGCATCTCATGGTGTAGTGTCTTGTGCTCACTGACAAAATGCCCACCAGTGCCAGTTCCCAAGAGCAGGAGGTGATGAAAGGGTCAGTACGGGACTTTTGCCAACATTTAGATCCTATCTAGGGATCACAGCAGCTCAGTTACATCAAGGCTTAGCAAGCTTGCGAGTTCCTGTAAGCAAAACCTAGGCTTCAGTGTTACAGTAATACAGACATCTACAGGCTAAATGGGATTTGAACACAGGATTTGCAACAAGTATTGGTGTCATTCTTGGACATGGCACTCGAAGCAGCCATGCAACTTTTGAAGTACTCATTGTCCAACACTTAAACAACAGAGTAATTGCACACATAAATGGCCAGAATTAGCCAGGTTTCACTACTTGCTGTGTTAGTACTGATGCAACATAACATCACAGTTATTGTATTTTACAAATGGGTCCCTTCACAGTTGTTCCAGAGAGATGTAGGCTAATGAAGCAAAGTTCTGTCATGGACTCAAGAGGCAGAAACATCTCTGTAGATATTTAAAAAAGACCCTTGCTTGAGGGATTAATATTGATAGAATAAAATGGAGATAGAATAGGCTCTCTAGTCAAGCAATTCTTCCTATTACAGCTATCCTTCAGAAATAACAAGTACGTTCCTAAAGCTGTGCCTTCTGGAAATTTTGAGGAAATTTATGGGCCTTAAAAGTCAATGTTCTTAGACATCGTTAGACACAGAAGAGAGGCAAAATACAGAACAGAACTCTCTCAATTAAATGCTTAAATTGTTCCAGTAACAAACTCCCCCACATTAAACGAGATGACAACTAACTGAGGCATTTCTGATGTGTTCAGCTGCTTTGGTGCCACACAAGCAGATATCATCTCTAGAAGGTACAAGATCCAGCCTACAAAGGCTACTTTGTGCACTGTTTCTCTGAAACAATTTTTATAGCAATTACTTGGAAATTATGTTCCACTGCATTTTGCCATTAGCTTCAGTGGAACCAGGCTTTCATCCATTTCATATCAGCTTTAGGGTTGTTTTTTTCTATTTTCCTATTTCTGGCATGATCCAGTTCAAAGAGTAGCTACAATCTGTCATCTCTTGGTGGATCCTGAATGTATGTTGGGGGGAGGCAAGGGAATTAAAAAAACCCCAACCTGCCAAGTCTTTCAGCCTTCAACCTTTGGTGCAGTACAAGGTTTACAAGATGATTTAAAATCTGCATGTGTAGGAAATAAGGAAGATGGGCTGACTCTATACAGAAAATGGGTTTGGGACAGACACAGATTGATGGCTTTGTGACAATGACACTGAAGTTAATAGCTGATACAGGCAGACAACAGAGTCTATTTTAAATTTCAAATTGAACTCTCTGTCGCTCACAGCATCATACTGACCATTCATTGCTAGACCTAATTTTTTTCTGCTAATGACTACAAGAAGCAGAATAGATAACGATGTGCGCTGCTGAACACTTGGGAAATGGCATTAACTGATTCTCCCCCCCCCTTTCCTGTTTTTAAAAACAACTATTTAATGATTACTAGGGGTGGCTATCCTTGAACACTCCTGAAGGGTAAAAATTAGTCACTCCTCTGGGGACATCTCTGTCGCCTTTCCTTTCCTCTTTGGAGACAGAAGGGGTGTAAATTGTGCTTGCAACAGACTGGGAAGACTGAAACTGCTAAAATATAAGACCTTGACAAAAACCCTGGAGATGATGTATCACCAGTCTCCTGGGCAGTTGCACTCCACATTCACATTTGCACACTGCAGATAATTCCTGCCTCTCAAAAGCCTGAACCCAAACTTCAAATGCAAATTGTCTTGGAGCTGGAAATTGAAACCTGCATGCACTGAGACAGTTACATATTTAAATAAAAAGCTGACAAACAAAAAACAAATCCTTCAGTCCAGGGGGAAGCATTTTTTTGCTGTCTGTTTCTGCCATTAATCCCTCCTGTTTCTCTAACCTGCACTTCAGGGGCAGAGATACCCATTGGTTTTGTACATCTCCACCCATACAAACAGAGATCTTACTTGGCATACCAGTACATGGCTGATCACCAGAGATTTGTCTTTATTACATGTCAGTGAAAGGCCTTGAAAAAAGCGTACCAACCATAATACAAGGGGCTTCTGAAATTTTATATGCATGGCACATGGAAGCAACTGAATTTGGGAATAAATATTTGTGCCTCAGACCTAAGCACAGCCAGCACACTTGCCTAGGGTGTGTTGCTGGCCTTATGCTGCAAGTCTGGGCTCTGTCACTGAAACTACTTTTCTTGGTAGGTGCTGTGTTAATGTGTGGCAAAATGGTAGTAGTGCATTCCATAATCTGCTTGCAAACTGTATTTCAAAGTATCAGCAGGCTGAAATTTCCACCTGCTTTCCTTACTCCAGTCTGTGACACATTTGCACATCTGAAGGATTTACTGTTTCTCTGCCTAATTTTCTGTTCAACAGGAAAACTAACTGAATTGGTCATATCAAGTTCAAAAGCTCTAATATGAAAGCCACCTACTTTTTGCTTGAATTAATTCCAACCCCACTCTGGCTTTGTAAAACTAATTTAAGTTATAGCAGTGTCTGCAACTTCCTGTTATAATAAAGTAAAATAAATAAATCTAATTGTATGTGGCCTTGCTACCACCATGAATCTGCTTATTACTTTCTAAATGGTATGGTATTCAATATATTCAATATATGTATTCATATATATATATATATATGTATTCATATTCAATAAAATCTAAGCTACCAAGTTATTTTGATGAGAAATTGGGACTGTGGCAATCATAAATATACATGTAAAAACCCATTTTCCTTTCTGTGAGAAAGAGAAATGTCTATGTTCTATTTCCATCCCTTACTTCTGTCTTCTGTGAGTGCTGGAGGGTATTTAATATATGGTTGCTCAGACTATTCACAATCTTTAAAAAAAGTTCTTGTCTCTAGAAAGTAATTGAAAACTTCCACATCAAACAAAAATATATGTAATATGTGTAAATCCTATAAAAGTAACATGTGGTTTACATAACAATTTTATAATGCTACTTCGTATCTGAGGCAAAATGTGATCAGATATTGTACATGCTTAGATCATGTGTGTCTGTCTGTGCTCTCCTGTACAGACTGTGACACCAGCTCATGCTGCAAGGCATGCAAGCACTACAGCTGGATTTGTTATAAGATGGGGAAGGGTGGAAAAATAGCAGCACATGTCCCATTAGTAACAGGCTTCCTAAGGTCTACTGAGTCAACAGACAGTAATCAGGTATCAGCTACTTCACTAGGAAATGCATCCCCAAAAACTAGGAGTGGGAGGCTTGGGATGTGAGGTTGGGAAGGAAGGAGTGAGAAACAAGGTTCATTTCTTTGTCTGCTCCAATTTCATTCCTCTAATAGAAATTCCATGAGGGCATGTTAACCTGAAGAGGAATTTCAGCAGCAAATCATCACAAAGAAGACAGGAAAGCCTCTTTAATGCTTGCAGGTGCCATCCAGTCCAGGTGCTCTCAGGAGCTCATTATCTGACAGTCATCTGATAAACATGCTTTACAACTGTAAGTCTAAAGGTGGAAAAACCAGTCAGGTCAGCTCAGTCCACCTCTTGCTCTGCCAATCCAAGACAAGATTCTTTTTTTTTTCCTTTTCCTAACATTTTGTTTAGCCTTGTTGTGTTGTTTAGCTTTAAAATTTCCAGTTAACCAAAGAGGTATCTTCTAAACTGCAAGGGAAATTAGTATTTCATATCTTGATGCTAAGAGGTTTCCCTCTTCACTGCTGTTTGGTGAAATAAGTTATTGTTTACCTTCTTTCACTGTTCTATAGTAGAGCCACTCTAAATCATTCTAATTACCTCCCCTTTGCATCTACCCAAGAATTTCTGTATTTAAGCCTTGTCTTTGCTTTCTCAAGTTATTCTAATCATTATTCATATGGGACCACATCAGTATTCTTCTCTTCTACTGTGTTAGTATCATGCTGACCCCAAAACTAATTCAGTATTTCATGCAGAATTACAGTATCAGAATCACTGGTTTCAGAGCAAGAACTCTCAGACTCCCTACTCTGCAATATTTGGACATGCATCCCAAAACTGCAATGGCTTTTTCCCTCTCACTGTATCCAAATTTATCTCTTTAATGCAGGTTTAAAATGTGCTTTCCTAAATCCCCTTTCATTGCCTATATGTTATGGCCAGGGGTACCCACCCAAGTTTTGATTGTTGCTGTTGTATTTCTTTATATTTTCCCATTAATTTTTGAAAGTTTTCCCACTCTAACAATGTATTTCAGTAAGCGATTGTCTTCATGAACTTCCTCCCCCTTCTCCAGGACTTTAAATACCACTGAACCCACTATATGGCTATTAGAGCAACTTCATTTCTATCCATTTCTACTCAGGCAACTTTAAAATTACAAATCTTTCTTTCTATTTAGGCAAATCTGAATTTATTTTTCAAGCAAGATTTTATGATAAGCACACAAAGGCGCAGGAGAAAATTTTAGCATAGACATGTATGAAATTCATTCCATTCATCCACTCCATTTCAACTTCATTCTGGAACATTGCTCTGTAGCTTTGGAGCAGGGGCAGTCAGCTGAAAGTCAGAGCCCAAGGGGCCAAGGGGGGCCTAAGCACATCAGGTCTTTTATAGGATTTAGGCAAAAAAAATTAGAGTTTCTACAACTTGAGCAGTGATTATCAGATACCATCAGCTGCTGGGAACACGTGCAGAAGCAGAACTGCAAGCAAGCTGAACATGGAGGCATTCAATGAGCTGTGATGCTCCCAGAGTTAAGGAGACACATGGAAACTTGCCTCTGTTTACCTTAAACACACTGATGGTCTTTACTGGGCCTAGCCTGGTGAGAAGTGCTGGAAAACACAGATTCTACTTCTGACAAAATTCAATCAATACAAACACTGTTTTAAATGACTCTTCACAGTATTATTTGTTCTGTAGTGTTGTAACAGATGCCACAACGCCCTTATGCAACATGAGCAAAAAAAAAAATCCTTAAAATTTACACAGACATTAGACTTAACAAAAGTTTTACTATATTGTATTTATTTAGCTCTTACATTCCACTTATGCATTACATTGTGTTAAATAAAAACTGGCATTGGTACATATTTTCTGTCACTTTAATGAATATCCTGCAATATATATCAGTCAGCTTGTTCTTTCTACCTATGGAATAACCTTCCAAGTCAGGAAAAGCCCCTTCTCTTTTAAAGCCCTAATGCTCTACCACATCAGACTTCATTACTATTACATAAGGGGAATGAAAAAACTACTCACTTCCTTCCCCAAATGTTATTTCTGCACTGATGTATTTGTAAATTCCTTTATAATCCCCCATTTCCTCTGCTAGCATGAAGCAATTAAACTAATCCATCCTCTGTCAACTCCAGCCAACTCATAGTGTCTTTGGGTGCCACTGTACGTTTTTAAAAGTTTTTTTCAACTTCAGGTCTTCAAACCTATATCTGGAGTTTTCCACAGTTTTCCACAGCAGTAGTCAGCTACCCTTCAGCTGTAGTGCTTTTGGTTTATGCAGCCATCCTGCACACCAATCAAATCTTGGTTCCTATGAGACCAGAATCCTTGTCCTCCTCCCTCTAAATCCATTCTTTAGTGATTAATTTGAGTAGCATTTGTGCAAAAGTTCCAGCTTCTCCATCAGTAAGAAATACTACAATCAGAGCAGGGTTTTTCTCTGGGACAACAAGAATAGTCATGGATTTAGCCTTGCTGCCTCTATGGAAGACAAGAGACAAGGTAAACTCCTTGCATCTTTCCTGAGCAAGGCATAAATCTGCTCTGAACTTTTGTCTTTTTATGTAAGAAAAACCTTGGACTTTGCATAGTGCCTAGCAGGCATCTTCTGTGCTGTGACACTGAACCACACACTCAATATCTGTTGTCTACAAAGGTCTTGGATTCGTGGCAGTATTTTAGAGTGTGTTAACTTGGACTATTTTCCACAAATATGTTTAAATTATTCTGCCTTGTAGCTCTACTCTCCCAGGTTCTATCTGTGCAAAACAAAACCCCAGGAAATCCAAACCCCTAAAATATTTTTGTATTCCAAAAATGTAATGATCGCATGTTCTGATATCTGCTTTTGGAAGTGTCAGCATGTTTATCCTGCTTCTGCCTTATCAAAAATATAAAAATAGCCACAGAATCATAGAATAATTTAAGATAGAAAAGACCTTTACGATCATTGAGTCCAACCATTAGTAAGCAGCTAAACATATTGCCAGTCACATGAAAATGATGCTCCAAGTGAAGAGGGGGAACTTCCAGAGCCGGGCAGAGCTCTGTGTGTTCAGGAGGGACAGCAAGCCCAGCACTGTTGCAGGCAGCAACTGTGAGAGCCAACAGCCTCATGAGGAAAGCAGGGGAGCGCCAGAAGCATGAAGATAATTTCAATGATATATAATGATACAACAGTCAATAATATATAAACCAAACACTGAAACATCTGTGTTTGTATTGCTTTACTGGTATTTGTAAATACCTCATCTGGTGCCATTTCATTAAGCAGCAGTTAAAGTTCAGTTAGCATTAATAAAATATTAAATTTCAGCACATGTTGACACCCAGTAATTCATTCAAGTGTTTCACAGCTGAGGAATTGCCACTTTTCTTCAAACTGTCATCTTCTTGGCCAAATCCTATACTTATTCATGGATCCGATAGCATTTGAATTATTTTCACTACCTTTACTTTCATCTGTGTAAGTCAAAGTGTATGGTTTTGGTCCAACACCTTGCACAGTCCTGCTTTGACAGTATTTACTGTGATAATTTACAATTCTGTCTATTTCTGCACTTTGCAATTTAGCTACTGCCCATCTATCCTGGTAGTGGTTTGAAGTGTTTCTCCTCTCTCCCAGATTAAAAATTGTAGTACAGACCTTGGCTACTGCTAGCAGCTGCACAGAGAAAGCTGAATATTTTATCACCCAGACATCTACTTGCAATAGCTGCACTCTTACTCACATTTTAGGTTACTTCTGCAGTGTTTGTGTGTAATAAAAAAATCACCAAACTTTAAACACATTTAGTAAGAAGACCTAGATGCCATATGAGCTGTACAGTGACGTCTCATCTCCATTTTCCGTAATTGTTTCAAAAATAGAACAAAAATATGAAGAACTGAGAATTTCACATAATTAAGATGATGATGCCGTTTCAGAATCCACTTCAAACATTTCTTCTAGTGTACTTGCATGCTTATGCATGCACTAAACAGAAAGCTGCCACTACAGCTTGCAAATAGATAAATGCATTTGCATTTTAAACCAACAACAAAGTAAAATCTCTACTTGCAGTCATCTCTTTTTCAAAAGCTTTGCATTTGAAATAGTTATGACTCTCACAGCTGCAGAAAAAATTATTATTTCTGACCAGCAAATCTGCCACAGTAGTGAATCCAAACAGGGAACAAACAATTCTGCTGCCTTTGCCACAGAGTAAGAGATCTACTCACGCATTTGCCACATGGGAGAAAAGAGAGAGATCTTATTTTAAAGGTGTTTTGACATCTACTCACATCTAGTTATTGTCATACATACAGACCACTTTCAACACCAGGTAAACTAATCAAAATCAACATTTTCTACCACTTTATTTTCAAGTGTAGGACTGGACGCCCATTCATCTGTTAATATTTACAGCCTTTGAAAAGAGAAACAAAAGACAATTATATTGTATTTTCAGGGAAAAGTCACAGAATGTTAACCAGGTGTGACTGGATCTGTTACCAGTGATTTTTACCTTAAGGAGTAGACAAATGGTTTGAAATTATTTAAAAAAATAAAGAATTAAAGAGATGGATAGAACAACAAAACACCTGTGAGGGTGGTGAGACACTGGAACAGGTTGCCCAGAGAAGCTGCAGATGTCCCATGCATGGCAGTGCTCAAGGTGAGGCTGGAGGGGGCTCTGAGCAACCCTGTCTGTGGCAGAGGTGTTGGAACAAGATGATCTTCAGGGCCCCTTCCAACACAAACCATCCTATGACTCCATGAAAATCAGTGTAACATTTTAAAATCCCCGAATCTCAAATCAGTAAGCATTCAGTATCAAACCATTAGACTGCAAAAAAGGTAGCTTTTAAAAGGATACCATTTAACTGGACACTTCAGGAGTTTCTGAACAAATCTTTCACACAAAACTACTATGGAGTCTGGCTGGGCATGAAATAAGAGTTAAAAGTGATACACAAGAAGCAAGTACTGAGGATGGCTAGTTTTCAACCTGACAAATACCAAAAGTGCCCTATGGATTTATCCTGAAACTGTTGTTTTATGTATCTTTTAATCTGAAGAAAAAGACACATAGTACACTGGCAGCATCTGTGGATAATAAAAAATTTCAAGATTATTTCAGAGCAAACAAAAATTGTGAGGAGTAACAAAGTTAGAACAAAAAAAAAGATTAAGGTTTATGATTAACTCAAAATAATGAACTGTTCATATACTCCAAAGTTTACTAGGACTGATAGTCACAGGGAAAAGATTAATGAGGTCTTTATTCAGTGCATTCTGATAAAAAAACCCAAAGTATTCCAACCATACATAAATACAGAAATACACCACCAGTCACAGTTGTTCAGAGCCAGCACGGCTTCATGAGGGGGAAGTCCTGCTTGATGAACCTGATTTCCTTCTACAACAGGGCAACCCTCCTAGGCGATCTAGGAAAGCCAGCAGATGTGATCTTTTGGGACTTCAGCAAAGCTTTTGGACAGTCTCTTACAGAAGCCTTCTGGACAAAATGTCCAGCACACAGCTTAGATAACTCAGTTACATGACAGGTAAGCAACTGGCTGATGGCTGATGGGTTGAGGACAAAGCATTACAGTGAATGGGGCACATCAGACTTGGTGACTGTCCCTTACAGTGAATGGGGCACATCACACTGGTGACTGTCCCTTACACTGAATGGGGCACATCAGACTGGTGACTGTCACAGTGAATGGGGCACATCACACTGGTGACTGTCACCAGTGGGGTTCTGCAGGGCTCCATCCTTGGCCCTGTGCTCTTCAACACAGGACTGGAAGGAATACTAAATAAGTTTTTGGATGACACTGAATCGGGAGGAGCTGCCAACTCCCTTGGGGTGAGAAAGGCTCTACAGAGACCTCCACAAATTAAAGGGTTGAGCAATCTCCAACTGTGTGAAGTTTAAGAAGGGCAAGTCCTGGATTCTGCTCCCCGGATGGGGCAGCTCTGGCTGTGTGTACAGACTGGGGAATGAAAGGCTCCAGAGCAGAGCTGTGGAAAAGGACCTGGGGGTCCTGGTCAATGGCAAGGTGAACATGCCCTGGCAGCCAGGAGGGCCAACCCTGTCCTGGGGGCATCCGGCACAGCATCACAGCCAGGCAAGGGAGGGGATTGTCCTGCTCCGCTCTGCACTGCGGATAATGATAAAACTACTGCAGACTGAATTGCAGTATCTGGTTGCTGATTTCAGCCCTCTGGTTTTCTGAAGTAACTTTCCTGTCTTGCAACTTTTCCTCTCTGTAGAGGCTATTTGCACTGCAGAATAAACTGCATATAAACATATGGTTTTATAATTTTTAATTGTATTATATATGGTTTTATAAATTTTAATTGTATTATACAGAAAATCCAAAAACAATTTATAAAACCCCTTTCTGCATAGGAATCCAAACTACTACTGTAAATTACTGAGGCTGTACAGCAGAATCACAGAGGTAAAACTTATACATTGAATCTTCTATAAAAACAAACGCAAAACCATTTACATTACTGGAAAACAACTCAACACTTTAATCTTTGAGACTTTGCAAATATTACTGCAATATAATTGTGGCAAAACATGTTACTTCTTAGAAGGAAGTTAAGTATATCCAAACAAATTTGTATCTTCTTCAGTTACAAAGATTGATTTTCCTTGCTCAGTTCCTCATTGCCAACATGGCATTTATGTCCCAAATAAGATTTCGTAACTGATCCATGATCTGCTTCAGCTGCTGATTCTTCTGTTTCAGTTTCTGTGGGAAGAGTTTATTAGAAGTTTTTTTGTGAACAGTTCAAATAGTGCACTCAAAAATTCAACAAAAGTTACAGTGCTATGAAATGCTATATAAATCTTTTTCTCAGTTGTCAGTGAGCACTATTAGTGGGATAATACATCCTCTTTAAAGCACATTCTAAAAATACAAGAAAGCCTCAAAAGTTAAGGACCATTGCTAGAGGGGGAATGCTGTTTTGTTTCACAGCAGCCTTTTATCAAAACACCTGACACCTTCAAAAGCTGGAGGCTTTGTGGGGATCAGTCCTCACTTTGAAAAGTCTAAAAGAGAGCATCCTAAGCTGGAAGCAAAAATATGGGGAAGCAGGTAAATTTATGTGAATATGTGTTTTATAAATTTGGTTTCAAGAAAAATGAGGCATTAACAGTACAAGTTTGAACAAAGCAGAGGGTACAGGTGAAACAAATCGAGCTTTTGCAGCACCTTCTGCTATGTAGGTCAACTGTAATGCTTTAAGAGTCCTGTCTAGAAAAAGGTTTTCCCAAGCATCCTGAATTTTTAAAAATTATATATTTGTTTTGCAAACTGCAGAAGTATTTGGAGGAATAGGAGAACAGCAAACTTGTTTTTATTTGGTTGCATAGCCAAAACTTAGAAATTATGTCTCTACAGAAGAAAGATCAGGGCATCAAGACATCATACAATTTCCCTAACCTTTCATGTTTCACAATAATACCCATATTTATTGTTTCATTTATTCATTTTCCTGCTCAAATCAAAGCTGTTGAGAACTAAGTTAGGTTGTTGTTAACAGTACCCAGTTTGTCCTTCATTTCATTTCATTCTGATTTGATAAGATGTCAGCCTTCCAACACTAGAGATCAAACTATTTATTCATTAGGGAAGTCCAGAGTTCCAAGTAAAGTAAAAGCCCAGGAAAGACTTGCTTCCATCAAAACAGAACAAAATCTTTCAGGTTTGATGAAAGTTTGTTATTTGCACTACACAAAAGGCAATACATTAAAAATTACTCAAATCAGTAATACAACTGAAGTTCCTGGAACAGAGAGAAAATGAAGTAATATCCTGAAAATTAGTCTCCTGAATTTTGATGCAGTCAAACACAACAATATTTTTACATTGCCAGCTGGTCAGCTGGGAAAGAAGTCCAGAGAAAAAAAGGAAGCCTATTCACTTCAGACCTGTAAAAAGCAGTCTGCAGTAATATGGTAGTTAGGCTTAGATTACATGGGGACCATAGTAAGGGAAATACTCC
Source organism: Emberiza elegans (assembly GCA_024865655.1). Classification (NCBI taxonomy): domain Eukaryota; kingdom Metazoa; phylum Chordata; class Aves; order Passeriformes; family Fringillidae; genus Emberiza; species Emberiza elegans. The sequence continues at coordinate 29,935,623 of JALJVW010000175.1, read as the reverse complement.
TAAATATAGACTTTGCAAGACATTGGAAGAGACAACACTTAGATCTAGACTCCCAAGAAGATACAAAAACATATGCAGTTCACATGCACTAACATGGAATTCCTAACCAAGCATTTGACAGGCTGAAAAGTGTTTTAAAGAAAAATATGCACATTTATCTAACGTTTCTTTCTTTTCCATTTGCTGATCCAAGACTTCACAATATAGAGAGAGATTCACCTCCTAACTAAAGACAAGAGAGAAAGCTAAGCAGCATGTAATTACCACAGCACTGAAATGACAGAATTGCAAGGGTCTTCCTACCAAAGGTCATAAATGCAAAATCCTGATGTTTGAGAAAGCACAAGAGGGATGAGATAAACAAGCATGTTCATGGCATTTTTAAACATAATTCTGTTTGCCATCCTGAGCTTCCAGTCCTAGAGAAATCAGTGACTGTTACATCAAAACTACTAGTTTAATGCAAGCTGTAACTCCCTCATACTGAGGCCATGCCATTTCAAGGTATTTCAAAACCTTCATCAATGCAAATGAAGGCTGAACAGTTGGTGATGATAATTAGAGTCACAGACAGAAGTAAGAACCATTGACCTCTGAGAAGTAGGCTGTTTTCTCTCTCCATCCATGTCTAATTGTACTGTTAAATACTGTTACTCACATGAACTTTGTGTAAGCTATGCCCGAAAGACTCATTCTGTAATACTGTTTTCCTTTCTTGTGGAATTATTATGACATTGTAAATTGTTTGATCTTTATTTGATGCCGCTTGACAGGGGAACATTTAGACAGGATTTCGTTTGTTTTCAAAGCATCTGTAAGGACAAGAAGTATAAATTTGTTTATTTATCTGAAGATAATTTTAGATCCTCATCTTTAGTGAGGAGCTAATTTCTTAGCTCTTCTACTTATTCTGGAGCCAGAAAAAACATCTAAGATGAAGCACCATCACTGGGTTGCTAGGCTGTTGAAAGAATAAAGAGAGGAGAGAAAAAAATCTACTTCAGAGAGCACAGTCTCCTAATTGAAATGCATACAGTGATCTTTGTTACTGATCTTTGACAGGCAGTGGTCCACACCACAAAGTACTACATAATTAATATGTTCTGCACCACTGGAAGTGCTGGCCTCTGCTTAAGACTTTGCTGAGCCAGTAAGAACATCTCAACTCAAGCCTAACCTTGAAAAGATAGGTGAAATGGTCTTCTTGGGAAACGAGCAAAATCTTTAAGCAGCTTTTGCAGCAGTGACAAATTTTCATTTGAACAGATTGCTTGCAAGTTGTCTCCCACTCTTTCCTCCTTCTGTTGAAATGACTTAGTTGAACTCTAGACTGCTTCTCAGGATTAACAGTTGTATGAAACAAGAAAAAGTACTTCATCCTACATACATGCTACAGCTTCTGACTGTTTTTAGATAGCACAGGGAAAATCTATGAGGCAGTTTATAATGAGTTTAAGAGACCTAAATTCAAGTTACATCTGTCAGGCCTGTTTCTGTTAGTTCCTCCCTGTCAGAAAAGTGATCTGACTGCAAACCTACCCTAGGGGATCTTCTTTGGTGATTAACAGTGGGGACCATTTTGACTGACCTTGCAAGTATTATGGCCATCATGATGGGGCTGGCAAGGACTGCACCTCCCAGTAACCAATGAGACCTTGGCTGGCTTAGGTCAGGTAGGTCATTTATGAAAACATTTACTGAAGCACAAAACCCACATAAATGAAACGAGGTGGGAGAACCATAACAAAGATCCAGAAAATAGCTGTCTTTCAAGGAAGAAAAGCTGCCATAAAGAACCTGCCATGTTTCATACAGATTTGGGTTCAGTAGGACACAGTAATTTCAACTTTGACTGAAATACATTTTTTACCTAAAGTCCTTTGAGTCATTATGCTGCACTCAATCCATTTGTTAGAAATCCCTTATTCAGGCAAAGGAAATAATGTAAACACCATGGAAGAGTAAGATCATCTTCCAAGTGGTGCTTGTAAAAACATCAACAGTACTTGTCTAAGTTGTACAGGCTCTTCTTCTGCTTAAGGAAAAAAACAAGAAAAGATCTGTTCCTATCTTGAAAATCTTGTATTGAAGACCATTCTCCTGAATGCTGTGCCAGCTGTGGTTTTTACCTGCTCTATTCAAGATCTACAGCAGTGCAGGCCAGAAGGACATCTCAGTGTCTCAGTGTAACATTAAATATTAATAACCACAGTACTTTTAGTTGCATAAATTTTAGCAAAATTTTAAAAAATTACATCTACTTTGTTGATTAAGAGTCTACTATAGAGAACTTGGATCACATTCTTTCCCAGGGGTATAGAATTATGGAACAGTTTGGGTTGGAAGGGACCTTCAAAGGTCATCTAGTCCAACCTTGCAAACAGCATGGACATCTTCAACTAAATCAGGTTGCTCACAGTCCAGTACAACCTGACTGTGCATGTTCCAGGGATGGGGCATCTACCACCTCTCAGGACAAGTGTTTTATCACCCTCAGCCTGAAAAATGTCTCCCTTATATTTCATTAAAATTGGCCTTTAGTTTAAAGCCATTATCCCTTGTCCTATCACACCAGGCTCTGATAAAAAGTTTGTTCCCATCTTTCTTATAAGTCCCCTTTAGGTACTGAAAGGCTTCTGTAAGATCTCCCTGGTGTCTTCTCTCCTTCAGACTGAACAGCCTCAATTCTCAGCTTTTCCTCATAGGAGAAGTGTTCCATCCCTCTGGTAATTTTTGTAGCCCTCCTCTGAGCCCACTCCAACAGTTCCATGGCTTCCCTGGACTGAGGAACCCAGAGATGGACACAATACTCATGTTACTCCTTCTGACCACTGAACTGCTGTAGGAAGAGATTCTTGAAAGCCTTATGAAAGGTGACAGTGGTCTCCATGTTTCCAGGTAAGCCAAGCCCAAGAAATACCTACAGAAACAAGATGTTTGTAATAGGAAGGTGACATTTATACTGTTCTTTTTTAAATGAATCCTTCATAATGAAATCTCTGAAGTATGAAGGTGGAAAAACCTGCTTTTTTCCTTTGGTAGTTAAGAAACTATCACAGTGCTGTTTGCATATAGCATATGTTATATGCACATAGCTGGAAAAAAAATATGATGGAAAAAGTGCCCTCAACACTTTGCTCGAACTCTCTTAAAGCTGCCAAGTAGTGTCTTAACTTATGGCTGCTCAACTGATACCAAGGCTCATTTTCCATCATAATAAATGCATATATCAATCTACTTAAAATATTTTTCCAAAGGGATGAAAAATATTAATCACTAATACAGTAACTGCTATGCAATTAAACATTAACACACTCACTGTCCAGTATCTCCAGCTTTTCCTGATGTCATCCACAGGCATGACTGTTCTACACTTAGCAGAAATGAGAGACTGAATTTTCTGCCTTACACCTCACCTGACAGCTGAAAGGAAAACTGCTCCTTCTGCATGTGTAACCCTGTGTTCCTGAAACAAACAGAAACACCAGTGACAGCCTGTGCTCTGCTGCAAGCTCAATACTTTTCACCTATTGACCCAGTCAGGATTGTATTTATGCACTGATCTGTTGTTCTGAGAGGAATAAGCACCTTCATTCAAATAGATGGATGTTTGCTTCATACCAATTATTTATCATTTGACAATGAGGTCTGAGGTCTTATTTACAGAGTTCCATCTAAGCTCTGTAGCTTGTAATGGAATTATTCATTCCCCAAGGTGCTTCTCCACCACACTTCTCAGTGTTACATCCCCATTCTTTATATGAAAATCCCACAGATCTATGATCCTCAGCTACAGATGGCAAACTCAGTCACATGAACACTACAGATAAAACTGCAGTGCTGCCAACTTTGTCCAAAGATATTTAAGATTCATGTTCATCTCTAAATTTTGTATTTTAACAGCTTCCCACATATTCAAAGCTACCATGAGCCATAAGGGGAAGAATGAACAACTACCACAGATAATTTGTGGCAGAGAAAAAAAAATTCAGCTCCCAAGAGCTCCCTTAGTTAGTTACACACTACACACAATAAATCCTTCCTTCTCATTCCCAAATTCCTTGCTTACTCCATAGCCTAATGCCAGTTAGGCAATTCACAAACCAGGATTTTTATAATCTTATTTACTACAATACTAATTCAATCTGAATATTGCCTAGTCTGCCACAAAAGCAGAATAGCTCAAAGAACTCTTCCAGAATAGAAAGTGGGAAGGGGGTAAGAGGAACCAAATGTGGTAATGCAATAAAGGTTGTGTAATATACATCTATATGAGGAAAAAAGGGGACAGTTGGGATTTTATAGGCAGGTTTATGCTCACCTTTTCCTAACTTTTTTCAACTTTGTGTGATATGGTTTTGATATGGATACAATGAGAAAAAATTTGTGTGCAACATTTTATACAAAACTCAAAAGGAAATAATTTATGATCTGGGATAAAAATACATCTGAATGCTGAGAAAGCTGGTTTATGACATAAGAAGACCACCATCCTTAATTTTCTATTGGAGATGGGGGATATGCATCTGATGAAAAAGGAAACATTTCAGCTCATTTCCAAGAAAGACAAGGAGGGGGATCCAGGAAACTACAGGCTACTCAGCCTAACTCTTGACTCCAGAAAGACTTTGCAGCAAATCCTTCACAAAGTCATATCCAGACACATAATGATAAGGTGACTGGGAACAGCCATACTGGATTTCCTACAGACGCCTTGTGCCTGACCAACATAATAGCCTTCTACCAAGAAATGACTGGCTGTGTGGCAAGGGGACAACAGATTTTCTTCACTTTCATAAAGTAAAATCATTAATAAGTCAGGCTTTTGACACAGACTCTCATTGCCTTTGAGCAAAATGGAGAGATGTGGTTTGGATAGGTGAATTACTGGGTTGGTGGAAAACTGGCTGGACTAGGGGATTCTAAATGCTGGGATCATCAGTATTAAGATCAAGTGCTAGTTGGTCACCCTTGAAGCTTCTCATATTGATACTAAGGTGAATATTCTTAATATCCTAATTAATGACTAATCACACTTAATGACCTAATTACCATATCAAAGCTATCAAATTGATGGGCAATGCCAAACTGGGGAAAATGGAACATATACTCAGTGGTGGGATCTTGGATTTGGAGGAACCTCATCAGGTGGGAAAGGCAGGCCAACACCTATCTCAGGAACTTCAATAAAAGCAACATCCTACATCTGCACACTGAATAAACTCATACAACAGCAGAGGCAGAGGGCTGACTGAATAGAAATGAAATTTGCAGAAAGGGATCTGAGGTCCTTTTAGATACTTTCTAACAAGTTTAACATGAGTCATCAGCAGATCTTTTTTTGCAACAAGGAAGACAAACTGCCCTCTGCCCCATATTAGCAAGATTGTACCTCTCAGGTCAGGTGAGTACCTCTCATTCTCTCCTCTATTTGGCTCTGGAGAATGACTGTCCAATTTAGGGATCAATACAAAGCTCTAGCATACTGGATAATGCCCAGTGGAGGACCACCACAATGATTAAAGCTGTGTTTGTTATCTCAAGCGGAGATGGCCAGAGGGAAGGATCACAGTGCTATCTTCAGCCACCTAATGAAGCTCACAGAAAAGACAAAGATGGACTCTTCTTGAGTGTACACAGCAAAAGGATGAGGGGCAGTGAATATACAAGTTATGACAAAGAAAATTCCAATGTAACATTAGGAAAATATTCACAGTAAAAGTCAACCATTAAGAAGGGCCCAGCAAAGACAGAATTTCAATCCTTACAGGTATTTGAAATGCTGGAGCATGGACATGAGTTGGAGCAGCTGGATCTAACTTTGCTGGTTGACCCTGTCTTGGGCTGGGGCCTGAACCAGGTAATCTCCAGACCTCCCACTGAGCCTAAATTCCTCTGATTCTACCATTGCAGAGAGTCAGTTTGGTACTCAAAAATTCGTGGAATTGTCTCCAGTGCAGATTAAGCTGCCCAGAAGGTGTCCAAGTAACTAATTCTTCCCCCCTCCCCAAAGCATACCTTTGTGCACACTCATATTTTGGGTGGAAAAGGACTCTGCACATATAAAACCAATTAATATACATGCAAATACCCTGAAAGGTGGTTTAAAAGGAATTTAGGCTTTCTGCGTAGTCCTAAACAGCATCAGCTGCAAGGCACAATGTTTGTGCTACCAAAAAAAAGCCCAGACCTAAACTTGTTACTTAAGCTTAACTTAAAAGTCTGTCATGTAGATTGTCTTTCTCTCCCTTAGCAAGATCACTGTTAAACACTTAGCAAACATTAGTTAAGAACAGCAAATACAATTCTTTTCTAAGGGCTACCTGGAATGTCCAAATGCTATTTTGCTTTGTTTTCACCCAAATATACCTACACTACTCATTATGTGATGATTTTCCTAAGTGCTTCATTGAAACCTGACCTACAGCATGAAAGAAACCTAAGCTGTACTTGTTCCATTTCTAGAAGTGAGCAGTAAAAAAAACTGTTGATAGGGCAGCAAAACAGATTAAATCATTCTCAATTTTTGATTTGGTATTTCTGTTTCAAGTCCTGTTAAATGTACTACAAGACCAAAGCCTGAAGGTGAGCCTGACATCTTGAAAATAATACTGATGATTCTATACTATAAAGATAAAAATAGGCAGAACATTAAACACTTGAAAAACATGAGCAGAAGAGAGGAAATCTTGGTAACATCTTCCACTTGCTGCAAATAGATTAATTTCAATGAAAACTGGATCAAGACATGTACTAAAAGACCAATTCAAGTGCTAAACTGATTCTGGAACACTAATTTATTCTGAAAATTTCAACCACCTCAACAATTTATAAGCCCTGAAAACATATACAGATAAAAAAGAATAAGATACCTTTTTGGGAACTGCAGGAGAGAATTGTTTAAGACTAGAGATAGAGGTAGCTAGTGCTCAAGAAATGGTTTGTTTTGTAATAATGGTAGAAGCTTCTTATTGTGGGCAAAATTCCCTTGTGCTATAAAGCTTAATAGGTTTTATTTAAACCTACAGTTGCTAATTACTACTGGATTGCTAGGACAGAAATTCATTGCCTTGTAAACTAATCTATATTTTAAATTAACAGACAAGTACTTACATAGCCAAGGTCAGCACATTAGACTTTCTGACCTAAAAGATAACTCTAAAACAGCAGAATAACTAAGTAAAAAAGGTGTCACAGTAAACCAATAGGAAAAGCTCCTGCAGTTTTTAGAAACTGTTACATGAACAGCTTCTCCTGCCCCATGAATGAGATGGTGAGCACAGGAAGCACCTGATGCTCCCCCCTCCTCCTCCTCTTGAGGTGCTCCCTCCCCAGACACCTGCAGTAGCAAAGGAAAGCTGCTGTTTTTCAAGTCAGTGGTTCATGGAATGAAGAGTTGTGAGAATATATGATCCACAAGGTTTATGAGAGCTACTAACTAGCTTTGGCAGTGCTCCACACAGTGGGGCAGTTAGTGTCTTTGACATACATCCAGAGCCACTGAAGAAATCACACTGGCTGGGACATCATGGCAAGAAGGGCAAAATTAAGAGATCCATGGCAGGTGTAAGAACTAATTCAAATATCACAATAGTGTCAAAGTCTTGGGTTATTGCAACAGTGATTTTTTGGTACCAACAACATGTAAGACTGAAAAAAATAATGCCTGTCAAGGCAAAAATGATTAGGTGAGAACAGGACAAGGAGCTGAAGGAAGATTTGGTCATGAATATAAAAAGCTTATTTAACTACCATGCTGGTTTCCCTGTCACAGTATTCTCATTAACATTTTGTATTACTGAAATTTTCCTAAAATTAATTCATCAAATTGAGTTGGAGGTGGACATTACACACTAGAGAGGCTTGAAGAGCTGTCAGAGGTGCCAGCTAGGAACCAGAGCAAGCCCTCCTTGAACCCAGAAGCTGGTGTTAGAAATTAAACCAATTATCTGATTCTAGTGTTTTTTTTCTTTGAAAAAAAAATTCCAGTCATAAAAGCACTACCTAGTCTGTAATGTATTAAAATTTGAACTTTGAAAATGGTAGTAGATGTGCTTATACAACTGGAGGGAAACAAAAGAAAAAATCTGTGAACTTTCAAAAACAAGAAGTTTAACTTTCTTTTGCTGCAGTTACTAACTATTTGTCCACAAGAATACTAGAGAAAATTCAACTATCTTGTGAAGATTTCCTGTGGAAAATCTGGAAATTAGGTCTAGGCACTTAAATATAAATACAGGATTTCACTCTATATTTATGTGAAGATTTCAATGCATTCTTAATTACCAGTTTGCTACCAATGGTCCTGCAACACCATCAACCTTTTTAAGGTTCAGAACTCTTCATAAAAATTTATGAAATTATTTTCACAAGATCACACCAAGGAGGTTTAAAACCATATTAGCATACAAGTACAACAACAAGGGCAAAACCATGTCACAGAACTATTAAAACCACAGCAAATATGGACACTTAAGCTTATTAATACTTAAAGATTGCAAATAAATGTGCATTAATTCACAGTACAACATTACATACAATATAATATATTCAACCCTGCTACATCAGCAGTGAAGAGAACGATTACAACAGGAGAGCTGACAACTGCATTTCTCTAAATTCAAATAGTCCTCAATTTTTCCTGTACAATATACATGCATTTTTCTAAATAAATGGGTTATGAAAAATTTAATACATGTATGATTGTGGAAGACAAATTAAAACATTGGAAATATTTTAAAAGCTGAAAATCGATCAATTATTCATTCCCTAAATAAACATTTTATCCATTTATTTCTTTTGTTCAGTTATTTTTGTATTTTTGTAGATTATAACTCCTTCTTACTGAGCATTTGCAGATATTACAGCTGTAGAAATATGTATTTAATCCTATATTTGTATTTTACAGATTGAAGAAACAATGTTCAAAATTGTGGTCTGGTAAAACTATGTATTTTTAATCTCTGTATTACATTAGCTTTTACTACAGCATAATTATTTTTAGATTTGAATCCCTCTTCACTAATTGTACCCAGTTGCACAATGCCACTCAAACTGAAAATTTAACATTTTAACTCATTCAACTTTTACAATTAATAGTACATTTTTTTATGAATGTGCCAAAATTCAGTAAATGTTCCTCTTTACAAAAGGAACAGTCTTTCTCAAACTGTCAAAATCCAGAAGGTAGCCCTGAAAATTCTTTACCAATTCACATAACTGTAATAATATTTACATCTGGTGTTCAATTATTTTTATACCTAAGGTAAATTTTTAAGACAAATTAGTTCAACGGGCACCTTAGTTCAGTTTGCACTGTCAATATCTAGTGGGTTACACATAAACATAACACACTGTACTCATAAAAATAAATGTCGGTTTTAAAAGAGACACAAGTTAGAATTGTTAGGAAACCCAATTGTTAGGAAACTCTACTGCCAGAGGTACAGATAAAAATAGTTTAACTAAAAGGTCAATCCTAAAATATTTATAAAAAAAAGTATTTATCTCCAGTTTTGATGGCAGTCATCACACATTCTTTATTTAGTACAGCAATCTAGATATTTAGGCTTTGTAATGTGAAAATGACATTTCTCAGTCCATGCCAATTAATTTCAACTCTGTTACCTTATTAACTTCCATGATTTCCCTTCTCTCTTCACTAGCAAAACGAAGCTGACTTGCAGCACCACGATCATCATGCTTGGAACCATCTTCTTCAACATATGGAATAAGTTGCTGTGATGACAAGAAACATCAGCTTTAGTTAAAAAAAAAAAAAAGAAAAAAGAAAAAAAAAAAAAAAAAAAAAGAAAAAACTCAAATACTTAGATTCAGGAAATACATGTGGTACTACCATTTTCTCCACAGGTTCTAACTACCCAAGAGAAAGTGGAGACAAGCCTGCTTGTCACCTCAAACCTAAAGGCCTTGCAATGACCTCAGTTGGTTCTCCAGGTAAACAATGTGCTACAATTGTGTACAATCTCACACATTACCAAGCCTAGACCAAAGAAATTTTGTAACTGCAGGCAGAAACCAGTCTTTCCATTTTAAGATGTTTTTCATAGATAATCCTTATAGTTTAATTCTGCAGATTGGTGTTTTAAAATTTACTATTCCACACTAAGAAATAAAACCACAAACATTAAGTTCTTATTATCATAAGTCATTTTAGTGATATACTGAACATAAATATGACTGGCTTTACATAGGTACTTGGCTAATTCTCTAGTTATGATTTTCTGTTTTAATGAGCGTCTGTTTGGCTACTTTTAAGACCAGGCCCACAGTTAACCTAAAACAAGTTTTTCTGTAAGTATTTCTCACCGTGGTCTCCTCAGACACACAGAATCACAGTTTGGTTTAGGCTGGAGAAGACCATAGTGCACTGTCTTTTTTGTAAAGCTTGGACAAAGTCAAAATTCCTTGATGTAAAATTTCTAAATGAATAGTACTATATGTTTCCTTCCTAGAAAAAGAGATCAAAAAGAAACACACTAAATACAAAACAAATACTTGTTTCTGTGTCAGAACACTCCCAAGCTACTAAAAATTTTTTAAAGGATAATACCTCCACAAAGTCCATAGTCTGACATTGCTTTTTCTGTCCTGAACTATGCAAAAGTACATCCATGTTCACAAACACATTACAGATAAATGGAAGACTGATATTGATAAAAGTGAGCAAGAAGACATTAGTTTAAAAGCCTGGGAGCAAGTTGCTCATCAAGTGCATATGAACTTCTTACTTAGGTTGGGGTGCAATATTACAAAGTGTTCAGTGCCTCCAGCCTCTGATGGAAAACTTACTTTGATTTATGCCACTAAAAATGGAATTTTCTTCTATACAAAAATTTTTGCAGCCATTCTTATTTTGCTTAGCAAAATGGACAAAAGCTACCACACTAAACTCTGCCATGAAAAAGTGGCAAATGCTGACCACTTACTACATTTGCAAACCATAAAGAAGAAGTAGTAGGGCTGCCATACGCTCTTGGAAAAAACTCTGATGGAAAAATAAAGTAGCACTCAAAGAAGAGCATTTCTTTAAAGCCTCCCTATCTTTCAGAGAAGATGATAGATAAAAAAAACTAAACAAAAACCAAACCTACCAAGAAAAGCTGAACTATACCTAATACACAAAAAAGCAGGAAATTTAATCTTTGTAGGCAGATCTCCTTCACAATTATCTCATGCCTTGCTATGCTAACGAAAAGTTAACAATATTTATTACACATCAGTACACATTACAAAAAATTATGAAAACATTTGTATCAATAAAAATGGAATAAGCAATACTAGTAGGTATAGCCATCTCTTGACTGTGCAAAAAAATAGTTTTGTTGATATTCTGTAAAGACATGGTTAGAATATCAGCCACTAAATAATACAATTGAGACTATTACTGAACTACTGGAAGAAGAATTTAAGAAAACTGATCCAGGAGGAATGGTGTGCTACAGTCATTCACTCTAACCAATAAAAACATGAGGAGGCAGGCATCTACTAAGTTCAGAGAAGAAAAGACTAAGAAGATTGAAAAAAAACCACCAACTATCAATAAAAAACTCTGCTGTGACTAAGTTATCAGTGAAACCTTGCATTTAAAAAGCCTGAAGTGACTACTTATTTTCTCTATGGAGATTCTTTTCCATCCTGATAATGGGAAAAAAATGTGAAAAGTTATAGAAAAAAACCAACCAAATGCCTCATCATTCCACTGTTATAAGGGAAAATAAGACACAATAAAAGCTTTTAAAGAGGACTCAAGTTCAACACACTGTGAAAACAGGATTTATTTTCTTAAATGGCAAAATTAACTTATTCCCCTGCTTGGTGTCAGGTTTCCAGATACATTTTTCTGAAACCCTTGTCAAAAGACAGCAACTGTAAACTGAAATAGCAGTCTAGAATTGACTGTACAGAATGGACTTCTTCATTTCTTTACTCCTATTCAGTTGAGACACACACTTCAAATATAATGCCTGTATGATTAAAATTCAATGGACAATCAAAAGTTCATTAATAAAGTTGCCTCAGAATCCAGAGGTCAGTAATTAAAGAATTTGAAAGTTCTGGTTAATATGGAGCAGGAACAACCCATATTGTAACAAAACCCAGGTTTATATTACTAGAAATTAGGAACAACTTATGAGGAAGATAGCATTTAAGATTTTATGAATAACAGCAGTATTATTAAGAAAAACTTTGACAAATCCTCCTTCCTGGAAGTTTTATGTTGTAACCTTTTCTATCACCACTGCACATTTAGGTTTGGTTAGCAGGTTAGGAATAGTTGAGTGAGGGAACTATGCAGGCACAGATTATTGGCTAAAGAAGGCAAATAATACTTATGACTCAGGAGCCAGGCTGACAGGTGAGAGCTTGAAGCAGGCTTTTTCCCCCTTTTTTCCAGTTGTTAAAAATTTGTCCTGATCCTCTTTTTTTCTAGGGGAAACAAATTGGTGAAAGTACCAAAAAGCCAGAGGGAAAAAAAAGTTAAAATCTTAAATTAAGTTTGCTTTCTTAGAATCACAGAATCAACTAGGCTGGAAAACACCTCTGAGACCAAGTCAAACTCATGACAGAACATTGTGTCAACAAGCTCTAATTAATAAACAGAATTCAGTCCACTGAATAATTCCAGTATCATTAAAGCTTGTTATGAGTCTCCTGCAACTGAGGAAGATGGATCATTTGCTATCCAGAGTGGTTATTCTGATTCACAATTTATACATAAATAAAGATACTTACTTCTATGGGAACAGGATCGAGCCCAGCACAGTTTTCATTACATTTGTCATAGACTAATCTCAGTTTTCTGAAGAGTATTGATAGCTGACGGAGATGTTCCTGCAGCTTTGCCAGTCTGTCTTGATATGTTGCAGTATGATAAGTAACACCATTTGGTAACTTAGAGAACCAAAACATTAAAAATATTAAAGTTTCTGTCACATGAAATGAATAAAGATATCAGACAGGTTTTTGTATATTTTAAAATAAGACAATCATACTTTTCTTATAGCAATCACTGAAATTTCTATTTTCTTTACTAGCAAAATTACATATTTTATGTGCCAAATCACTGCTGTCAAACACTCTCACGTATTCTACACTTTTGGTCATCATCAATCCCTCTGACTTTTCAGTGAGTTTCTTCACAATGCTTAAATATGACAGGGTTGTGACTGGGGTTGAGATTTTGTGTCTCAACCCCAGGCCACTCAATTCTGTGACACAAGAGTCATGAAAATACTGAAGGAGTGGGAATGATTATTTATCTTGTAGTCTCCACAAAGAAAACACAACAGAAATTTCTATGTTTTGTCACTAAGCAGACACAAATAAAGATTATGTTGTTTTTCCTAACAAAAAAAAAAGTAAGTTTTAGGTGGAAAGTATTACAGAAAAAGATCAATGAAAATTCCTCTAAATTTACTGCCCATATGTTAAAATTAGCAGAGAAACATAACTGACATATGAACAGACTTTATTGTACATAAAAAAAAATACAGTTACTAAGCATATTGAGAGTTTTTTTATTGGGAGGGCAACGACAATTCAGCATTTCTGAATTTCACTTAATATACAGAACTAAGCAAATATATTAAGAGTAGTACTCATTTCTTCAACCAATTCTCCTTTTCAGAGCAGTTTGACAGAGTTTTCTAAACGTCCTAAGGTGTCTCCTGAATCTATATATACTGTGTGTCGGTGATAAAAACATGGCAAGTTGAGTGTATAAACAGTTGTTTCTCACCTGCATGTTCCTCAGTAACTGGAAGATTTCCATGGTTCGAAAGACAATGTCCTGCACGGTCTCCTGGCCGATGCGGCAGAGGGAAGCCGTGTTCACCTCCCGGGCAGCCTGAGCCTGCGTCCCGGAGAAAGCGCCCGGCTGCATCCCTGCCCCGGCCAGGGGGGGGGTCGACATCTCCCGGCCTTGACCAGCCACACCAGGGCAAGCTGCACAAAGAGGTGATGATGGAAAGTTCAAATGCTTGTTTGACTCTATTCCAGCAAACTTCTGCAGGGTGGCAATCTCACTCCTCCCCGTACGCGGTTCTGTCCAACAGCTGAGGCCGGCTCAGGGCAGCACCTCCCGGACACCGCTCCCTGAGGCACCGCAGCTTTGCAGGGCGTTGGAACTGGGGGTGCCCCTCACGGACCTCCCTCCCCTCAGAGCCGTCACTGCGCTCGCCCCTGCCCCGATCCGTTCCAAGGGGAACGCGAGAGAGGTTTGTGACCAGCTCCAGCAGGCAGAACCGCATCCCTGGGCTCCGGTACCCGCCCGACCACTCCTCCCTCCGCTGACCCACCGGCTTGCGGGGCGAAGCGGTGCCCCGGCCCCGCAGCGTTCCCCGGCCCCTCTCCGCGCCGGCTCCGCCGCACTCCCCGTCCCGCCTCACTCCCGGTCCCGCCGCACTCGGGCCGTGCCCCGGATCTGCCGGCGGAAGCGCTTCCCGGCGCCCGGCGCCGTCACAGCCGGCGGGCGGCAGCGGCAGGCGGGGCCGGGGCTGTGTCGCGCCGGCTTGGGGCCGCCCCTGTTCCGCTGCTCTCCGTCGAGTATCTCGCTCGGGAGCCGGGGCGTTTTCCTGGCTTGCCAAATCCAGTGCAGGTTTGCGGGCAGGTCAGCCAGCACGCGGCCTCTTGAGGTTGAAAAGTTTGGTCAGAATCCCCAGGCAGATTCACACATTCCCACCACCCCTCTGTCAGATCATAGAATCATTGAACAGTTTGGGTTGGAAGTGTCCTTAAACATAATTTAATTCCAATCCCCCTGCCAGGGGCAGGGGCGCCTTCCCTAGCCCGGGTTGCTCAGAGCTCCGTCCGCCCTGGCCTTGAATGCTGACAGCTTCTCGGGCAACCTGCTCAGTGTACCGCCACCCTTGCAGCTAAGGATTCCTTCCTAACACCTAAAACATTCTGGTTTTCGATCTGAAGCCATTCACCGTTTCTTATCACTGAAGTTCAGGCTGAAGAGTCCCTCTCCACCTTCCCTGCAGGCCCTTTCACATACTGGAAGGCTGCTATGAGGTCTCCTCCCTACAGGCTGAACAGCCCCTACTTTCTCAGCCTTTGTAGGAGAGATGCTCCAGTTCCAGTCACACTGATAAATGGCTGAATACCTGTTTTGTGGGATGAGTATGTATTGCCAGTATACACTTTAAAACCTGTAGTAATTTTATAGCCTTATGGGTATACTGCTATTCCTTCCTGCATAGATACATTATTGCTAATACAGAAAAGCCTTAACACTTGTCCTTCCTGTGTCACAGTATTTGCATGGATATAAACCAGCTCCAAGTGCTTGTACCACACGAGTACAATTGAGGCATTTTTGAAGTGCAAACAAGGCCTATGTGAGGGAGAGGGAGCACCCAAAAAAAGAAACCAGGCAGGTTCTGTGAGGCCTGACAGGAATGAGCTGTTTCTAGAATAGCTAATGCTAACTGTCTTCCTAACAAAAAAACAATTCTTCATATGCAAAAATCAGTAATTACCCAAGTTTCTCTGTCTTTTCCAATTGCCATCATATCTAGGACTCTGTATTTGAATGATTGTGGCAGTAAGTATCTAAATATGCAGAGGACATTTATGTACCTGCAACTTCTAATGAATTCTTAGTACAGTAAAGGAAGTTGTGCTGTATTAAAACTGATCTTACAAATGATCTTTTGTGTGAAATGTTTTGCATTTGTAATGCTGTAAAATAAATCAGAAGTTTGATGCATGGTACACAGGAAAGAATGAAGAAAGCAGTCAATGAACATTCAGGAACAGAACCATATAAACTTGCTGCCAGAGGTATTTTGCTTCATAAAACATTTTTTACTTCAGAAACAGACTACTGAGGAAAAAGAGCACCCCCTTTCCTAAACTGGAGCTTTTTGCTGCCTGGCTAAGTTCTCCCTACTATGTCTTACTCAAGCTGCAATATAAATAACTATTTTAGCAAAGATCTTAGCATAAAGGATACAAATGATTTCTTAAGCAGAGAGGAAAAATGGTTTATAGAAATAAGAGGAGGATATTTTCAGAAAGCAAAAGAACATCCCATGGTGTCAAGCAAGACAATACTTGGGAAGAGCAGCCTCTGGAGAACTTCAAAGGGCTTGTTTGAAGGTTTCCTTCTCATTTCACTGTACACTAAGAAAATGATACAAGAACTGTTCAAGTGTTGAGCACAAAGGATATTATTTTCATCTTCTGACTGCATGCTCAAGAGCTCTGCTCACAATGCTTAACTTGCTGCCTCAAATCTGATGACATAAGAGTAATGAGGAATTCTGGCCACCTACTGTTCGGGGCTGCTGACAGACTCCATACCGAGTGGTATCCTGCAGTATAGGCCTGCCATGTACAGTAGGCAGCTGAAATACAGAGCCAAGTCTGCACATGGACAATGCTGGAGAATTTTGCTGGGAGGCCTAATATTCTTCATTGCCACCCTCTGGAACTGTCTGAGTCTGGGATTTCATTCCCAGACAAAGGAATCTTCTTTTAGATAAGAATGTTTTTCTGGTCGGAAGAGATAAAGATGAATTTGCTTTTAAAAGCAATCTATTAAGCAACCACTCTCTGTGTTCAGTTTGGGCCAAGTGCTTTCATCTGGAAGGTTTCCAAATTAGAGATCATCTTTTATATCCATTTCAGTTTCTGTGGCATGAGTTCAAACCAGTGTCTTAGGATTCTGCTGCCTTTGTTGTTGGGTTGTAGAGAAGCTACATGAAACCTAACAAAGAGCCTATGTCTGCATGTAATACTCTAGTCCAATCAACTTTAACCCAAATTTGAAATTAGGACTCTTTAAAGAGCAACTACTTCAGTGATTATAATTTTCACCATAATAATGGCTTTTGAATTTTTTTTGTATTATACAATATACCCTGAGCAACTTCAAAGATGGTTTTGCTGTGCTATATAAGGAAAGTAAAAATCCTCAGAAGTGAGGGAAAAGGATAATTGTTGCTTTTGTTCAAATAATTTTCTCTAAATTGGTTGATAACGCTTGCGAGGTGATGTGAATCATTCTGTTTGAAAATAAGCAGAACTGGTGAAATTCCTGGATTATCATCTGTTTTCCTCTAAGAAAGAAGAATTTACTCCCTCACAAGTCTCCTCACACTATTACTTAAGCAGTAGTGCTTTGTTACTTCTCTGAGGGTGACAGATGGGCTTAGGGGAAATGTGTTAACCACGGAAGGACTTTCATTCTCCACCCTGTCCCATTCAGTGTTTATGTGTTCATTCAAGGAGAAATAATGGGACTTTGTGGAACCTTTGCCAACAATAAACAGACATGGCACAGTTTTACTGTTACCAAGCTGTGGTAGATAACAGTATGGCACATAACTTTTTTAGTATGTGGCCAACACTTAAGGTAGGTGTTTAATTCAGCAGAGATTATATTTATAGACCAGAGGAAACAGTTAATGGCTGTGATTAGGTGAGGAGGACTGGGTGCTTGAGGAGTTTTTTTTCTGTGACAAGGGGGTTTTTGCAATGATGTTTTCCACACCCAGGCAGGTATTTTCATGAACTATGAAAGCATCCATTTAGAGGGAAGCAGGGCCATCTGTGGTAGTGCCATATAAGATGGGATAAATTAGACAGGCTCAGAGCCCAAAGCATCAGAGCAGAGAGTGATGCTCCATGCCCTTGCTCAGTAGGGGGTAAACACAGCTGTTTTCTGGACCAAGGGGAAGCTGGAACTGGGCAATGAAGAGCTCTCTGCCTTTACAGGATTCTCTTGCACAGCCCTTTGGTGTTTTAGGTGATAGAAGGACAGCAAGGAGAGTAAGATGGAAGGGGCTCAGCCTTGCTGCCTGCCTCTTGGCTTCTGTCATCTGTGTCCATAAGCAAACATGTCTATAGTTTGTGTGTGTTAATGGCACAGTCTGCCGGGCCACAGAGAAGCACGGTCATGCTGACTGGGTTTCATACAGGTAGTAACCAACTTCAGTGGTTTGCCACAGCCCAACCTCTCAATGTTCACAGAGTGGTCAGAAAAAATGATAGGAAACCACTGATTTCAAAATGGCTTTATGTGGCGGGGTGGCTGCCAGGTGCCCACCACACCACTCCACCATCACACTCCCTCATTCTCCCCCTCTCCCTCCTCAGCAGTACAGGGGGAGAAAATGGGATGAAAACCTCATGGGTTGAGG
This sequence comes from Emberiza elegans, assembly GCA_024865655.1. NCBI lineage: Eukaryota > Metazoa > Chordata > Aves > Passeriformes > Fringillidae > Emberiza > Emberiza elegans. The sequence continues at coordinate 29,917,450 of JALJVW010000175.1, read as the reverse complement.
TCTGCATGTGGATGCACATCCTCCCACAGACTGGCCCAGATGGCACTGCTGGGCTTAGACACTGTGAGGCTCGCATTGACAATGTGTGGGTTACTATATTTACTATATGGGTTTACTATTTCCCATAGGATAAAAATAAGCATTAACAGAATATGGGGAAGTCAGGTGCAGTGTGACAGTCCAGCCTTCATGTGGGCTGTTTAAAACATGATGCGGCTTTTGATTCTCACTCTGCAGTGGGTCCTACACACCATTTCTTGATCTTGACAGGCATGTTGTATCATCAGTTCTCTACTTCTCTGAAGTTTCATTCTTGACATTCAGCTCAGGAATGATGCCCTTGGCCCATTTCATATTCCTTTAAACACTGAAGAACTAGTTTTGTAGTCAGTTGTTTCTGGTATGAAAATTCTTATCCCTCCCCATGTTTTATGTGATGGGCTACTATGCCCGGCAGCTGGTACTCTCCCTGTAATTGTGACAGAAGAAAAAGGAGCAGCAAGACTTATTCCAGGGTATCACAGTGCAGAAACATCATCCGGATAATTTTTCTGCTTTTGCAGTTGTTCATTTGCTTGTCTCCAAAGAGAAGTCTCAGCATTATCTTGACATTGTGGCTTCAGATTCAAACCCAGAAGCAGATGTATCATGTCTCCTTTGGTCTCTCACTACCCAGCACCTCTCCTGCAGACTTCAATTTTATTGGTACTCCAAGTGCTGACACTGAAAATTATTTAAACAGTACCAAGTTTCTCTCCTTGCCTCAAAATAGCTGTGGGCAACCTGTGTCTTTTTGTACTGGGCTTTCAGACATTTCCCCCCCAGTCCTATTATTCCTGAGCAAATGGTCTCATATGGGACTAGCTGTTTGGAAGAAGAGGCATTCCAAATCAAAGTTTATATGAACTCTATGTCTTCATCAGCTGAATGTGCATTTGTGATGCCTGTGGATAAATTTCCAGCATGCTTGTTTGATGACTTCTCTTGGGGCTTGCAGAAAAATGGCTTGGAAATGGAACATTTGCAAAGAAGCGTATGCTGGCAAAAGAAAGCATTACAATGAGATGTAAAATATGTGCACCGTAATTTATACAGGCAACTAGCTTCTGGAAACCTTGACCTCTGGCCAGTAGAGGACAGAAACATATCCAAAGAGACCACTGAAGCAGTGACTGGTACCCAGTGGGATAGAGATGGAGGGACTAATTATATTTTCACAGCTGTTACACCAGTGCTGGAGGTATGTTGATGACAAATGACTTTGTGGTGGACTTCACAGTAGTTAATACAGGAGAAAAGCTAGTCTGCCCTATGTTTGACTGCTTATGTGCTATTAGCATTACAATCAAGAGTGCAAGGGTGGTTTTTCCCTTCAGGGGTCATTGCCAGTATGCAGTTTCCCATTGTTGCTCCACAGTTGGAGGCATAGTTCTCATTAAGGTGTTGACAGATGATATTCCTGTGACTCACCACATAGTAGGACAGACAGAGAGGTCCTGTGCTTGTTTTGTTCCTAAAACATATCCTAGTGTGTGAGGGGATCCTTGCTGTGCTCTGTGGTACAAGGCTTTTTGTCTTAGACCCTAAAAGGTGCAGCAGCCCAGAGTTTCTCTCTTCATCTGCCTCAATTGATGTTTTATTTCTCTCTCTGACTGTAAACCCTGCTAGCAGTAGGTGAAAACTTTCTCTGTGACTTTTCAGAAACAAACCCACCTCACCCACTGTCATTTGAGTGCTCGTCAGTGGATTGCAAAGGACATATGTATTCTTGAAGTATGATAAGGCTCATTTTTGTTTCTTGTATCTGTGGTACAAGATGTTTTCTTTCACCTTAACTTCCTTCTTATGAGCAAAATTGTGATTTATTCAGTGTCAATCAAGCTAGATTCTTTAGCCTCATTTCTTATTCACAGGTTCCACAACCCTTTCTGCATATGAATCAGATATTGCATGTAAACATGGGTGGCATGTAAAATAGGTGTTAACAAGATCAGCCATTCTGGTGCTACCAATCTTGTCCTGGGAATTTTCACATCCTGATCAGTAGCTCCCCTGCATGTGTGACCATCCATAGACACATTCTGTGTCCTTCACTCCCTCACTGGACATTCATGCACACAATATATTCATCCCAAGATACATTTTGCTCTTCTTGTTTTCTTCTTAGTAGATTTAGAATGCTTTAAATGAACACAGACATACATTATGTGATCGTGTCAGATGCATTATGGTAGCAGCAGAAGACTTCAGGTAAGAGTATAACCTCATTCTGCTGTGTGAGTACAGAAGAAAACAGTCCTTGTTCTTGATGGTTTATGATTCAGAAATTGTATATTTCACAGCAAAGGAGTAGATAGATTAAAAAGGGACCTAATAGCTCCTGGATAAGGAGGTTGGAGTGTCCTAATTTACCATGAAAGGCATCAACAGTATAGATGGCAATGCAGAAAAAATTATAAGGGCATGAAAGATGTATAGTGCGGGTCGTGTCCACAAAAGCCATCATCACTCGATGCAAGTCAAATGCCACTTGTGTCTTCCCAGTGATATAAGAGTATGTGAAATAGGGAATGAAATAATAGATAGGAAAAAAGCATAGCTGGAGGCAGATGTTTGAACACAAATCATCCTTCTAGGCTGATGCATTATTGTGGGGTTCCTGGATTGACTCACTGACATTAATTTTTGCAAAACTTCTGGCCACATTCCCTCTGTGCAATATTACAAGCAATATATTACAGAATGGAGGATGTCCTCTATTTCCCCAGAGTTTTCCATCCTGTTCCTATATAACCTTATGGATGTATATCACAATTATTAGAAGTGGTATATTTCTCATTATAACCTGAATCTATACACAACATCTGGACATTTTTACTGACCACATTCCCATCTAGTGCAGACTTGGATGATGGCAAAACTCATCATCTTGCTGGATCTGTACTGATTGCACATTAGCTTTTAGACTTTTTTTCTTAAACATCGTATATCCTAATTTCATTACTGCATGTTGGAAAGTTTATTGTAGCTTGTAGGGTACGGTATGTAGTGAAGCAGATGTTCAATAGACTCTGTATGACTGCAACTGTACTAATAAATTAAATCCTCATCAGGCTGTTCTCTGGGTGCAAGGCCAGTTGGCATTGAACAGTCTATATGAATAATATTTGACTCCATTAAACTTTGGAAAAGTGTAGCAACACACACACTGTCTATTGGAAAGGATTGTTGTCTCCTGGTACGTCCCAGATGGTTGGTGTAGAGTGCTACTGACCACAGTAGTCTAGTTTTCTTTTTGCAATGCAGTCTTTCCAGTACGTACACCATAACAAATGCATTTTTTAATTTGCTTTAAAGACCAGTAACTTTGAAATGCAAAATGAGATGGAGGAAAAGCAAGCTACTAAAGAAGAAACTTCCCAATCTTGTAATCCATGTAATTTTTAAGAGGATAATGGAATTTGGTGAACTTGTTTGTTTTTTTAATTGTTATAGGGGCTTTTTTTTTAATATGAAATGTGACATGAGCAAGTGCTTTCTCCATGAACTGTGTGAAGTGAGTGAGAAGTCTGGTGTTATTTCAATTTCACAGGTTTGTCAGTATCTGGAACAAGGCTTTTCCTGGAATGAAAATGATAATTAGTGATTTGAGATCTAAGTGTGTTCTGAGGTTACAGCTCAAAAAGGCTTATTAGCAGAGTGAACATACTGTCAGATGCTATGTGACAGCATGAGGATCTCCAAACATGGAAATGCTTGGAGAATTTGGAGAATTCTTGCTTTGGATGGCTTACTTCCAGTCATCTCTAAGTAGAGACTTGGCCATAGCTAGTAGCAATGCTTTTACTGAAAACAATGTTAACAAGAGGAAGAAAGGTGTGTCAGCCCCACAGAGCTCCCATATCAGTCTCTGCTGCTGTATCAGGCTTTTACAGATGAGAAGTACAGTGATGTTACTTGAAAGGAGCTGCCACAGACTTGTGGGTTATGCTGCTTTGACAGGCACAGCAGAGGAGCTGCCTCAAACCTAAGAAAACTCTCATGGCTGCATCTGTCTTTACAGATATGTGGAAAGCAAGAGTGCAGGCAGACAAACTTTAAGGGTAGAGAGGCAGAATACATTAAAATTTCATGGGTACTGTAGTGAAGGATTCTGAGAAAATCCAACTGTTTTAAACCAATGCAATGAATTGCCAAAAAAGGGAGAAACAGAAAAGCACAACTCCCCTCTCATGTAAAGCCTTACTACTGAATCCTTCAAATGGGTTTTCAGCTCCTCTACAGAACTCCCTGGAATCTTGCTGCATTAGCAGGTGGCATGACATGATTTTTATTTGCACTGGCAGTGCTGACAAACCACCTTGGCTTCATCGCTGTACACTGTGACTGTTGCAGCAGGGTGCTACCCTCCTGTGCCTCCCCCATCAAACTGAAAGCAGCCATTGTGGGGCTCTTCAGCTGCAGCTACCTGCTTCCTGGAGTATGGGAAGGTTTGATCTGGATTTTAAAAGACCCCATTAAAAAAAAATTAAAACAACTACAAAGGCCTCAAATGTAGGCCTTAAGAAAACAAACTATGCCAAAACCCAATGAAAATGTTTTCACCAGGTATTTTCAATATTTAGAGAGAAATGCACATGTGATAGAATTTTTTAAAAAGCCATATTTTCCTCATTCTCAGCTCTTTCCACCTGATCCCCAGTTACTCCAATAAAATGGTTAAAATTATTTTTTGTGTGTTTTCAATGAATTTTTTTTTTTTTTTTACTTCTGGAATGTGAAAGAGGGAGGTTTATTTTTGAAAGTACTCATCTTTTAATATATAACTTCAGGAGTAGCTACAGATGTTTTTCATTTAACTGAATAGAAGCTTTTAATTAAATGAAAGTTTTTGATAGAAAATTTCTGGCCAGCACTATCTGAATGATATATCACATGGCTCTGTGATAATAATAAAAAAAAAAAAGTGAAACAGACCAGAAAGTAGTAACCTGAAAAGGAGAACATGGCTAATTTGTTTGATTGCTCAAGCAAAGAAACCACAACAAACTTAGATAACCAAACCCCCCAAGCTTAGTATTTATTGTTCAATTAAAAATCTGAAAATTATTCCATTCTAATGCTATAAGGGCATTAATGGGAAGAGTATTGCAGCTTTGGGGGGTAAAAAATGTGACTTTCAAATATATTATTTTAACTAATACTAGCTCTTTAGAAGATGCCCTTTAGGAAAGCACAAGCAAATATCATCCAAGTGTCATCAACAGAAGAAGGAGTCAATATGCTCTCCTGGTGTGAGGCTGGTAACAATAATAACAGTCCATGCATCACTGTAAAAGAGAAAATATGAAATCAATGTTATTGTAGATTTTGTAGACTTCTTTCTCTATTTTTAATTTCTAGAGGTATTATCCTTAGCTCTCATTGTTTGAGCTGAGGATCTTCAGACCCAGATGTCTTTATTTTTCATGTACAGGTGCCAAATAACTGTATAGAATGAAGAGTTACATAATACAGAAAGGAATATATTTTTTTAATTCAGAAAAATCTCTGAAATCCTTTTTGCAGCCCTTAGAGAATGAAAGTCTGGGTCTAGAAAGAATGCTTACAGATAAAATCTGTGACCTGTTGCTACTTCAACAGCTGCGATTAAGGATTTTTTAGTTTTATGAAGAATATGAAATGTGACATGAGCAAGTGCTTTCTCCATGAACTGTGTGAAGTGAGTGAGAAGTCTGGTGTTATTTCAATTTCACAGGTTTGTCAGTATCTGGAACAAGGCTTTTCCTGGAATGAAAATGATAATTAGTGATTTGAGATCTAAGTGTGTTCTGAGGTTACAGCTCAAAAAGGCTTATTAGCAGAGTGAACATACTGTCAGATGCTATGTGACAGCATGAGGATCTCCAAACATGGAAATGCTTGGAGAATTTGGAGAATTCTTGCTTTGGATGGCTTACTTCCAGTCATCTGTAAGTAGAGACTTGGCCATAGCTAGTAGCAATACTTTTACTGAAAACAATGTTAACAAGAGGAAGAAAGGCGTGTCAGCCCCACAGAGCTCCCATATCAGTCTCTGCTGCTGTATCAGGCTTTTACAGATGAGAAGTACAGTGATGTTACTTGAAAGGAGCTGCCACAGACTTGTGGGTTATGCTGCTTTGACAGGCACAGCAGAGGAGCTGCCTCAAACCTAAGAAAACTCTCATGGCTGCATCTGTCTTTACAGATATGTGGAAAGCAAGAGTGCAGGCAGACAAACTTTAAGGGTAGAGATGCAGAATACATTAAAATTTCATGGGTACTGTAGTGAAGGATTCTGAGAAAATCCAACTGTTTTAAACCAATGCAATGAATTGCCAAAAAAGGGAGAAACAGAAAAGCACAACTCCCCTCTCATGTAAAGCCTTACTACTGAATCCTTCAAATGGGTTTTCAGCTCCTCTACAGAACTCCCTGGAATCTTGCTGCATTAGCAGGTGGCATGACATGATTTTTATTTGCACTGGCAGTGCTGACAAACCACCTTGGCTTCATCGCTGTACACTGTGACTGTTGCAGCAGGGTGCTACCCCTCCTGTGCCTCCCCCATCAAACTGAAAACAGCCATTGTGGGGCTCTTCAGCTGCAGCTACCTGCTTCCTGGAGTATGGGAAGGTTTGATCTGGATTTTAAAAGACCCCATTAAAAAAAAATTAAAACAATTACAAAGGCCTCAAATGTAGGCCTTAAGAAAACAAACTATGCCAAAACCCAATGAAAATGTTTTCACCAGGTATTTTCAATATTTAGAGAGAAATGCACATGTGATAGAATTTTTTAAAAAGCCATATTTTCCTCATTCTCAGCTCTTTCCACCTGATCCCCAGTTACTCCAATAAAATGGTTAAAATTATTTTTGTGTGTTTTTCAATGAATCTTTTTTTTTTTTTTACTTCTGGAATGTGAAAGAGGGAGGTTTATTTTTGAAAGTACTCATCTTTTAATATATAACTTCAGGAGTAGCTACAGATGTTTTCATTTAACTGAATAGAAGCTTTTAATTAAATGAAAGTTTTTGATAGAAAATTTCTGGCCAGCACTATCTGAATGATATATCACATGGCTCTGTGATAATAATAAGAAAAAAAGTGAAACAGACCAGAAAGTAGTAACCTGAAAAGGAGAACATGGCTAATTTGTTTGATTGCTCAAGCAAAGAAACCACAACAAACTTAGATAACCAAACCCCCCAAGCTTAGTATTTATTGTTCAATTAAAAATCTGAAAATTATTCCATTCTAATGCTATAAGGGCATTAATGGGAAGAGTATTGCAGCTTTGGGGGGTAAAAAATGTGACTTTCAAATATATTATTTTAACTAATACTAGCTCTTTAGAAGATGCCCTTTAGGAAAGCACAAGCAAATATCATCCAAGTGTCATCAACAGAAGAAGGAGTCAATATGCTCTCCCTGGTGTGAGGCTGGTAACAATAATAACAGTCCATGCATCACTGTAAAAGAGAAAATATGAAATCAATGTTATAGTAGATTTTGTAGACTTCTTTCTCTATTTTTAATTTCTAGAGGTATTATCCTTAGCTCTCATTGTTTGAGCTGAGGATCTTCAGACCCAGATGTCTTTATTTTTCATGTACAGGTGCCAAATAACTGTATAGAATGAAGAGTTACATAATACAGAAAGGAATATATTTTTTTAATTCAGAAAAATCTCTGAAATCCTTTTTGCAGCCCTTAGAGAATGAAAGTCTGGGTCTAGAAAGAATGCTTACAGATAAAATCTGTGACCTGTTGCTACTTCAACAGCTGCGATTAAGGAATTTTTAGTTTTATGAAGAAAGACTGTAATTTAGCTGCATGTGTTCTACACACCATAGGACAGTCCTTCCCTTCGACCTGTAAATATATATCTTTCAAATATTCTTTTTCCTTCTGTCAACCTGTGCACATCTTCCCACTGGAGATGCAACACTGTCATCCTTTCTTCTTAATCTTAATATTTAATAATAAAAATGTATTTAGGGATGCTGCTTCCATTAGTACCAGAAGTGACAGAGCAAACATACATATTGAGGGCGTGGGGAGAGGTCCTTTCAGCAGCTGATATCTGCTGAGTAATAGCTGCAGGCATGAGAATTAAAAGTTTATACTCAAGCATGAAAAGAAGAAAAGGTCAGTTCAGTGTTTCATCATTTGTCATTTGAGTGAAACTAGTTTTTCAAATCCATATCCTCTGATAGCATGAAATGTGAAGTTTTCTAGGTGACTTATCTTTTGTCTGTATGGCACTATATGACAGCAGTGGCAGCATCTAGTGATTCATGTCTTCAGGGAAGTGGGTAACCGGAGGGAAAAAAATGAATATTGGGTTGATGGCAATTGTCATGGTTCCACTGACGTCAAAGAGACAGCTATCAAGTGGCAGGAGTTGCGAAAATTTACATGAGTTGAGCATCTGTGCCATCCTGTATTTTATTAACTGGCAATCCTGACTGAAAACTAATGAAGGAGAAACTTAAAAAGATTTGATTCACACAGACTCAAAATGTGAGCTGCAGAATTGAAGCCTAAGTGTGGAAGATTTTGGAATATGGGATTGATGAACTTGGTCCAGTTCCAGTAAATACAGGTCCATTTCTAAGAGACATATGATTGCTGGGATAATTATTTGAATCCCAGACTGTGAGCACATTCTTCCTATATTATCCAGCTAACACAAAGTTAGTGGGAGAATAATTCTTTACAGGACACCTAGCTGCTAGTGGGATCTTAATAAAGAATGTCAGAGAAAAGAAGTCTTTCTCTGATTTTACATTCTTTTATTTTTAAAATACTTTTGTTTATGGTTAAAATTGTTCAGAATTAATTAACCTTATCATTCAGCCTTCCATGACCAATAGAGTTTAAAAGTTGTAATATTTCAGCTAAATTAATTAACACCAACCCAATAATACATTTCAGATGTTAATCACATCAAATCCTCAGGCTAAATGGAAAAAAAAAGACATTAGGGACAGAACTGCCGGTACTGAAGTAAAGGAAAAGTCTGCATTAAATCACTAATGGCCTAAACATCACGTCTGAAATAACAGCACTTCTCAGACTTGTAATCCCACAGGGACCAACAATCTTTCATCCTTATAGAGTAAATATAATCTGAGTCAGTAGTTTGTTATGCCTCAGTCTTTAGCCTTAGAATTTAAATATCAAGAAGTTGTGTTTCATATGAACAGATCTTATGGGAAGAGTATGTTTTAATTCACCCAATTTGCCATCACTTTCACCATTCTTAAAATCTGCATATCCCTAACTCTGGACTTTTTAATGTTGCAGTAAATTTAGAGCAGGAAGAACATGGGAGCTCGAAGCACAAAGTAGGAATCCAGACTAAGGGCAGTTCTGGAAGCTATTGTACTGAAAACACTGAAATAATGCTGCATGCAATCAGAAAATTATTGTGTTAAACCAGTTTAAAGAACATAGTTGATAATTTATCACCATGTATTTATGAAACTGTTTATATTGACTAATGGATGATGCTGTTGCATCACTCCAGCTGCACATCTGCAGTGGGTTTTTGTTTTTGAGGGAACACCAGGCTTGGTTTCTGTCAACATTCTTATGTTTTTGCAGTTCCTTTATATGGACAGAAGTGGTGGAAACATGTATGCACACCCCAAAACTGCAAGACTGCATCTGAATGTCCCACTTGGCCCTTTCCCCATTGTTAGTCCATATTAAGGTCAGTAGAAACCAGTGACAGTCTTACTATTACATGTGGTCTGACAGAACAGAAACAGGTTTTTGCTGGGATTCCTTTAGCAGATCTGTCTCCTGACCTCAGCTTCCTGTCATGTCCAACAGGGGCAGTTATTAGTGTCCCTTGTCTTCTCTTTGTTTGTGTTCAGTCTTTCTGTGTAATCTTCTAAAAAATGTTCAGTTGCCATTTCCATGCTAACGTTTCATGGGCCTACCTTTAATGAAACCCCCATCTCAGCTGGTTTTGTTGGCTCTGATCCAGGCAAGTACTTAAGTGTGTACTTAGCTTTGGGTTTATTGGTATTCCAAACTCAGACTAACATCACACTTTGGAGAGCTGTAAAAATAATAACTGAATTTCTTATCGAAATTGCCATACAAGGTTGATATAAAATTTTGATTAGTATTGACCTACTAAATAAGGTATGTTATAAAGTCATTCAGGACAGAAGTGATTTCTGAAAAAACTGAAGAAACAGACAATATAAATAAATTTTAAAATAGTTATATGTATCTGAATGCCATATTTAAGAATATTACATTACAAAAGTCTACATTTAGAAGAATATGTCTATAAAAGCATATGAACCATGTAAACTAATATTTCACATTCTTGCATAGCATGTTAAATGTGTCTATGTGTGTATTTGTATCTGTTTGTATGTAACTGTATCCATATGAAATGTATACATCTGCCCAGTAATCTGTGTGTTGTAAACCACTGTATTAAAAATGTAGATGAAATAAATAATGCTTTCTGACACCTCATGTATTTCAATTGCTTGACTGAAATTCTGAAAATTGTCCATCTGTCTTGAGACTAGGATAATGATAGCAGCTCTTGTCTTGTCTGGTGGTTATTTATTAAATGTCAGAAGGATAATTGGTCTGTAGGAATTGTGCTACTTCTGGTGAGGCCCATGCTGTGATGTGTATACCATGAGAAGATGCCAGTGCATATTGGTTGTGTTTATAATGGGGAGAACACTTTCAGAATGAATTTAAGTGTTCCTTAGCTAAAGGAGAAAGGAAGAGTAGAAAATAGCTTCAGATGAAATGTTCCTTAGGCACAGACAGAATCCTTATTTGACCATATAAGGCTAGACCTAAATTTGAGCACAACCTTCATATGAGCCAGGAACAGACTGTCTTTCTGGCAAAAAGTGAGTGCATTGCTTCAGCAGCCTCTCCTTATTATGTTGTTCCTGATGCCATAAACTTTGTTGCAGTGATAATTGCTTTTTTCTGTATTCCTGAATCTTCTCAACAGTGGACCAAGAGTGGAGATCAGCTCAGGCCAAACTGCCCAAGGCTCCTGATCCTTGTGATATTAACAGGTCACAAGATCTGAACTAGACACTCTACCTTCTTACCCTCTGATTAAAAGGGTGAATCAGGAGCTAGGGGGAAAGTCTAAGCTATGGTGGATAAATCCAAAGCATTTTGGATCTGCTCTTAGGAACTGACTCTTGAATAACTCAATAATGTGTTGGGCGTTTCTGAATTTTGGATATTAACAATCAGATACCTGGTGTGGATACGGATTTCATTTTTAACCTCAATTTTCATAATTGTTGGAATTAAAAAGCTCAATTACAAGTGTCTCTGAACATTCAGAGCTTTGTGGATTTCTTCTGCTCAAGATCTTTATGTCCAGATGAGGAAATATGAGATTAGAAGGTGAAAGTGGTGAGAGTGACATCTGAACATAGCAGGCCAAACAATTCCATATTTGGAATGCTGGATCTATGCTGTGAGACTAACAAATATAGCAAATAAGAAAGATTTGCAGAATAAAGCTGAATATAGACAAATCAAAAGGACATTGACAATCATTCTCAGGGAACCTTCCTGCTGGCTGACAGAAGAAAGCTGGATGGATGTGTCCAAACAGAGCTCTCCAGCTGCTCTTGGACGGTGGATGTGTCCTCGTCTCTTGGCCTGATGTCTGACAGCACCTAGAGTGGTGCTGCAAACTTTCCTTCAATGGAAGCATGCATAGTCCCTCTTTCATCTAACTGGGCACTCTTTGAACACTGAATATGAGTTACAACATTATATAGCATCCTGAAGAGGTAACATGCTGGTAACAGGTGGAGGAAGGTCATGGTTTTTATTACCATAATAGAAATCTGTGGAGGAGAGCAGGTAAGGGTAGAATTTCTTTGTCAATATTGGCCATCTGAGAGCTGTGGTGTGGAGGCTGACCCTGTTGTCCAGACTGTCCCACTTTTCAAAGGGGAGTGAAAGGTACTTTACAGCAAGTGAAGTCCCTAGGACTGCTGGTCATTCATCTGTCTTGACTGTAGAGAGCTTAGACTGAACAGCTGAGTCAGGGAAGGCAAGCCCCATTCCCAGTGCCAGAGGCAAACCTCCTGGAGACAGCTCTGTCATAGCTTAAAAATGGAAGCAGGTATCCAGAATCCTGTGTCTTGTGTGCAGTGCTGTTCTTTGTGTTTAAAGATGAATGTTTGATGACTAAGAGGGATCAAAGTGGAAGATTTCTGCTAAGGAAAAACTGGGGTCATCAGTTAGGTCTGGAGCTTAATCTTGAGAAATCATACCCATTTGAAAGTTTGAAATTAATATGAAGGCTGTATGGAAAGTGAAAATGTGGCTGTGAGGCAGAGAAAGTGTGATTAGTTAGCAGACAAGCAGGTTTTAATTGCAGTAGAGAGCTGAATGTGACAAAACAGACAATCCACCTCATGTTCCAAAGATGTCCTACTGTGCCATATGACAATGACAGATAAGGGGAGCATCATTTGGAAAAATATAAATTGAGAAGAGGTTGCTTTGTGGGTCTGACTGATGAAGCTGCCCAGAAACTGAGACTTCATCCAAAGAGGATTAGTAATTTAAACACAGGACTTGGTGTCCTTCAAAGGATTGTAAAGGTGAAAGGCTGTCATACCAAAGGGAAAATGGCACTTTGCTACTCAGTCTCTGTTTTCAGAATGAACTGTAGGCAGGACAAAGGAGAGGGAGGATGTCAAAAAATAAAAATGTCAATAAAAGAGTAACAAAAAGAAAAGAATTGTAAAAGCATTTTAAGTTAATCTGTGATAAAATAGAACATATTTACAGATATGTCTACAGCAGCCTTCTTTCATCTGAAAATCCATAAAATCCTGCACGAGCTGAGGTTAATGGGATTTATAGCAGAGTAAGATTTGATTTTTATACAAAAAAAGGAGCAGTTTCTTTGATACAATTGTATTTGTTTTCTGATACTGTCTGCCTTGCCATTCCTTACATTTAATTTTGTTTTCTGTGGAACTGTTTTTTTCACATGAGGATTTCCTTTGTATCCATGTCATCACCAGTACCTTGTCCAGCATTTGTTTCACTTCCCCTGTCTTGTATCATAAAATGCTTTGTCTTAAGAATGTTTTAAGGGGTCTAAGGGTGTGATTTGATTCACTGATGATACATGCAGCCTCAAATCTAGTTCAGGAGGTGCCAAATGCTCCCCTCAATGTGTACTGACTTTTTGTATACCAGTGGCTGGAAGCCCTCAAATCCAGTCATTCTAAAAGCCAGCTCTGAGAGTCTCATGAGTTTTGAAGTTTGGAACATAATCCCTGATTGTAGTTCATATGGTGCTAAACAAAGGACACAGTTTGTGTTTTTTGACATGTTTTCATTATTTAGCTGATACACCTGGCCAAAGCCTGCACACCCCTTGCATGTCCTGCCCCTTCCCTCTCCTGGCAATGCACTTTCAGTCCTGTTCATGTCAGGGATTCAGTTTCCATTCCCATGCTCCCTGTATTGACAGATCATTTCAGATGAAAGAGACAAAGCAAAGGCAACAGGAATTCAGACAAGCAACTTGGAACAGCAGGAGATGCATGTTGCCAAATGCCCAATCTATCACTATCAGCATCACTGAACCCAACATCTTTCTGCACTTTTGAATCATTATGGACCTTATAAACCACCCCCCTCCCAGCTTCTAAATGTCTTTGTTGTTCTGTATAATTTTTCTTTGTAGTGGATATTATTTCCTTGGGTTTTTCTTTGCTTCCACACATATTTTTTATGCAAGTCAGAAAAGATGTTTTGTCACCTGCAGCTAAGCTGCTGACTGAAGCTGGTTGGCATATGCACATTAGGCCAGGAATCTGCAAGCTTCACTGGCTGCTAATAAAGTGTCAGATTGATGTTAATGTTGAGATTGTCTGACTTTTAAGTACCCATATATAGAGTCTTGTTAACCTTATTAATTATTTATGTAGTACTAAAGGTATACATGGCACTTAACTAACAAATTAGTAGATTAGGGCCCTCCATTGAACGCTTACGGAGGCTAGTTTGGTTTGCTGTGATGTATAAAAAATTAGTGGACACATGCAGGTGTAGGAGCAAATAACACTGAAGAGGAACTGAATCATGGAAGCAGCAAAGATACAATGCTGTTGTCTTTAAGGATGTCCTTTTTGGTGACTGGGGGTAGTCTTTGCACTGCAGCCCCATAGAACTGGATTTAACAGCTGAGTCCTCAACAGATCTTCTGCTCAAGCCTTAGCAGTGCATAGTGTTGTGCTGCAAAGCAGGGTCTTAATATGTGCTTAGCTTTAACTTTTGGCATCTTGACCTAAATAGACCTGAGGCAGCTTATATCACCTAAGGATCTGTCAAAAATTAGAGGCCCCCAAACTACCTACCTTAGCTGAGTTCTGAAGAGATATCTGCAAACATTTGTGCTGTTTTATCTGATGTCACTAGGGTTTATTTGTAACTTATCTGGCAGAAGAAGGTGAAATATGCCTTGCATACAATTTCCAGGGCAGGTACAACAGAGACTAAATCATTGTTAACATACTTTGGGGTTTTTTCAGTCTTAATGTGCATTTTCTGCTGCTTTTGTACAAACATATAAACTATTTCAATCTTTATTTTTCTCTTTAGTTGTTGACGAAGTAATGAGCCGGTTCAAATGCTGATCTCTAAGGTATGCAGACATTCTTTTCAGCAGGCAAAGGATTTGTTTATGACTACTTGCTATTCTTATCCCATTGTTCCACTTTCTGCCTTATCTGTTGATGCTTCTTTCTTCACATTAGACATTTGTTGCTGGTGGGCTGTTATCAAGTGCACTAGGACATCTTAGCTGAGGGCTGCATCTCTCATGAGCAGCATGTCTGAGGGATCTTCAAAGAAATCTTAACAAAGGATGCATTTGAAGCAAGAGAAGTCTGGCTATTTTAACTATTCTTCCTTTTGATCTCCAAAAGTAGATTGTGAATATGACTGCTCTGTATTTTCCTGTTGAGTCCCTTGACTCTTTTTTTAAAAGGTTATGTTAGTTATTTTCTACTCCAAAGAGATTCTTTCCCATACTAAATGCATTTCTGAAAATGTCAGCCAAAACTCCTCCACCTTCTATTCTTGTTTGTTTTTAATATTCTCAGTTTCCTATAGCCTGAATCTCAGAGCACCATCAATTTTCAGATCTTTCAAACTTTTCAGAGAAGTTTGGTGCTACTGAATGTCTTCTTTGTCCTTACCACTTTGCTGACTGACAGCGAAAGTGATTCACCTTTTGGATTTTAGAATGTGGCTTATCACTTTATTATTACTGTTACTCCCCCTCTGCAACTTCGCCTGCCCTTGTGCAACAAACAGGTTTGAAAATCTGTCAGGCCTTAGTTTTCTTTCTGATTATTTTCTTAAATTTTCATGCTTTCACTTAAAAGCAATAACAACCTATCACTCTGTTTCAAGGTGAACTGAAATATAACTTATTGTTTAAGACTAAAAAGAAAAATTATTTTCATTTCAGTTTTAGTGAGTTTTGTATATAAATTTCCTGATTGTTGAATTAGGATAGGAAGAGCTGTACAGGAATCGATTTATCAGGCATTTTATTTTTCCATTCCAAATCAGAGTAAAAATGGCAAATTAAAAAAGTTTCCATTAATAAAAATATTTTATTCTGGTCCACTAACACACGTCTTTTCAGTGAAATCAGAAATTTATTGTCAGTTTTGACAACCCTAATTTTCCAGAATTTGTTTAAGGGTCGAAAAGTTAAACTAATGTATTTATTGCCCCAAATGAGAAATATTAAATTTTTCCATTGTACCCAGGCTTCTTTTTTCTTAATTGCACCATCTGGTCTAATAAAGTTTGTTACCTCTCTTTGCAGACTGATTCTGTGATGGATATGGGCAACTTTTACTTCTTTAAAAATCTTCACTGGTGCGCTCTTGTTGTGGTTTAAGCCCAGGTGGAAATTAAACACACTCAGACACTCGTTCAACTCCCTCTCCTCTCCTCTCCCACCCTGGTGAAACAGAGAGGAGAACTGAAATAAACCTCATATGTTAAGAGCAGTTTAATAATTGAAAATTAATTAAAATTCAACAACAATGTTAAATAATGATAAGGAAATAATCAAGTGAAGCACAATGCAATTGCTCACCACCCTCTGACCGATGCCTGACCCCTTTCCCCAGCCCAGATCAGCCACACTTTTGGGTAAGTCCCCCCAGTTTATATCCCAGGCATGATGTTCTGTGGTGTGGAATATCCCTTAGGTCAGTTTGGATCACCTGTCCTGCCGGTGCTCCCTGCCAGTTTCTCTGTGTGCCTCCTCACTGGCAGAGCATGAGACAAAGGGAAAAAAAGAGTCCTTAGGATAAACATGATGTAGGAGAACCCAAATCATCAGTGTGTTATCAACACCATTCTCATTCCAAAAGCAAAACACAGCCCCGTAACAGCTACTGGGAAGACATTAACACTACCCTTGCTGAAACCAGGACAATATCCACCCTTTACTCCATGCCATTTATGTCATGCCAAGTTTCACATTCCTCAATATCCCATCACCTTTCCTATTTATCTGTTTTGAGAGATAACAAACAGCATTCTCTTGGTCTATGGAAGGTGTCTCTCAAATATTCATAAAATGTTCACACACACACACACACACACACACACACACACACACACACACACACACACACACAGAGTTTATTGAATTATTTTAGTCCATGACTTTTGTCCTTTATCCCTGGTGACTGTCTTTCAAGCAAGAAAGATGATGTAAGGTGTTGGATTGTGGCATGCTGCACATTTGACTCAGTTGTGATTTCAGTGCAGCTGTGTTTGTTCAGTTTTACCAAAGTTCATTCTTCATTGGTGTGGGTGCAGTGGTCAGAGGCAAGTCAGGCTGGGATGCCCAGAATGCTTCTGGTTAAGATCGATGCTGTGAAGTGCTCAGTGAGGTGATGCACACATAGCCAGCACTGAAGTGGTAATACACAGTGTTGGATAATTATTAACATATTGCAATTTAATTAATTTTTGTTTTTCACCCAAAATTGAATTCCCCTTAAGCACACACCAGATTTCCCCATTCTCCTGTATTACCCATCAAGAGCACCCAAGTTTGTGAGCAAAAGCAATCCCATGGGTAATTTTGCCTTTGCCTGAGCCCGGGATAATCCAGATTGTTTTTCCCAGTATGTTTTTAATGTGCACCAAGGAACTTTATCTTCTTGTACAGTACATAAAAATGTATAAACTTGCTATAGTTTTATCTGTGTGATCACTGGAATGACTAGTGTTAAGAAAGGTGAGGAAGTGAGATGGTTTTCTTAAAAGATGCAAGAATGTTAGTGAAGGAGGGTATACCGTAATGTGGGGACTTTGGAATTAAGACTAAAATGGCTGTAGGCATACTGGCAAATGGGCTTGCTTCTGTGAAATCTAAGTACTAATGTGAATTTTTGTCAAGTTGTTTTATTAACTATTTTCAAGGTGTCTGGTTACTATATCTCATGAGAAAATCTCTTGATGGCTGTAATCTGCCACTTGACTGTAGTCAAGTGCTTCCCTGGGACTGCTTGATTCCATTTCTTCCTGCTTCAGACATCAGAGACAACATCGCAGCAAGCTACATGGGTGACATGGTTAATCCATCCAGAAGGGAACTGAGAGATGGGAGGAATTTTAATGAAAGATTTATTGTTCATAATACAAGTAAATTTTTCATTTTTTATTTTATTGCTGCTTTCCAGTCAACCTGGAGCTGATTCCTAGCCTAGCAAGGCATAGTGGTGATCAGTTTACTCAGGTGAAATTGGAAGGACACACAAGAAAACCAATGTGTAGAACTGAAACACGGTATGAGGCATCTTTAGCATATGCTTGTAGGGAAAGAAATCATGAAGAGGAACAGAGATATTTCCACTTTGTCATGGGGAGTTTGACATACAGCCAAGATGACAGCAGAAATGAAAGGTGCCATGATCCAGGCATGATTTCCAGTACTCATTGTAGCTCCAAATAGTGTAAGCAGAGCACACAGAGCCTGTAGTGGCTATTTTACTCCCGGTAGCCTGGGGCTTACAATTTGTAAATCAGAGTCTCTACCTGTGTCATATACTTTGTTGTGGATTAGTTAATTCTTGAATGCATTTGGAAGTACCAGAGTTCCCAATGCCTTAAACTAGACACAATTTTGCTACTTGCATCTTCATATTATATCATTTTGTCTTATTCCTATTCTGTCATTTTTAAGAAGACAGTCACAAACAGAAATACTCAATGTGAGGTTCATTCCTGGTGCAGCTCTCACAGAAGAAGGGGAATCACAGGGCTGTGAGTTTCTCCATGAGGAAAGACACTCCTGCTGGAAAGTCACTGTGCTAAAAGAGAAGACTCTCCACTAAAAGCAAATTCTGACTCTTGTTTAATAAAAGTCATTAACAATCTGAAAAAGCTAGGAAGGATCTCAATTTGGAAGGCTCTACCAAGTTTTAAGAAGATGCACACCTCCTCCCACCCTTTTAAATAATGCCAAAATCAATCGGCTAATCTTGAATTTCTATCCAGTCCAGAAACATCACATCCATGCAGTAAAATGAAGATACTTTTACCTCCTTAATCTCAGAAAATTATGTTACTATTTCCAATGTTGACAATAAATGAAAAATATCTCCATGTGTGGTATATAGGAATGTCACAATATGTTGTTCATGAAATATGATTATTTTCTTTTTTATTTACAACAAAGTCTTTTTCCAAGCTTGAAGGGCTTGAAGAAACAAGCAGGCAAGCATTTGTTTTCAAAGATGATCTTAATAAGAAAAATCTCCAAAGGGAAAGGTAGAAACTCTTTACAAGAGGAAGGAGATGCTTCTTTAGCCCAATCTCCCTTTTGATTATCAAATCTAAGGGTGGGAATGAGTTGCAATCAAAAGGGGTGATTGCCATTAGTATTGGTATACCAGAATTTGCTTTTCAATCAGTGCCTTTGGATCCGAGGAGAGTTTGTGAAAATTTTGTCAGACTTTATGCAACCTGTACCATAGGGCAAGATGCTGTTTGAGTACCTGAGTATAATCTTTATCTCACCTAATTATAGAAAGCAGCTCTAGAAGGGACCCTGACAAGTCCTCCAGTCCTTCTTTCACTGCTCTTCATCCTAAACCAGTCTCACTTGTTCCTGAAATCCGGTGTCACGAGGCCTCCAGAGTCACCTTGTGCAATCATTTCCTTAATCTCTTTCTAACGGCACTTTCTTCATTGTCTAACCTAAATACCCCTTTATGTTACTTTTTGTCCTATTCACAGTGAATGCAAAGGGCCATGTATCCCTGCAGTGCCTTCTAAGAATTTCTCATGTACATGAAAACTGTTAGTGTTGTGTGTCTTTTCTCTCTTCTTTAGGGCTGAACCTCTAACAGTAGCACAAAGAGAAATAATGACAACAAAAGTAACCGTGAGGTCCAATTTGCCGATATGTCCTTGCGAGTTATCTACATTGTGTATTTTATTCCTTCCCACTGAGATTGCCAGAGCAGAAGCGCTGTTTCGGACGCGGGACCGCGGGCCGGTGGTGCCACCTGGTGCCAGCCCTGCCCGCATCGGGACGGGCGGGGGTGCCTCGGGAGACCGAGGGGATGGCGGGGGACACGCACCAAGCAGCCCAAGAGCAGCCTAATTAAAATATATTCACTAAAACAGCAGGTAGGAAAAATCCCCTTGCTGTCCAGAAGTCCAAACCTTCGGTGTTTAATTTCTTTTTTTCGGTAGCAGCAGCTGCTTCTTCCAGACCAGAGCTATGAAAACTTTTAAGAGTTAAACATTTTCCTAACTAATTTGAAGTCCACATGCGACACGGGCATACAAGCCTCAAAACAAGGAAAATCTCCAGATATAATCCCTGCCTCCCACTCTCCGATGTCAAGATCTTATCTTAAACAAAGCTGACTTGACACCAATTAGCAAGAAAACAGCCGAGAAAAATAAGAATAGCTCTGAACTTTGTGATCTTCCTCCAGTACAGCACAAAACTTCTGAGAGGTTTGATTTGGTCTGGAGAATTACAGAACATCCGTATTTTCCAGCTTGTGCTGGTTGGGTCATGGTGTTAACCAGGCTTAACACCTGGTGTTCAGGTTCTGGTGCAGTCTCTAAGAGAGAACAAATTACTGTTGCTATTGACGACGCTCCAACAGGGTAATATTAAACATAACTGGACATGGCAAATAGTTTCTATTAGAAAGTGCTAATTTTAGGAAATAAAAATGCTAATTAGATGTATTGGTTGCTAGATTTTTTTAATGAAAAAATTTTGAAACATCATGTACTGGCAAAGTAAAAATATTTTACAAAGCTCCCCAAAATGTATATTTTCTATATGGTTACATATTAGAAAAAGTTAAGAAAAAGGAGTGAAAACTTCAACAATATTGAATTAATTGACTGAAAAATCTTCTTAGTAATTTTCTTTCTACATTTCTAAAACTTGCATGGCACAATGAAATCAAGAAATGTGCTCCAATTTTTTTAACATCTTTAACTATGGAAAATTGATATTCTTTATGGCAGAAAACTGGGGAAGTGGGAATGGGAGCTGTTGCAATTACATGGAGAACTGGAAGCTGAATGGCATAAAGCAGCAAGACAGAAGGGGAGACCACAAGAAATTAAAAGATGAGTTAGAGAGATAAAAAAATAGAACTAGCAAAGGAGTGAAGAAGGAACAGGATCATCTCTGAAAGTCCATGGAGATTACTGTTGTACAATGTAGTAACTCAGATATGTTCCTGCATTACAGTGTATGAGCTTTACATTAAATTTACTCAAGTACTGCTCTTTTTTTAATTTTTTTTAATTATTTAACAAACTTATCAGCAGCAATCAATTGCATTTCTGCTATGTACATGTATTTTTGCTAGGTGCATCGAGCAGCAGGCTGGGAGTGGAGGTAGGCTTTAAAGGTTCCATATACAGCTATTCCTGCATGTGCCCATATGCCATAGAAACTGTTCAGTGTCCCTTGCCTTGGTCACTCTCTGACTATCTAGAACATCCCTGACACAGTGAGGTTACCATACAAAAGTCTAGGGAACAGCAGACTTTAGTCACAAGCATGAAAATACCAAATTAGCTACTACAGAAAAATTACCTGGAACATCAGCTTAAACTCAATGCACCAAATCATTGTGGCTGCTGTGCTTGCCATTTACTTTAGCAGCTATGAAGAATGAGTAACATGAGCTGGATTTGGCTTCATAGAAGAAACTGATGTGTATTCTGCTGTCAGCAATTAAAGGAGATTCATTAGTAGATGCTGACATGGAAAATGATTTTTGTTATGAAGTATGTGGAGATGCAGCAGCATGAAGGGAGTTTCATAGAGATAAATGGAAGTAGTAGATATTGGATGGGCTTTGGGTAAAATTGATTTTTGTCATTTTTTGAAATAATTTGTGACTTTTTATAAGTATCAGAAAGTAAATTGCCCGAAGGTAAAGTTATGAAGTAACCCATAGAGTTTGAGACATGACATATTTGACAATTGATGATCCATTGTTGTCGGTCATCTGTAACAGTACCCATTATACACATTGTCTGACTCAAGGCAGGTGCCATGCCAGGTAGCAAGTTTGTCTCTCTATGTCTTCCACCCATGATTCTTCCAGAATCATAGAATATCAAATTAAGAGGGACCCATAAGTATCATAGAGTCCAACAGCCTATTCCTCACAGTACTCCCTAAAATAAAACCATATGACTGAAAGCACTGTCCAGACACCCCCTGAACTCTGACAGGCTTAATGCAGCAACCATTTTCCTGAGGAGTCTGTTCCAGTGACTGACCACCCTCCCAGTGAACTTTCTCCTGATGCCCTGTCTGCACTTTGCCTGATGCAGCTTCATTCCATTTCCTTGGGTCATTTGAATGGTCACCAGAAAGGCGAGATAAGTGTCTGCCCCTCTGCTGCCTCCTTTTCCAAAGCTGAAGACCGATTTAATCATCCCTTATCCTTCTTTTTCTGAGCTGAACAGAACAAGTGCCCCCTCAGCCCCTCCTCATAAGTGTTCCCCTCAAGATATTTCTCCATCTTGGTCGCTGTCCTCTGGACACAGCCCAATATCTTTATAGACTTCTTTTATTGTAGTGCCCAAAACTGTATGGAGCACTCAAGGTGAGACCACACCAGCAGAGAGCAGAGTGGACAGTCACCTCCTGTGACCAGCTGGCCATGCAGTACCTGATGCACCTCAGGATACTCTTGGCCCTTTTGGCTGCAAGGACACTCTATTAATTCATATTCAACTTGCCATGGACTGAGACTCACAGATTTCTCATTCTCCAATTTCTCAGTAGGTATAGGATTTCTCCATCCCGGGTGGAGAATCTGGCAGTTGCTCTTGTGAAATTTCATAAGAATGGTGATTGCCCTGAAGATTGCTCTGAAGATCTCTCTGCAGGAACTCTCTTCCCTTCAGGGAATCCACAGCCCCTCCTAGTTTAGCACTGTCAACAAATACAATTATGTACATGTGATTCCTCTGTCCAGATCATTTATAAAAACATTATAGAAAGAACAAGCCCTAAAAAGAATTGGCCTTGAAATGGAGCCCTGTGGAATCCCACTGGTGACTGGCTGCTATCATGTATAACCTCATTTACTGTAATCCTTTGACCCTGACCCATCATCCAGGTGACCACCAGTTTATGATGGACATGTCTGTGTGATGGGCAGTTTATCCAGAAGAACGCTGAGAAGGCACAGTACCAAAAATTGTGCTAAAGTCAAAAACATCACATCTACTGGCTTCCCTTGGTCAACCAGGAATGTGATCTTGTTATAAAGAAAATGAAGTTTGTCAAACAGGGCTTTCCCCTCCTGATCCTGGCTCTTCACCCCCTTGCTGGCTATGACCACTGACTCCATTTTCTCCCAAGTGATTTTCAATACCTCCCAGAATAATCTCCATACTTACTTATACCAGGCACTGAAGTGAGACTGGCAGGTAGTTTCCAGGGCCTTCCTTCTTACCCTTCTTAAAAATTGAGACATTTTCCAGCTTTCAGTCAACTGGGGCATCGACAGGCTTCCAGGCCAGTTGAAGAATAATGGAGACAGATCCCATGATGACAGTAGGCAGCTTTATCTGTGCCCTGGCTTGAATCCCATTGAGCCCCCTATGGACATCCAGATAGAGCAGCAGGTTTTGGACAAGGTAAGAGACTCAGCTGAGAGTCTGATCTCCCCAGTCATGGTCTTCCAACACTGGGCTCTGAGGATCCCAGAGTCCAATATCTATGTTGAAGACAGAATCATAGATGGCGTTAATATCACATGATAAGTTCTGAACACCCAAGTAACTTCCAGAACTCTGCTTTGTCTTACCTTCATTACCTATGTAAAAGATAGGTACCTACTCTATGCTATTTATCCAGCTTCCCTCTGTAGTGAAAGAGATGCCTGAAGAGACAAATCAGATCATCTGTGGTGGGCTTTTGCTGAATCTCTTGGGGGAAGCCCACGTCCATTAGCTACATAACAGCATTGAAATTGCCACTGGCACCTACAGTTGGGCAGTGAGAACTCTTGTACTTTTATGACTTTTTTTGATTACAAAAACCATTAGAAAACAGTTTTATATGCAAGTTGCTGGGACATCTCAAATAGGGACTCTTAGAGATACCCAACTCAGCTGGTCTTCAAATGATAACTCCTTCAGATTCTGTCCCAACAATCACCTCTAGATGAACTTTTATCTCTAGAAATTCCCTGTCACTATTGGTGCTGTCTCAGATCTGCTTCTTTCTCTAACCTCAAAGACTTTCAGCTTCCCCAGGTCAGCCTTCTTCTAAAGTGCCAAGCTACAGTGTACCTCCAGATTTCATCCCTCCTTTCCATGGAAGACCCCATTTTAGCTGTGCATCCTTAGTTATCTATAAAAGTGTTTTCCTTGGAATCTCATTAGCAAAGCCTTGTCTTGTGTAAGCTGCCTTGCCCGAAGACCATGGTACAAAGGGCACTACCAGCTTAGTTGCCAACTGGCTTCTCTTCTCCAGTAGCCTCCAATCTCTGCTTCTCCATTAAAATGCCTGTGGCAAAACCAGAGATGGGATGAAAAAAAGAAAGGTCTCATCACAGTGTGGGAGCTGTTTTCAGTTGAACCCTTCCTTACACACCATCACGCCAAGTGCACCCATTCCTACCCAAGGGGACGAAGCACTTTAAGCCCTGTGTGTTTGCCTTCCTCATTTCTTCCTGCACTAGGCCATTGCTGGGAATGTTGCTAGCTATTCTAGTTAGGAAGATGGATATTAAAGTGCTTTACTGGTGTGAAGGATTGCAGCAAGCAGGTTTCTTTTGCTTCCTCCTTCTCTTGCCTTCTCCTTGCTGTGGGTATCCCATTCAGTATTTGGCTTTGTGCCATGGGCAGCTGGCACCCCCTGACTCCCAGTAGCTGAGATGATGAAACCTGCAGGACTGGAATGAAGATGTGCTTTTAATTGGTCCCTGAAGCAGTGTGCAGGAGTCCAGAATAGGATGTTTGTTTTAAATCATAAGCAGACAAGTCTCCAAGATGAAGTTGGGCTCTGAGGGGTGACTCTGAGTTGTTATTCCATATGCCACATTTTTGCATCTCTTGGGTTTCCTTATTGAGTTTTCACCTGCTTAGAAGTGTTATTTTCACCTTCAGTGTTACATCTAAAATTGGAGTATCTGAAATCTGTGTCCTTTCTTCTTCCCCAGCAGCAAAGTTTATGGGATTCAATAATTTATAACTTGGTTTCTGTTCATTGAACATGCAAGTATGGAGCAGATTCATCAGAGCTAGCTTTGTCCCATAGTGAAGGGTTAATAGTGGCTATCAGCTGGAAAATCTTTTCCTTTCTTAGATATGCCCTTAAGTACACACCAAGGCTGATTTCTGAGCAAATGTGCTTGCCCAGGTTTTTAATTCTGTACCTAATTTTTATGGGTGTTTTCTTCTTGCACTCCTGGTTTTACTGCATTAACTTTGAAAGTGTTTTTCCTGATGTGAGAAGGGTTAATGTGAATTTCTAATGACCTTAATTAAAAAAAAAAAGATACCACTGAGTCTGTGACATAAAGATGCCAAATAGGTGTTATATCTAGTCATAATAAGCAACACTTTGTTGCCTGCATTATTCAACAAGAACAGAAAATTACTTGCTGCTTAGTAATTAAACAAAATACTTGAATAAGCAACCAGTCTTTAGAAAGCCCTGACAGATCCCATGTTAGTTCAAAACTTGAAAAAGCAAAAAATAGGATTGTGATAAATCATCGGCAATGGTCTCAAAATTAAGAGTGAGAGTGAGAAGTTCTGGAAACATTTAAGATTAAATAATATATTTTCTAAAATGTCAGATTATATTTATCCCACATACATATTATTTTGTGATGTTTAAAACAAGTTATTATTTTAAAGATGGAAAATAAAATTATTCAATATTTTTCAATTTTATCTTTCCTGTTTTCCTCATGCCTTTCTGCTCTCTTGGAGCCTCTGATATGGCAGTTTGCAGAATGCTGTGAAGATTAACACAAAGGAGCAACAAAATTTTACTAACAACAGTCTAAGGACTTGGTGTCCCTGAAATATTCAAAATTAATTAAAAATTGTCATAATAAAAGAAAAATATTTTGAAATCTGAAATTTTTTTTTGATAAAATAGAAATTTTAATTTCATATTTAAAGAAAGAGATAGGAATAAATTTGAGTCCTGAATTCCTTTTAGCCCATTTGATTCAGAAACTGGAATGCAAATTTAAATATTCTTGTTACTAAATAAATAATAATGTCTTCTAATAATTTTTATTGCAATTTATAATTCAATTTTAATTTACCTTATATTTTCATGCAAATTTTGTCTGAAATAAAAGACATTATAGAAAAGAGATATTTATTAAATGCAAACAGAGTTGTATGTGACACTGTACTACATGTGAAACTATATTAAAATCTATGAATTTTATTGCATGTATATATGTATATGTTTTTTCATTTTTACAACAATCCTCCTGAGCAAACAAACAAACAAACAAACAGAATATTTCAGCAGCGATGCAGACACGTCCCTTGAAGGCCCCTTGAGTGCAAACGGAGCCCCGTGGTGGAGCTGAGCCTTCCCTGGGTAAAGCCTCAGCTGCCTTCCCCTCTAGCTCTGTGTACAGGTGCAGCGCTGTGAGTTGGGCCATCCCAAAGTCTGCAGCCTCTGGGGCAGTGCATTTGAGGCAGGCAGAGCAATGGCCGTTGTTCTGGGGTGTGATTTCCCATGTCGGACTCAGGAGAGCAATCCTGGGACACCAATGGGGGCAGCACAGTGTGGAAGTTACCCCAGTGGCCTCCCCAAGGCAATGCATGGGGCTGTGCTCCCTCCCCAGAGACTGCCCCACAGTCACAGGGGTCCCATGACCTTCAAAATCTTGCTGTGGGTACCTGACATGGCAGCTGAAGGCTTCAGGCCCACACAGAACCAGTTCATTTCTCATTTACCAAAGGCTCTGGGCTCCTTGTCCACCACGACAGTTCCTGAAGGGTTAAACTCCACCACAGACTATAGAAATAGTAATTCCAATTAAGGTAATCGCCAGGGAGCAATTGAAGGAGAAATAAAACGTGGTGTTCTCATTTCCATAAGCAAATGAAAACAATTTAGATGACTTTTATCTAGATGAAGGAAAACGCCTATGTAAAAACTAATTACCCTCTGTGCTAATTATGACAAAGAGGATAAAGGACAAACCTTTTGAAAAATATCCAAGGATATTAAATGGAGTTTTATTAATAGATGAAGTAAGCTGAAAATGAGAGTTGTGATGTATTGTGTTTGGGCCTAGATTCAATAAAAACTCTCTCTGGCTTCCACTTCACAGCAGCCCCATAAAATCAATTTATTATATGAAGCCAGATGGGTCTTTTATTGAACCTGGACCTTATTCATTAAATAAAAGTAATTATCATCAGAGTTATAAGAAACAATACCTACTGCTTCATGAATCAGTTACTATCCCATACATTTAAGTGACAATAAGAAAGAAAAATATATTTTTGAATCAATAGACATACACTTCATCAAGTGTAAGAGCAAGACCCATAATATATTTTCTAGTGTAATTTGTTCCTCATCACAAAGTTCATTTAAAATCATAATATCTGCTTTGGCTGTTGAATTTGGATCAATCAATGGCACCAGCCACATGGAGAGTGATGGTCTTGGCCTTTTCCCTGGACCTCCAGTTTCAGACATGGGGCTAAGAACTGGGTCTGAGATGAGGGATGGGAAAAACCAGCAGAGGTGCTGAACAAAACTCACCATTGTTTGCATGACTCCACTTGAAATGAACTTTGTTCTGCCTCCTCTGCTGGCAGTGCTTTCCCCCAGAGACCAACAGCCCCGGGATGTTCAAGTCCTCTCTACAGCTCCAACGCTGTTCTAGAGAGGCCCTGGCATGAAACACAAAGACACTGCAATGGGCTTGTGTGACAAAGTTTTGGTGGAAGGTGAGTACTGCTGGGATGGCTTCTGTGAGGAGCTGCTGGAAGCTTCCCCCACATCCAACAGAGCCAGTGCCAGATGGCTCTGAGGCAGACCTGCCTCTAGCCAAGGCTGAGCCATCAGTGGCAGTGACAGTGCTTCTGGGATAATGTATTCAGGAAAAAGAAAAAAACACCCATAGAGAGAGGAGTGAGGATATGTGAGAACAAGAACCCTGCAGATACCAGTGTCAGTGAGGAAGGAGGGCCAGGAAGTGTTCCAGGTGCTGGAAAGAGATTCCTGGCAGCCCATGTAAAGACCATGTGTAGGTAGCTGTGCTCCTGAGACCATGGAGGTCCACAGTGGAGCAGAGATCCACCGGCAGCCCTGCAGGACCCCACACTGGGGCAGAGGGATACTGAAAGGAGGCTGTGAGTCCATGGGAAGTCCATGCTGGAGCAGGTTCCTGGTGGGACTTGTGACCCTTTGGAGAACCCTGTCCTTATCTGTACCCAAAAGCCTGTAGTTACGTTGTCTCTCCCCTGCCCAGCTGAGGAGGCTGAATGGCTCTGGTGGGCACCTGGCATCTACTTTACCTTAGATGAGACCTCAGATGGGACATAAGTAGATGCTAAGACTGAATGTCAGAAAGGTTGTAGGATGTGGGTATAGACATCTCACACTGCCTAACCTAAGCTACCATCATGATAGTGAATGAGAAGTGACCCCACATGGCAGAATTTTTGCTTCACACAATTCAAAATGGTGCACTATGAAGGAAATCAGAGGAAGACACCATCAAGGGTAACCCATTCTAAGGGGCTGACTAGAAACATGGTGTTTCAACAGGATTGAAAGTCACAAGGTTGTGCTGTTCAAGCCCAGCCAGTAACCAAGCTCCAGGCAGTCACTCACTCACTCACTCACTCACTCACTCACTCACTCACTCACTCACTCACTCACTCTCTCACTCACTCCCCCACCAGTGGGATCAGGGAGAGAATCAGAAGGGCAAAACCAGAAAACCCATGAGTTGGGATAAAAGTAGTTTAATAAGGAAAGCAAAAGAAAGACAGGGACAGGCAGGTGTCCAGACATCTCCAAGAGAGCAGGGCCCCATTGTATGTGATGGTGACTTGGGAAGACAAACACCATCACCCCAAATGTCCCCTTCTTCCTCCTTCTTCCCCCCAGTTTATATCCTGAGCATGATGTCTTCTCTCTGGTCATTTTGGGTCACCTGCCCACAAATCCAAAACATAGCCATACTAGCCAACGTTAAGAAAGTAAACTCTACTACACCTGAAGCCAGCACACAGGGAAAGCAATGAAAACTTGACTGAACTCAGACAAGAAGGGACCTTCCAGCAGAGATTTGTCAGTGCTGCCTGCACAGATGGCAGGCACAGAGTTTATATATATAATTAAAGAGTCCACAGACTTAGATTTCACTATTTTTAAAGATATAATATTTTTAATATTGTAATGTTGAATTATTTCATTGTCACCAATCAATCACTTTTAGGAAATTAGTAATTTCAAATCAATACTAGTGATAATAGTGTAATTCCATAAATCAATGCTTAAACCCCAGAATACAGGTCTTGAAATTTAATGCATTGTCTTCAGCTGCTGTTTCTAACACAGTGCCTTTCTCCTGCTTCCCTGGAGGAGTTTGTATTGGAGTTATATCAATTTAGTCACATCTTGCTCTGTATTTTATAACACACAGAGGATAAAAACTTCCCACAGTTAAATCACAACTCACTTGAGCACAGCCTCTAGTTTAAAAGCTGACCTGGAAAGCGTGCTTCTCTTTTCAATTTTGTTCCTTTAGGTATTTTTCCCTCCATCTTTCAGGATGATAATGATGATGATTTGTGTTGCTGCTATCCCACTGTGTTAGCCCCTCTGTGAGCACTGAACAAAAAGGTTACTCTGCAGGATGTTTCTACTGCTTGTTTACGGCCTTTATTCCTGGGACACCAGTACTGGGATTCCTGCTTGGCAGAAGAACTGAAGTGCTTGGCTGGTTGAGATGCAAGTCAATTTTTCCTAAAACTTTAAAGCACTCAGTAGGGTCACACCTGATCACTGGGAGGCAGCCCCATGCCACAGCAAATCCTTTAAAAGCTGATGAAGTAGATGAGCTTAACCACTCACTGGAGTAGTCCCTGCTGTCTTCAAAAGAGGCAAATCTGAGGGACTCCATTCCTTGTGCCTGCTGGAACAGATGCACTTTGTGCTGGTAAGCCTTTCCTGGCCTCCACTATCCCATGAAAACCAGCAAGGCCTTTCTCAGGCACTTGTGCTTCTTCACGAATGTGAGCTGGCTTGGCACTGGCACACGATGAAAACAGAGGCATGAGAGCACCCAGTAATTCAGACTCTGACAGCCTTGTGCTCCTTTTCTCCCTCCCATATTTTCTTTTGAGCTCTTTCCAGCATTAGGAAAATGCTTATGCCTGATGACTGTATCTGGTTTGTTGGGCAGCAGAAATAGGCAAAAGGCTCAGAGTACTCCTGCTGATCACCAAAGACTTCACTTAGATCAACATGTCCTGAATAGTGAATGATTATTTGGGACATACATACCTTTCAGAGCTGAAGCCGATGTTCAGTTTAAGGTATATAAATCCTGTACTGTTATTGAAAATCTATTGAAAAGGGTGTCTGCAGAGCAGGAAGGAAACCAGAACAAGCTAGCAGGAATCTGTAACACAGGGATATCACTGAAATCTGCCCTCTCAGACCCAAGTGAGGAGGCACACTGGTGTCCAGGACCCAGAATTTTCTTCTGAGAGCAAACATGGATTTTTCTTCTTTTAAAAGCAGAACAGAGCTCACTTTCAAAGTGCAGATGCTGACAGACTTTGTTCTTCAGCACTCAGAGCATGCTCTCAGGAAGGTGAGCAATGGGTTGACTATGTCCCAAGCCTTCACCTCACATCATGCAGTTTACATTTAACCAACACTACATTGAAAGCTCAAACAATCTTCTCCACCCCTTTTATAAAAAATCAACCAACCAAACAGAAAAATCTGCAGCATACATTGTTTGCAGGCTGATCCTGTTGTTGTGTGTTAGGTACTTCCAAACATGGCCATCGGCTGCGGTTGCTGAGGGCGCCTGAACCCTGCTCCACAGCAGCTCTGATGTTCAAGCAGGGTTTCAGGAGAAGCATGAATTTACAGATACTGCAGGCAGATCCATATCTTTCTGGTGAACATTCAGTCAGCTCTTGAACATGAATTTTGGGGTTTTATTTGAGGCTGAGGCTGCTGACATTTGAGTGAGTACCCTACATTGCAGCTGATGGGGAGATGGATTTGAGGGATGCACAAGGGCAGTTAGGATCATTCTGGCTGGTGGTCCACTTTCCTTCAGACTACCTTGTGCAAAGCCTGAACACAAGCTCTCTGCACACTCGACAACAAGCTGCCTGATGTACCTGGCTCCAAGGCCAGACACTGTCCAGGAGAGCCCTCAGCTGCCCCAGGAGCTCAGCTGTCCCATTTGCCATTGGAGCACTGGGAGTGGGGTTAAAGGCAGCCTTGAGGCAGCGCCTCTCATTGCAGTGCAAACACGGATCCTAAATCCAGATTTGCACCCTGCCTTGGGGCTTTCACCCTGCCACACTTGCCTCTCCCATTCCATTTTCTCATGTGCATTCTCTCTCCTGATGGAGCAATGGGTAGTTCCTTAAGGAGAGAAGAAGACAAGACTCTGGCTTTTCAATAGGAGAGCTGTGCATTACAGAGGTGCTCAGAGCTTACAGGAGAGTAGGTAGCTGAGCTAGTGGGGCTGTCTTCCTGCTTGCATCAATAGCTGGGGATTCAAAAGATGTTCTGTGTATGCCTTGAGGGCCTGATTTAACCATTTGGGGTGGGTTGTCGTGTGATGGGGTGAGTGGAGGGATTCATTATGTAAATCCCCTTACTTTAATGCGCTTAGGGATGTTTAACTGCAGTATCTCAGCAATGCAGTTTGTAAAAGATTTGTATTAATCATGGATCAACCTTCATTATAAGGTGAATTATTTTGTGGGTGATAAACATAAAGCTTTTCCAGACTCAGACACCGTAAAAAATATCAGTGTCTTGCACAAGAGTATTTGGAATGGTTTATCTTAGATTTTGATTTAGGTCTTCTGTATTATCCCTTCTGCTTCAAAATTGTTTATTTCAGAGGGATTATTATGAAATATAACTATGTGATAAAATCTGCAGTCCACCAAAGCTGTGATTCAAAAGAAACCTCTTTCATATTTCAAACCTATGCTTGATTCTATTTTAGTCATATATTAGTCTTTGCTTTGCCATCCTTTAATCAGAGATTTGATACCCGACTAGAAATGTTTGGGATACAGAATGGAAAAAAATCCCTCCTAGAAGAGAGTTCCAGCAGGGCAGGAAAACCTCTAGATGGCAGAAGTGCACTGCAGAAAACTCCAAATCTTAATTAAGCAACAAGCTGCAGAGGGGTTGTGTGCCAGCTGTGGGGAGAAGGTGCTCTGATTATTGACTGGTCCACTGACCTCTTCGTCCTCCTCCAATTTTAATTGCTGCTCCAGATGATCTGTGCTTTACAGCCACACAGACACAATGGCAAACTGTGTCTGAACAAGTTTCCTCATGGATGTAGTTTTTATCTTTCTGCAAAATGACACTGCGGCTGTTTTTTTAAAGGTGAAGTGAAAGGCTCTGGCAGCTGGCAATATATGGAGTTTGGGATGACTTCTGTTAGCAGTTAATGCCACCCCTGAAACTTCACAGGGAGCTGCATCCTTTATGAGGCTGTGTGACTACCCCTTGGGAGGTGATTGTCAGTCTGCAGTCCTTTAAAAAATAAAATCTCACCTTCTGTGTAGGTGGGCAGTACCCATCTTAAGGTATTTTTGACTTAGAAATAGTGCAGAAAAGTTTCAAGTGTCCTTTTCCGTCTGAAAGAACTGTCAGCAGCTCCTATTGTAATCAGTTACACAAGAACCCAGCAAATTCTGGCATTGAAGCACATGGAAGAAAATCATTCTGTAAATCTGGGGTTTAAGCAGTATTAATGCCTGACACATAGCTAACTTCTGTGCCAGTGAATACTGTTACAGCTTCATCAGGATCTCTCTGCACAGTCACCTTGAGAGAAAACCCAACTGCTTAGGCTTGCATGGTGCCAGATAAGTACATTTAGATAAAAGTCCAATTTCTAGCTCTGCAGCGCTATTCCTCAGTCTGGGTAGAAATTTATTTGAGATTTCAGAGTACTCAGTTTCAAAGGAAGGGCTTTTGATGTTGGCTTCTGGTTGCTGATTAAAAGCGATTAAATGGTACTCAAAGTTCTTGGATGGGTCTTCAGTCCGCCATATGGCAGGCGTGTGCTAACCTTGAGGCAGCTGCAGGGATAAACCACAGTCTTTCTTGAGATTCTGCTTAGCATTAGGTACACAAACCAAGGACTTGAACCCTGAAATAAGTCCCCAAGACTGCAGGAGTCCCACATGTACCTCCAGACATTTGTGATGGCCATGAGTCGTCTGGGCTTCGGGTATCTGCAACGGGGTGGCAAGAAAACAAGTACAGAAAAATCTTTGCTTCCTCCAGATCAATTGCTTTTGGCAATAATTACAAAGGATAGGCTTTTTATTATAGTGTTTTCCCAGCAGGTCTTTCTTCCTTCCATGGACCCCAGGCATGTGTCAGAAACCAGGCAACAGTCAATAATATTGATTGTAGATCACAGCCTTGGTGGTGTCTCAGTGAAAACCCTGTAGTGAACTACCTGGAGCTGTTTAGCTGTGTAAAAAGCAGCATAAGTTGTCCCAGGAAATTCCAGAGGTTCCTTTTCTTTTGCAGCAAAAGCAAGCGAGTGATTTCAGAGAGGTGCCAGCTCTGGCACAGGTGGCTCTTGGGCACTCCCACGCACTGGGTGAGACTGAAGCCACTGGGGCCTCCTGTGCACCACTGGCATAGCCATGCTGGTAACCTGCTAGGGATTTGTCCCGACTTTTTCCAGGAATGCTGACTGATTGCTTGCTTGGCCTTCTCTTTCTAATCTCTTTCTAATCCTCTAAATTTCTCATTTGTACTTCAAGCAGCAGATTTCACATTTCAAGCAAAAGACCTCAATACGTGACTTGGAGAGTCCCAGAAGTACTGTAATAAGATGTGTGACTACAGTAAAGACAGATATCCCCAATATAGCTGGCTAGGCAGCAGTGAAGATGTGGCAGCACAATTTTCAAGGTAGCCTAGTGCCTCAAGGAGCTGTTATTAGCATTACTGTCTAGAAAGATGCTTCTGTCACTTTTTCTGCCTGCTTCTGCAGCTTTTACAGCACTTGTCCTTGTTCTCAAGATACCAATGCTAATGACAGGGGACAGAATTGTTTATCTATTGCATCTCACATTTTTTCAACCACACTAAGCACTAAATCAATGCATCATCACAAGGTCTGAGGGCTGCTAGCCAATTCTTCAAGTGAGAAATAGAGTCAATAACTTTGCTGTATTTTATCAAAACCAAAGATCCTTGCACATTTTTAACTGATCCAAACTTTAGACCAAATTAGATTAGAAATTGAGTAATCACAAGGTATCTACCCAGTTTCAGACAGACTTATCTTCATGGCTGTGTATCCACGATATTTTCTCCAGCCTTGCATTTCAGGGGAAAGCGAGTGGGTTTGGATTTTTTGGGGTATTTTGTGTGGTGCACAAATATTTTAGTTTATTCAGTAGATTCTCCACGTTTTATTCAGATTTTACAGGTAGACCAAGGAGTGTGCACTTTGTGTTGTATTTCTGCTGGGGAAAGTTTTGCATTGCAGACAGCTTGGCCAATGTTTAATAAAATGCCTAGTGCTCTGTAGTGATAAAAGTAAAATCCTCAATCCCATTCACATTTAGAGGACACTTGAATAGCTGCTACTTGAGGCATGAATTAGTCTGAGAGTTTGTGAAAAGAATCACATACTGTATTTTTTGGAAGCATTTGATAGTTTCAGAACACTCTTCCTCTGAGAAACTGTCAAAGCACATAACATGCTGAGTGAGCAAACCCCTTGCAGGGCTGGAGGGCAAGTTACCCATCAGCTGTGGCTGTGGAAGGGAGCCCTGGTGCTCACAGTGAGAGCCAGGCTGGCAAACAGACAGGATGGCCCCTTTGATCTGCTGCTCTGCTTGTGGGCCCCCTGCAGCTGCTGCCCTGCAGAAGGTTGTTAGGGTCTGAGGGTTCTGATTGGTATTTAGCTTCTGTGACTCCTCAAGCTTAGTCCTGTTCAGATTACAGATTTCTAATTTCACACTTAAATATGTTCATTGCCTTGTTCTTACACTTTGTTTGCTAATTTAAGCAACTCTTCCCTGGCTGAACCTCCCAAGATTTCATTTTCTGGTTTGAACAAACAACCATTATGGCAATTTCCACAGAACCAACCTTCCTCCTGAATTGGCCCATTGCAGCGTGTTAGGGGTTGGAGGGAGTCTGGGGCTGGTGATAACCACAAAAGTCTTTGGAAACTGCACTCAGGCACTGCATTTTCTGATTGGTGTCCTGGGGCTTGAGTGCTGCCACACAGAATGGTGGGTTTGATGCCCTCTACAGAAACCTGTCACCAGGAAAAAAATCAGCCAGAATAAAGCTGTATTGTACTTTCAGAATTTCTTTTCAGAGTCCAGAGACCAGTTTGAGTCTTCTATTTTCTCACTGACATCCTGCTGAGGAATTAGCTCCGGGTATTGACAGGCTGTTTCTGAGAACACGACCCGCAGAGCTGCTGCTGGCCGTAGCAGCAGCAGGACAAGAGCTTTCCTGGAGTGAGAGCAGGGCTGACATGCTGAGCCCTAAAGTGCATGGACAGGCAGAGTTAGAGGCATCTCCTCAGCTCCCACAAGTGGGTGCATAAATTAAACAATTTATTTACATGAGGAGGGATTAATATTTTCTACTGTCTTAAATTTAAACCCTTTATTAATTAACAGATAAGCAAACCTCAGGAACAATGTCAGCAACAAACATGTCAATGACTCCCCATGCCAACTTGAGAGGCAGCACAATATTCTTTCTTCATGGTGTGCAGCAGCATGGTGTTCTGAGTAGAGCTAATCACTTGCCAACAACTCTGTTGCAGAGAGCCTTTTGATATTTTTAATTCATTTCTGATCTACACTGAATTGGAAACTCTGAATTTTATGGCAAAATTGGAGCAATAAAAATACTTATTGGTCAGACCACAGGTATGTTGGAGACTCTGGGTACGTCCACATTAGTGTTTCAGTATTGGTCAGAGATAAATTGAAGTGGCACTTTATCATCCTCATTGAACAAATTTGTTTTGGATGAAACTTGGCTAAAGGATGTGCTTTGGAAGACACAAGTTGGTGCTTTCCAACCTGCTGATAGACATTCAGCCAACAAACCAGACTGGCATTAACCCTGGAAAAACCTTTAATTTGGGCCTCGGTCTCAGTTCTAGCTGTTCTTCTTTACAGATTCAGCCTGTGCCAGTGTCAGCAGAGCCTCAGGCAGGGGGCCCTGCCCAGCCTCCTGCTTCAAAGCAAAGCTTCTCATGTGTGTGTGACTGCCCTGAGCCTGGCAGAGTGGGGCCTTGACCCTCCTGCTGCTGTGCTGTGCTTGTGCCCTTACCTACAGGTTCTGTTTCACCTCAAAGTAAAGATCATTAAAGCCACCCATGCATTATTTTGACTTGGGTAAAGTCATCATGCCAAAACATTTTGAGCACCTGTAGTTAATTTGCTCTGATCAGAGCTATGGCTGATTTCAGCTGACACAGCAAGTACACAGATCAGTGCCCCAGTGCTGCAAGCTAGCCCAGCCAGGAAATGAAGAATAGACCATTATTGGATCTGAGATGTCTGGTCTGGGCAGTTTTTGCTTAGTGGTTAACTGGAGACCTGCTGGCTGTGCCACCTGCTGGTCTGATTTCTGAGCGTGACAGTGCTGGGACTGAGAGTCTGTCCCCTTGTGTTCAGTGCACTTTGTTTGCAGATGTTGGGAGGCATTGGCATGGCAAATCACAGTTTCTACCTGCACAACTCTGATCCATAGCCAGAATACATCCAGCCTGTATACTCAGTGTCTGGGCTCCAGCAGTCTTTGTGCCTAGGTTGAAGACTGACTGCATCCAAGCCTTCTTGGTAATTATATTAAAAAAAAAAATAAATCAAGCAACCTCCTTCCTGACCATGCGAAAATTATAACTTCTCAAAGTCTTATCCTCCGTTTTGAGTAAATATTTCCTAAGACGGGAAAAAGCACCAGCCTCGATTACCATCTCCAGTCAGTTCTCTCCCCATCTCCAGTAAGTTCTCTCCCTCTCCTTATTGTTCTGTAATCCTCTCTCGTAGGTATGAATGTCCACAGGCTTTCAAAGAGAAAGTTAACAAATTTTTTATTTTTGTTCATGCATAAAAGAGTCTGTTTTTCTTCCACTCAGTGTTCAAAAGCATTGTCACTGGTTCAGCTCATATTTACAGTGTTACAAACTGAGGTGTGCTCAAAAATAACAACAATTGAACAACATTATGAGAGTCTTCCAGGAAAAAAAAAATCAGCCTTGGGAAAACTGGGGAGAATACTGGGACATAGCACTGTTTTCCCATATATTCAGGAATGTGTATTTTAGGGAGCTGATCTAACAGGTGCATTGGGCAGGTCCACATCTGGTGGAAAGCTGTGGGCTCTTACAGAAGACAAAGACGCTCTTTGGAGCAGATGTGGACTGAGAAACTCCAAGTCAAGCTCTGGAGGGTTTTTAAAATTTCTTAAACTCCTCTTTTTTTAAGGAATTCAGGCTCTGCATTTTCTGATCGGTGTCCTGGGGCTTGAGTGTTGCCACACAGAATGGTGGGTTTGATGCCCTCTACAGAAACCTGTCCCCAGGAAAAAAAATCAGGAGTTACCTTGGGCTTTTCTTACACTCAGAAGGGTGGAGGCACTTGCTGAGGGGATTTAGGAAAACTGTGAATTTTTCCCTTGTAGAACAAAGTATTGAAAATTACATGGATGGTCTTAC
Source organism: Emberiza elegans (assembly GCA_024865655.1). Lineage (NCBI taxonomy): Eukaryota > Metazoa > Chordata > Aves > Passeriformes > Fringillidae > Emberiza > Emberiza elegans. The sequence continues at coordinate 29,879,880 of JALJVW010000175.1, read as the reverse complement.
GGTTTTGGCTTCAGTCCTGCTAAGCAAATTCTCACAGTGAGTTTTGTAATATGCTAGGACAGTGGTACATTAAAAAAGTATTTTTAAGTAAAGTTTCACTCCTATGATTTTTTTTCATTCTATCAGCTATAATAGAAATAAGCAGAGGAATTAAAGCACATTTGTGCATCAATCTTTATGGTGGAACATGGGGAAAATCCTATTTAAAGGGCACTTTTAAATAAAATCACATCATAGGCTTTAATAGACTGAATGTCTGGTACAACTTGTGAAACCCAGGAGCAGTAAATCACCAGGACTGACTGATACTCATCCAAGGATTTGAAAACAAACAAAGCATTAAAGAGGAGCAACATTGACAAGGATATATTATAGTCTTTACAGCAAGGGAGCCTGAAAACTTAAACCCCATTAGCATGATGCTTATCTTCAAAATGGAGCTCTGGGCATCAGAGGCTTTACAGATCAGTAAACTTTATTATGATAGCAGGGAACCCGACTGAGGGTTCAATTAGGGGTGGAAGTGCACAATGCTTGGATAAGTATAGCTCCTCAGGATCAAAGCAGCACTGCTTCTCTAAGAAAAAATGTGCTTCTCTACCTTGTTTGAGCTCTTTTCAGTGTTAATGCAGGGGACCTGCTGGAAACAGCATACTTGGATTTTCAAAAGACTTTTTGATAAGAGCCCTCATAAGGGACTATTAAAGTATAATTGGGCACCATCAGGTAATGCACATTAGTAAAAATAGGCTAAGCTTCTGATACACTGATGGACCCAGAATTTTTAAGGTCTTTCTGAGGAGAGAGACATAAAAGTTGTCATGGAGAACTCTGAGCAGAGGTGCACAGCAGTAGTTGAAAGATAAAGAAGGGGCTGGAGTTGTGATAAAGAAAATTATACAAGGATGGGCTGCAATTGAAAAACTGACACTGAATTCAGGTGGGCCAAGCTGCTCCATGCCCTCTTGCCTAGAACAAATAAATGTCAGCCAACTAATAAAAAATACTTTTCCCTCCTGCCTGCTTTTTGAGGATGTGAATTTATGGGTCAAAAGGTGGATATGCATGGGAAAAATGGGAGGAACAACCAGGGAGCAGCTTCTGGGCTTGCTCCTAGCAGGGATGCTGGCCATACCAAATTTAATGCCTATTGTAATTAGCAATAGGCAATGTAATTCCTGGGAGTCTGTGGGCAGAAATGCTTTGAGATGGACTTGCTGAGTAGGTCAGAGTAGCTTTTGGCATATTTGTAACTCATGGTGATCAATTCTGTATTTTCAGGAGTTTATATTTTGTCCAGTTTAAGCACATCAGTGTGTTTTTTAACATGGCTTGTATTTATTGTGGATTGACCAAAATGAAAAATCATGACAGGAGTATATTGCTTATTAAGTAATTCTCTAGAGGCCTGATGTAATACCAGGAAATCCATGTAGGGAGGTTGAGAAAATTCCCATTAATTCAATGTCTTATTAATTTTCATTATTTTAAATAATAGCAAACCCAAATATCTTTGTTTCTTAATCAGTGTAACCCCAGCAGATCTTAAAATGTTTTATAAAGGAAGAAGAGCTCATTATCCTGTCTTACTGGCAGGAAAACAGAGGCACAAAGTAGCAATTGCTGCAACTAGAAATTAGGCCTTGGTGTTTTGGATCCCAGGGCTGGGAAATACCTGATAAGCTGTAGCTCAGAGACACTTTTCCCCTAAAACATCTGTGGATGAAAGATATATTGTTAATATAGTTCTTAGAAAGATGTGTTAATTTGGATTTATTCATGTTATATTTTTCCTAGCTTAAAGCTGAGTTTTGTACTGAGGCAAAAATCCCAGCACCAATGGGAACTAAATGCAGTTTCCTGGTAATGATTTCTGGACAGGATTTCTGTTCAGTGCACTGTACAGTCAAGTATTAGTGCTTGTCAGAAAACAGCACTTCTGCATTATAAAAAATCTTGGTTTTTGAAAGGCTGCTTTTGAAAAGAAACATAAAATCCCCAAGATGTCTGTGAAAGGTGCCTTCCCAGACCTTGTAGTCTCTGTCTAGTGAAGTTGGTGTTCTGCTTGAATTTGGCAGACAATAATTCTAATGAAAATGTCAAGATTGTTAGTTTTATTGAGGATTCTCATAACAGTGATGCTACAGCTTCTAAGATACCTAACTTGAGGATGGACCAGTAGGAATTAATTTGCTGAAAGTCTGTAAACACAGAAATGTTTCAATTAATCCTTCCTACTCTGTAAATATGCATCTTCTATGAAAAGCTGCATTGTTACAAAATTTGAGTTAATCTTTAAACATTCTAGTATCCCTTAGCCAGGCACCTAGCCAGGTGCCTAAAGAGGTTATGGTAAGAGACTTTGTTCAGGATGAAAAACCTTTCACGTCTGCACTTTTTGTAAAATCTCTTCAATAATATAGTGATATAGTGGCCTTTTCTATAAATTGGCCGAACTATAATAAATTAAGCATGGTTCTATTACACAGTAGAAATGTGATAGATTGAAAAAACATTTTTCTCTTCTGCATGAGCCAAAATTCAGTCCATACTTATATACGTGTCTGAGCATAACTCAGGATGCTATAAAGACTCAAGATATCAATTAGAAGTGGGATAAAGATCTTCTAAAGATCTGCTTTTCCTGCTTCTAAAGGTTATGCAGGAAAAGAGTGCTCTGAAAACTAAGTAGGGTGACTGTGACAGTCAAATATATGAATGTATCTTAAAATTCCTTAGATGTTTTTCATCGCAAAAATAGGAAAGAAAAGGTCTGTAACTGGCATAATCTGTAAGTCTGACACAACTTTAGTTCCTTATTATCTCCTGGTGGTTGACGACAACAATAAATTTTTCATTGTTGTAGGATGGGATGGTCTCTCAACCTAGTACTTCTTATTCTGCCTGATAACCTTCTCTCATGTGTCAAAATTCATTATTACCTACCCTGGGTAGCAATCTGTGATTCCTGTATTCTTAGGCAGGCTACTGTATCCCCAGTCATTTGCATGTCTCTGAATTTCAGAGGTTCTTCACCTGGGGATGCTGCAGGCAGTCGCACACAGCATGCAAACAGCATCCTGAAAAACAAACTAGTACTTAGAGTGCCACATAAGCAGAATTTATTAAAAGAAAATAGTTTTTAAACTAGAAAACTTTTACAGTTTCCACTGTGCTTGCAACCCTACAGTACCCTGAGGTGAGTCATAAATAAAAACCATGAATTAGAGGTTCTTTTCTAATATGCTTCTTAAGTGTGTTGTTCTGTTTTCCTGGGCTCTGACCAGTCTGGTATGCTCAGCAGGAGAGTAAGCTGGTGTATCAGCATTCTCAATAGCTCTGAGATGTTTGGCAAGAGACAGCTTTCCTCAAGACAGCTGAGGCTGGATGGCAGCTCTGGAGATCCTTAGTCCAATTGCCCTGCTCAAAGCAGGGCCAGCTACAATGGCTTTCCCAGGGTCGTGTCCAGCTAAGTCTCCAAGGATGGAGACTCCCCAGCCTCTCTGGGCCACTTGCTCTAGTGCTCAGTCATTCTCACAGTAGAATACTTTTCCTTACTTCTAAGCAGAATTTCTGTATTTCAGTTTTTTGCCCTTTGCCTCTTTTCCTCTCACTGATCACCACCAAGATTAACTTGACTTTGTCTCCTCTACTCCCCCATCAGGTATTTGGGTAAGACTTCTCCCATGAGTGTTCCTTTCTCCAGGCTGAACAGTTCTGCCTCCCAGTCTCACAGCACGTGGCAGATGCCCCACTCTCCCTTAATGAGCAGCATGGGCCTGTGTGCCACTCATTTCAGTTTGTTTCGTGTCATATTCATATTTTCTGGAAAAATCCCTTCGCCCAGGATTTTTCTCCTGGGAAGCTGAGAAGCCTCAGAGAAAAAGGAAAACAATAATTACCTGATTTGCTTCTCCTGTGTTTTGCTGCTTTGGAATGTGTTTGGAGATTGTTTATCCAACAGGTGATTGTTTTATTGGCTTCTGCTGTGAATTGTTTTGACTTATTGGCCAATCAGGGTCAATCTGTGTCGAGACTCTGGAAAGAGTCATGAGTTTCATTATTATCTTTTTAGCCTTCTCCGTATTCTTTAGTATAGCTTAGTGTAGGTTTCTTTACTATAATACAGCATCATAAAATAATAAATTAGCCTTCTGAGAACATGGAGTCAGATTCATCATTCCTTCCCTTGTCTGGGGGCAACGCAAATACAATAATCATGTCTCTGTTGTACTGGGGAGTCCAGTGAGGGACAGAGCATACAGAAGTTTCTCACCACTGGGAGAGAGAGATTACCTCCCCTGAGTGGCTCCCAATGCTCTGACAGCCCATTTCTTCAGTCTGTTTGAGTCCTAATGTCATGGGTCTCAAAACAGAAGCTTCCAGCCTCAGTCATTGTGAGAGTCTCCGTTTCCCAACCAGACAAGCTCAGGCTGTCCCTGTGTCTCCTTCAGTACAGCTGAATGTTCAGGCTCTTGTACCTGCAAAGTCTTGGAGAAGATCTGAACAACTTCTTTCTCTCATCTCTGCCACGCCACAATTTGCAGGTCTGTTCCCCCAGCTCTTCTCTTGGCAAGAGGAAAGGTTCTCTACCAGCACACAGCTCCTGCAGGCAATGAGCCCAGTGAGAATCCCCAGGCACCCCTGTAGGGCTGTGTCTTCCATGGGGAGCTTCATCTGTGCCAAGACCCTGCTCAGATGCTCTGGCAACTGCTGGGAGCATCCCTGGTGAGGCACCAGCACCACCCTCAGCCCATGCAGGCTGCCCTCAGCAGAGCTCCTGGCTGCCTTCTGCAAACACTGCTGCCTCTGATCACAGCACTTTGTTTGGTAGCTCCACATGCCTTTCCTTCACACAGCATCCCAAACTTCCCTCTGTTCTACCAGTGCTCTGCAGCCCTACCACAAACACCTCACAGGGTTAATGAGCTCTATTAATAACTGATAGCAGAACAGCCCCACATTTACAGTAGTGAATGATTCTGCAGCACCCCACTGGGACTGCAGAAAAGGATTAATGCAGACAAATTACAAACTCATCTGCCCAATTTGGGGCTGTAAAATAAGGAATATATTTTTCAGAAAAAAAAAAGAAATCTCAATAAAACAGCAAAATGTGTTAGGAGTGAACATCTGTTCATTCTGATTTCAAGTGGACTAACAGGCAAAAGAAAACTTGTTTTGTCAGACAAAACTTTGAGACTTTGTTAAGCATGAACAAAGGAAAATTATGCAAACTAAGTAGCGCATTCTATTACCTATTAATACAGGTCCTAGTTCTTAGAGACTGAAAAGTCTTGAGAAACTGCAGTGAAGTGGAACAGAATGTGATTTATTCAGGGTTACATGGAATTTGCTTGAAAATTCCTGACATGGGTGCCAAAGAAGTTTTGAATCACAGTTGAAATACTCATGGGAAGTGGTATAAGTGACACCTGATTCCAACATGGAGTCAGAACAGTAATGACAGAGAAGGGAAAAACTGTTGTTTGTGGTTTGTCAACCAAAGCTCTTGTGACAACAATTTTTAGACATTCCCTGTATTAATATTTGGTTATGGCATTCAGTTTTCAACTATATTCTAGGATAACAAACCTCACCTGTGGAAATATACACAAGGGAGTGAAATATGGGAGACAATTTAGAGAGAAAGAAGTAGGAAACAGGGATTGCTTGAAAAACCTAAGAAATTTAGAGGCAACAGTTTGAGCAAAACTCTTCATGCTGCAAATTCATTTAGCTTTTAGAGCTAAAACTAAACCTGATTGAAGCACTGGGGCGTCATTGTTTTCTTCTCATTTTACCTGCTCTCTGCTCTCAGCGGAGGTTAGTTTTAAATGGCCTTGTCAAAACCTAATTGCAGTTTTGTAATGGCTAATTCCCAGGCTATTTAGGCACTGAAGAATCAATTCTGAGACATGTCTAAGAGGGGTTTGTTAAAGGATGGAGAATGCTGCTGAGATCAATCAGCATCCTAGTTTTTAAATCACACAGGAAATTCAGGTTAAAATCTCTGTTCTGGTTGATTGATCCCATGTCTCTGAGAAATGCCCTCACTAGCAACCTTTATTCTTGCAAATGTGAAAATCTGTAAATTAATTAAATGTTCACTGGGTGAGAAAGAAGATTCATGTTGGAACTCTGGTTCACATTAGTCTGTGGTGTGAGCACTAGAATAAGGACTTCTACCCTCATCTCCTACATCTCAGATGAGTGCTCCAGCCACAGGCAGGTCCAGGTGGGATGCACATAACCTTTTGCTGGTCATTTCAGACACTCCTATCCCACACACATAGTGACAGGATTGTGCTCAGTTGGGAGAAAACTCCTAGTTTGATAATCTGGTTTGAAGGTCAATGCCCTGAAGGAACAGCTGGGGTGTGGGGAAGCCACTAGATTTTCTGCATCACCAAAAATCTCTCCAGCCTGGTGGACATGTGGACACGGCAGGTGCACCATTGGTGGCCAGAAAAGAGGGGACCCGTGGGGTCCAGGACACGAGAATCAAATCCTGTGCACTGGAATCAAATTGCCTTGACTGACGGCATGAAGAGGAGGCTGTGAGTGCTCCTGCAACTGAGCCAATTCTTTTTGCATCTTGCATTAACCTCACAAAATTTCATTTATTTTATATGCTTTAAAAATCAATGAGCTGCTTGCTTTGGGAGCAAGGAAAGAAAGGCTCAAGCTGAGTCATGTTTAAGTTTGGCTATTTAAAGGTCATGCTATTTGTTAGCGTGTGTAATTATTGGATGTAGAGCAGGGGAATGGAAAATAGCTCAAAATTGGATTCAAGATACCTGATGGCTGACCTGGTAAAATTGATGACTCTGATTTCCTTCAGTCAGAGTGCCTATGTTAATTCTGGGTTTTAAAGTGATGGGGAATGCTTTGCACATGCAAGAGTGGGGCAGGAGAATGGAATTTCTTTGCTAGTTTATCCTGAATTAGCCCAGTCACAAGAAGCTTCAGGACTGGTTAACATTTAGTCTGTACTCAAAAGACTTTTTAGGAGGACAAGAAAAGAAAAATGAAACAGGGAAAAGTCAAGTAATTTAATTATTTAAATTATTTATTTAGTATTTTAAAGTAACCCACATAATAATACCCTTAGGAACAATTTCTTTACCAAAAGTGTAAAAAAGTGTCAAACACTTCAGGCTTCCTTTCCTGGAGAGGTGGTTAATGCCCCAAAACTTTCAATATTTAAGAGACATTTGGCCATGGCCCTTAATAACAGGCTTTAATTTGGTAAGCCCTGAACTGGTCAGGCAGTTGTACTACAGAGTCCTTCTAGATCCTTTTCAATTGAAATATTCTGTCCTATTGTATTCTAAAGTATTGGCATGCTTTTCACTGCATGGACAATGTTTTCCTGTCTACAAACATGCTGAGTACAGCTGCAGATTCCTGCTGTAGGTCAGGTGTATGCTGAGGTGTCTCAATGAGGGGAGAGGTCTTCAGTGCTTGATTCAAAGGCACGCAGCAAAAATACTCCCTTTAAATTCAGTGGAAACTGAAGCAGGACCTGTCTAGAGCTAATCAAATGTTGCTTGTCTATCATGTATTTGTATTTTTTGTGCAGCTGAAATGGTTGATTGATACTATGAGAAATAGGGAATATTTTTACTTGAAATAATCTCTTTTCTTTTTAGGAATAATTCCATTAATTTTCCTTGATTTCCCCTTTTGAAATCCAGAGGAATGAAGTCACAGGTGGATTTCCATCTGTCCATCACTTGGCAGATGGTATAAAGAAGACAACTGCATGATACAAAATAACTTAGTGAGACATGTCTGCAAGGAATGGATATCCACCAATACCATTTTCACTTACTGCTGTTCAATCTTTCTCTTTTTTAATTTGTAAGGAGAGGAAAACTCACTTGCAACGGCATACATTAAAGCAAAGTAGTAAAATTTCCTCAGGCTTGCACTGCAGAGCTTCAGGTCAAAAGAATTCAACCATGCCATGTGAATCATCACATAAGGAGATCCAAGTCCCACCAGAGTGTGGTGAGATTAGCCCCAACCCCACCCCCAAAGAGAGGCTCTTTCACCTCTTGTCAAAAATAATTATCCCTTAAATGTAGCTTAGGCATTCTCATTAGCAGCAAAAATGTATCCCTAATTCAGTGTTCCTCTGTTGAGATAGAAGAGAAAAAAGGAGAAATGAAATCACAAAGCCCAGTTTTTAATCACTTTTACCAGTTCCTGCCAAGGGTGGTTTCAAAGTCCACTATACCATGGTAGCATACTCTGGAGGTCCTTACAGCTCTGCCTGGATAATTTCTAAGATAACTCTTGACATAAATTGGGCTGTACAGCATAGAGAGTTTTGAAGGGTGGGATAAAAAGAATGACTATTTCTCAATCACTTTAGTGTTTTGAAGTAAATTTTGGAGTGACAAAAATGCATCAGCAGTTTCTTAACAGAAAATTGTCTCATGCTTTCATGCTTTCCATCAAGAGCAGTTAGCACTGTATGGAAGCCTGGGTGAACAGCTTCCATTTTAAAACTCTGACTGGCTCACTCATTCATGCATGGACAATATTCCTTTACCTCTAGAAAAAGTAACAGGACCAAAAATCATGGGACTTGAATATAGTTGCAGGTATCCTATTTGGTCAAGAATTAGCTAACCATTGCTTGCTTGTTCAAGAAATAAAATAAATAAGAAACCACAAAACCATAATATATGAGATTTTTATATCATTGGATTATGGACAGAAAATAATTTGGTGAATTCTAATTTGAAGGAAGTATCACACAGAAAACTATAAAGCTGGTAGGTATTTTTCTTATTCCCCTCCACAAGAGGGAATATCCCACAACCCATAGTTCTGTTTAACACTGTTTGCACACCTGTGCTCCAGCCAAGTGTGGTGCTCAGTGTGCTGGGGCAATAGCTGGTTTGTACCAGCTGCCTGGAGCTCTGTGAGTGCTGCTCCTTGCATTATGTGCTTCATGCCATGTCTCACATGGTAAAAGTTCTGTTACTTTTAGATCAGCAGTTTCTTAAATCTGTGTTCAAATTCTCAATATGCAGTACACTGCAGGCACACCTTTAAACCTTGCCGTCTCTCTGGAGAATAAAAGCAATGTACAGAGTATTCCTTCAGCCACATCAGAGTCACAGAATCACAGAATGGTTGAAAGGGACCACCGTGGGTCGTCAGGTCCAACCTCCCTGTTTAGGAAGGATCATCCTAGGGCACGTTGCACAGGATTGTGTCCAAACAGTTCTTGAATATCTCCATCTTCTTCACACCCTTTGTTCAAATACTTATATACATTGATGAGGTCCCACTCAGTTTCCTCTTTTTGAGGATGAACAGGCTCAGCTCTCTCAACCTGTCCTTGTGAGAGAGATGCTAATATTTCTGGGGAAGAGGAGTGATAATTAAATTTATTTTCTGTCATCATATGGATGATAAAAGACATTCTTTAATTTGTAAGGAATATTTTACTTGAAATAATCTCTTTTCTTTTAGGAATAATTCCATTAGTTTTCCTTGATTTCCCCTTTTGAAATCCAGAGGAATGAAGTCACAGGTGGATTTCCATCTGTCCATCACTTGGCAGATGGTATAAAGAAGACAACTGCATGATACAAAATAACTTAGTGAGACATGTCTGCAAGGAATGGATATCCACCAATACCATTTTCACTTACTGCTGTTCAATCTTTCTCTTTTTTAATTTGTAAGGAGAGGAAAACTCACTTGCAACAGCATACATTAAAGCAAAGTAGTAAAATTTCCTCAGGCTTGCACTGCAGAGCTTCAGGTCAAAAGAATTCAACCATACCATGTGAATCATCACATAAGGAGATCCAAGTCCCACCAGAGTGTGGTGAGATTAGCCCCAACCCCACCCCCAAAGAGAGGCTCTTTCACCTCTTGTCAAAAATAATTATCCCTTAAATGTAGCTTAGGCATTCTCATTAGCAGCAAAAATGTATCCCTAATTCAGTGTTCTTCTGTTGAGATAGAAGAGAAAAAAGGAGAAATGAAATCACAAAGCCCAGTTTTTAATCACTTTTACCTGTTCCTGCCAAGGGTGGTTTCAAAGTCCAGTATACCATGGTAGCATACTCTGGAGGTCCTTACAGCTCTGCCTGGATAATTTCTAAGATAACTCTTGACATAAATTGGGCTGTACAGCATAGAGAGTTTTGAAGGGTGGGATAAAAAGAATGACTATTTCTCAATCACTTTAGTGTTTTGAAGTAAATTTTGGAGTGACAAAAATGCATCAGCAGTTTCTTAACAGAAAATTGTCTCATGCTTTCATGCTTTCCATCAAGAGCAGTTAGCACTGTATGGAAGCCTGGGTGAACAGCTTCCATTTTAAAACTCTGACTGGCTCACTCATTCATGCATGGACAATATTCCTTTACCTCTAGAAAAAGTAACAGGACCAAAAATCATGGGACTTGAATATAGTTGCAGGTATCCTATTTGGTCAAGAATTAGCTAACCATTGCTTGCTTGTTCAAGAAATAAAATAAATAAGAAACCACAAAACCATAATATATGAGATTTTTATATCATTGGATTATGGACAGAAAATAATTTGGTGAATTCTAATTTGAAGGAAGTATCACACAGAAAACTATAAAGCTGGTAGGTATTTTTCTTATTCCCCTCCACAAGAGGGAATATCCCACAACCCATAGTTCTGTTTAACACTGTTTGCACACCTGTGTTCCAGCCAAGTGTGGTGCTCAGTGTGCTGGGGCAATAGTTGGTTTGCACCAGCTGCCTGGAGCTCTGTGAGTGCTGCTCCTTGCATTGTGTGCTTCATGCCATGTCTCACATGGTAAAAGTTCTGTTACTTTTAGATCAGCAGTTTCTTAAATCTGTGTTCAAATTCTCAATATGCAGTACACTGCAGGCACACCTTTAAACCTTGCCGTCTCTCTGGAGAATAAAAGCAATGTACAGAGTATTCCTTCAGCCACATCAGAGTCACCGAATCACAGAATGGTTGAAAGGGACCACTGTGGGTCGTCAGGTCCAACCTCCCTGTTTAGGAAGGATCATCCTAGGTCACGTTGCACAGGATTGTGTCCAAACAGTTCTTGAATATCTCCATCTTCTTCACACCCTTTGTTCAAATACTTATATACATTGATGAGATCCCTCTCAGTTTCCTCTTTTTGAGGATGAACAGGCTCAGCTCTCTCAACCTGTCCTTGTGAGAGAGATGCTAATATTTCTGGGGAAGAGGAGTGATAATTAAATTTATTTTCTGTCATCATATGGATGATAAAAGACATTCTTTAATTTGTAGTTTGTCCCAGAACAAGCCAGCAACAGAATATTAAGCTTTTTCCTCATGTCCCTAACACCTAGTAATGGGCTGGTTGTTACTAGGTTGTTTATTGTCTAGTAATCAGCTGCTTGCCACCAGTAGCAGTGCTTGTGAAAAGCAGTTTTTTTAGTCTTTGTCAAATGGTTGTGTAAACTGCTTATTGAAGTGAATTATTTTCAAGCTGTGAAATCAGCTCTCTATTTTTGGTCTGGCCTGTGTGACAGCATGCAGCATTGCTCAGGACATTTTTGATTACTTTCAGAATGGCATATTCAGGAAGTTTGCAAATTAAGCTACCTATGCTGTAACTGATGAGAATGCAGTGGCTGAAGATAATTTTATCCAATTTATTATTTGATACACCTAATTTTTGTCGTATTTCCAGAAATTCGTATGAGAGATTATTTGGATAAACTCAGTATTTAAAAAACTTTAAATCATGAAGCTGTTTTTCTTCTTTGTAGGAGTGTTTTCTCCAAAGGTTACTGAATAACATCCAATTTTCTCTACATCTGTATTACAAATACTGGTTTTCTCTTCCAGTCTAAAACCCAGTCTCCAATCTTAAAACTGAACTGAGCTTTTGCTCAGATTTGCAATATCATCCATAACCCCCATCCTGCCGGTTTGTTTTCTCAATATGGCACCAGACTGTGCATGTTAATGTGGTCACGGTTTCTGTGACTATAAGATTCCAGCCTGACCTCCAGAAATTAGGGGCAAGTTTCATAAATTGGCAATTAAAAAAACACTTTAACTTGGAACTTTCATAATCTTCAGGGTAGCATAAACCCAGGAGGACACAGTGGCATAAATTTACAGTCATGTAGACTATCTCTAATCAGGAAACAATCCAGTTTGATAGTGGTATATTTAGAATAATGCTGTTTTACTATAGGAATAGTTAAATGCCAGAGCAGCCTCACATGCTGGAAGAATTGTGAAATCCCATTTACTGGGATCTTTTAAAGCAGCTAAAACAAATATCTTTCAGGCATGTCTGTCTCAGAGCAAGAGGAGAGACAAAATGATCCCCTTAAGGTCTGTCTGAGCCCTATGTATCTAGAATTCCAAAATGGGCAGTTATTCATTAAAAAAGGAAGTTTATTTATAATGTAAGTCTGTTATTTCCATAGACCAGTGACAGTGACAAGTTCTGGAGGTCAGCTATACCAGTGAGAGGTTTATAATGATGCCATTCCTGCAGAGCTGACACCCTGCTGAAACCCCTGTGTACAATAATTACTGCAGCAGCAGACGAGTGTTCTCTCCAGCCTGCTCATGCAGCTCCAATTTACAATCACTTGAATTGTCTTAGTGATAGATATTTTGAATTCACTTGCAGTTCTAATATTATTTGCCAAATAAAACAGTTGCAGTTCAATGTTCTTGTGACTATGACATGAGTATTTCATGCAGTTTAGCCTCTGGCACTTTATGGATAGAAAAGCTTTAATGGGAAACCTGGATTGCTTTTTTTATATGTTGTGCCTTCCTGATACATATTTCAGAGCTTTGTGAAGTAACTCTGGCAATTTGTTTAGTTTTCAAAGTGACCACAGCACAACTCTGCTATCTTATTTCTACAGTTGTGCAAGTGAATTATTATGCTGGCAATTATTGTTATTTGAATTCTTTGCAAGATCTGCAGCGTTTATTCCAGGGAATGACAAGATTTTGGGCTGAGCACTTCTTCAGGCTTCTGTATTACTAAGAATAAGAGTCACTTGTTCTGATTTCTTACACGCTCATATTTCAAACCGTGGGGAACTATGGATTAATGAAGCTAGTGCAGTCGAGCAATGAATTCTGGAATAGCTGTGTGTATCTGTGATTGATACAGATTTTTATATGGCTGTATCCAATCACCTGGAAGTAACCTGACTTTTTTCTCTTTGCTTAAGTACTCTCAAGATTTCCTGATTTTTAGTCTCTTGGCAAGCTACCAGAGAAGTTCAACCTCCTGAAATAAGTTTCTCAGTCTGAACATGGCCCTCTTAACTCCCAGCTATCAGGGGGTCCTTATCTACTTCTTCATCTGCTTACTTTAGCCAGCTGGCCGGCCCCCTTTCCCATCTCTCATGGAAAGACATGGAAAGGAATCAATTTTCACAAGAACTGCAGTTTTCCCAGGCTAGCAGCATCAATATTTTTCTCTTCTAGCACTGTTACTCACAATACAGATAGAGGTAGACCAGCACATGGTTTTCACAGTCTGTCTTAAAGGCTGAGTACAGATAAGCAATTGTCTGTGTAATAAGGCTCACAGTCATCCCCACTTAACTTTGCTTCATGGCCAGAACAGTTTCTGACACATTTTCACTTTGCAGAGCTAGTGTTGATTTTATAGTTGTATAACATTAATTACTCTAGACTCTGGGGAGAATACGCATGTTCATGGAAGAGAAACAGACCACATACAAACCCATGTTTGGATTAGGATGTTCTATGCTGACAGTGCCTGGAGACAGAATAATAGTGGGAAATACCTTACATGCTTGCTATGGTCTTACTTATCCCCAGGTGTCTGCCTATGGCTGCTGTTAAAAAGGAGATACTGGGCTGGGAAGACCTCTGGTCCAACCAAATGCTGCTCTTCTGTTTAGCAGTCATGTCACAGAAGCCACTACCAGCATATATGCCATGCAGCATAAGAAGAATTTTCAGCCTATTTTAGCAATGTGAGCAGCCTCTGCAAAAGATTATGGACCTCCAATCTCTAAAGGAGCTCTTTGTATTATATATTTGAAGCACATAGGTAAAGTGTGGATGCTTTCCACGAACCATCCAGGTGGACAAAGCAGGATCTATGTTTGGGTGCTTCATGTAAACTGTGGAGAAACTTTTTGCTTTTCATAACTAGAGGGAACACATGGGGCCTAATTTGGGCTGAGAACTACACAGTGAATGTCCTTCTGAGGGCCAGATTCAACTTCCATGTGCCATGAGACACTGTGCCTTGTTTGCCAGGAGTAGGGCCAAAGGGGCCTGGCTGGCTCCATTGCTTGTGGGTGAAGAACTCATGCAAAGTTAATGCTCAGGGCCACAAGCCAAGGCACTTAGAAAATTTATTTATGTTTTATTTTATGTCTTTTTATAGCACCTTCTATTCACATTCCTCTGCACAGAACTGACCCCAGGGATCAATCCTGTGCCACTGAAATTAATAACAGGACTTTAGTCAACTTCAAGCAAATATCAGGACCAATGTTTATTCAAGTCCATGGCAGTTTAAACATCCATGCTGCCAGGATAGATAATGTATCATTGCCATCCAATTTCATACACCATTTTCAGGGACTCTTTCCTTACTCTCATAATTGCTCCTCTCATCTCTCTTTTCTTGCCACTGTTGTGTTCCCTCTCCAGAACACCACTCCCAGCAGAGTAGCAATGTCTTTGGCAATGCTAATCCCATCCCTGCCATCCAGTACAGGAGCATTGTAACTTTAAGTCACAGAGTTCAGTGTGTGTCTGCTCAGGTTTTGTGTATAGTTTATCCAGTGCTCTTCTTTACCATAATGATTCACCTTCATGTCAATCCAATGCATTTAAAATCTGCCTCCAGCTAATGGGTTCATGGTGCCAGGTCATTTTCTGACCTCAGAAAGCCCTGATGCTTCATTTTCTGAGGGGAAAGTCTGTGTCATCGAACAAAATTATCAAGTCAGCCTCTTAAAAATGCATTTTTCAGTCTCTTCTGATTCCCTCCTAGCCCCCATCCCTCCAGTTGTTTTTTTCACCACATAACATGTGGAGAATGGTCTTACTGAATCCCTGATATTCTATCTTGTTCTCAAACAAGTACTTGGAAATGTTAACTAATAAATTATACAGCCCTAATAAGAAAATAAAATTATCTGTGGTCAGAGAAGTCCAAAGAATTATATGAATTTGCTAAAAACGGAAAGGATTTCTTGGAAAAGTTCATTGCAGTCTACATCTTTCAACCTAAATTCATGGAAGCTAGCATTAGTCAAGACTGACCCTTTTCTTACTAGAATTTGTGAGAATCACAGTTGTGAGAATCACAGATTACATTGCTTTGCCAGGGCAGTCCTGAGACTCAACTACCCTGTTCAAACACCAGGCACCGGGGGCAGCTCCAGGCGCGATGCTTGGGGCACCTTGTGCCATACCATGTACTCCAGAAGCCTCTCATCCCAAAACTTGGTTTCCCATCTTGAACTTTGTGGCCTCATAATACAGTGTCCACAGGGGAATAACCTCTCCTTGAAGAGCCTTAAAGGAGGAATGGACAGCCCAGAATCAGAACTTGTACTTTATTCCTGTCAAAAACCTAAATATGTTGGTGTGTGAGGTGAATCACACTGGTCATGGGCAAGCAACACACCCCATAGTCTGTCTCCAAGGAACAGCACTTGCATGACCATAAATACCCAAAATCCTGGAGAAACAGGATTTTGGAGAGGCTGAGGAAGGGTATGTGCAGTTGGGCACTGGAGGGGTGGGCACTGGTTCAGACAGCTGGGCTTTGCTTCCTGCCACATGTTCAGATTTGCAATATTTCAGCAAGTTTCAGGGGATGTTGTCATCAGGATAACTGTGCCCGAGGCTGTACAGAAACTCCTGATGGAGCAGCTCTCTCATGCAGGCATCTGGAGAAAACAATGCCAGACATCTCATGAGGATACCTGCACTGCCAGGCTGTGCTTCCCCAGCATGTCCTTTTCAGGAAAAGGTCCCTGTGCAGGGATGCCAGGCTGGGAAAGCAGGCTGGCTCTGGGGGTGCAGCAGAGGGGAAGGCACACAAAGAGGGTGGCAAGAGCAGCCTCAAGCAGACAATGAGCTGGCTCAGGAGTGGGGAAGCTCCATGGGGGTCCTGGCTGTTTTCCCTTTAGCCTGGCGCTGTAGCATGTGGGAATGAAAGGTCAAGTTGCTGGCAGCAACAGAGATGGAAAGCCTGAGAAATCACTGATGTTGGGCTCTGAAAGGAAAATGTTTTCTCTCCCACTAAAGACAGATCCTGTTTGAAATATGTGTATTCATGAATTTGAGTGTTATCTTTGTGCTGTGTAGTGACAAAAAGGCCATGTAATATCTACTTCACCTGGCTCCTGCTCTCTGGTGGCAAAGGACCTTGGTTAGAATTTTGGGCAGGGGGGAGGTGTGGTCTTGGAGATGAGCTGTAAAAATTGCCTGCCAGCGGAGGCAAGCTGGTGCAGGACCTGCCAGCTGGGAGGAGGGAGGGAGGGAGGGCTGCGTGTGCTGCTGCAGCCAGGCTGGTATGAGAGATGACCAGGCAGCCTGCATGGACTGTGTGGCTTCACAGAGAACATCCACAGGCAGCTGCCAGGGTGTGATGTGGCACTGTGCACATGCAGGTAATCTGATCTTGCACATCCAGCTGCAGAGTAGCCTGGATGCAGTAGGAGCCAGAATCCAGGGACTGAGACCCTGCTCCTTGCTAAAGTATTCGAGCCATGTGCAGCCCATGGAAGCCATGATTACCAAAATGTGGGAGCAAAGGGGAGATCCCTGGAGAGAAGAGAGCTGTGAGCCCATGAGAGGAAAGTGCTGGCATAGCACCAGCCTACTTCTGTCTCTGGTCCTAATGTTGTCAGCAGGACTTGCTTGGGCACAGTGCCACAGAAATGCTGCTTTTGGACCCAAGGTAGATTGTATCTGGCCATTTCAGAGTGCTAGCAGAGGGAGTATGGTTCAGTTTGCTCCTTCCTGCACAGACATGTCCTAAGGGGGTTGGAACAGAGTCACTTCTCTTGGTGGAATTTGCTTAGGAGATTGTTAAGTTTTAATCACAGAAATCTACCAAATTATATTGACTAATGAGTGGTACACCTCACTTCTGACTGATATTTAATAGGGCTTTTCTCTTTAGCAAGTCCAAGGACACTGCCATTATTTTCAAGCAAAAATCGAGCAAAAATTTCATTAATTTACCAAGAATCACACGTATGTGTGACTTGCAGTGTGGTAGGTTCAATATCAGATGCTCTAGGCATATACTGAATGCCACACTGAACCTTACATGGGATTGACAGCAACCAGAACTGAGTAGTTATATAATATTGCTCCCTCAGAACAATTTTCAGCGAGAATTTCACTTATTTTTAGTCTTTAGTCATCGTTGCTTAATATTTAAAAAAAAAAAATTAATTTGCTAGCAATTCTCCAAAGAATAAAAATGCATTTATTTTACGACAATTTAAGGCATATGGTCCCATTAGAAGGGAAAGGAATTAGTTTAAAACACCAAAAGCAAATGTTTCAAGTTATGATTTGAAAGACAAATTGACATCTAGATGTCTGCAGTAACTGAGTTTGGGTCTAAACAGAATTTCATCTGCAGTGCCTACACTTGCAAACAACTCTGTGTTAGTACAAGCAAATTTGCTAACCCAGTGGGACTGTCCAGTCATACAATGGATCCAGCAGGAATTCAGGAAATATGTTTCTGCCTTAGAGGTTACATCAGACAACATGAGTAAGGATTCCAAATCCAGGAACTACAAGCATTGCAAGTACTCCACAGGGAGACAGCTGAAATATAAGACTTCTGGTCCCAAAGGTGGTGCTCAATGAAATATGCCAAATTCAGTAACATGGCAATTTTTCAGTAAAATATTCCAGGAAATGCATTGCAGTCAGGTTGTTGTTTTTCTTATAATATACACCCTTCCTCACCATCTTCACAGTGAGCACCTTGATAACTAGATTCATTCATTCATGTGTTTATATGTTTTGATGTACTTAGCCCAGAGAGAAGCAATTCCACTGGAGGAAGGAACAATGCCCTTCTGCAGCAGCAGTGCTGATATACTTTTCTGGATAGGAAAATATTTTCTTCCCACTTTTCTTCCTTTGGGAAGGATTTGAAGTAGACTCTTCTTCAAGAAGCTGAACTCCTAGGGGAAAAAACTAGAACCAAGAGGAACCAAGATGTGGCCCACCACTGAGCCCAATTCCCTGAAACTCTCTTTCAGGTAAGATAGGGAGAAGATTATAAATATAGATCCCAAAACATTTAAATTGAGGTGGGCATCAAGTTATGCAGCACTAGCATCTGAACCAAACAGCCTCTGTTACAAAAGGACTTTAGTGCCTAAACAGAATCTCATTCTCTTGGGATCCTCTGGAACACAAGGTGGTGATGACAGTGATGTTCCTGGGTCACACTTCTCAGCAGAGCAACACCAGGTACAGCTGGTCACTGTCTCCTGTTCTGAGTCTTTTGCACAGTAGTCTCATACTATTTTCCAAGTGATTTTGTGTTTTATCAGAGACTTACTGCAGATCAAGTAAAGCATTGCTCTGGGGAGTATGTGCAGATTGCAGAGCTCCAAGGCAGCACAAGGAACAATGGAAGGATTTGGAAACTGGTATGAAATTGTTACTTAGCAGCAGCAAATAAGGTAATAAAATGAACAAGGATACAGTTAACAAGCCAAGGCAAAGAAAAATATAAGATGCCATGAAGAGAAAACTTTAATAGAGGGAAATGTCACAAGAATCAATAAAATGGGCCAGAGAACTGTGTATTTCTGCATTAAATGATGCAGACAGTGTGAAACAGATGCTCTTTCAATGTCATCAGCAACTTGACAAGTTGGATAAATAATTGTTGCCAAGAAAAATAAAAGCATGTGCTGTCAGTGTGGGTGGTTGCCATGATTGCCACGGCCTCTGGTTCAAATGCAGTTACAGAGATGATGAAAAAGAAAATAAATATGGCAGTAGCTGGGGAAAAACAATTAGCTTCCCACAGATGGGTCTTTGGCCTACCATACATTGTAGCTGCCTTTTTCATCATTACTTTGGGTGGAAACATGGGAAATAATAAAAGGTGGAGACTTATAGGACAGCCTTTTCCTGAGTCCTTCCCATAAAAAAGGAGAAACTGTTGGTCTGGAACTGTTGGTTCCTCTTGTTGTGAGGAATCTGTAACAGGCAATTCAGCTGCAAAACATCTTCAGCTGCAAAAAATTCCCACCTGTCTGCTGCCAAAAGTGTCAATATCTTCAGAGCTCTGACTCTGCAGCCATGTACCATGAGGCCACTGATATGTTATTGGTGGTTCTCTTAGAGAGCTCAAAGTTTTCTTCAAGGCATTTCTACACTAGGAGCTATCAGTTGCAGTGTGATGAGGGGCTCAGCTCATGCACAAACCCCCTGGGTACCCAAGGAATAGGCACTCCAGTGCCTTGGAGTATCCTTCTCACATAATAGCTGGATATCAAGTGTTCATATAAAACACGACAGGGGGAAGACCTTGCTCAGGTCACTTGGTCTAGACTTGTTTACTTCATCCCCATCTTTGTCTGAGGAGAATAATTCCACACCAACAACATCTTGGATGAAAAAAGGGTGTCTTCTATGCAGAGCCATAGACAGAATCACCTGAGTATCACATTCATTCTTTACACATATCCTCTAAATCCCATAAGACCTGAGAAACAGGGTCAGATTTATATTGATGCCAATCCCACTTAAATCTTACTTTGGGAAGGTGAGAGACAGGAAAGATGTGTATTGAGTCACTCACTTGGACATCTTGTCTCTATCTCAAGGACAAACAATGTATTTTTATACTTCCTCTATCATTTTAAATTCCTTAAGCATTTCAGCCATTGAAAATCCTCATCTCAGTCCCTCAGCAATTTCACTTACATAAACACAGAAGTGGATGTTGGTATAATTTGCTACAGTCCCAAAAAATCTGTGAGGCAAATTGTCAGTAACAAAGCAGGGAGTGAATATCAAATAAAATACAATGTTGTTCTTTACTCATGACACTCTGTGTAAGAAATAAAGTCTGGCTGCAATTACTTGGGAGGCTGATTTGCGATGTGTACTGAATAATGGGTGAAGAAAGAGAGTACAGAACTTTGGACTATTGATAGGATTTGTCCAGTTGAAATACATGCCTTGCCTACAACCATGTAAAAATAGCACTGTAATAAGCATCAACTGTGGTGACACAGCTAGAGCAGTGACAGAAAAACTCTCTGCTTTAACATTTGGTGTAAGACAAAATTTCAGGCTGTTTATTCATTCTTGGTCTAGGACTGAAATACACTGAAGATGGGTTGAAATATTTTGACTAGAAGGAAGAACAACCACAAACCACACATCTGAATTATCATTGAGGCTTTATCCTGCATAGGACAAATCTGGTGGCCTGGCTGGGCCACCACTGGAAATAGAGCAAGGGTGGCACAAGTACGAGCCCCTGGCAGGATCTGGGGTTTCTGGCTGGAATGGAGGAACTGGGAGGTGGCTTGGCTTTCTGGTCTTATCTTGATTGAGAAGGTGTAAATTTCAAATCATCAAAGGGTATTACCAGTTTTAGGCTTCTCTGAGATTTCAGAAAATTTACACCCCTAGTCCTTTTTCCTTTTGAGAAGAGAGCTGAAAGCTCTTATGGGAGCACTTCTGAACTTTGGCATCCAAAACACAAGGTTTACTTTCAGCCCTCATCCCTCATCCCTCGTGCATGTGATGACTTTGCTCCATCCTTGATGCAGATGGAGGCTCATACTCAAGGCTGGCCCAGATCATAGGTTTTGGGTTGCTCTCTGGTTTTGTTCCCAGACCAAGCAGAAATGTCAAGTGTTTCATTTCGAAACTTTGCTCTAACATCAGTAGAATAAAACCAAAGCCCCAACAGTAACACCTATTGTTCTCTCTGATGATTTAAAAAGAGCAAGTAATACAATTCATGAGCAGAGCTGGCAAAGTATTTAGTGGTCAGTTGGGAACAAGGAGGGTCTCAGAAGATTCAGCAAGGACAACTGATCCCTATCTACAGCTCCTCAGAAGCCACTGGATGATATGGTTAATGTCTGGCTGATTCTTCAACACCTGCCCAGTTTCTCTGTGTGATCCTATCACTAACATTGATAAAGAGGTCTGCCTAAAGCAATAAGACCACAACATATTTGCCTCTTTGAACTAGAGTAATTCTGCTGCCAAACCAGAGCTCCCAGCCTGTCAAGGTTCAGCTGGCAGTTACATGTATATTGACATTTCTTTTTACCTCAGGCCAGATGAGGGAGAAACAGTTTCTTACTTTGTAAAGCACTTTTCTTCCCACTGTTTGACAGCTTTTTATACTACATTTTGAAAGGAAAGTGAAGATGGTTTCCACATAAATAAAGATATCTTCAAACTTTTCAGTTCCCAAAGAGGAAAGACACCCTTCATTTAAACACACAGGGCCTGAAACACTTTTAAACTTACCTTTCCAGTAACCTACAGTGCCTTTCCTTTGAAAGGTGTCCTCTGAAGTTAATCAAGATGCTTCCCATCCTGTTTGTAGATTGCCCATGCAGGAGAGGAGCTGTCCTTAATGCATTGCTTTGATATACATTACTTTTTCATATCAGATCATCCAAGAGGTTTTGAGAAGGACTTATGAAAAAAGGTAAATACATGTGTCATGTCACAGAAAGAAACTGCAGTCCACTCCATCATCTGCTCTTCAGAGGATTTAGTTGTAATGCTGCAGACAAAGGTTTATGTGTTATGAAAGATTACACTTCTACATTTCTCAGCAGGTTTAATTCTATTTTTTGCAACTTTATGTGGAAGGAAATCTAAGTCAGGCTTCTTTCTCAGAACAGTGAATTCTCTGCAAGAGCCTGGATCTGATGTCTGCATAAACAAGCATTTTTATCTTATAGTATAAAATAGATACTATATGCCTATGAATTCTGTTCTTGGTGGCAATTCACATGATGTGCTGTATTCCCTATTCTTCTGCAGAGCCAATTTCCAGTACATTTATCTACTAAAGATTTGATGTTTGTCTGGTCCCCTCCCCTTCCTCTGAGAAAAGCAGTGGGGTGGCATCTCTCCACCTTTCTTTAACTCACCAGAAACTGCAGGACCTTATTCTTTCTTTTTGTGTATTTTTCCTGATACATTTAGGAAGCAGGAATTTGAGCATTAGGAATTTCAATCAGAGGCTGAGAAAACAAGCATAGCTGGTTTTAGGAAAATTATAGGGCCTCTTCATATAAGCTTGTTCACTATTTCTATATTAATGATATAATGTCTGAATAATTTCATCTCTTCAGTTTAATGCCAAGGTAGAGACAAGCAGAGTGGAGTGCACAGAGTGGTTCTTTCCAGGCTCTGTCAAAAAGGGTCTGTGTCAGAGATGTGCTAATTTCACTTTATTTTAATCCCCGAGTTACAACATAGCAGGAGTTGGAGATGGAACAGACCTACCAGGTCTTGCTTCTGATTTATACCCATGGACCAACACAAGGTGTTTGTCATACATTTCATTACTCCTGTCCTCTCAGATTTAAAATATAGCTTGATTGGTGGCCAAGTGTTGTCACTGGTCACATTTTTAAAGTTGTTACAGCAATTACATGGAGGAACTGCAGCTTAGAAACCTGGTGGAAATGCTTCTATTTTGGGCTCTAATAGCTCTTCTCTGCGAGAGGAGGTAGACAAGTTTGGCAGTATGGAAGAACAGTTGTAAAACTGGAAGGTGTTGGAAAATCCAGATTTGTTCTTATAAAACCTGTCAGTTTGAGACTGATGACTCCTTTCAAAGCAAGCTCCATGAAGCTGTGAGTAGTCTTTCTTTTATAGCCTACCCATGTGCTCTTGGGAAAGAAAGAGAACCAGTGAAACACAGAATACAGTTAAGGGCTTGTGTACCCCCCAACACCATGGCATGATTTAGCTTTATAGTGTTCATTCCTCTACTTAAAGGGAAGACTTCAAAACTGAGGCAATTGATCTAAAAGAGTAGACTTTGTACAGGTACTTCAGGGGATAAAGTGTGCAATAGCTTTTGAGTGAAGACATTTTCATGGACATGAATGCTACATTATCAAATCTTTAGACGATTTATTTTGATTTATTTCAAAGTGATTTTTTAAAATGTGGCCACAATTACACATCTGTTTACAGTGTACTGTCTTCTCAGATCTGAAGGCACAAGCACAGACATATAGCAGTGATTCTGCAAGGAGCCCTGACTCAGGGCTACACATGGGCATTTTAGAAAGTGAAGCCTTCAATGTTCTTGCATGTGGGGGATCCCCTCATTCTCATGCATTTTGTGGCCAATCCCTGTGAATCCCTGTGTAATCTCATACCTGGGAAGTTCATGTGTCACAGTTTCTTTTTCATTCTAACAGCTGCAAATTGTCTGACAGCAACACGACTAGCACTCAGTACTGTGACCACGTCTACCTGCTGATGTGAGCAGGGTTTTGTGCCCTCTCGTCAGTCAGAAAACACCTCCTGGGGTGAATGAGGTGGGAGGGAGGATGGGCCTGGTTTATCCCCAATGCACAAGATCCCACTCAGGCATGCCCAGACACAGGAGGAAACTTTCATGGATGTAAGTTGCAGCGGAGATGCAGCTGCAGCATCAGCCACTGGTTCCTCTGGGCTCCCCAGGTGTGTGCTTGGTTTTAGGAAAGAGAGTAGAGCTACCCTCTAATAGCTCTTCTCTGCGAGAGGAGGTAGACAAGTTTGGCAGTATGGAAGAACAGTTGTAAAACTGGAAGGTGTTGGAAAATCCAGATTTGTTCTTATAAAACCTGTCAGTTTGAGACTGATGACTCTTTCAAAGCAAGCTCCATGAAGCTGTGAGTAGTCTTTCTTTATAGCCTACCCATGTGCTCTTGGGAAAGAAAGAGAACCAGTGAAACACAGAATACAGTTAAGGGCTTGTGTACCCCCAACACCATGTCATGATTTAGCTTTATAGTGTTCATTCCTCTACTTAAAGGGAAGACTTCAAAACTGAGGCAATTGATCTAAAAGAGTAGACTTTGTACAGGTACTTCAGGGATAAAGTGTGCAATAGCTTTTGAGTGAAGACATTTTCATGGACATGAATGCTACATTATCAAATCTTTAGACGATTTATTTTGATTTATTTCAAAGTGATTTTTTAAAATGTGGCCACAATTACACATCTGTTTACAGTGTACTGTCTTCTCAGATCTGAAGGCACAAGCACAGACATATAGCAGTGATTCTGCAAGGAGCCCTGACTCAGGGCTACACATGGGCATTTTAGAAAGTGAAGCCTTCAATGTTCTTGCATGTGGGGGATCCCCTCATTCTCATGCATTTTGTGGCCAATCCCTGTGAATCCCTGTGTAATCTCATACCTGGGAAGTTCATGTGTCACAGTTTCTTTTTCATTCTAACAGCTGCAAATTGTCTGACAGCAACACGACTAGCACTCAGTACTGTGACCACGTCTACCTGCTGATGTGAGCAGGGTTTTGTGCCCTCTCGTCAGTCAGAAAACACCTCCTGGGGTGAATGAGGTGGGAGGGAGGATGGGCCTGGTTTATCCCCAATGCACAAGATCCCACTCAGGCATGCCCAGACACAGGAGGAAACTTTCATGGATGTAAGTTGCAGCGGAGATGCAGCTGCAGCATCAGCCACTGGTTCCTCTGGGCTCCCCAGGTGTGTGCTTGGTTTTAGAAAAGAGAGGAGAGCTACCCTGGCTTAGATTAAACACGTGCTCAAAACTTGCTGCTGCACAGAGGAGTCCCCACAGCACTGACACAAAGTTCAGCCTGTAAGCCCAAAGGACTTCAAGGGACCAATGCACATGATGTGCCTCCACCCTGAAGTGTTTTGCTGAATGAGGGCATTTTGAAATACTTTTTTTTCAAATGCCTTACACTTGAAAAATCATAAGCAGAGCTGAGGAGGGCCAAGAAATAAACCCTGAAAGAAATACATAGGGAATTCAGGATTCTAGACATAAAGTATCTGCAGCAACTCTTTTGTGCAGCCATGCCAATTTGTGAGTGTATAAAACAGGCTTTTTATATTATACTTTATGAATTGACTGTAGACTATGTAATACAAGCAAAACATAAAAGAATAATGAAAAGAACAAGATACAAATTAGTCTCCAAAGAGTTTTTTATGGCCTTTGTCAGAAGAACAGCCCCCCACACCTTACTTTGTAACTGTCATCATCTTCACATAAAGATGCAATATTAGAACAAAATCTGTTCAGAATGTTCTTTCACTCTATCCCCACAAGAAAAGCATTAGAATCTGTCACAAAATGAATACAATGATGCTGATTACAAACAACAAAAACTGGCTCTTCATTTTGCTAACTAAATTGGGAAGTTGAAAGGGTACAAAATTATTTTCCATGTCAAGCATAAATTCCTGTACATCATTAGTATTTTGCTGCTATTTTATTTGAATAATCCCATAATGATGCAAAGATAAATTGTAAGAGCATGCTGGCTGATGAGCATACAAAGAACTAATGTTGTGAGAGAGATAGAGCTTGGGCATGTGGAATTAGAGTGTAAGTCCATTTGCTGGAAAAAAGCCCATCTTCACCACAAAGCCATTTTACCTTTGCCAGATGCAGGAGCGGTTGAATGATTTGTGTGATATAGTCAGAATATTCTACGATAAAAATGAGGTATTGATTCAAGGAGATTTTAATTTAGATTAGTTCACTTAAAAATGAATAATAAATTGAAATGAACTCTAGAGAGCTCATGCTCAGAATGAATTCTCTTGCCACCTCACAGAAACCTTGGTGAAGAATAGTTCTAGTTAAAACCCTAGCCCAAATAATCAATTTTAAATAAAAATTGTAAAAATAATTTGCAGAAGAAAATGACAGATGTGATATCTGATTTGTAAATGAATTCTAGGGAAAGGAAAAAGAAGAAAACTCATTTTCCTGAAACAAATCACAAGGAAAAATGTTAGTAATTTCAATACTATGCTTTAATGTTAACAGCTCCTCACATATCAAAAACTGCATTAATATTTGATAAAAACTTGAATACTGCTACTAAAAATATTGCTAATATAAGTACAATAGTACTTTTATTTCTCAAAACCTTGACCTTTCTGGATAGGATTTTTATGAGTTATTCCTATACTGAAGCCTTATACAACAAGTGACTATTCTGTTTGCTAAGACATCTTGTGCTGATTTAATCTATTTTGCTTTGCATATTGTTTATCCGTGTTTACAATGGGCATAGCCACCACCCACACTCAGCCTGTTAATGTATGTAAGCATATGTTAACACACTTCAGGATATGATTTTTTTTTTGACTGTTTTTTAAAGTCTCCAGTTCCCTCCCCAGTTTCTTACTATAATTCTGATTATATTTTTTCTATATTAATTTCCCTGTATATTGGTGAACTTTTTTCCTACATTTGTTGAATTGGAAATACAAGTTCTAAAATAGATAACAGAACAAAATTGTGATGTATTTTACTTCTATTTTTTCAGTAATAATAGCTTGTTCTTTAATCTTCATCTTATTTATTTTATGGGATTTTTTGTTGTGGTTGGCATTGCTAATAATAAGCTTTCCTCTTATAACTGATGGTCTTTGTTTTGTTGCCATGGTTTAAGCACAGAGGACAACTAAATGCCAGGCAGCCTCTTACCCACTCCCCTCACAGTGGGATGGGGAGAGAATCAGAAGGGTAAAGTGAAAAAACTCATAGGTTGACACAAAAACGATTTATCAGACACAGCAAAAGCAAAGCAAGCAGTTCATTCAGTGTTTCCCATGGGCTGGCAGGTGTTCAGCCAGCTCCAGGAGAGCAGGGCTCCCACAATGGAACAACGACTTGGGAAGAGCAGCACTGTCGTGCTGAATGTCTCACCCAGGGGGACTCGCTCCAGGCATTGACTTCTCTTCGCAGCCTGTTCCAGGGCTTCAGCAGCCTCATGGTAAGGAGGTGTTCTTCCTAACACCCAATCTAAACCTGCCCCCGTCCAGTTTAAAACCACTGCCCCTTGTCCTGTCACTCTCTGCCCACACAAAAAGTCCTTCTCCTTTTTATAAGCCCCCTTTAGATAATGTAAGGCTGCAGTGAGGTCTCACCAAAGCCTTTTCTTCTCCAGACTGAGCAATCCCAGCTGTCCTCAGCTTGCACCCAGAGCTGCTCCATCCATCTGAGCATCTTTGTGGCCATATTGATGTGACTTGTGCCCAGGCCCTTGTAGACACCAGTAATTGCAGAGAGTGATAAAGTCCCCTGAGCCTTATCATAATGCCTGTATAAGAAAATATACAGATTCCACTGCCCATGGCATGGCTATAGGAATGTGTCCCCTGTTGATGGAGTGACAAAACTATTCTTTGTCCCCTTAAAAAGGAAATAAGCCCAGAAGTTTCTCTCTTCAATTAGGTGAAAAGACATCTCATAGGACCTGGGGGACTTCACCTCAAACTTAAGGATAGCTGATTGGACAGAAGCCAAAAAGTCCTGCCTGAGCAATTTACTAGAAAAAGAAGAGAACAAAGAAATGAATTGGTTTTGTGAGGTGTTTTACCAGGGGCAAGGACCTTTTGTACCTGTCTCAGTTTTTTCTGTAAAGAATTTTGTTATTTTGCCCTGTATTAAAACCTTTTTGTTTCCAACACTACCACAGAAGCCATCCTGCTGATTTTATGCCTTCTAAGGTAGCTGAGCTATCTTGGGTGTGAAATAGATTTCCAAGAGCTTATGAGCCCTGGCTAAAGGAGACCCATATTTCACACAGCTGCTTTGGACTTTTGCTGCCTGTATGTGGTCACCCTGAGCTACCAGCTCCTCTCTGCTTATGGAGCTGCTCTGCTCTTGCTGGCCCCTGGAAATGGGACTAGAAGGGGATTGACATGAAAACGTTGCAGATTTCACTCACATTTCCACACTCAAACACCAGGATTTACCTACGCACTGGTGGTCTGTCCAGCATCAAAGATCCCTGAGTTCAGGTGGTCTGTCCAGGGTTCCTAGTGGAGGACAGGATACCATCTACTGAGTCCTCACCTTGTCTCCTGGGTTGGGAACCCTGTGCTGAGCTCTGTGTGTGCCTTTCTGTACTCCTTTGGGCCTGATGCTCCTTTGTGTCTCCACCTCACCTCCCCTGTCAGGTGTCAGGATTTGCTCACAGTCCTTTGCCACCTGGGTGACATGAGAAGCTGCACTTTGCTGCATGCTTGGGTTGTGATGAGCTGCTCATCTCTAGGTGTCTTCAAAACATGATCTGACATTTCCTTTCATTCCCCATTCACACCAGTCACAACATCCCTATTACTTTTCTCTACACATGTATGCACTGAACACTTCCATTGGTGGTTAGATCTAAAAATGTATCAGGGTGCCTCTCCTCTTCGCAAAGGAATAAATCAAATGTTGCTAGCAAATTTTAGACACTTTAATTTAAGAAGAGATACATTTCCAGAAGTAGAGATAAAGGGAAAATTAATAAATTTTCTTCACGTCACAAAATAAATTCAGGTCTAGACTTAGAATGGATTGTATTTGACAACAGAAAAATACCATCTTTACTGTTTGACTCAAAGGCTAAAAGGATTCTGCATGGGGAAGAAAAAAGCAACTAGCTATTTGACAGCAGTTCCTGTGTTGCTGTAAGCCTGCAGCATTACAAAGAAAGGCATTTAGAAATGGGCATCCACTTTCAACAAGGTGTTTAATTGGGATCCAGTACAAATAGGTCCTTTCTGTCACCCTCATGTGTCTGTGGCTTCTGCAGTGAGTGAGAGGATGCTAAACTTGCTTAATGCTATCCATCAAATTTATCATTCATGTCATTTCTAGAGAATGTCATGTTTCCCTGAGGAGTTTGTGACCACACAGGTAAATTAAATGTGTCCAGGCCTATTCTCCAGTACTGAGGCCCCCTGGTCTGCTGTCACTGCGCTCAGCAGTCCCAGGGCAGGTCAGCCAAGTGCACATTGCCCATGTCGGCTGTGCCAACTTTTGAACCTTGCCTGGGAAATGCTTAGAAGGGAGCTCACTGGGTTTGGGCAAAATCATGCCAGAGATTGGTTCCAAGAGTTTGCCACTATAAACGAATGGGCTGTCATTCCAGGAACCTTGGCACAATCTCATTATCAGTACATGCATCACCAGTGTGGAATCAGTTCTTTGAAAAAATAAACATATCTCAGCATTTAGTGTCAGAGAAGGGAGAAGACATTCATTGCACTGTGTCCAGATGTGTTGTGGCTAAATGGTTTTTCTTCTTTTCCTTCTCTGTGTCTGCTTTAGTCATATTATGTCCAGAGTGGATATGACACTATTCAATCCTTCTTCTAACTTTCTTCCAGGAGATTACA
This sequence comes from Emberiza elegans, assembly GCA_024865655.1. Taxonomy (NCBI): domain Eukaryota; kingdom Metazoa; phylum Chordata; class Aves; order Passeriformes; family Fringillidae; genus Emberiza; species Emberiza elegans. Next base: position 29,850,452 of record JALJVW010000175.1, on the reverse strand, counting down.
TAGCTATTATTTAGGTAGCACTTAGATTTTCTCTAACATTAGATCAAATCCAATATTAGTAGATATAACTTTGATTTTAATAGGAAAGTATTTCTATTTTATAGACAGAAAGCTAATTAGCAGATAGGATCATAAAGTCAATACCTTTGAGCCCCTTCCTCAGATTTAATTAAATATTAATTGCAGATCTGCCATTTTCACATGAAAATTAATATCAGGTTTAACCTTGCATGTTTTATAAAACATAAAGCTTTTCTTAGTTTTTTGCTGCTTATTTCCCTTCCAGCCTGATTTTCTTAGCTGCAGGCAGTTAATCTCCATTCTGCTGCCTTCATCATTTAGAAGAGAAAAAAGTGGATCTGTGATGTTTCAGACCTGTATTTGACAAATAATTCTTTCTCCTGGTGACAGCAGGAAAAGTGTTTTGAGAGTGATTTGGAGACAGAGTTGATGCTTTGCCTGGAACTGGGGGATAAAAAATTATTTTCTCCTTTCTTTCTTTCTTTCTTTCTTTCTTTCTTTCTTTCTTTCTTTCTTTCTTTCTTTCTTTCTTTCTTTCTTTCTTTCTTTCTTTCTTTCTTTCTTTCTTTCTTTCTTTCTTTCTTTCTTTCTTTCTTTCTTTCTTTCTTTCTTTCTTTTCTTTCTTTTTTCTTTCTTTTTTTCTCTCTTTCTTTCTCTCTTTCTTTCTCTCTTTCTTTCTCTCTTTTCTCTTTTCTCTTTCTCTCTTTCTCTTTTCTCTTTCTTCTTTCTTTTTTTTTTTTTCTTTCTTTCTCTCTTTCTTTTTTTTCTCTTTTTCTCTCTTTCTTTCTTTTTTTTTCTTTCTTTCTTTCTTTCTTTCTTTCTTTCTTTCTTTCTTTCTTTTCTTTCTTTCTTTCTTTTTCTTTCTTTCTTTCTTTCTTTTCTTTCTTTCTTTCTTTCTTTCTTTCTTTCTTTCTTTCTTTCTTTCTTTCTTTCTTTCTTTCTTTCTTTCTTTCTTTTCTTTCTTTCTTTCTTTCTTTCTTTTTTTTTTCTCTTTCTCTCTTTCTCTCTCTCTTCCTTCCTTCCTTCCTTCTTTCTTCTTCCTTCCTTCCTTCCTTCCTTCCTTCCTTCCTTCCTTCCTTCCTTCCTTCCTTCCTTCCTTCCTTCCTTCCTTCCTTTCTCCCTTCCTTTCTTTTTCTTTCTTTTCTTTCTTTCTTCATTTGCTTTTTTTTTAAATTCCACTCCTCTTAAATGACAAACTGGGGACACTACTGTATTTATTCATCCTTGTCTCCCAGTGCCTTGAAAGCAGATGGATGTTTTTCTTAACAGAACAAATCCTTGTTTCCTGGTAGTTTTCCTCCAAATCTCAGAATGCCAGCAACAAGAAATAAAGTCCTTCCAATTGTTAGGTTCAGTGATGGGAGCAACAGGTGCCACACACGTGGCAATCAGAATGGTGCTAGAAAATGAGCCTGGATATTGAGAGAAAATCGCTTCAATCTCCTCAAGCAGTGTGAGCTGCCAGATATGAGGTAACTGATGCAGTTGCCAAGACACCAGGATCAGGTCATGATTCATACAGCAGACAGCCACACTAAGATACATTTTTAAAATCAACTGTAATTTGAAGGCGGATGCATTTTTAAGTTATAACAACAACAACAAAAAAAAGGTCTGCTTGTTATTTACCCTGTGTGATCTGCTAAAAGACTTCAGCTTTCTGTCAGAATTAATTATAAAGTGATATCTTAAATTCACACAGCCATCTGTGAATGGACCACCGAGATCCCACAAGAAGACTCAGGTGTCTGGATCCTTCCAGTGGAATCCAACACCTTCCTATGGATTCCCAGACATCTGGTAAGATTTTTCTGCATGCATACAGATATATAAAATGCTAGACATTGTTTCTGCAGACCAAGGTTCATTTGTACAAAAGGTACAAGAGAAAAATAGAACTTTAATCGTGCTGAAATTAAAGATAAACCTGTTGGTTAAGGACTTGTGAATAGTTTGACAATTGGGTGATCACTACTGGGGAGCAGTCTGCAGGTGCAGCAGAGCTCTGGGCACTGAGCAGCCTGAGCCCCTACTGTGCTGAGCTCAGGGATCAATGGCCTTTTGGGATGGTTTGTCACTTTGGATGCAGGATGGGCGGTGGCCGTGGTGACCACGCTTCTGGCCATGCAGGGCAGGTTCCTGTGCTGCAGCTTTGCTGCTCAGCTGCCCTGATTTTGTAAAGCAGCTCCTCAGCTGTGTGGACACTGCCTGGTGAGGAGCTGCCAGGCGTGGGCAAACATCATCACAGCTGTCTGCGTTGTTTGCACATGAGGATTTCAGGCAGCCATGCTCATCCCATGCCAGGGGTGAGAGAGAAGCACTGGAGGAGGCTGAGCCCTGTCTCTTGGGCTGCTGTCACTGAGGGGAGGAACGAGTTGCTGCTCCTGGCTTTGGATCCCCCCAGCCCTCTGGCTGCAGCAGCAGGGGAGGGTTGTGGGGAGCTGTTCTTGTACTTTCCACTTGGCATCTTCTGCTGACCCGTTCTGGAGACACAATAGAGGACTAGGATGTCTAATTGCTTCTACCTGTTCTTAGAGTTTCATTTACTTATGAATTGCCTCTGGAATTTCTATCTGTTTCCACTGATTTTTATATGGCACTGAAGAGGTTAGCTTAGACTAGATGCCTTATTTTTAAAGTCAAATTATATTAATTCTTACTTAAAATCTTAACATTTCTATTCTGGGAAAAGCAAACATACAAAAGGTTTTCACTCCTTAACCTGCCAGTAAATCTATAACATCACTGGGACTCAGCATGCATTTAAAGGTTCATTAGTGCCTTAATAACTAAAATGATACTGAACCATTTTGGCAATTATAACACAACCATGCATGAATAGAATATTTTTCACTGCTCTGTGGTGTATGCTGCAGTGATCTTGCAAAGTGAACCTGTGAATACTTGCTGCTTAGCCTTTCTAATCTCTGAAATTTCTAATTAGTTCAATCAGGGACTTTTCTGTTTACTTGAACTGGCTTTGATTTGAACAGTAGTTAAGATAACATTATGCAAATTCATGGCAGATGAGCAGAAAATTATTTTTCCGCTGTTAATATATTTGTACAACCCTTTTCCTCCAATTCCTAAAAAAGATCTCTTTTCTTTTCAACATTACTTTCACTTTCCCAGCCCCACAGACACATTTGAAAGGAGTGAGAAAATTCACTTTTAGCTAGGGAAATAATTTCTTATTCCCTACCCTTCAAAACATCTGAAATACTGGTCTGGCCACTCCCTTTAAGAATTCCCTGAGATGGAGCCCTCCTGCTCAAAGCTGTACACAGAGAAGTGGAAACTCCTGGAATCTGGCTGTCAGGGACCTGAGCTGTTTCTGAAGTTACAGCAGGAATGTTGCATCATGAAAAGTAGTGTTATCTCCTTTTAAGAGGTAGAAAAAAATGCCTAAATACTGATTTAGCAATAAAACAGAATAGGTCAGAAACATCTTCATATGATGAGTTTAGGTAGGGGATCTCCATGGATTTATATTCAGTTCATACTTATACTACTTAGAAAAGATTTCACAGAATCACAGAATGTGCTGGGTTGGAAAGGACCCTCAAGGGCCATCCTGGCCCTGCCCAGGACATCCCCAGGAGTCACTCCATGTGCCTGAGAGCATTGTCCAAATGCCTCTGGGACTGCCAGGTTTGGTGCTGTGGCACTTCCCTGGGGAGCCTGTTCCAGTGCCCAAACACCTTCTGGGTGAAGAACTTTTGTTTTAATACTCAGTGTAAACCTGCTCTGACACAACTTCAGGCCATTCCCTCAGGTTCTGTCATTGTCACCACAGAGAAGAAATCAGTGCCTGCCCCTCTCCGCATTCTGCTCCCCTCATGAGAGAGTTGTAAAAACTGCAATGAGCTCTCTCCTCAGTCTCCTCTTTTCCAGCCTGAACAGACCAAGTGACCTCACCCACTCCTCACTGGCTTCCCCTCAAGGCCCTTCATCATCCTCACTGTCCTCATGTGGATATTCTCTAATACTTTAATGTCTTTCTCATATTGTGGCACCCAAAACTGCCCCCAGCACTGGAGGTGAGGCTGCCCCAGAGCAGGACAAGCTCCTGCCTTGCCCAGCTGGTGATGCTGTCCCTGATGCCCCCAGGACAGGGTTGGCCCTCCTGGCTGCCAGGGCACTGCTGGCTCATGCCCAACTCGCCATTGACCAGGACCCAGGTCCCTTTCCATGGCCCTGCTCTCCAGCCTCTCATCCTCTAGTCTGTCTGTCCATCCATGGTTGCCATTCAATGGGAATTAATGCTCAACTATTGCTATTAATTGGATACCTTAATTCTTTAGCCATTTTTTAAATCAATTCCCTTATGTCTGGGTAATGAAATGTCATTCTGCCAGCCAAAGCAGTTGTTATACTGCAATGCAGTGGAGGAAAAATATAATGTGCTGTTGTAAGGAAAATTTGTCTGGCTTCACCTTCCTCTTCACTCAAAGTTCTGAAAATATTACACAACAGTTCCCATAAAGCTCCAGTATTATGAAACAGATACAATACCTCCAGAGGTGTTCTCATTCTAGTGTTATAAGCATTACTACATGTGTAATAGTTGGAAATCTTGGAAAAAGAAAAATAATTGAACTTGGATATCAGCATACTTTTCTTCTATTGCATTTCTCCTCTATGCAAATGTGTGTTTTCAAAAACTGTTCCTTGTTCACTACAGGAAATGCATCTGCAAGATAATCTTGTCCCCAGATTTTATTTTTTTTGCAAGAGTCCTGAGCAGATTCTTTCTTGATATCTCTCCTTTTTTAAAAAATAGCTTTCTAGTGCAACAGAAACATTCATGGAAAACATCTGCTTTCCCTCAGAGCCTGTATTTTTGTCATGAAATTAAATCCACACTCAAAACCCTTTTAATCCAGAACTCTAAACTTCATCTGATTTATGCTGGCATATATTTACATAAAGTTGGTGTGCATAGGTTTAAGATACCACATAAGCACTCAACATTAACATGTCCCATGGAGCTACCAGCCTCATTCTTGTTTATTCATGATATATGGGAATGAAGCATCCTTGCTTCTGCAGCTTCTGTCATTACAAACCTCAGTTGCTGCTTTCTGCCATATCTCCTTGTTATTTTCTTGCTGTCATCTCTAGGCAGCAGTCCATCCATCACCGTTGCTTTGATGATTGCCAGAGCCCTTGCACCACACTGCCAGTTTGACATCCTGGGGGTGGAATAACTTTCCCATTGCAGGGAGGATTTCTAGCAGCTCAAGTGTCAATGAGACAGGCTATTCCTTGCCAATGATAGGCATGCAGATGAAAAATTCCTATCTTTCCTGGGTTTACATTTGTTTGTTTGTTTTATTACTGTCTGTTTTGATTTGTGGGCTTGGTCATTCTGATTTCTCTTCTATGCTTGTGTTGCTGCTGTGACACAATCTTTTATCCAGGATAAAATATCTTTTGGAAGAAGTGAACGTGATTTTATTTGTTCTGGTTGACCACAGTTAACAGGAGTGCATCATGCTGTCTGTTTTAGGTCTGATTTCTCAGTAAATACCTTTAAAATGGTCCTGTGAATGCTAACTCTCCTCAATTTTCCTTAGTTGGCATCAAAGCAGTTTTAAATAACATGTTTAAACAAAACATTTGTTTGTTTCATCCTTTCTCATGTAACCCTCACACATACACATACACCTGTATGTATAAAAGTATTGAATTATGTACATGAATCAGGATAAAGCAAGTCAGATTCAAGGCATGAATGGACTGACATGGAAGTAACCACGCTGCATCCCCTGAAATTGTTCAGCTTTGGAAGTGGCTGTGGGTCCTTCCCTTGCACTGCTGGGAACTCCTCAGTGAAGGAATGCTGTGAACACCAACTCTCTACCATGTCTGCACAGTTTGGGACATGCAAGCAGACTCCAAAGGTTTCCATTTTAATCACTCACAGTCAATTAGTACATTTATGTCTTTCATTACATTTTTTTATTTAAAATTTTTTAAAAAATTCCAAGCAACAAAAACTAACCTCAGAGAAATTTTATGAAGTTTTATTTTGGTATAGAATGTGTTCTTTTTATAATTCTTCCCAACACATATTTGTGCTTTTGAAAATCTTATCTTGAACAGCTTTTTTTTGGTACTCAGAGCCTTATACTATCAAATTGCTTAATTGGTCAGTCCCACAGCTTGGACATAGAACTTCCTAGAACATAGGATCTTGTAAAATATCTGTTTCAAGAGCATCTTCCCTTGTTGTCTGTTTGTTGTATTTTTCATTGATGTAATCCAAGACCGCTCAGGCAACAAAATGTTCCTTTTTTGATGTTAGGGGAATGATGTTCCCACAAAGAATTTGCATATTCCCTGCTGTAGCAGAGGTTTTCCTGATGCAGTCAGCATGATGCACACACACCAACAAGGAGATTTGCCCTTTTTCTTTCTTCAGAGGAATCAGCTAATGTGTGCAAAAAGTGAGGAAGCTTGAACATTTGCTCAGAGATGATAAAAATAAAATTATATTGGGATAATTTGCTTTCTACTTTGTTATCAAAAATTATAGGAAATAAGGAGACAGTCACTCTCCTTGTAGTTATTATCAATGGGCAGCATCATCACTAGTAGAGCAAATGCCTGCTTAGTTTTCTAGGTACACCTGCAAATGGAAAGGGAGGCCTCCAAGTAATAGAAAGTGTAAAGGAAACTAATAAGCAGCTTCTGTGCAATCTTGTAGACAGTATTTGACACAGCAGAAAGATGAAATAGTCTCCAGAACTGGAGAAAAAGTATTTTGGAAAGGAGATTCAATTCACATGTTGAAAGTTGCTGAATTATACAAAGTGCTAATGAGTACAATTTGACACAACCCTCAGAAAGGAAAATTACACATAATATCTCCATGGCAGAAAGTGCACCAGAAAATAGAGGGAAAACTGCACTTCATTACTGGAAAAATGAGATGGCTTTTGTTCCTGAAGACATTCAATTCCTGACCTGCCAGTACATGGTCTGGCTGTGCCCATGGCATCCCTGCCTGTCAGGAATTTTTCCATTCCTCTCAGAAAGTTTATGACTAATTCTGCCATTCCTTGGTCAGGTAAATTCCAGTTTTGGTAAATATGTGTCATTCAAACATATGAAATTGACCTACAAAAAAAAAGGTAGAAATGAATTTATCCATGAACATCCAGAATCAGAGCTGTCAGTCTGCAGTAAACATAAATGTCAGTCTCTTCCAGTCCTCATTTTAATCTGGTGTGTCCAATATTAGCTTAATCATCAGCTGCTTTGTGAGGAAGATTGAAAGGCATGCAAAACTCTCCCAAAAGGGAAGTGTTGCACAGCCCTAGGGCAGGGATCTGCACAGCTGCAAAGGGTAGGAGCAGGGACAGAAGGAATGAGATGAGGACCTTCTCCACCACGGCAGAACTGGCCACTCATCCTGGTCTGGCTTTGTGTGTAAGCAGAGCTGCCTGACTACCAGAAGAAGGAAACTGCAAGAAGAGAGAAGAAATCAATTCAGAAGAAGGAAAATGGGACTCTCCTGTGCAATTGCCAGATTCTTTCTAATGTTGTTTTTGCATCAAATGCCCCATGGGCCAAGGATTCTGCCAGCTTGGAAGAGAAATTGCCCTCAGAAGAACCAAAAGGACAGAAGGGCTGCACCTTTTGTCAAAGAAGACAAGGAGACTTTATTATTGCCTATCCTCAAAGTTGTGCTAGAGTTACAAATATTGAGACTGGCTTGAAACTCAGATAACTGAATGAAAGGTTAGATTTATTATATTTACTATCTGATTTCTGAGCCTGTAGTAAGAAGGATTTATGTTACATTCTTAAATTTTCTGATGACCATTAGGGATGGACCTTGTGGGTTGCCTTTTTTCTCTTAACAAAATGGGCTGAGATTGGCATTGAGTAACCCATTTCCAGAAATAAACCATGAACTATTGCAAGAATCAATGAGGTGCTGACAGTTGTTAGCACCAGGTATGCTAAAAAGTGGCAGTAATCTGACTCTGGCTTTGCAGAAATAATATGAAATGCAATTTCAAATCCAATAGGACTGGGACCGTGCAAGGTTTCAGTCAGATTCGTGTTCTCATTTCCCTATGGGTCTCTCCCAGTTGACTGCATTTCTTTTCTACTGGTCACAGGATTTTTAGAACAATTTGATAAAGAATATTCTCCTTTATCAGCAAGTTTTTCGTACCAGGTGATTTTTGCTGAGGAATTTTTGCAATCTAAAGGTTTCTCTGTGTCTACAGAAGTTAGAAGTAAGTTCTTGCAGAGAACATTTTGTTTCATGTGAGCACTACTGTCACCATGATATTTTCTGAAAAATCATCTTTTCCCAGGATTTTCTCCTGGGAAGCTGAGAAGTCTCAGAGAGGAATGAAAACAATAATTATCTGATTGCTGCTTCTGTGTTTGTTGCTTTGGAATGTTGCTTGGACATTGTTTACCAAGAGGTGAAAGTTTGATTTGTTCCATGTGAACTGTTTTTTCTTGATGGCCAATCATGGTCCAGCTGTGTTGAGGCTCTGAGGAGTCACAGGTTTTTACAGGTTTTTATTATTATTTTCTAGCCTTCTGATGTATCCTTTCTCCTTCTTTAGTATAGTTTTAGAATATAATTTCTTTAACATAATATCATAAAATAATAAATCAACCTTCTGAGAACTTGGAGTCAGATTCTCATCTCTCACCTCGTCCTGGGGACCCTCACAAACCCACACACTACCATAGGCTTTAGAGTTTAGACTTAATTTGATGTCTAATAATGCAATAATAAAGACAATTCATGGCATCTAGAGCAGAAGGTTACCCCAACAGAGGAATACTTTTTTCCACTCCCATTTTTGGCCAGATAAGGGCCAAGGTGTATTTTCAGTGATGTTTGTCTGACCACAAACCAGTTTTTGTGAAGTGAAATGCAGTGATGTGCTGATGGGAAGGAAAGCACTTCAACTCAGTCCACACTCATCTATTAATCTCTTACTATTACATTTCTTTGTTTTATTGTTGTTGGGTGCTGGTGGGCGCGCCTGTGGCTCCTGCAGAGCCCTGTGCTGTGCTGCAGCAGGAGTTTCAGCCGATCCCAAGTTCCAGCTCTGTGCCCGCAGTGACACCGGCTGCGCTCCCAGCCCTGGCCGCACACGGGTCAGTCACAGGGCACGGCAGAGACAAGAGGTTTATTAAAGTTTAAATGACATGGCTGCTGTGAAGATATATTTTAGTTTTTCTGACAGCTCCACTGTCAGCAGGAATGACAAAGTGTTCATCACTCTCTTTCTGTAGAGCTGAGGCATGGAAACCTGAAAGGGTTTAGCTGGGGCATCCAGTCAAAAGGAGCTGCTGAGTTTGGTGGTATTACAGCAAATATTAACGAACAGGCAGGGCAAGGGTTGCCAGGAGAAAGTTTAAAGGACACCAAGACAGCTTCACTACTGATGTCCTCAAGGTGTCCTTCTTAGGGAAACTCTGCGGCATGTGGTGAGGGTCTCCAAGCAAGAATATGTTTTGGACCTGCCAGGAGAGAATGGGCTCTCGAAAAGGCAACCAGGTCCCTAATATTCACTGAAATCTGCAGCTCCAAGGATCAAAAACTGAATTCTCAGCACTAGGAGGATGACTGACTACAATTGTGACAACATAAACCAACTTTTTTTTTTCATGTCCTTTTTATGCTTCCTCAAATTCTCAGTTACCTTTGTGTTACCTCATTCTCACCCAGTTCCTCAACAAGAGGTTTTCTGAGGTGCTCAAACACATTCATCAAGCTTTCTGAGGTAGAAATATAAAACTGAATGTCATCAGCATGCCCTTTAGGCCATACCTTCTCTGAACTGAAATGAGCATTTGTAAAAGAAAAATTATTTTGCCTTCTCATTCAAGCTCAGGGGCTGAAGAGGAATTTTCCAGCTTTACCCCCAGGCTTTCCCTTTTCCAGACTTTGCAAGTCAGTACCACACTACTCCTAGCCCAAAAGTGTTTGCTACATCAAAGCAAGGACATCTAAGGACTAGTAGGAGTTTCCTTGTCTCTAGCAAAAGATGCTTCTTGCTCTCAGTCCTACAAAGCAGCTGGCAAAAACGTGTCTCTTCAGTAGATGGCCATCCAAACGCAGGCATCAGAGACAAGGGACTTTTAAGGCAGAAATCTTCATGATGGGCTTTTCTCTTGTTTCTTGCTAAGTGCCAGCAGTGAAACTACAGTCTTAAATTGGTTGATATTTTGCCATCACCTTGAGGAAAGTAAAGACTTCACCTGCAGAATTTGAGACTTTTCTTCTCTGCTAATGTGTATAGAAAGGGCAGGGATAGATTTCCTGGGGAACCAAAATGAAGAAAGGTTTTTCTTTAAAAAAAAAAACCACTTTGATTTATAAAGCTAATTTAATCTTCTGTTTCCCTTGCCATGGAAAGGACAAAGCAGTGACTACTCTCTGTTTGATATTGCTAGGCTAGAGCTGAAATAACTTTTATTACAAGTAAGTGACTTTAGGCAAGGATTTTTATAGACATGACAAGGCACATGCTAGTTATTTGGGATGTCTTACAAGTAGATCAGACAAACAGGATAATCTTGAATCTTGACCCTTTTAATTTGGTATTGTAAGAGTTAATGTTATAATTATGTTATAATAAATAACTAATATTTTGTATCACATCATAGTTACTGTATGAGTATTTTAGATGACCTTTTATTTCTGTCCATTAAGACATGGCATATTTGACTGTAACTTATTGAGATCAATAAATGCTTAATGTGCTAACTTCTCAGTCTAATTTTATGTGACACCTTGCTGAACCAGCAAAAGGAATGGAGGACAGATTGGGATGTGCAGTGATATCTGAGAGGTATTTATATACAACAGCTATGGATTTGTGGTATGTTTGCCAGGGTTATTAAACTATTTTCGCATTGCTAAGTCCTCTAACTACCTATCCATAAAATGAAGAAAGGGTCACTTTGCAGTTCAAATGCAGATTTCAGTAGATCACGATTTATTTTCTATCCATACTATAGATTTTAACTGTGACCTTGGGTAAATCACTTATTCTCCCTGCCTTTCATTTCTCTGTATGCTGGAGTAGAGATAATAACTCCTTAAAGGTGAGAATGAATATGTCAGTGTTCATGTGGCACTCACACTGTTATTCAGCTCAGGTTCCTACATCTACCTTCAGCTAAGACAGAGTTGATCAAATTGTATTTTTCGCACAGTTTGTTTCAAAGTAAATCTCTTGCTCTTGTAATTTTGACACCATCATAGATGATGATTGGCTTGAGACTCTTCACAAAACGTTCAGTCTGTAGCCTGACAGACTGAAAGACCTTTGTTCACCCTGCCTTTGGTGGGGAGTCTCTTCTCCTTTCCCAAACATTAAGCCAGATTCTAAGACATTTCAGAAGCTGAAGACTTTCTGGGTGATCAGCACTGCCACATAGCCACAAGTAGGACTTCATTTCATCAGTGTAAAAGGCATAGTTGAAAGGAAAAGACAACCCTGGATGTGTTGCTGTTTTTTCTTCAGTGTACATTATACATTGATAATGATTTACATAACTCAGTCTGGTCAACAGAATGCCAGGGCACAGGTGTGTCTGCTCACCTGGGCAGCAGTTAGCCAAGGCAGTCAGCAAACACAACACAGTTATGTTTTGCTATCAATGAAGACTGAATCATCTCCCCAGACATTCAAATGCCCAAATGTTTGCTATTGGAAAGATTACCAGAAAGCCTTTTTCTAATTGTGGTGTGTTATATATCAATGACTGGAGTGCTGCGGTTCCCTGCTACAGCCATTGTGGGCTCATCTGTGTCCCCTTCACATAAATTCATCTTCAGAATCTTATGCATCTGGCACAGGAGTTGTTTCATGCCACTACGTCACAGGCAGTGGAAGAGATCTAGGAAGGTCATATCTGTGACCTTTTCTCCTTTTCTTTTTCCATACTGGATAAATAGCTCCTATTGATTGCTTCATTTTTCCTTCTCCAATGGACATGTTCCAAAAGACATTTGGGTAAAATCAGCAAAATTTCTGTATGGTGCCAAGGTCACAAAACCCAGCCACATGATAACTACATGGTTTTGCCCCAGCAAAACCCTAGATTTTCCATATGCCATTGCATATCAGTCATCCTTAAATGCAGTGATAAAATAAATAATATTTTGGTAAGTGTTCTTCTTCTAAAATCCCAGAAAGCATCAAAAGCACCAGGAAACATGCTGCTCTGATCTTGTGAACAAAGCAATTTCTGTCTCCTCTCCATCACAAATGCCAAGCCACTCTGATTACCCATTGAGTCAGCCCTCATGCTACCTGAGATATTAGCAATTAAAATCTGCACACTCTGAACTGAAGGGATTTCTCTTAATGCTAGGAAAAAGAAAAGCTCCAAAATTGTAAAAGTCATACTGAATCCATCAGCCTGCCTTTGAATACAAGTACACAGAAAATTCCCAGTTGACAGAGGATCAGTGCAGAGACCAGCACCGGAATTACAGGATATAGCTGGCAAATTACTAAAAAATGAAAAACTGGAACTAGTTCTGCCTGCTTTATCTCTGATGAAACTATCTTTTCTATTGGAGAAACAAAAACAAAGATTAAAAAAAGAAATTTTGGATAAAAAATGGGTGCAATTCTTTTAGGTCATGTCAAGCATACTTCATCCTGAAATAGGAACCATGATTGATAATTGTGTGTTACTGGTGGCTTAAATTTTTTAATTACAATAAAAATTATTTTTCTAATTTCATAAAGAGAAACAGAGACCTCACATCTGTCCTGGGGCACCTCTGTGGTCTAGAATGGCTCAGGGGAAGTCTTTAAAAGTGCCCTTAAAATTAAAGAGAGGGTTTTTTACATCAAAAGGGACAAAGGGCATGTTGAAATTGTCCAGATTTACACAACACAGTGTAAAAGAAATGGTTGTGAAAACCAAATATGAACTAAGAAGCACAGTTTATGGAGGGTGAACCAGATGTCTGGTCAGCTCCAGTCTGTACCAACACTCTCAGATATATAATCTCTACATCCTTTTGGGTTTCAAAAGCAATAAGAGGAGATAAGAGGAGTGCTAAGGAGATTCTTCATCCTTTATTAATTATATGGGGGGGGACCATGGTGACAAAGCATGGGGGAAAGGCTGAGTTATTTAATGTCTTCTTTGCTTCAGTCTTTAATTGTAAGAACAGGTGTTCTCCAGGTATGCAGATCCCTGAGGTGGAAGCAGAGAAGATGCCATAATCCAAGGGGAAATGGCCAGTGACCTGTCACACCACCTATTCACACACAGGTCCATGAGGCTGGATGGGATTCACCTGAGGGTCCCAAAGGAGGTGGCAGAAGAGGTCCCAAAGCCACTCTCCAACATTTATCATCCATCCTGGCTAACTGGGGAGGTCCTGGTTGAGCTGACTGGAAGTTAGCAAAAGTGACACCCATCTACAAGAAGGGTCAGAAGGAGGGTTCAGGGAACTACAGGCTGTCTGACCTTGCTGCTGGGAAAGGTTGAGGAGCAGATTGTTCAGAGTGCCATCACACAGCACACACAGGACAACCAGGGGATCAGTCAGCATGGGCTTGGAAAGGCAGATCCTGCTTGTCCAACCTGATCTCCTTCTTTAACGACGTGACCCTCCTGGTGGATCAGGGAAAGGCTGTGGGTGTGTTTACATGGACCAGTAAAGCTTTGACACAATTTCCCACAACATTACCCTGGACAAACTGGCTGCTCATCACTTGGACAGGTAAACAGTTTGCTGGGTAAAAACTGGCTGGATGGCTGGGCCCAGAGAGTGGTGGGGAATGGAGATAAATTCAGTTGGCAGCTGGGCCCTGAATGTCCCCAGGGCTCAGTACTGGGGCCAGTTCTGCTCAGTACCTTTATCAGTGATATGAAAAAGGGATGGGAATGCCACTTCAGAAAGTTTGAAGCCAACACCAAATTTGGTAGGAGTGTTGAGATCTGCCCAAGGGTGGGAAGGCCCAAAGGGATCTGGACCGGCTGGAAAAGGCCAGTGGTATGAAGTTCAGCAAAGGGAAATGCCAGGTCCTGCACGTGGGTCACAACAACCCCATGCAGTCCTACCGGCTGGGGAACAGTGGCTGGAAAGCTGCCCTTGGGAAAGGACCTGGGGGTGCTGGTCAGCAGTGACTGAACATGAGCCAGGGTGTGCCCAGGTGGCCAGGAAGGCCAATGGCATCCTGGTCTGGATCAGATACAGTGTGGCCAGCAGGGCAGGGTTTGTCCCCCTGTACTCAGTGCTGGTGAGGCTGCATCCCAAATCCTTGGTTCAGTTTTATACCCCTCACTACAAGAAGGACATTGAGGGGCTGTAGTGCATCGAGAGAAAGGCAATGGTGCTGGGGCTGGGGCACATCTAGAGAAAGGGAAAGGTGCTGGAGCACAAGTCTGGTGAGGAGCAGCTGAGGGAGCTGGGGGTGTTTGGCCTGCAGAAAAAGGAGGCTCAGGGGAGACTTTATCAATCTCTACAACTCCCTGAAAGGAGGCTGTAACCAGGTGAGGGTCAGGTTCTTCTCCCAGGTCACAAGGGACAGGAAAGGAGGAAATGGCCTTCAGTTGCTCCAAGGAAGGCTTAGATTGGATATTAGGAAAAGTTTCTTCATGGAAAGGGTTATCAAACATTGAACAGGCTGCCCAGTTGCCATCCCTGGAGGTATTTAAAAGATGTGCAGATGTAGCCCTTAAGGACATGTTTAGTGGTGGATTAGGCAGTGATGGGATAGGGGTTGGACCCAAGGACCTTAAAGGTCTTTTCCAATTGATTCTATGGTTCTGAAGCTGTAACATATAACAGTGACCTTGCATGTAAGTTGTGTGCTGATGAAATTGCTAACTATTATTGAGAAAAGCCAAAACAGCTTCTTCTGAACAAGCTTCTCCAAAATCAGCCTCTGCCTCACAAAAACCATCCCCCTGCATCAGGCCCCCTCTAGTGTTTTCAGTAAATTGTGACTGGAAAAGTCTGCCCTCATCTGTGAAGAGATTGCTTCAGTTAAGCTTGGAAGAATAAAGATAATGAAACACTTTGTGTGTGTTGTGTCCCCTGAGGGAGAAGAACTGATACTCATAAGAGGATTAGAGAAACAACTTCAGTGAACTGATGTGGATTGCATTCATCTTTATATTAAAACTTTATATTAAGGCCTCAGTTTCAGCTTCTAATGAGAATTTATGGGTAAGGTTGGTGCTTCTTGGAAGTTTGTACTCCAGACTGATTCATCTTAACCTGTTAAGATCTTAATGCTGGCATGTCCAGGTATAAGGCTGAGGAAAGTTTTGATACAGGTTCCCAAAGCTCCTACTGAAATGTGATTATTCCTTCATGGCTGATTCCTTTGGTCAAAGTCTTGTTTGCAATTGTAATTTCAGAGTCCCCAGTACAAGAAAGGCATTTACAGACTGGACAAAGTCAATGAACAGAGCACCAAAATGGTTGGGGGTTCAAGCACATGACTAGGAAAAAAAGCAGAGAGGGTGAGATTTCTTTCAACCTGGAGAAGAGATGGCTTAAGGAGACCTTGCTGCTCTCCGAAACTGCCTAATGGGAGGGTGCAGAGAAGAGAAGACTCTTCTCAGAGCTGTGTGCAGCAGCAGGATCAGAGGGCAACAGACTCAATATGAAATTTGGGAAATTTTTCTTTGATGTAGGGAAAACTTTTATTGTGTCAGTGATCAATATTGGAATAAGTGGCCATGAGAGGAGTGGAACATCCATCCTTGGAGACATCTGAAACTCAGCTGGAGTTGAGCAGCCTCCTCTAATCAGGTTTGCATTGAACTGGGTGACTGCATTGAGCTGTTGAGCTGAGTGACCTCCACAAGTCCCCTCCAACCTGAATTATTCTGTGGGTTTAGGAGCCAGGAAAACAAGATTTTTTCCCTGGGTGTTTCAAAGGCTTTTGGTTTCCACACTTGGGGATTCTCTGTTTCTGAGGTGTTGGCAGAGTGCAAATCCCAGGGGAGAATGAAAAGCCTTGCTCCCAGCTTCTGCTACAGTGGGTACCAGCATGACCTGCTTGGATCTTCACAGTCCTGGGCAAGACCAGACCACCCTCAGGCAGAAGGAAGGGGTTGAATGGCAGGACCATGGGTGACAGCTAAATTCAGCATTTGGAGCATAAAATCTCTGTTCATTTAGCTGTGCTATGCCCCTTGAGAGTTTTTATTCAAGTGGAAGGATAAGGTCTTTGGAAATCTTGTAAACTGTTTCATGTTTCAGCTGCAGCTGCTGGTTCAGACTCTTAGGAGGACAAGAGAAAGTGTTGAAGGCCATTTGGTATAACTACAATAAAATAAAAATATATAAATACTCTGATATGACCAAGCCTGCTTCTTTAGAAGTCTGAGGGAGGTAAGTCAAGTGAGATAAACAGAAGCAGATTAGACCTGAGAGCATTTCACCTTGCTTTTCCCTAAGAACCAAGCATTACTCTGTTTTTCAGGTTTATCTTGGTCCTTCATCTCATTCCACACTGGCATGCTTGCAGATCAAGGAAATATTTATCCTGTAGAATAATTCACAGCACTCTTTTTCTTCCTTTATGAACCTACTTCTTTTTTTTTTTTCTCCACACTCCCCATACACATCCACCAGCCCAAATTGTGCTTGTTACATAAGCTGTCAAGTTATCTGTATAATATTGTGTTAAGGATTTAGCTAGAGAAACGAATTCCCTTGGTGTGTGAGTAAGATTAGAACAGCAAGTGTATGTGATGGATTTGTGGACTGAAAACTCATTCCATTTTATTTTGATTATGAAGGCAAGGTTAAATATGAATGATATTAGCAGAAGTATAAACATGACTCTTGAAAAACTCGTGAACTTTAAAATCTCTGCAAACCTGTGTTTGGTGCAGCAATATCCCATTAAAATTGGCATGTGCTTCCTCACTAGTTTCCATTTCTTCCCTTAAGCAACTAAAATTGCTAAATGCTTCAGGAATCAGCTTTCTAGCCCGACTTACTTTTCTCAAAGCCAAATCTTCTGGACACCCTCACAAGAAGAGCTAGTGTGTGCTTTTTGAAAGACTAAAGGGAGCAAGACAAAAGCCCTCACTGATGCTGCAGCTTGGTTTCAATGACACCATTGCCACAGAGACACATTGAAAGGTTCCCAGGAGTGCCCCAAGCTCTGGAAATGGCAAAAACAAACACTGATGCAAGAGTCTGAGCAGCAGCAGTGAGTCTGAAGCTCACTGAAAATGCTCTCAAGCCCCTGTCTACTCTTTCTGCCTTTGGAGCAGTCAGAAAACATAAGTCAGGGAGGACAAGCTTAATGTCATGTACTTTATTGCCCACAGGCATCCCCAGCCCAAAGGCACCCTAAGCATCAAGAGAACACCAGTGTTAGCTATGAATGGGGCACATATGGCAGTGAAACATTTCCCATCCAAATGTCAGGTCTGTATAGGACACCAGTGTGATTGAGGCTGCCACATCAGATTTCATGGTATTTTCAGATGGAGAAACATGTCAGCTGGAGTGGTCTCCCAAGCCCAAATTCCCCATAAGTCTGCTGATCAACTGACTAAACCTAGAGAAAAGTCTGGATCTGATCTCACTGTAAAAAGTAGTTTTTGATAGTCATTTTAAATAGACACTTTCACATTGCCAGAATCAATCCAGTCTGATGGTTGTTGCTACTTAAGTGACTTTCTGCAAGTATTTACTTCTAAATAGCAAGATACATTTCTCTGTTAGAGAGCAACATGACCACTGACATGGAATTCAAAGCTCCTCCATATTCCACTACAAGAAAAGTGAGTAAATAAATTCATGCTTATGACCTGTGGTGGCTTACTGCCTTTCTTGTGTGTGCTCTTGTCAAGGATCAACAGAATGCTGGAAAAACATTTAACAGGCAAACTGAGACTTGAAGTCTTTTCCTTGCAAATATTCTTCTCCAGGTTTCTGTGGGAGCTGGAAGTGCATTTTGCTCTTTAGCTGTTTAAATAAAAGCCTTCCAACCTAAAAGCCTTTGCACTTTGAACACCTCCAGTCAGAGGAGACAGCAAAGTTGACACCACCACCGCTTTAGATCTGTTATAACTCTTTTTATCACCTGCATTTGTGGAACAAGGAATTGTTTGCAAACTGAAATTGAACACTAGCAGCCCCAAAATTTCTTCCCAATATGCCAACTGCTTTGTGTCATTATCTCTATTCTGTGATGGCAGAGATTTCAGTCCCTGTTACTTGTCAGAAAGTTTGGTCATCTGCAGAGGGAGAAAGGCATGATGTGTATTTCACTGTGGATTTACTGTTATTTCATGTCACAAAGTGCTGTGCTTTGAAATACAACCTTTTGCTCTAGCTTAAGGGCAGATTCACATGCCTTTATGCTCCAAGTTATGTCCAGGTAAAGCAGCTTTGTTTAACACAGTTTTTTAAAGTAGAGAACAAACAATTGGTGACTACTGCGCTGTTCTAGGAAGTGGGGTAGGTGTTAAGCATCAAGGGAGCAAAGCCTGCACTGAAACGACAGCCTGTCCTCTGGCATCAGTAGGTGCAAGTGATGGAAGTTCCTTCAAGTTCTGGAATGCTGGATCAGCTGTTCGTCTCTGCCGGACACACGCGTAGGATGGTTCGTGGGCAGCTCGCAGTTAAATGATGAAACTGGACTCTTCTATAGTTCGGTCTTCAGATAGTTTATTGTTTGTTATCTTGAATGCTCACTCTGCCCAGCCAGGATCTGACCAGCACAGCAGCCACAAGCACTCTGACCGCCTACGGGGCAGCCGTACATTCTTATATTGGTAATTACTTACAAGATATTTACAATTTTCTTCCAATGCCCCACACCTATGTTGGATAGTGAACCACCACCTTGAACCAATCTAAAAGTGCCTACGTCACCCGAAAGATGGATGCCAAGAAGAAGGAGAAAGACCACAAGGCCAGGCCTGAATCCTCCATCTTGCCTCCATTAGACCCCCCTGTACCAAAACCAAAAAGTTATATTTCTATCCTAAAAAGTGTCATCCCTCCACCATTCACACCCTGGTGAGTTGCAAACCCTCACACTCAGGCAGCACGTCCTTTGAGGGATCAAAATCGAGCCACCAAGAATTCCTGGCTACATCCCAGGACTTTTGAGCCCCCCAAGGGTGTTCCTGGGGACTCAGAGCATCTGATGTGGTGAGCTGAGTTCCCACATGGAACACACCTGGGGTACACTAAAAGCAAGAGAGAGCTCTGCCTGACATCTCAGATACTGGCAATTACAAGACAGGAAAAACATTTTCCAGGCTGCTTCTGACTAAACATTAACAGGTAGCTTGACACATAACTTGAAACTTCAGCATCATCAAAACTGAAGCTACAAAAATGTCACTTTGAGCAACCAAAGACCTAGAATCCACTGCTCCTCATCAGTACGTTTTCTCCCTGTTACTAGCAGTGCTAGTTTCTGCTGTAAGCTGGTCAAAGCTCAAGAAATATTGAAATCTCAACAGCTATGCAAGATATTAGCATATAAATCATAATACATGGGTCATGACATTTTTAGCTTCTTCTGGTCAGCCTTATTTTCCAGTAGGAGTACGAGAAGTGAAGGACTTGGAGCAGAGCCTTTTGACAGCAGCCATGGTTGTTCAATATCCATGATTTTGAGTATTACAAAATTTAGAGACACAGCCTTTTTTTTTGGATGATGGTGGTGGTGGTTTGTTTGGGGGGGGATTGTTTGGGTTTTCTTTGGTTGTTGTTGTTGTTATCTAAGAAATGAGATAAATATTAAGTTGGGCTTTCTCAGTTTATCAGAGGGTTTCTAAACCCCAGAGAATTAAGGCAGAGGTGTTGCTGGAATGCAGCAGATTTTTTCCCTTATCGTTTTTTCATATAACAAAGCAAAGCTACAATTTGAGCTAAAAGTGCAAGTAAAAATTATCCCTACCTTATTTAACCAAAGCTGTCTCCTCTGGTACTAGCAACATTATAATCCTGTTTATTCTCCAGTGAGTTTGGTTTGTAGGTTCTTTCAGGGGAAAAGACTTTGCTAAAGCAAAATAAAACACTGAGGGAAAATTCCACATTTTTATTCCTTAAGCAAAGAAGATAAAGCTCCAGACTTCTCCCCTTTTGCAAATCCTCTTTGAAATAGCCCAATGAATTCAAATGGTTTAATGGTTCAAACTGAGAACAAACACATACCCACTTACTCTTTTGAACAAACACATAAAACATAGAGCTGTGGTGATAAGGTAAGGTTACTGAGGCACTTTGTACTTACCAGAGCTTTAGCCTCTCTTATTTGATGGACTCCTAACCAGCTTTGACTTTTCATTGACTTTCCTCACCTTTAATTTAAGACTGCATTGACTTTTCCTGTCACCTTAATCCATTTCAGGCATTAAATTGCTGCACAGCTAGCTATAATGCTACTCAGTATTGATTATATTCTTTCCTCTCAATAATGTTTTGTTACATACATTGAAAAATAGTCCAAGAAGGCTCCTGCTGCTTTGCTGGTTTTTAGTAGTTAATAATTCCACTTTTTTGTTTTTCTTTTTTTTTTTTTTTTATATTTCATTGCCCACTTAAACCCAGGTCAGTGTTTTGGAGAAAGAAAAGCTGTAAATTACATGTGGTGCAGTGTCAGTACAGAATGTATTTGATCTCTGGGGTTTGCCATAAATGAGAGCTGCTAGAGAGTAAATCCTTGCCGGGTCCCAGGGGGGCTTTCCAAGACACCAAAATCTTGTTCCCATGGCTGATGCACAGCTGGGGTCCAAGCTGGCTCACCAGAGAAGGAGTGGTGACAAGGAAGAATGAAAGCTGTCTCAGCCTTGGGACTTCCCAAATCCGTAACCTGCCAACAGGAAAACCCAGCACCCCTGGGGATGTGAAGTTTGGGCGTCAGACACTTGGAGGACCCTCCACAGCTGCAGATGAGCTTCTCAGGGATGCAGCAATGCTGGAGAAGTGAGACCTGTCCTGTGCCAGCTTTGCACACACAGTGCCTGCAAAACCAGCACTCATTTCCTCCATGTCCTTGCCCTAAAATGGTGGCAATAGTTCCTTTTTATTCATGCATTTTTTCATGTAGTTTTTATGCTAAGGCAGGACCTTACCTCCATTACAATAATCCAAGCCTGATTATTAGGCATTTATTTCTTATGAAAAAACTAGAATTAAAAAGTGAAAGATTAAAACAAAATGCAGTATTCTGCAGGAAACTACAAAATGGAATAACACTGTGTTAGCTGAGGCTTAAAATACTCTCTGGAAACTTAAAAGTTGCCTGAAGAATTACACAAGGAAAGATAAAATCTTTTTTTCCAGCCCCAAGATTTAAGCCTGAATTTATTGTTCCATGACAGGGTGTCTCCTCTCACCATTTGTGGATCATAAAAAGAAAATTTAATTTTTCTTGTAAAAAAATGACTCATGCTTTCAGCCAGGCTCAGTTATGTGCCTGGCTGGGTAGGTCTTGAATGCTTTTCTGGTAAAGAAAGGATGGGATATATCCATGATAAATATAATTTTTTTTTTTTTGCAGGAAAAGGTAGTGTGTTTTACAGGAAAAATACTGTGTTCATTGCTGTCTGTCTCCTTGACTGTGCTGTCACTATGCAGGCTCATTCCCTTTCTTGGACGTTATGCAGGGATGTAACCCAGGGCTCGTGGAGAAGTCTGCAGCCTCTCCCAGGGCAAAAAGGTGCATCCTTGGTTGTCCTCAAAGTCAACCTGCTTACACAACCTGTGGACACATTGCTAAAAAATAAAGTAATATGAGGTGATATGTTCTAATGCACCTTCCTTAGCACCTTTAAAAGAAGTTTTTGGCCTGTTGTTGCTTTTTTTTCTTGGGTCATGTGTTTGGTATTCCTTTTTTTGTCATGGATGTTATGTCCTCCCTGACTTTCCTTTCTTCTTTCCCATAATATTAACGTAGCTGTCTAATGCAGCCCAGTCTGCACAGGTAAGTGCTGACAGGTATTTGTGGTTATGTCTCTGCTCCTGGGCAGGCCATTAAAGCACACAGAGAAATCTGGTTTGCATAAGAGCTTCACCACAGACCTCACACATGACCTCACAAAAATCACTCTGATTTCCTTCATCAGGCTCCCTCTCCTGTCCCTGGTCTCTCCAGCCCTGCTAGGGCAGAGCCCATCTCTGACCACAAAAACCTGAGCTGTGCCTGCTACAAACTCTGTGCGCTAGGAGAATACAAATTAATGGCATTAGACTGCTATTGAAAAGCCTTATTGACTCACGTCTTTTACACGATACTGAAGCCTGTATGACTCTTAAGCCTCTGTCACAGTTAATACCAGCTTTCAGTCATATCTTTGCAATTGAAACTCAGCAGGGACTAATGGATGACCAGCTATTTTCTGCTAATACACCATAGAAATGAGTGTGCCTGATCAATTCTTGAAAACACTCAGAGTGCAGAAAGTACCCAGAGAAAGTCAAAACCATTCTTTTTAAGAGAACATTTTTTATGCTCCCTGATTCTGCATTTAATTCTGTAAGTGTAGTTTAAAGGGCAAAGGGAGTTTTCAAATTTCATTTCACATTCAGACTCTTCTCCTGTCGGCACTCCTGTGGAATTGTTGCTGCTGCTCATGCATATTGAGGGGCAATGTGCACCTTTGCAGGCAGAATACATCTCTGCAGCTCATTCTCAGCCATTTCCCAGGTGCATGGTACTGTGAGAACATTGCAGCCCATGGGGTTTCCCATTTATACCTTTATAATTTTTTCTTCTATCCTGCAAAGGATTTGCTTTTGCAAAAACTGTCCGTATGGCAGGGGAGAGCTGGATGCCATGTCCTCAGCTCATCAGCAGTTTGTGCTGCTCCTTCAAAGTGCACCACATCCTTCAAAGCACAGCATGTCTTCCAAAGCACTGCTAATGCTTGCCTGTCAGCAAACGAGAAAGCAGGGCAGGAGCCAAAAGTTAAAGACCCAGGTTGCAGGCTGCTGCTGGGAAGCACACTGTTTGCAAGCATTTTGATATCAGAATGACTGCCTAGACCAAGAGCTAGCCCAGAGTGCCTTGTGCTTCTTTGTGGATTAGCAGGTTGTGCCATGATTAATGAATTCCTGCTCTTTCTTGTTTAGACAGAAGGTACATGAACTGTTCCAGTCAGCTTCAGCCTCCAAGAAAAAAATGAGCACAGAATACAATGACACAGTAGGAAGACAGAAGCCAGTGCTTCACCAAAGCCTGGGTGATGGTTCTGCCCTTGCAATTCATGAGGAGTCCCAGTAGGTGAGAGGCTCACAGCTTGTAGGAGAGACAGCACAGCTGGCAGAGCACCAGCAGTGCAGTTTGGGAGGCAAAGCTACAGAGCCCTGCTGTTAGACTGCAAGCCATGGGGTAAAATGTCTCTGCTGCCACCAGGAGTGTTTCACAATACAACCCTTCTAGCTTCTGTTCATTTCTTTTCATCCTTTTTTCAAAAATTGAAAATCAAACCCTGAGACTGTAGTGAAAAGCAGACATGTCTCTCATCAACATAGCACCTGGGATGGAAAATCCTGAATGTGCACCAGCAACCATGTTAAAAACCCTCTGCTGTGCTTCTGTTCCAGACACTGCTCTCACCGGGCTGCTGTCCAAAACTTCCTTTGCTGCAGTGCACTGTCGCTAGACACCGACTGTCTGACACAAGGTCCAAGCAGAGAGAAGTCAAAGGAGGCAGTTAAGCAACTGGAAATCTCTAATTTCTTTCTTGCTTGAACTGTGTGTACTCAAGTGAGAAAGGATTATATTTTTTTGAGCTGAAAGAGACTATCAGAAAGCTTGAGAACATGAAAGAGTACTTTAATCTGGAGACGGTTCAGATAATTTTTTTGCTATGAACATTCTAAATAACTTTATACAAAGTAATATAGCAGTATTGGACATATGTGCGAATATGTGATGTCTGGAATGGCTGTTGCTCTTCATTTTTATTAAGTTCCTGTTGTGAAAAAAGATGCATCATTATGCCACATTTTCAACAATCATGGAGCAAAAGGCAGTTTCTTTCTGAGGAGCTTGTATCTAACCACACAGGTTGAAGAGGAATGGGAAGGGTTGTAACTAGAAAGGATATGCTCCAAGTACATGTTGGCATTGAAATTTGAATAGGTGGGTAGTAGAGGCATTGATGAAAAAAAGAGACTTGGGCAAAAATAAAAGATCAAAAAGGAAAGGAACAATAATCAAAGGGAATAGAAAAGGAAGGAAAATGCATCTGCTCTGGCTGAGGGGAAGGCACTGGGGAATGTTGTTGGGGCATGCCAGCAGTTACAACAGAGGAGAAAATGCTCCAAGACAAAGCTGACATAACCTCTTGACATTGGAAAGAGACATTGCAGACCTGCACAGTCCTTGTTCCTTAGGCCACCATTTGCTGCCATGGACAGGGATCTGTTTGCCTTCCTCTGGAGACGATGAATTACTGTTGTGATTTCTCACACTAAATGGACAATATAATCCTTGTTTCATGTACAGTTCTCATAATAACATCTCAGGAGAACACAGAGCTATGTCTATGAACTTAGTTGCAGTAAGACACTATTTTATTGGTGATAATAATAGATTTTTTCCTTAACTGTTCCCAGTTTGAATAATTATAAATACTCCTGTCAGTGCTTGGTGGTCATCTCAGCACACTATTGGCACTTTAAGCTTTTTTTTACTGCTGAATGAGAAAAGTTTAGCTTTGCATTTGACTATTTCAAGATTTCTACTCCAAAATGTCTTGAGTTCTACAAACTCCTTATCCTTGTGGAAAGTGAAGAAAAGAGAGTATTTTAGGGGATCAGAGAAATACATAATTTACAAACTGCATAATGACTACCTTAAAATTTAGAGGAAAATGTGTATACACATGTTCACAGAATTTCAGTATGGGCTACCCAATAAAGTCTGTACTTGCCCATATGAACTGAACTCCATCAGAAAACAGTCAGGCATGGAAAACAGGCCCCTTACATGAGAAACACTTCCATTTCACAGTGGTTCCAAAAATAACCTGGATAGAGCAATTTTTGGTCAGTTTTTGTGTAGTTATTCTTCTGACAGTCAAAAGGACGTAAAATTAATAAAAGCAGACAAGTCCAGAAATTGTCTCTGACCTCTGCATATCTCACTAGTATTTCTGCAGAAATCCTCCCCAGTCAGTCAGACAGCATTCTGAAGACAACCTTGTACCAAGATCATAACCCTGAGGATCAGACTAGACAGGAATGGAGAACAAACATACATTTTACATTCATTTACATTCGCATAGGCATAGCAGGAACATTAAAAATTCAGCTCCTTATAGCAATATTTATAACTACAAGTAAATATTTTCTCTAAATTAATCTTCAATCTATCATATTTAGGTAAAATTCCCTTAGGTCTCTAGCTTTAGCTAAAGACACGTGGTTAAATTCTTTTTGCTTGAAATATATTTACTGCTGCTAACAAACCCAGACTTCTCCTCTGCCTCCCTAATCCTGCCCTGTCCTTTGCTGCTCACACACCCAGGTTACACTACTGTGGATGGAAGCTGCTGCCTCACCTCCTACTTAAAACTTTTTTACCACTTTCCCCCTACTCTCTTTTATTACAGATCCTTATTTCACATGAACTCCCCTCCTTGCATCCCTATATTTCACTGCTCCTTTTTCCAAAGCATAATGAAACACTTTCCCGCTTTCCCTTTCAATTAATTTGCCTGATGGCCTCAGCAGTCCTGGTGCTGACTGCTGAATCTTCTTTTTTCCAGCCCCTCTTTTGTTGCTTCCATCCAGGTTTTTCACAGCTCTCCTACTCAGCATAACGTTCTTAGTGGACCATATCTCTTGTCTGTTTAAATCCTTTCCAAAATCCACTCTTGCTCTTAAAATTCTGGTCTTTTTCCCTACCTCAACCTTAATCTCAGAACTAAATCCATGTCCTATATGGATGTTTCTCTCACCCACATGTTATCTTTTACACTGTCCTTGGCCACAAAACTCTTCCTCAGAATTCCCTATTATATTCAGGTCTATGTCCTCATTTTATTCCAAACACTTGGAAAGACATTTTCTTTTATATGAAGGGCACACTATTAACTTGTCCTCTCTAAGTAATGAAAAGAATACTCAGGTTACCTGACAAGCACAGCTGAGTTGCCTTTGGAAGGAGGCAACTATGCTAAATTATACCAGCAGAGAGACTGGCTGAAATACAAGTGAACTTCGTCATTTAGAATTTCTTACTGTGCTTTGATTTATTTGTGTCTTATCTTCTGGAGTTTCAGCTGTGAAGGGCAAAATTGTCTTTATCACTGTACTGAATATCACTGCCATAGCTTCAGCTCTTTCAAGCTGATAAATAATGAGATACTCATGAAATTCCTAGCGGGTGTTTTGTTTTAATACCTCATCTGATTTCAGTGGGAGGTTTACCTGAGTAAGATCTTCCACTAAGCAGAATAATTTCTTGTTCCCCCTACCAGGTAACAAATGCCAGCTTAATACATCAATCCATCATCACATAGTTATGTGTTATCTGTAGTCAAAAGCCCCAATAAAAAACTCTAATCTCCTTAGAATGATAAAGGAGAAAACTAATGTGAATCTATTGCTAATAAAACTAAATTTCCTAAAAAGCAAGGGCCATTTATACCTTATTAACACAATGGTCCTTCCATCTATCAGTCTGGAAAGTCAGTACCACTTGGTACCACATAATTTATTTTGTTTTAACAAACCTGTTAGTAAAGTGAGCCCTACAGCTGTTGGAGAGAGAACTGTGGATTGGGAAAACATTATGTCTAGCTCTGCATGGTAAGCACTGTTAGGGCCAGGGGCAGAATTGAAGCTGGTTTTTGGAGCACTGGAGCATGCATTTTGAAGTGCAACCCTTGCTTTTGCCAGGAGGTGAGAGTTTAATTCGGTTGGTTGGACAAAAATAGAGGGATTGCAGAAAGACCTGACTCTTTGTTCTCAGTTCTGCTGTAAGCATTGCCAGGTATGTAAAAGAGGATGATTTAACACATTCTCCTGGTTCTGGCCAGGGCAGGGTTAATTTTTGCAGCAGCCAGGAAGGGGCGCAGAGGTTATTCTATACCACCTCCCATCATTTCCCAGGGATGGGGAAAGGAGTCAGTAGAGTGGCAGCAGGGTGGGGAATTGCCAGGGGTGAGCACTTACATGTGAAACATTTGCCTCTTGTATATTCTGTCATTTCTGTTGCTGAAGTTACTGTTCATTTTCTTACTTCATTTCTTACTGTTTCCAGTAAATGGTTCTCATCCCAGCCCATAACCTTTCCCTTTTGTGCCTCTAATTTTCCTCCAGTCCATCACAGGGGAAGGGGAGGGGGAATGTGGGAGTGGTTTGGAGTGGTTTTGGTGGGAACACTCAGCTGGGGAAGCCATGACTCACATCTTGTTAGGAAATGTGGGAATTAGCTACCTGAAGCAGAGGCATGTCACTTCCCTTTACAATGAATGGCTGTGTGATATGCCAAAGGATTTTTTAAATTATCTGGTATCACTTCAGGGAAATAGTGTCACTGGGTAACATCCCACAGGCCACTCTGAGCTGTGACACCAGATGTTCACAATGGGTCCCAGTTTTTCCTTGCCCTAATCATTTTTCCATTTTCTAAGAGCACCTGGTCTGTTTTATTGTCATGACTCAGTGGTACCTTGTGACATGGACACACAGAAATCCACCTCAAACCTTCTCTCATAACTTATCATGGTGCAGCACTACTCAGGTTATGGGTTAATAGTTCAGAATACTGCTTATGCCTGGCAGAAAAGAGCTTGCCTGAAGGCTAGCTGAAAACATAAATAGGGCTAGCTAAAAAACCAAAGAGCTCTTTGCCAAATATGAATGGAATGAACTCTCTTGTGAGCCATTCTCTTGACACCCATTCTCTTGTGGTCCATGGTACCTGTCTGATACTTCCCTTGGCAGGCAGGAAGAGGAGTGTCTGCCAGAAGGCAGGGAAAACATCATCACTCTCTTCCCCAGATTTCTTCAACTCCTGTACTAATTTTAATTTTCTCTTTCATCCTGAGTGCTGAGTTTGCTAACACCAATCTCACATTTCATTACACCTGTGATAATTTGTCTGTTGGTAATTTGAAGGTTGATTAGTTTTTTGTTACCTGTAATTACAGACACTCACTCTGAATGTTGCTTTACTGCCAATCTGCTGGTCTAGTCAAGAATAATTTAGATATTTCTCTTATAATCGAAAGAAACAGCTGATGAACAGGCAATCTAGCAAATGGCTGGATTTAATACTTGTTGTCTCATGGTAGATGATACCAACAAAGAAAGGCCCATGCTCTGCTTGCAGTGGCAGGGCTTGCTATGTCAGCTAATTACCATTTGCTGTTAACCAATTACACTCAACCAGCACATGCAGTTATACCCAACTGTCTCCATCGACCTGTGAGAGGGGTGATGGTTATTTGGCACAGCACAGCACTCCCTTTAGTCCCTGGGCTCTTGGCAGAAGACACAGTCTGGTTTCTGATCCTCCCCTGATTCAATCTGAATGGTGATGGAGTGGAAGCTGTACTGCTCAAACAGGGCTTGGGTGACATCTCTCAAAATCTTCTGGCTGTCTGTTGAGTCTGCTGCAGGTAGCAAGCAGAAAGTAATCAAAACATACATTTTGATAACACTTTAGAGTATTGTATACTTCTATATTATAGACATTGATATCTAATATAGATATTGTATACTTCTAAGATAGAAACTTTTAACAAGAAGTTTGTTTGAAAAGTGTTTCTCGTCCTTTTTATCCTCCTTTCAGGAACCTCCATGTCATCAAACCTTTGTTCATTCAAATGTGATTGGAATATGCAATTTTGGCAAGAGTTAAGCTAAGTAAAGTAATCACCATAGAAATTCAGATTGGCAGAAGACTGGAGGAAAGCAGAAGTACTTAATAAAGATTAGTTCATCCAGTCAGGGAGTAGCAGCAGTGCCAAGTGATTTGGGTGGCTGATAGACCCTCTGTTTTTTGAAAGTAGGGACTCCATGGAGGACTTCACCTCTAGCCCTGTCCTTGGCCAAACACAGCTGGCGTTTTTTTTTTTTAGTACAAAAAAAGCTGACAGACAGATGAGAAAATTGACCTGAGTAATGGACAGTTTGTCAATTGGGATAAGAACTACAATTTAAAATAATACTTTAAAAGATGAACTGGAGCTACCTCTAAACTCCATCTATTTTAAAAGATTGTTTTACTTCTGAAGATACATCAGGAATGCATATTGGCCCTGTAAGATCTTCTTGTAGAGATCAACAGTTTTCAAGTTCGACAAAATTGTGATAAAAATCCAGTTTGAGTCTAATTCTTTTAATTTATTTTAAATATCTTGTCATTTACTTCATTGTCCCACAGCCTATGCAGTTTTCAAGTTTTGGGTTAAATAGAGATCCCTGTTGTTTAGACAAGGTTTCTGGGAGGAGGATCTGAGAGCTTTATTTGTTATTATTGTTGATTTTATTTTTCCAACAAAATTATGATGATTTTTTTTTAACAAGCAACACATATACAGTCAGCTTAATCTGAATCAAGAAAGACTGACCTTTACTAGACAGCAGCTGAATAGTTACTCCCTGCTTACAGAAATTTACTGACCTGTGGCAATGTGAGCAGAGAGAGCAGTTTGATTCATTGTCAGAGACCAAAGACGAAGGTCATGAACAGACTCCACTTTTTCAACTGTTAAAATTCTTGCTTTTACAGCATCATAAGCAAATCCTTTTGATGTTCCTGAAAAGGACAAATTGATGGAAAAACAATATTTTTAAGGGATAAGAATTGTGATCAATAGAGGAAAATGGATCATGAACCTTTATTCACTTAGATGTATCATTTTTATAAAAGTATTCAATGCTTTGGAAAGCCCATCTGTTTCAGAGTTCACTGGCTATATAATCTTATCCCTTGGTTTAAACTTCTCCATGGAAGGTTGAGACTCATGCATGTTTTAGGGGATGGTCTGAATGTCCAGTTTACACAGGATAGTGAGCTGTTTAGCCAGATCATGTCACAGTTTTGCACCAACATCTTTTTTGAGTGCATCCCTATGCCTACGTGAACAGCATGAACTCATCATGCTCCACTTGGGCCTGTAACCTGAAACAGCAGCTCCAGCACCCAATTTCCTTTTCAGCAAATTCTGGGCAGAATATTCTACTTGATAGGACACTCCCCAGAGAGTTCCCCAGGAGGACAGTGGGAACAGGCACTGCTGACTGTGGCATGTCAGCACTGCTTACAGAAGCTGGGAGTCACTGCTTTAAGAAAGAGACTCCTCAGTGTCAGGTGTTGCTCCCCCTACCTGTTTGATTTTTTTTTTTTTCAGTAACCAAGAGATCTGCTATTCTGGCAGCCAAAATACAGTCAGTTGCTATGCTCTTGCCTAGCTACACTTCTACATGGAAGTATCTCTATCTCACAATCACTGAAAGCAAACCAACTCTTAAATGAAACTACTCTAACAATAGTTTTATAACAGATATTTTATTTTTACTTTTTAACACATATTTTGTTTCTTGAAAGAGCAGTAGGTGCAAGTGAAAGAGAAGAAATAGCCATGAAGGCAGTCACACTGAGTACCCATTCAAAACCTGCGCTTTTAGAGCTACTTTTCCCTTTAATTCTCATGTCTTCACAGTTGATAAAGAGGTTGCATTATATTATTCAATGTAAGGCAAAAACATGCATCTGTGACTGCTCAAGTCATTTGGCCTTGCAAACCAAATATTCAGGCCCATAGCTGGCAGGATTAAAACAGTGCTAAGCCTGGCTCTTCCTGCTGTTGCTGTGCTGAGAATTGTCCATTCCCATGCTCTGGAATGCAACTGGAAAGCTCCAACAGCTTGCTTTTCTGGACTCAGGTGACTAAAAATCTTTTAAACTTCTGTCTCTTGAACTCAGCCTATTTCACAGACACAGTTCAAAGCACAGTCAAAATAATTTTTCTTGGCAATGATTTCTATTTCACACGGGTAAAGGAAGTAAACAATGAACAAGGTGAGTAGGCATCTCATATGCCAAAGGGGTGATAGAAAGAAATGCTACACATATGGCAGACAAAAGCAACTCAGAGCTCATTGGCAAAATACCAGTACAAAAGTTTTTACAAAAACTGACATATATGTAAACCAAATGTAATGGTAGAAAACAATTTTGATTAAAATTAGAAGTAGGTTTAAAGTATGATCAGAATTATGAGACTATTGGAAACTGATATAGAAATGTGCTATTATACATTTTTCCAACATATATAAGCATTATGGAGAAAGAACAGAAAAAAATCAAAATGCATGTCTATTGATTCTAGAATCAGGTCCTACCTTCCATTAATATAGTTAAGATATCCCTTAAAATCGTGATGGTAGTTGCCAAAACAAAGATGGAAAACACAAATGTGCAGATTGGGTCGGCTATTTTGTACTGTGGCTAGAAAAAATATGAACACACCACTTTGTTAATTTCATTATTGTTGGTTATTGTCATTTTTAATTAGCATGAAAGAATAATAAATTGCATTCATCTAGTACAGAATGAGTGCCAGCCCCCTTTGCCAGTTAGGGAGCCTCAGTGCAGGGAAATGAAGGTGCTACAGAGGAAGAAAGGGGACACCAAAGAATCCAGTTGAAACAGCAAGAAGCAAGGGTTACACTCTCAACAGTTATTTCAGTTCCCAAGAATAATTCTCTTTAATACAATTACAGTGTGTATGATTAAGACAGAGGAAATATTTACATAGTACCTAGTGTCACAACGCTGTGAAAATAGCACTTATCCCTGATGGCAAGGCAGGCATATGAACTAATAAAACCAACCTTAAAGAAGATGATAAGTGCACTAATTAGCACACTAATGCTCTGGAATAGATCTCCAATGGCATGCACAAAGGCTGCCTGCAGGCTGGCATTGCTCAGAGCTGGCTTTTCCAGGGGGCTGATGTGCCTTCCCTGGCTTGTGCCCCGTGGCTGTGCCCGTGGCCAGACTGGTGCAGAATCAGGCTTAGCCTGCAAGAGATGGAAAGCTGCAAATATCAGAGGATTTACTGCATCTCTGAAAGCAGTGAGGCCACACACATCACCACCCCTGTCACTTCTGAATGCTGAACAGTAAAATCTGACACATTAAGTAGAAATGCAGAGGTGGCTGAGCAGACAGTTCCTAGGTTTTCAGTGATTTGCATAATCAAGAAAGTCTGTGAATGGGGTAATTAATGAGGCCTCATTTTCTAGAGAGTTCTTGAATATTCTGACATCTAATAAAAAGTGAGATGTAGAATAATCTTTTCCTGGGGTTTGTAGATTCACAATTTTCCTTCCCAGTGTGGCAGCTAACAGAAAGGAGGAGAGCAAATGCAACTTCCAGTGAGAAGCAGGACCTCTCTTTCTGATCCCTTTCCATACCCTCATGGAGCTCATAAACACTTAATATTTTTGAGGCCATTATCTCCCTACAGTTTTTTTAATTACAGCAGCAGGTTCAATGTCATATGAGAGGAGAACAAAATAACTTACAGGACGTTGGTGAGCACAGCACAAGCAGACGTAATGAGCATCACTGTAGCATCAATATCGTAATCCAGGTGTAGCAACCTCATGCAAGCCAAATATATCAACACACCAGTCACCACCCAAACTATTAGCATAGACATCAAAGCTCCCAGAATTTCTAGGAATGAAAAAATCTGATTTTAGCAGTCAGAATAGGAAAGTAAAAAAATTGTAAGAAGTTGATGATAATGGTTGCAGGTGTATGAGCTTTATAGCCAGGAGAGCTTCTTCTTGTATACTGGCAGCCTTAAAGCTCACAAGAATGGGCCAAGCTCCTTTCTGATCACAGCAAATCCAGTGGCTCTCCAGGGTAGCCTTGTGCATGTGATAGCCTAACCCTGTTCTACCTGCTCCTACTTCTGTCCCCTTTCCAGTGCTGAGGTCATGCGACATTCTAAGAAATTGGAGAGGTGTAAAAGATCATTCGGGCAGTTCTGGGAGAAGCAAAAGGAGTTTGCCTGGCCCTGACTGTGCTGTGAAACCCATAAAGACCAGCCCTCCTCTCCCAACAAGATTATCTTCATCACAGGAGCAGAGGTTTGAAGGAAGGAGAGAGGCACAGCCTCCCCTGTTCCTGCACACCTCTCACCACTTCACCTTTCAGAGAGACAGTAGCAGCTCCCAACCAGGTCCTGTCAGCAAAATTTATCCTGAACTCATTCTGCCAATGCCACAAAGTCATTTTTGTGCCACCAGCTGTGACAAGAACAAAAGAAGTTATTTTTTCCCCAGGGTAGCAAAATTTAATTTTGTCTCTATTGGCTTTGAGTTGAGCTCAAATAAATCCAGTCCCCAAGGCCAGCTTTTATTGCACTGTTATAGGAGAGGTCCAGGGAAGTGCATATGAATGTGCAGCATGCTTTTAATAGGATATGGGACTGGTAATTGCCATGTGACTTGAATAGGTAAATGAGAACAACTGAGACAATACCAAAGAAAATGCAAGCTCACAGTAAAGAGAAAGGCAGTAGACAGCCAGAAATCATTTGCACAGATCTCCACTGACAATCCATTAAAACATGATTTTTTATATAATTTTATGGGGATCCCCTCTTTTGCAGGCTGCAAAAGCTTATCAAATAACTGTTTTGCCTAAAACTGGAAAATAATAAATCAAAGTGCACTGACAGGGGAATTTAGTTTTGCTTAAAAGTAGATAGAACAAACATAAACCATACAATTTTTTTTTCTGCAAGTTGCAGGTTGAACTCCTGCAAACTTGACCCAGCTGAAGGTGTTGATGGCTGTGCTATCATTGACTTGAAAGCAGCCAAGAGCTGTTGTGAGCACGTGTCCACCTGTGTGGATTTATGCATATATTCAATAACAGAATATGCTAGTGGTCATTTTTACATATTAATTTTCAATGGAGTATCTTAGCAAAAGTTTAGTTAAGCTTACAGATCAGTTCAGCAGCACTAAATACTTCACTTGAGATGTTCTCAGTTTCTTTTTTTCAGAACTACTGGCACTAACAGAGCACAGCAAACAATAGTGTAGGATTGTGTGGGAATCTCTGAGTACAGCTGAGGAGAATTAAGGTGCAAGAGAGGTTTTGTATCTGAAAATAGTTTGGCTCACACTATCAATCTTATTCAATATTGTGTTTCTGTGTTTGTGGAAGTAGCTGCACTGCTTTGGCAGGGAGGGCAGGAGGCCTTCAGATGGCTAAACCTGAGCACTGCCATAAAGAGTATTTTCATGACAATATCTATCAGTCTGAGAGGAGCAGTGAAGAAACATCTTCCAGTGTCATGGAGGGCTGCACCTGAAAGACCTTGGTAGTCAGTGAAGAGTGACTTTGCCACCTGACTGCCCTCAGCTACTCTATTAACGTGCCCACCTGCATATTAAGCTGAGAATATAGCTGGGAAAATAAGCAAGAAACAGGATGACAGTCATGGAATGCAATTAAATAACTTCTAACATCTGATGCAAGGCTCTTTTTGCTACCAGGATAAAAAGGGCAATAAAGGATTGGTTCTGAAGTTCTGCATTGGAATGACAAAATAAAAATAATTTAGTTCAGACTGAGGATGAAGTTACATGAAGTGGCTGAGCCTGCCTACATCATCAAGAGAGGTATCTCTTTCACTTTTCTCCCCCCAGGATAAAAGATAATAAATGTGAAAAGTAATAGTAAATCAAGTGATGTTAAGTAGTAGTTTACTGAGGCTGCAAAATTCAGCTGTGTGTTGTCTACATAATGCCAGCCATGCTTGGGCCATGCTGAACCTCCCACTCACCCAGCAGCCTGTTTCCAGCAGAGCTGGTAGGATACACTCAGGGAGCTGCAGAAAGGCAGCACGAGTATGGCACATGCCTTCCCTGCTTCTCTCTGCAGCTACAACCAACCCTGGCCCAAAGACATCTGGGTCAGAAGCTCTTTCTGGACTTTGTCACTGAACATCCTTGAAGCATTTATCATCTGAGTCCTTGGTTCTGGTGCACAGGGGTCTGGAGTCATTTGAGGTACACTGACACCTCCATGCATGGCCTGGCACATGGGTGTAGAATTGACCCATAGACTTCCAGAGTGACAACTGGATTTCAAATGGCACAAATCATTTAGATAAAAGCAACAAAACTGAGCTCTGAGACATACAACATGAGACTTATTTTCAGACAGAGACAACTAAATTGCCTACCTGTAGGCACTACCTAAGTGTCTAAGCTCCTTCTGTGGACATCAAATTAATGGTGACTGACACAGCTCCCTTCTTCACTGGCTGACTGGGAACACCCACTGGTTTCTTAGCTATGAGTATCTGGTCACATTGGACAGGCCCTGATTTTGTGCTTGGCACCTTGTGCAGGTTCCTACAGGTCTTGTGCAGCAGCTGCCATTCCCATGCATAAATCTCTGACATCCTAGGGATGTAACACTGGACTTCCATGTTTAGGAGGCTGAATGGAGCCAAGATTTCTGTTGAATATATCAGAGACTTGGACCCTGTGCTTAAAGGTGCTCATGTGCATGTAGGCATTGATACTTAGGTGTCTAAATCTTGAACAGACTCACGCTCTCAGAAAATTATTCTCATGGTTAGTATTTTGCTAGTGTCTCATCTTTTGTAAAAACACTTGTGTTTGATTGTCAGGCTTTTGGTATTAGGTATCATCTGTAAAATGGGTGGTTTAGGTCCAGGGCAGAGTACTTCAAAAAACCTGTTTTGCATCTGATAAAAACCAACAGTGATAAAGAGATATGAAAGGAGAGAATCAAGAAAAGGGTAAATGTTAAAGGATCTCACTTTTCTACAAATGTAACATTGTGAACTTTTTAAAATAATTTAATTACTTGCTTTAGAAATTGAGCAAACCCTAATTTTTATGGTTATTGTCGTTTTTATAGAAACTTGTTTCATAACAAGTTGAGAGCTCAGTCCTCCACACACTCAAGTCGCTGAGAGAAGTTGCTGTTATTTCAGCCAAAGTTGGCACCAGCCCAAAACTATGGTAAATAATGATCTGGAAGACATATTTTTAGATAAGGGGTGACTCTTTACTTCTTTAAAATTCACTGTTTTACTGTGTTTCATGTCCTGAGAGTTGTGGGATCATTAGCACACTGTCTCTAAATGCCTGCAGACCCATGTTGGACATCAGCATGTTCTCTAGTCCCTGGCTAGGATAACTTCCTTTTCCCATTCCACACATCCATAACATGACATGTTTGCTACCTGCTCGGTGCCAGCCAAAGGTGAACTGTTTGGTAGGAGGTTTGGAGGCGAGGCACAGTGAGAAGAGGCTGATGAGGAAGCTTGTGAGGTCCACCAGGATGTGTGCTGCGTCACTGAGCACCGCCAGGCTCCCGGCGATCTGCCCACCTGTGTGAGACACCCGCCTGGGTCACGGCTCTGCTCACCAGTTTGAGCCAGCCAGATCCAGCTCAAGGCCTGTTCTGCTCAGAATCAAAAGGAACACTCAATTTTCAGTCATCATACACAAGACCCAAGCCTCTTCAAAGATAATTTCATTTTGTACCTTGTTCATGCAGCAAAAGGGATGAATTGAGAGAAATACATAAGCCAAATCTCTTAGTTAGAGAGAGACCTAAGAAAAATAAGCCTTGTGATACATTGGTTCTGTAGTTACATTACTATTGTACCATTTGACTATTTTAATATCAGATTTTTTTTTGTGAAATGCCATATTTTTGTGAAATTCCATATTTGGAATCACATTTCCAGTATCCTTCCACTATCTTTTCACAGAACACCGATATTTTTATGTATGTACAGCAGTTCAGAGACCTAGCTTGTGGGATTAATTTCCTATTTGTTACAGGAAAATATGCATGTTCTTCCTGACTGTTTATTTGTCACAGGCAACACTAAAACAGTAATACATGGAAAGATCCCAGTAGAAGAACTGTGATAAGCAATGAGCCATTTTAGTGAAGGCATAGAGAAAAATGGTCTGTTCTCAGAACAATCTATCATTTTGAATCTGTAATGCATGACTTAACTTTCCTGCTAGAGCTCAAAAAATGTGGCTGAATATCATTTTACTCTGGGGGGGTTTGGATTTATGTGGATTCTAAAGGAGAAAAACCCACCAAATTAAAATAATTTTGGGTTATTTTAATTCACATTTCTTTTATGCTGTAAGGCAAATATCATTATTTTGCCAAATTCTTCTAGCCATATCTCAGGGCTAAAGGCAAATCCAAATAAACTAAAAGTTTGTATTAAACTGCCCCAGCTCCTGGTGGCTGCAGGAGAAGACAAGGATCCCAGGCAGGACACTGTCCTTCCAACACATTGCAGCAGAGGAATCTTTTTATCAAAGCACAAATGTAGAAAAGTAGATGTGAAATAATAGAGCCAAAAATCTAGTTTCTGCATTTGGCAATGCATTTCCATTCTTCAGTCATTTAATTAATTTCAGCTCACTCATTTCTCCTGGCCAAAACCTGTATGAGAATTAATGAATCCTGAAAAACATAATAAAATGCCTCATTCAAATCTTTGGCAGCATACCCCTGCCAAAAGGACATGTAGATATATCTCTTGTTTCCTTATAGTTGGAGCATTTTCATGCCAGCAGGATGGATTGTCTGTTTAATTTCCTCCTGTATGCATATTTCAGATTAGAATACCTAACACCGTAAGTTTTTTCAGCACAGAATTTTGCTCGAAGTTACTTCCAAAAAGGGAGAAAGCATGGCTGCAGAATTTGGAGGCATCTCATTCCTTGTGGTAAAATGAAAGATTAATCAGAATAAGTATTTCCCAGCACACACTTAAGTGTAAATGCACATATACTTTTTGGTCATGGCACATCTCAGATTTTCTCTGTTTTCAGGGTAACGGTGTCTCAGGAGGGAGCAGGTTCTGCTGAGCAGGGGGAAGAAGTCTTGTCTGGCAGTGCCCAGATGTTAACAACTCAGGCATCAGGTATCTTTCAGCAAACAAATATGTAGATAACAAGCTGTGGGCAAAACCCTATTGCATTTTATATACTCTATTTCCATTTCTATTTTCTATTTCTATTTCTGTGGGACACCATCTCAAAAGCTTGCTGTTAGCCTACTGCCTTTGAAAAATATTTGCAAATTATTATTTTGTGTATTGCTAGCATAACTAATGCCTTGGGTGAGTTTCAGAGATCTCAGTCTGCTTAACTTAGCAACTTGTCTCACTGATCAAGTTTTTGTGTCCTGCTCTGACATGAGACCACATGCAGTGTTTGTCTTTCTTTCTACTGCCCAAGTGGAAGTGCTTTGAAATCCATTTGGGTCTCAACCACTAAAATCACTGGAAAGCACTTTCATATCTGGGCTCCACACTGGGTAGTATTGGTCTGACTGATACCTCCAGATCTATGGAGATTGTGATGGATTTGCCTTAGAAGAACAGAAGGTAATTGTCCTTCCAAGAGAGTTGGTGGTGTGTCAGTCTCAACCAGCAGTGGCCTGTTTGGGAAAGCAGGAATGGCCAGCACAGATGGTTTGAGAAAAATATCACTGAAAGACCTAGGCATTCAAAGAAACACAACTTTTCAACCTCTCTGAGAGTGATGCAGCTTTGTTTCTTCTGTTTAGCAGAATAATTCCCACAGAAGCTGTTTGCCCTCAGAGGGCAAGGAGGGGAAGGGAAGATACTCTTTATCTTCAGGAGTAAAATAAATGTTACAGTTAAAGGCTTTTACAGCTTTTTATCAATACTCCCAAGAAGTGGCCTTTAAGACTCACCATTCCCTATAATGGATGTTTATAGGTTTATAGACCACAAGCAGTAGAAATTGTCAGTCACTCAATGGTCAATCATCAGGCACAGCAGTCTTGCCTAATGATTAAAAATATTAAATGTATGGTTCATAATTACAAAAATCTCCACAGAGAGCTGTCTGTAACTGCAGTTAATAACTGGTTTGTCAAAGTTTAATGGTCTGAAGCAAAACGGTCTTCAAGCCTGTTACTTAAGCTGTCACTGCAAAAAAGCTGCATGATTCATTAAGCAAAACGAAACATTTAGTTAACATATCATCTGTCCTTCCAATTACCCTCTAGCACAGCCACATTCACCAAACTTAAGCCTACTGATTAGATGGTTTTGTTAATAATGCATTACTTCTGGCACTGGGAATTACTGCGTGGGGATTAGCAGCATGCACTGGTTTTCATGGGGAAAATGCACATGACCTACAAACAACAGGGCTCCATGCAGAGGCAGAACGTGGGAGGGAAGAGCTGGAGCAGTCCCCGCTGGGTTTGGTAGCCAGAGGAGAAGGCAGAAATGCAGCATCTCTTTCAGTGCCTCCACTTCTCACTTGCAAGGAGGACAAAGCCTTTCTGTTTCATTTTCATGGGGCTCCAGAGATGTCTGAGCTGGGAAAATATGGGTTTCAGAGGCCTTCTTGGCTGATTTTTGTTACATCTGCTGGAACACACATGGCAAAAGTCTGTGGGATTCCCCATGCCTCCCTTACCTCATCTCACTGCAGAGAAGTGCAAATTAAAGAGGCAGGAGCTATCAGGTGGATATAAATATCACAGAATCCATGGAGAGAGCAGAGCAGTGAGACAAAATGAAAGCCAATACTCTATGAGCAAGCCAAATACTTATATTGGATGTTGTAGGGTGGGTCCAGAAGTGAAAGCTAATTAGGTAGGGGAATAATCTTCCACTGATCCAGAGGCACACCAGCAGGCCAATTTAAAAGATAAACGTGCCCTGATATAAATACATTGACTTAGCTGTAGAAAAACAGATGGCGAATCTGGCCCTGGATTTCCCTGGGTTTTTAAAAGACTCTTGCATTTATTTTCAGATCCTACTGCTAGCAGCCTCTATCAGTGCTGAGGTCTCATTGGCCTAGATAAATATGTAAAATCTTTTAATCTTTTTAAAGGATATAGCTCAATTTATTAGAAAACCTTTGTGATGCCAAGACATGCATCAGTCAAGCTCAAAGACCTGGAAGAGCAGTTCAGACCATGAACTGATCTTTGTATTCCTACCCAGATGAAATCCTTGAATGAATATATGAAAATATTTTGATAATTTCACTTAAACCCTCTCCTCCCCCCAATTCTTTTAATGACCAGGGAGAAAGGAGAGTTGTTTAGTGCCAGGTGGGTTCACGCCTGTCAGCGTGGTCCCTGCAGTCAGAGTGCACTCAAGGCAGGGATGTGCCTGTGCTGGGCACCAGACTGGGCTCTTTTTGAACACACATACTTCCCTGTTATCTCAGCAATCATGAAGAAGGTGCAAATCACTGATGCTACACAGAGCTTCCTCCTGGCTTGATGCTGCTCCCTCTGTCTGTTCTCATAGGCCTGGGAGTAGCTGTGACAGTGATATGCTGGATTAGCTCCTGTAACTTCTGCTTCCTGCTGCTGCCTCTCTTCATTTGAATTCTTCTGATGCCAGCTCATCCTTTGGGATAGAAAGAAATGGAAGGTTAAAAAAGAAAAACCCTGGTTATTCAGGCATCTGGCCCTACAGCCCCAGAAATGATGTAATTAATGCTTTCAAAGGATAAAAGCAGCATTGGGAACAGCAGAGCAGGTCACAGAAGAGGCTTGCTCT
Source organism: Emberiza elegans (assembly GCA_024865655.1). Lineage (NCBI taxonomy): Eukaryota > Metazoa > Chordata > Aves > Passeriformes > Fringillidae > Emberiza > Emberiza elegans. Next base: position 29,809,838 of record JALJVW010000175.1, on the reverse strand, counting down.
CACAAGTAAGGCTCTGTGGGAGGGAGTTGCACATGAAATGAGTTCTGGCTGTGTTTCCCAGCTCTTTGGGCTCTCCTACATCATTTAGCAGTTTATGAAGCATGGGGTGGATTTCTTAGGCCGTGTATCTCACGCACACCACATGACTTTAAAGAAATTGTATCTCATGCAAATAGCTACCAAGTTCAGCATAACATGGAGAAAATTCTACTAAAAAATTCAGGATTTCATTCCCAACAGCTTTGTCAGGAAGACCAGTCAAAAAAACACCCCAAACTTCTTTTTCTTAAATATAATCAGCTGATAATATTTCTCTCCTCTCTTTGCACACAGAACTATTTTATCTCAAATTTCCACATATGTACAAAATCTACCAATATTCCAGAGAGTCTGAGCATAAAAAGTATTTGCCAAAAAATGTCAAAGGTATCCAAAAATCATAGTTCATAGTTTTCATCAAAAATCATAGTTTTCATTCAAAAATCACTCTCCATAGTACATAAAAGCCATAGTACATGTAGAACCCTTTGTGCCACTGAGTTCATGGTAAGGTGAGAAGTCCAGCAGAAGTAGCTCTTTGAGCATTGCTCCATCACAGACCAATTTTTCAGCCAAGTCTGCTCTGCCACAAAACCTCAGTATTGTGCCTCTCAGGGTTCCTGCACAGGAAATTCAGGGTGGCGGTACAGAGGTCTGGGACCAAGCTCATTGCACAGCAGCTGTGGAAGCTCCTGGATGACCACAGTGTTTGGTGCTCTCAGTAGAGCAACCAAGAGACACCCTCTGGGAGGCCCCAAGGTGGTTTGCTGAGCAAGGATGTTCCCTTCTCCTTATCTCTCAACAGAAAAGAGCCCAAATGGCAAAAAAACCCTTTAAACCTCCTCCCAGGGGGACTTAAAACCATTCTGCCTCTCCCAATATAACCCTTGCTGCCAGAGCTGCTCCTAATGCGATGAGTGCACTGAGCCTGTGGCACCAGAAGGAGAATTCTGCCAAGATGCACATGCACAGTCCCTACAACCACGTGGTGCCACTGTTTGGGGTCTGTGTGGGCAGGGGCTACCCAGGAACACAGCAAACTCCGCTGCTTTTTTTCCAAATTAGCCTGGGGACAGGATGTGGGACTGGGCTTAGTTGCCCCAGTGATAACAGTGGCTTTTCCCCATTTTGACTTCAGACTTTCCTCTGGGACTAGGAAGAATTGTTTCTTCAGCTGAAGGAAACCTGCGCTCCCGGAAGTAACATGAGTCCTGGTCACTTTCTCTAGTGTTTCTGCACTGTTTGTAGAAGTGTCAAGATGCCTAAATTCTCAATGGAAAGAAATTAGCTGGTGGCTGCCAACCTGCAGTAGTGAATGTCCAGAAAAAAAACTGAAATCACAAGATTTTTCCAGCTGCTTTTTTTGGGTGGCCTGAGGGGTCTGCAGCTGCTTAGCAGGTTTGAAGTCCTGCCAGATGCCCCACACTGGTGGGCAAGAGGCAAAGGCACCTGCAGAGCTGATGTCTTGCCCTTTTGTGCTCATCAACATCACAGAGGTACTGACGAAAGAAGAGCTGACCCACCTTGGCAGCCAATCCTGCAAGTGTAGATAATCAATGTGGATTTGGTTCTGTAAATATTGAGATGTTCCAAGGGTGCCACGTTCCCCTGAGTCAGGGAGTTTCCCAGCCAGGTTAGCATGTGGTCTCTGTTTGCTCAGCGGAGGTGACCGATTCCCCCTGTACGTGAGGAGCTTACATGAAACAGCAACTGGTCACAGTTAATGTCTGATGCTTGGAGACAGGGAATTTCCTTAGTCCTTTTGTCAGCATTTTCCTTTATTTTCCTCACATCAACAAATAGGAGTTGGACTGTCTAGGGAATGGGCTGCCCATCTGGCAGCTGGGGTCCCCACCAGCCAGTCCTTCTCCAGTCCTTTAGTTTTACATTTATCGGGTTCCTTATGTGCACTGTGTCATTTTTGTACAATATTTTACTGATGGATTAGACACAGAAGGTACCACAAATTAATTCCTTCCAGATGGCTGAATAAAATGCTGTAGTTCTCTCACTCTCCCCTGGAGATCAGGGCAGGCAAGGTTTTCTTTCTCATGATCTCTCTCTGGAGTTAACTTCCAATGCTTTTCTATCGTTTGCATGTAAAATTAATTTCCCCTTACCTCAATTTTCATCAGCTGGCATTGAACATTAAAATCATCTTAATGACATGAGTCACGATCAGCTCAACAGCCTCTCAGGCAGGAATGCCAAAATTACCACTGCATATTCTAAGCCACCAAGTCCTTTCCTTGTTGCTAACAAAATAGGTCGTTCTGTGATCTCACTCTCTTTTGTTTTTTGTCTTTCAGTCTCTCTGTCAACTAACAAAGCCTCAGGGCATCACTGAGGGGCAGGAAAGCTCTGTCCCCAGATCTTGCTGGACAGATGCAAAAGCAAACAGAGACTGTATAAACCCACAAATGTCACATTTTTCTGTCTAAAGGGTACCTAAATAAAAGTGCCCCAGTTGCCAGAGGTGGTGAGCATTCACTGCTCCCTTTGAACTTGCAGAACAGCATCTGGCCTGATGAGCTGGGAAAACTCCTGCCAGCTCCTGTATGTAACCACTATTTTTCTCTTTCAAAAGCTGCCTGCCACTAATTAAAAGAATCTAAGAATCTAGGAGGCAGTTTTATAAAAGTGTGAATCAAAAGCTTAAGGTGCAAAGATCAGTTCTGTTAGACCAGAAACTCCTTCACAGTGTTTTAGAGCAAGATGTAGCCTTTGAGCTTCAGGTCTCTGTGCCAGCATATTGCAGAGTCACAGATTAAAAAATAATATTTTCTCCATTTCAAATTCTCTTTTCTTTGTAAAAAAGCTAGTCAGGGGAATGTCACTGAAAGGCTCCTACTGAGTCATGCCCGGAAGGGAGAAGAAGAAAATATTAATACATATTGCAGATTTCACACAAATCATTAGCAATAGCTTTTTATTACAACTTCCTTTCTATTTATTTTCACTTGATCTGCTGGGTGCCTTGATCTGCAGGCTTGTGGGAATAATTGCTATCCTCCTAGACCATTATGAGTTCCCCAGTCACAAGAGAGAAAATGTGGAATCACTGCGCTTTCCACAGGAGATCATCTCCTTCATGAGGGAAAATAGTAATTTTCTGGTGCCTGAAAGGATAATGAAACTACCTTCAGAGAAAAATTTATCAAAGCCACAGTCAGCTCCCTTATGCTGGCACCATTCTGATTTCAATTGATGTACCAATCTTGAATATTTCAAGGTATTTAAGACCCTCTTAATAACCTGGCCATCCAGTTTCTCCTTTTCCTTACTTTGGGCACAAAATAAAGGCAAATATTTATATGTTTGCATACATTTAGATCTCCAGTAGATAGGAATTCATGCCTTAGTTATCTTATGTGCCTCATTTTGAGGGCCTGGCCCTGTATGCATAAATGTATTGTCAAGAGTTTTCCTTCTCCATAACACTATAACAATACCTGCCTGAAGAGTTTTCCTTCTACCATAACAATAGCTGCCTGGGGACAGACCAGACGTGCAGGTAGCCAAGTATTCAAATTCTGTCATGAACGTGAAGGAATACATAAGGTCAAAGTACCAAAGAGGAACATTCCCAGAGAGTTATTGCTCCCCAGTTCTGAACCAGAGTTCCTGTCCAACATCTCTTTATAGATCTTTGTTCCACAAACCCAGCTGCCTTGAAAGTATTGAGTTCCATAGTTTAATTATGATGTGTATAAAAATAATGTGTCTTTTGTCACTCTGGAGCTGTCTGCCTGCTATTTTAATTAGTTCTAATACTGTTAGAAATGACTGACTATTCCCTGTTTACCTGCCTCCCATCATTCATGATTTTATGTATCATTGTTATACCTCTGAACCATCAATTTCTGAGCTGATGCCCTAGCTGTTTAATTTCTGTTTCATGTAACTTACTACCTTGGTTCTAATTTTCTTTCTGAGATGAAGTGGGGAAAACTGAATTGGGCATGACGGAGATGGCATGTGGCCAGTACTGGGAAGACACAGCTCGTTCTGCAGGGTCCTGGTGTCACCTGCAGGGGGGCAAAGGCGCTGGGTTTGGGTGTGCTGAGTATGCTGAGCTACTGTGTGCTACTGGGCCAGCTGGCAAGACACTGCAAAGGAGGCAACCACAGGGCCCTCAGCTAAAACAGTCCAGAGATCACAAGAAACACCTATCATCTTCCTGAGCATTGATTCTGTAAAGGATAAGGAGTGGTGGAAAGCCTATCTTTGATGAGGACTCTTTGATCTCATAAGAGTTTTCACATCACCTGCAGGAAAGAAGAAAAAGAGCAAAATATTTCTTATGTGTTTGCTATAGAAAATCACTCTTCACCTGAAAAAATCATCTCCCAGGTTCACTTCAAACTTTTTGCTTGCTGGTATGGGCCTGGCAGACAGGCACCAATTAGGAGTCCAAGGTCTATAGACAAGAAAATCTACAGGTAAATGCCCTATGTTTAAAACTTTTGCATGAAGACAAACGCTAACATTTCCACACAATTTTCCTGCTGTCAGCATTGCCCACCCCTGGGTTTTTCCCCACCTTGTGTTTTGTCTCAGAGACAAAATAAAAACCAAAACTTTGAGACTTAAAGCCTTGAGTTTCAATTGTGTGATGATATTCAAAATCTCAATATAAAGACAGATAAAGAACATAATAAGAAATCTATGCTGGATCAACCCAAAATCTAACTCATAGCATAGCTGGCATAATCAGATGCAAATCTACTGATTTAAGAAGTGGGATATTGAATATTTTTGGTCAATATTACAGTGAGCTGTTGCCAGCAAGAAATAAAAATACTCTTGCCTGTCTTCATTCATGGAAACTTGAGGAATTTGGTCAAGCCATTACCTAGACTGTGATAAAGGGTTATCTAGAACACTATATAGGTGATAACAAATAGAAAAAAAAATAGAATATGAATGATTAGTCATTAGAAGAACTTATTATCTTATAATACCACCATTGACTGTGAAAAGACCATTCAAAACTATCTCAGAGACCTAGCTCATGCCTAATTTAAAGACATATGCTGTATGACTTACGGACAACACGTTTTGCTGAAGCAAGAGGTTCTGAATGCTCAGCTTCAGACCCTGTAACCATTATGGTTCATAACCTTCCTCAGGTGTGGTGGGACACGGTGTCCTGTCCTGAGACCCATCCTGTGTGATGCCTTCCTCTGTTTCCTGGAGGAGGAGGTGTAGGGCACCCTGATTGAGTTGGGAGATGATTAAGGTGCAGCTGACAGATTGGAGGGCAAGGCTGCCACGAGGAGTCTGAAGGAAAAGCTCAACAGGAGCTGTCTAATTTCACAAGAACAAATATAAAGTCCTGCACCTGGGACAGACAGATTTGTGAGACCATATCTACAATATCATGTCCAGCTTTGGGGTCCTTAGCACAGGAAAGATCAGTAAATCAGAGCAGGTTCAGCAGAGGGTGACCTAGATAATTAAAGGCTGGAGCACTTCTGGGGTACTGGACTTTTTGTGAGCACCTAGATTCAACCTGCCAATATTCCTCAGGAGGCTATTGAGAAGATGGTGCTTTATTGCTCTACATGGAGTAAGGATGAGGTCATTGGTCATAAATTGAAACAAGTTCCAATGGAGTATGAGGTGGAAAAAAGAGATTGTGAAGTTAATACCCTATTGAAGCAGATTGCCCAGAAAGTTGTGGAGTTTCTATTCTGAGAGATTTTTTTCAAGACTAGACTGGAGACAACCCTGAGCAACATTATTCAGTCTCTTGGCTGGACCAGAGACATTCTTAAGGTCCCTCCCAATGTGAATTGTACTATAAACCTACAACTGATCTGACTTTCAGAGGGCTCAGTTGAAGCCCACCCCCTTTTAAGTATTTCAAGTTTGACAGGAGAAGCCCTAATGCATCCAAACCATCTAGTGACTACATACAGGCCTGGCATGTGCAAAACACTCTCCTCCACACCCCTGAGAGCAGGGAAAGGGGTCAGCTTTCAGGCTTCCTACTCACATGGGCAGGATAAAACTAGTTTTGTTCCCTGTGTACTGTAATGATGGCATTTATTAAAAAGAAAGAGGCTGGGGGATGGCAAGGAAATAGGCAATCTGTGTGCAAAATAAATTCTGTTGAAAGCATTAAAGAGGCTCATTAAGGCTACACATTGGGGACAGAAAAATGTGGTAATTTATACCAAAGGCTGAGATGAGCCTATTGCTACTGTTGGCTTAAGGCAGCTGCTCTGTGAGCCCAGGCCCAGAGGCCTACATCCCCTCATGGGCTGGCTGTGGCTCATGGGCTGGCACCCTGGGTCGCTGGGCTGGTACCCTGGGTCACTGGGCTGGTACCCTGGGTCACTGGGCTGGTACCCTGGGTCTCTGGGCTGGCTGTGGCTCACAGGCTGGTACCTGGGTCACTGGGCTGGCTGTGGCTCACAGGCTGGCACCCTGGGTCACTGGGTTGGCACCCTGGGTCACTGGGCTGGCTGTGGCTCACAGGCTGGTATCTGGGTCACTGGGCTGGCTGTGGCTCACAGGCTGGCACCCTGGGTCACTGGGTTGGCACCCTGGGTCACTGGGCTGGCTGTGGCTCACAGGCTGGTATCTGGGTCACTGGGCTGGCACCCTGGGTCACTGGGCTGGTACCCTGGGTCTCTGGGCTGGCACTCCAGGCTGCTGGGTGCAATGGGAAGCAGGGCAAGGGCTTCCCCTGTGCTACCAGCTCTTTCCAACAGGAGGGAGTCTCTGGCTCTCAGCCCCCATTTCTGGTTATTTCTGGAACAGAGTAATTAAATTGTGCAGTTAATCAAATTTCATCTGGCAGAAAAAGCAAAATTCAGAAGCAGCACAAAAGCCACATGGCTGGATCACAAGTCCTTTTCCTTTTGGAGAGCTACCACCTCCATCATTCAGCAATTTCAGGACCACCACTGTAGACCCCTCCTGTGACCAGCCCTCCAGCTCAGGGGCTATTGCATGTAGCTGCAGCATCAGTCCAAAAATTGCAATTGCTGCAGCAATTCATTCCAACTAATTTAAATCTTAAATTAAGAAATAATTATCAGAAAAAATTGACTCCAGAAGGTGTGTCAGCTCTCAGATGGGAGGATCAGATGCCAGGGATTCTTGACCCCAGCGTAGATCCTGACCTTAAGCTTAGCAAGGATATTCCCCATTACCTGTGATCCAGGGGGAAAAATGCTTCCTCACAAGGCAGCCTAACAACTGCCCCTGTCTCAGGGGACCATATAATGGGTTTGCCTGGTGTGGTCCTCTGTGTCCCGAGGTTGCAAGGGGCCTAAGGACCTCAAGCACTGAAGCTGTGCACACAAAATTGCAAACTTTAAAAAAACCACTGTCCCAAATAACTAAAATGAACTGCAGAATCATATGGGATCTTTTTGAAATATAAATATTACAACAGAAGTCATTTTGGACAGTGCCATCTATATTTATGGAGCCATGAAATAATATTTAAATAATAACCCAGACGTTCAAATGACTAAAATACGATGGCACTGACCCCAGTATAAGAACATGAAGAGACAGATTTCCATTTGAACTGACAGTGTTTACGCCAAGTTTCTGTCCCACATGTTTTAAAAGAGCCAAGCAATAAATAACCTGCAAACCAATGAGATAATGGAAATGTCAAGAGGTGCTAAGCTGTAACTGAGCAGCTATTTTCTTTTAAAAATACTTGCTAGTCTGAGTCAAGAGGAAGAATGAAAAAAGGTTAAACTGCAAAACTATTTTGTGATAGACATTTATACTCTTTTTTTAACCCTATCTACAGTATCTTATGTTTTCAGAGGATCTTTCCTCACTCAAGCAAACATTTACTCACTGGACCTCTGGCATACAAGAGGTACATTAACTCTAAGCCCAACAGACTATCCACAAGAATAAAGCATTGCCTTTCTTTCAAACCAAATGGATAATTCAGACATTCAAGCATGAAGGAGCCTTGAGCCAAAGATGGTGTCAATAGCACAATTATAATTCAGCCTAAAATTGCAGCATAATCCATGAGGTTTTGCATCCTACAATAAATCTACTAAGCTTATAAAATACATAGCAAGAGACACTTGCTTCAACAGTAGATTGGTTCAATCCATCACAGACACAGACACATCAGACTGCTGTCTAGTAAATGCTTCAAATATCTAATAAGAAAGTTTTGGAAGAAAAAAATTGAACAAAACATTTTGAAAGTAGTAAAATGTATGCACAGTGAAACTCTCCAGACTTTGACTCCTGCAGCCGGTCGGCAGATTGGTGATCTCATATTGCTCTGACAAGAAATGTCAGTGAAGGAAACAAAGAGTTGTGTTACCTGTCTAGGGCCAAGGAGTACTTCTTGGTGTCCTTCTCACTCACAAGACAAGTTCTTTCAAGACCCTTTTCAGTAGCCATGAAGAAAGTCAATGGGTTTTGCTTGGTTTTTCCCTTTAAACTCTCTTTTCTCTGTCTGAAGCGATATGGTCAGAAATGTCCTCTTGACTTATGCAGAAGTCTCTGCAAAATATTTTAAAATGAAAGTATTTTAATAATCTTCCCTATAAACCTGAGAGAAACTGTGAGGGAAAGCTTCTTTCCTAGTGCTGGTGGCGTCACTCCCATGCCAACCAGTAACTTGCTGAGCATGTCAGATTGGAGACTTCGAGCCTCCCTCCCTGTTTTTCTTTTTTTTCCTTCCATGTTTGATGCTGGATCTGCTCTTTGTTCACGCAGGAGGTGCGTGCCTCCCAGGCCCAGGGTCCAGCACAGCAGACGTGCACAAAGGAGCTCGTGTGGATGCACTGAAAGACAGAACCAAGGTCATTAAAACTGCCTGATTTGCCTGGAAACAGCCCTGTTTGCCTTTCTGCATGCTTGGCTAGGGAGGAAAGTCAACCTCCCTCACTCCAGCTTTGTGCAAGCCTTTTATTCTGAGCAATCACTCCAAGGACTGATTTTTTCCCCTGGACTCTTCTCTCCTAATGGTTCAAAACAGAAGAGGCTGCTTATTACTGCCGTTTGCAGCACAGGTTATTGAAATCTTCATTTCAGCAGAAAGGACTGCAGGTTGTTATTTCTGCTTTATTCAGTTTGTTAGTTCTATCAACAGCTGCAGTCCCTGGAGGGGAGGAGAAGCCCTCCAGCCTCACCTCTCTCACAGCCTGACCTCAGACATTTGCTTCAGCACTAATGGGAAATCTCTCACGGGTGCTGGTTGTGTTTTACCATATTATTATTCTGGCAGAAGCAGACTGTGAGTGAGAGCCCTACCTGTGCACTGCTTTCATGGGAAGGATTTGAACAAGGCAGTGGGAGGCTGCACTTAAATTCTGCAAAAAAAATCTTTTTTTACCACTGGTACTCTACTATGAAGATGATGAACTGGGATTGCCCCTTCCTTCCCTCAGCTCTCAGAGCACATACTCTAAAATTCATGGGGACAGGTGGCACATTTGTACATACAAAAGTAAATAATTGGGCTTATGCCATCAGAGATCCACATGTTGCCTCCCACATGTGAGCTGTGCAAACATTTCCCTGGAACCTGTGAGCCAAGGAGCTGACTATATATCAGACATTTTTCTGAACAGCCACAGCAGAAATGCATTTTTTTCCACAATGCACTGTCATCTTTGCTGCTCTAATGCCCTTTTCTTGAGAGCCTTTTCCCACTTATGCACCCTTATTATGTGGAAGAGATTGATTTTATGACTCATTCCTGGAAATTCCTATCTTCATTGGAACTGTAAAATGTTGCTCTTTAATGTTTTTTAAAGTTGATGCCACTTACTGGACCTGAAAATGTGGTTGTCCAGCAAGGCTGGTTTGAGAAGAGTCTTAGGTCCAAGGATGTGTAGTATGGGCCCAGGGCATTTGAAGAAATCTTACAAAACAGAAGTACCACATTTCTTGTCACCCCAATAAGGAGCAACTTTATTCTGCTGCCAAGAGGGTGTAAGGGAGGAAAATGAAGGTGTCCTTTCCAGCTGTGCACCCTAGAACCTGACACAGGTTTATAATTCACACCCAGTGAGAGATTCTCCTGGCTCCCCATCCCATAAATGTCACCATTATTGCAGTGTCTCTGTAAGCATCTCAAATTATCTTTCCTTCAGAAATTAACAAATGGCAACATCCTGTTGCAGACTCAGGATATCAGAAAAACAAACCTGACCTGGAACCTGATTTACAGTGGATCTCAGCTTTTCTAGGGTGCTAAGCCAAATATCAGGTCTAAGCACCTTCAATTAAGGAAAATTTAAAATCCACTCCAGAAGATTACAGGTAAAGCCAATTTCTGTTTCAAATCACTGTAGGCATGTAACTTTTATTAGTGAGATAGATGAGTTTCCATCATTTTGCAAGAGGATCTTGAGCCTCAGGTGCATATCAGCAAAAGGAAGCCATAGATCATTCACAGCATTTAATCTAGACTTCTGTTTTGTGTTTATTATTGTCAGTACTGATGGCTGTGCTACTCAGGAGACAGGCTGTGAGGCAGGATAGAAAGAAATCTCTTCTGAGGTATTCACAAAGACTTGGGTTTCCTCTTTATCAGACTCTGAAACTCATTAAGAGAGAGACAGCAGCTGTCTGTGGAATTTCTGTTTCAGAAAAATTATTCAGACCATCTCAATAAATTCATCTCAGGCTTTCAATAATAATGCAGTTTGTTTCTGCGCCCACATTAAAAATGCCACAAATCCAATCATACCAGTTTTAATGACCCTAGTCAAGGACATTTCTCAAGATTTTTATCCAATACAGACACGTGAGGCATCACACTGGCTTTTGCAGTTGAAAGCTCTTTGTCATTATTGTCCAAAATCTCCATTAGTAAAAAAGCATATCCTTGATCCCGTTTCAACTTTAATCAGCTACACTTTAAATATGAAGAAAATCCAATCCCTCTTATCCTGTCATTATGGGAGCAGATACTGACAGCTTAAATGTACAGAGGAAAAATCAGTGCATCTATTAATTGAAAATGCCACTGAAGTAGATCATTTTTATGAGCCATGAGACATCTTGAGGATCATCTGCAAAGAGTTTCTCTACCTTCCTCTGGCATCAGCTTTAGTAGCTCTGTACTGCATCACCGGCAACCTGGGGATGCAGGCATTTGTGATTTCTGGGGCTTGGTTATTGCAGTTTTCACATTTGTAGCGAGAATATGCTTTTTTCACCCAGTGAAGCTCCAGTGCCTTCCAGCCATCTGTCATTTTGGGATCCAAAGCTGGAAGCAAGATAGATTTAAAGAAAATCCACTTTCCTCTTCTTGTGAACCCATCAATGCAGTAACCCATTATGAGTGTCAAAAGGAAAATATCTACCCCGATTTCGATCCAATTTAAAAATCATTAAAAGGATGTTAATGTTCAATATTTTAAAATACTAAATTTTTAAACATCAATATTTTTGTCTTGGGTTTGCTGCCAATTTTTCAAAAGAATGGAGACTTTTGATAGTAACTGACTGAGGGGTAAAAGTTGTCTGCAATGTTTTAGATGGATATTTTAGATTGCACAAAGTCATTGAGGAGAAAAAGACTTTTGAGGCCCTTGCCAAAGAAATTCAAACTTGCATTGGGAGTGAGGATCTAGCAGGAACATGGCACTACTACTCTGGGGTGTACACCTTTCCTTCCAACAGTGAAAGTATATGCTGCTATCAAATCAAGTAGAAATCCTCCTGCAGAGCCTGGAGCTTCAGGTCAAGACACCTACTCCTCACATGAGCAGAGCATCCAGAGCTTCTCCTGGTGAAGCCAGTAATATGAGACAGCCCCTCCCAAGACAGGAGTCTCTGGAGGAGCTCAAGGCCTTGCTATGGATGGTGAGAGTGTCCAGGGTGTCCAAGCTGGGCAGGGAGCACTGGGAAATAAATGAGGAGATAGGGATGAATCTAGAACCAGCATGGGAATCCTGAAGGACACCATAAACATGACCCTTGCACAGCTGCAAACTTCCTGTGGCCCATGCAAGGCCTCTTGAAGATTTCTTCCCCCAAGCTGTGATATGAATATGGGTCTAATCTGTGCGGTGGGATGGGGAAAGGAGCGAAAGCAACCTTTAGCATTTTTTGTCCTTTTAATCTTATTTATTCAAACTTTTATCTTGATCTCACTTTCTTAGGGCCAACATTTCAGAAGTGCTCTGAATTATCTTCCCAGCATCTCAGGTCTCACAGATGAAGCCCCCATTGTACAAATAACCCAGCTGTCATTAAGTTACTTGGAGGGACCAGGCCTTCAGAAGTAAATAGTTCCAAGAAATGCTATTTTGATACAAAGCTACTTTGCTTTTCTGAGAGTATGGCAAGGTACTTTGGTGTCTGAGTGTCCCAAAAGGCCTGTCCAGGAGTAGCACAGCCTAACCTTAGAAGAAGTTTTTCATTCTAGACTGTAGCTGAAAAGAAAAAGACAGTGCAGTTGAAAAACTAATGCCAATGTCATCTCAAATGTTACTGTCAAAGACTGTGTCAGCTTTTGTTATAAAAACATATTATCTATCTCTGAACACCTAGTGGTTTTCTGTCTCTTTTCCATTGCAATTGCAAAGGGCTTCTGCCTGGTTTTGTTTTTATGATGTCTGAAGCTGGTTGGGGAATTAAGCCTGTAATTGCATTGCTAACAAGTATTTCTTAGATACATTTATTTTTCCTTGGGGAAAGAGACTGTTAGGAAGAGAGTACACATATTTCGGCAGCAAAAGAGACAGCTATGACATTTGGCTCCTAAGTTACTACCTGGATATCATTTTAATTGTTTTCTTCTACTAATAAAATATAGTAACTTTACTGCATTAGTTCCTTTATTACACTTCCAACATACATTTCATTGTCATGCTCTTCCTAAGTATATTTGGGTCATGAAGATCCATTACAATACATTGAGAGCCCGTTTGTTAAAAACACGAGGAGTTCTGCATTATTTCTCACCGGTGCAAAACTAATTGGTTTTTCTCAGCTGCTGCATATATATTTATTTTCCATTTTATCATCTCTGTAATTGCAGTTTGAATTAGGAAAAGGACAGAGCGACCTGGTAAAAGCAGTTGCAGGGACAATTTGTGTTTTGCTTCCCAGCAATCAGGATTTCTCAAGCCTGTTGAATTGCAGTAGGTGTTGAAACAGTGCTCACATCCCTCTTGCCTGGGCCATACTGGCCATTGCTCAAGCACTTTTTCTTTCTTCCACGACTTCCGAAATTTCCTTTGCAATAATTTGTATTTCTGGGAAGAAGGAAGCCAGGGTTCACAATTCTAATATTCAAGAACACTGAAACTTTGAAGAAATGTTTTGAAGATGTTTTTTTGCCTACCCCCTTCCAAGTTTCTGAGTATGTACAATGTACAGAGCCAGGACAGGACAGATGAGCTGCAGTGTGAGGGCTCCCCAGGCACACCTGAGCCGTGGCACAGTGATGGCACACTGAAAATTCCTGCTGGGAGGCAGATAGCCATCTTTGCTTTGTCCCCTGGAAATTGCTACTGGGTAAGATTTTCTTTGCAGCCACATATTTTCTGTTTCTTTTCGGCTAAACAAAAACTGAAATGTCCAGTATAAGTTCAGGGCTGGGACTCCAAAGACTGCCACTCTTGCCCTGCATTATGGCAAGAAGCAGTGTACCCATGGAAGGGGATCCCAATGGGACACACTGGCTGTCTTTCAAGGCAGACAACACACAAGGATTCTGCATCTGGCATCTCAGAGGGCAGCACTTATGTGATCCTCAGGCAGTGCCCACCTAGACTTCCAGACAACTTGAAGGGACATCAGCCTTCTAACCCTGTGGAAAGAGTTGAAACACTTCTAGTTTAAGGAAGCAAAGCACACTAGATGAGCTATAACTTTAATGGCATTTTCCACACATGCATACCTTTGAGCTGCCTACCATAAGTCTGTTTCCTGCCTGGATTCTCTGGATACCTTTTATGTGGTGCATATGAAGCATCTGGAAATTAAATGAAGAGTTAAATAATGGCTCTCTTGTGTATGGAGCACAGTAAAAATTACACAGAGAGTTTTTATAACTTTTTTAATATAATAAATTTAAAGAGACTGAATGCTGGTTTTATGATATGAGATTTCCAGATTGCTCCCAAGTCAGCAACAAGCTATTCATAATCTTTTATTATAGCATTGTCATGATGACTGTAATCAAGTCCCTGAGCTACCTGATGATACCAGGGGTAGCATCAAGCTGGTGAATATGGATAGGTTTGCATTTAACAGGACGTTTAAAGACTCTGGCTCCTGCTTTTTTTAATATTGAAACTCTGTTGATAAATTTGGATCCAGTTTTCTCTTTAAAAGTATTTGGGTTTTGTAGATTTCTGTAGGATACCAATGTATGAGGTGATTTGGTAAAATACAAGTTTGTGTCCCTACTAGAACAAATTTCTTCACCAGCCTTCCTCTACTGTCCCCCACTGTCTGGGGTTTTCAAACACCAATGAAAATTTCATCTAAGCAAAATCTGTTAGGAAGGCATCTAAGTAAGAGCATGCTGATTATTACAAAGGTTGGTGGCACTCACCTGCTAGGCTTTTTGGCTTTTTCTGGCATATCGATACTAGAACACTGCAGCATCAGCTGGACCCCAATTCCTGCAGAGCATCTGGGCTGACCTCATACCAAAGGCTGAATCAGAGGGTTTGCTTTGATGCCCTGTTTGTGTGTTTTAACATTCTGGGGTGCCATCTGTAAAAACAGGCCTTCTGTTACGGTTTGCACACATCAATTAATTCAGTAATTGCTCCAGGTCATCTTGTGCTAGTGCTATACAGACAGCAGTGTGTTACAGCCAGATTTGCATTTGGAAAATGTAAATATTCTCCTCTTGCTAGCACCCAAATCAGAAGAACCCTTCCCCCTTTTCAGCCCCATGGCTGGGCTGCCCATTCCTTTCTGGCTTACACAGCCTTCTCTTTAAGTCTCCAGTGATGGATATTCCTCATGCAGTCTATTTCTGTGCTTAATTACTTTTGCTATTAGAAAGCTTTTCCAAATGCCTAACTTAAAGCTCACTGTAATTTAAGCCATTATTTCATAATGGAGAATTAATTCCTTCCCTTCCTACAGCTACCTTTTATATGTTAGAAGCTGCAGTCATGCCTCTCTTTTTTTCTTTTAGCAAGCAGCTCCAGTTCCTTTGGGCTGTTGTTTTGGACTGTTCTGCCCTGGACACTCACCAGAGGCTGGATTGCTTCTGAGCATCAGTAGCTGGGCACAAGTTCCAGCTGGGGCCATGCCAGTGCTGAAAGAAGAAAGATTTCCACCACACAGACAAAATTCTCACATAGACAAAATCCTTCTTATAAAATGCAAGACAATGGACATTTCTCTGGAAACAATACAATGTTACTTACCTTGTTACATCTTGTGATTTACTAAGTGTCCTTCCCACCCAGACAGATCTCCTGTTATACTGGTGCTTATTCTATTTTGGCTATTGCATATTTGAGGAGACAATTGCCACTACCTGTGTATAAATACTTTTCACTCAATCTATTTGCACCTTCTATTTTTTTGTTTTAATTGTTTATTCAATTTGTCAAAAGTATTCTGAATTCCAATCCTATTTTTCAGTCCTTCAGGGAACACTTTCCAGACTGGGGTCATCTGAAAAATTAATAAACATATCCTCTGTGCCTCTGTTCATAGCAATAATGAAAATCCTGAATAATGCTGGTAAAGGATAGACCACAATGAAACCCTGCCTTAATGAATTAAAGTGCATGTGTACACAATGTGCAATTGATTTAGCACAGAACTCACAGATGGGGATGCCTACCTGTGGTCACTATGGTGATGCTGTAATATAGATCTGCAAGTCCAACAGAAGCAATGATAGCACATTGCTATAAGGAAGTTACCTTGATTTTCTAACAGGAGTCTAAATGCTTTCCTGGAACCATGTTTTGACCAGGGTAATAGATGGTGTCCTGGAAAAAGGCCTCAGGACTTTATTTTTAACTCCTGTGCCCAAGAATATGGGGGAATATTGGTCTGCATCTGTTATTTTTCTGAGACTTTGTCATTCACATTTGCCACATGGAAGGACTCAGTTCAAGGCCTTGAGAGGGGATTAATTGTGGAGATTTGGTGGCCGCAGTTCCACACCAGTAACCTGCTGAGTGCTGAGTACATGTTCCTGCTCGTGTGGCTTTGCAGGATCCCTCTTTGTATCAGGCTTCCTTCTCCCTGAAACTCACAGGGCTCCTCACCTTATCTACAGGGTCTGCAAAGAAGTTGATTTCTTTCAAAAGAATTACACTTTAAAATGAGATTAAGAATCCTTTATTTCTTTTATATATCATGAATTAGGCAAAATAAAGAAAAAAATCTCCTATGCACTCAAGAACTTTTTCTGTTGAAGGACGTAAAAGAAAACAAATTAGGAATTGCTATGAAAAGGGTTGTTTTGCTTTAGAAAAAAAAAAGTGTTTCAGAAAAAATTTAAAGTGGTTCTATGCAATGTCATGTTATCTGCCTCTGAAATCCCTGTAATGACTTTGGCTGTTCTTGATCAGCAAACAACATATAATGGCTTTGTACATGAAGGCCAGCAGTACCAAAATCAAAGAGCCATCACTTTTGGAAGGCATCCAAAGGAAGGCACCAATGAACAGGAGGGAGTTCAGCTGAGGGCCACCAAGAGGCTCAGGGTGGGAGCACTCGCCCTGTGAGGATGTGAGGACAGGCTGAGGGAGCAGCACTGCCTCATCCTGGGGAAGAGACAACTTGGGACACACCTAAAAGTAGCTTCTGATGCCCCCAAGTTCATCAAAGAGATGAAGCCAGGCTTTGCACTGCTGAGTGCCTGGTGGGAGGATGAGAGATAATAACCATAAAATGAAAAAAAAAAAAAAAAGAGAAATTCAGTCTGGATATAAGCAGGAGGACAGGGTAGAGAACTCCTAAGGTCCCTTTCAGCATGAACTTTCCATGATCCTGTGATCTGTACACTGCCCAAGACATGGCTGTGATTTTAACTTCCACTTGGAATCTCCTCATTCCTTTCGGTTGGGATCACATGGAATCAAATATATTACTTAGTGTTTTCATGGTGTAAATAGTCTGAGCAGCATCCAGTGAGGAAACACTGGTTGTAAGTAAAAGCAAACAGCCTGCTTTGGGAAAGAGAAATACATCATGCAGTTTGAGGAAACATCTGCAATTAAAATAATCACTGTGCTGGAACGTGGCACTTATTCAGGAAGAGCCATATGTAGAAAAAACAATTGTAATACATCATTTTCCTAGAACCCAATCTACAGCAGTTCTACACCACAGACCTGCAGTTTAAAACTTTCAAGTGCAGTGAAAGATTATTTATCTGATCTATATGGTACAGTTCAAATGTCTTGTGATAAAAATGAGCTATTGATCTGAGGAGATTCTAATTTAGATCTGCTCACTTAAAAAGAGTAATAAACTGAAAGAGTCTGGAAAGCTTATGTTTGAAATGACTTATAAAGGAGTCAAAAAACTTAGTAGCCTCAGCCAGCAATAACTTTAACAGTAGCCAGAGTCCCAGATTTTACTGAACCAAGTTTTCCTGAATTATTCACAGAAGTATGTGGATAACAGTTCTTTCTGTTACACTGATGTCGAGAGAGATGCTCAGTGTTAGTAGATCTTATGAAAATACATGAAAAGTAAAATACATTCTGCAGAGTTCAAAATGTAACTGTAGCAGTGATAGCAAGTAATAGCTTTTCAGGCAAAAGTGTTGGTGAAGTATGAAGACATCAGCCCCATTTTCCAATAGATTTTGCACTGCTGAAACTTGAGCTTTTGCCAAGGATTTGGTGAGATTTCTAGAAAAAGCTTGTTTATGTTTTGTTGCTGAAAATCTGACCAAATAGGTACTTTGGCCATCCACTTCTCACCATCACACTTTGTTTTTAACTGTCTGGCCTGTATAGCTTTGTTTTTTCAATGAAGTTTAAGAAATGAGTATGAATTTAGCGTAATCAAACACTATAAAGGTGACTGCAGTAATTGATGTAAGATTGCACTCAATTTTCAATAACTCACACAGGCTGTATCCTACACAGTTGTGTGTACTGTGCCATACCCCCTTAAGCAACCTGGATAACAAAAAAGCACAGATGTCCTCAAATGTGAAAATAATGAACAAATGGAACTAAAAGCACTTGAGAGTGTTAGAATTTAAAACAATACTTTGGAGAAGTGATCTGAAGTCAGGAAGATGGAGAGTGGCATAGACAAGAGCAAAAACTACTACACTTGGAAAGGGAAAAAAATGAAAAAGAAAAAATAACTGGGCAGCAACACAGCAGAAAAGATGGCTACAGTGAGTTGTAATGTAAACATAAATGATGTCATGCTGTTGCCAGAAAGGCACCTTTAAACCTGGAAAATGGACAGTAGCTCTTCTCTCATCAGCACTTCTGAACCTTCACAAGGAGCGCCATGTCCTGGTTTAGATGTCACACATTCAGAGATTAAAACCTTTGGCTTGATGTTAAGAAAAGCAGCACTTTGAAAATATTTTCCATAGAGCATGACTGAAATAGAATAGGTTTAACTTAGATTAGCAGACTGGTAGAGAGGCAGAAGAAATGTGATATTGCAGAGGGTGTGCAGAGAACAAGGACAAGCAGCAGATTAGGACAATTTGCAGCAAAAGAGAAAGCTGAGCAAGAAACTGTCTAGTTAGAGGAATAATTATTCAATGGAACAAGTAACTGAGGGCCCAAATCTTCCATCACCAAAAGTTTTGAGAAGAGTTTAAAAACACATTAATTTCTCTTTCAAGATGCACCCTACCAGGGAAGACATGACCTCCTAGCTCTTAAGTAGACTCTCATTAGTAAGTAAGAGGAATTCCCAAGCAAGATGGAAGAGAAGATTGCAAGAGATCTTACCCAAATTTACAAAGATGGACTCCTGACATATGAAGGATACATGTTTAATTATCCATTATAAGATTTGATTCAATTCCCTCTGTTGGGAGACTGTTTAATCCCTACATGATACCTATAAGCTGGCAGAAAATATTTCTTACAGATCCCACTTCCAGTAAAGTAATTAAATATGCACTAGCACAAGAGCTGAAGTCCAAAACAGGAGTATCAGGAGTAAGATGGAGGCTATCTTTGCTTTCTATGAAAAGGACAGCTGCTCAAATAGAGGTGCTTTCACTACTTGCCATGGTAAAACTGAAGCCCTTTATTAAAATCTTCACTCAATGGACATATATAGAAGCACATAAACCTGATAAGATAGCAAATAATTAATGGTTTGACTGCATGGGGAAGTAATAGAGATGTTTAGTTTAAATTACTGTTTCAGGGTTGGTAGATGAGACCTATCATCTCCTTTATGCAAACCAAATTTCCTTTCAACAATGATGTCAGTTACCAACAAGCACAAAGCCCTACTTGTATTTAATCCTTGTGCACATTTCTCAGACTGGGCAAATGTAGACTTCAACACGTCTTTGAAGGTTCTTTCCCCATGACTTTTCCTACATATGTAGAGTAGGTAGGACAATGATGGTACAAAATTCAGTTCAAAACATTGCAACTCCTACTCTGCAACTCGACCAGCCACGTGAGAGCTTTGATACTTTTCTTAGCAGTATCTGTGCAATTAAGTTAAATGAATCTAATTACCTGCAAATGAAATGGTTTCACATAATGACTGGTAGTTTCAAAATAAAGTGCCACACTGTAGTTTGGAGATTTGGATGGGAAAAAGATAAGAGGAAAGATATTTCAAGGTGGGGGAGAGAAGAAATTTGCAGTTTTGTAAGAAAATAAAGGATTGTCTGCTCTGAAGAGGTAATTATAGGTTTTTGGGTCTGAAACATATTCTCCAGTTCTTGCCTAGACACAGAGTGGGAGCTTTGAAAGAAGGAAGGAGATCCACACTGAGAAAAATTCAGAGAACCAAAGGTCAAATGTTTAGCTTTGTACATAAAATAAGATAGCTAATTTCTTCATTTTTTTCCTAGTTAGACAGCAAACTAAATAGTGTAATAACTTTCCTGGAATTAATTTTTCATTTACAAACCAGAATCCAAGTCCCCTCTACTACAGTCTGAATGTATTAATAGTTTGAGGCCAGATATCATATAATCATAAATCTTAGACTCATTTGGGTTGGAAAAAACCTTAACTATAATTTAGTTCCATCCCTCTTGCCATGGGCATTGCCATGGTCATCTTCCACCAGACCAGGTTGCTCAGACCCACATCCAGCCTTGCCTTGAACACTGCCAGGGATGGAGCACAACACCTCTGGACAGCCTCTGTCAGTCTCTCACAACCTCACAGTACAGGATTTCGTCCTGATACCTAATCTAAATCTGCTTCTTTCTCTTTGAAGCCATTCCCCCTTGTCCTGTCACTACGTGCCTCCTGTTGGCCCCTTTAGGTACTGGGAGGTGCTATAAGGTCTTCCTGGAGCATTCTCTTCTTCAGGCTGAGCAATCCCAACTCTCACAGCCTGTCTCCACAGAAGAGCTGCTTCATCCCTCTGATCATCTTCATGGTCCTCATCTGTACTCACTCCAACAGCTCCATGTCCTTCTTCCTCAGGGCCCCAGAGCTGGATGCAGCACTGCAGGTGGGGTCTCACGAGACAGAGGAGAGAGGAGAATCCCCTCCCTTGCCCTGCTGGGCACATCATATCTTCAGAAACATCAGTGACAGCTCTTCAGAAGAGCTAATTCCTAAAGGATTTCATTTCATAGCCATCCACTGGGAAGTGCAGCGAACACAAGGGTGCATGGCTAAGAATTTTGGAACTGAAATATACCAGGATAGATCATGGGGATGAAATTCTGAGGATTTGAGTTTCTGTAGCTGTAAAAGCCAAAAAATGTCACTGGTCTTCTCAGGAAAACATTTTGAGATAAAAGCAACCTGATAGCATTGTAGGAGAAAAACCAATTTGGAATCAGGAAATTGCCATACTTCAGTGGATACTCCAGCCATATAAATATCCACTAGCTGCTGGAAAGCTGCTTTTAAATAAATGGAAATAATACATTTTTGCACTATTTAAGGGAAAAAGAATCTCCTTTTTACCAAACAGACTTATTCTTTATATGAACCTAGGGGATTTCTATAGCTTTCAGCATCACACCATCTGAATGAAGGATTATATTTATAATCATAAACACAAAGAACCCCAAAAATACCACTCTGCTTCATATTCAGATCTTCACAGACACAACCAGAAGAGAGCTCCAAAGCCCACTGGAAATGACTATAATAATTCCAGCTATTTCAGTGGCCTTCAAATCAGAGCACAGGGGCACAGGCTGCTAGAGTCAAAGCATTCCTCTCTTGTTACATCACTGGTCCTCACATTGAAATGACAGTGATTAATGCCTCACATGATGCTATAAATAAAAACTCTCTCTATAAATCAATTAAATAAAAAAATCGCAATATATAACAGATAGATGCTGGTAGTTCCAATAAGGATGGGCAGGAAAAGCCATCCTATTAACCTGAAGGTGCCTCCAGCCACACAGGCATCTGCCTTCCAACCCATCAGGGGCAGTCACAGCCACAGGACTGGGTACTATAGAGACAGAGACTGAAATATTAGACCTCTTAAAGCCATATTCTTCAGCAGTCACTTCTGTGGATTTTCAGAGATTTTCAGCTAATTTTCAGCACATGAAAAGCCACTAGATTTTTTTAAGTGCAAAAATACCAGTGTTGTTACTTATACAGCAGGAAAAAGTAATGTTGTTTTCCACAGCTAGTAAAGGGGTAATAAATACCCCATGAACAGCAACAAAATTTCCAGATTTAAGGAGGATTTTGGCTATTTCATGCATGAAGAATACATGCATGAGATCCACACACTCATGGATGGGTGTCTAAATCAGCCTGAATTATTGCAAATGATTCCTAGTAGGAAAGTACCCAAATGCAGTGTATTGAACTGCATTATTAATTTGAACTGAAGTATGCTGGATACCTGTCCCATCTCCTGAAGCTCCCACCTGCTTGCACTTGTGAACTGTATCAACACCACTCAGTCACTTGATTAGTTGTATTTAGTCAAGGGGTGTTTCATTTGTGCCTTATTTTCTCATTGTAGACCAAACTTTATTCTTATTAACAAAATACTACTCACTTGACATCAGCACAGTAACTCCAGTGCAAGAGGAAACAGGCTGTGTTTACACTCACTTTGCTGCTGATTATTTAGACCTCATAAGGGAACCTGGGAAAAGACCAGGCAGTCTATCAGCTATTAACTTACAGGCTATTTCACACTTCATATGCCTTTTCTCTGCTTTCAGAACTGTGCTGCTCAAAAAGGCTTGTCAAATTCCAGTGACTTTTGCAGCTTGTGCTCAGGCTGCCTGTGTTAGTTCACTGAGTATGGATTTCCAATACCTCTTTTACATTTTCATGGTTTTTTACAATTATCCATCTCTTCTATCATTATCTGGAATAGCCAGATGCCAATTTTGTTCTGTCCTAATTGCTGCTAATGACTTATTGATGTAAGCAGTTGCTTTCTATCTCTTACTGCCTTAGAGGTATTTATATAAAGCTCTTTAATGCAGTATCAGGAGAAATATTTCTTAGTGAGAGCTAAGGTCTGGCATAACTTTCTTGATTCTACTTTAGTACAGATTTACTGAATACCTACCAAGATGGTGGAGGTCAAAACACTTAGAATTACAAGTCCGTTCCCTAAGTGTGTTTTTGTTCAAAATGAGTAAGCATGTCACTACAGAACCTGCTACAAAAGTGTTACACAAATAATCTACCCTACTCTGTGCCTATGGTGTTCAGCGCTGGGATTCAGCGTTACTGGCAGCATTATAAGTGGGACAAGCACTTTCATGGACACAAGTGGCTCCTGTTGAACTGCAAAACTCCACCAATATCACAGAATTTTCCATCAGATCACATAAGGCAGTAAGTGGGTCTGTGATATCTAAAGCCATTCCTATTCAGGTCCCTGGTTTGGGATTTCTAGAAGGCTATCTTTCACAGAAGAGAGCTCCTCAATGGCAGCCCTACAGAAATTTCCAGAGCTTCTCACTACTTGCCCACAAGTCTTGCTGTTGGTGCAATCTGTGTGAGAGGTCCTGACTGCAGGGTGATGCCTCAGAAAGCTAAAATCAGACTTGTGGAGGATCCAGCACATCACCACAGAAAATCTCACTTAGGCAATCACAGGAAGAGTGAATACAGAAAGTAAAGCAAGAATCTGAGGCACTCAGTCTAATTAATGCTTGGCTGGACACTTATACCAGGGAACTTTTTGATTTTTATTCCCAGCCATAGAATAACCTCTGATAATTACCTCAATAAATGCAGAGGTGACAAATCAAATAAAACACAATTTTATGCTCTTAAAAGGAAGAATATATTTTCTGTTTGCAGCATTTTAATACTTAGGAAGGAGCTCTTAAGTTATCTTTCGTATTATTGGTATGGCACTGTCTTGTAAAACTGTTCCTAAATAGTTGTCTCTACTTCTAAAGAACAGTGCTAAAAGTAGATGTCAAAAAAGTTAAACTCACTGAGTAGTTAAGACAGAAAGTGGGGTTTTGGCATGTACAATTAGAACTTTTGTCAATTTTGCAAACTATTCCATTTTACATATATTTGTATTAATTTCTGCAATTAAGCATCTCACACAACATACATTTAATGCGGAATTTTTATTTATCAAATTTGACTTTCATTTTAAATTTATGGGTAATTTTTTATTTTACCTTTGTATTTCATTAAATGCAAACTGTTATAACTTTAAACTCTTAAAATTCTTAGGTTTTTTCTTCAAGTTATATTTAATGTTTTAATGCTGGTTTAAACAAGGACAGTAGTGGCATCTGTCAGAGAAATGCTGCCAATAAAAATCAGTGTATTTTTTTCAGCAGAGACTATAAAGAACACCTCTGACTATAATGTCATTCAGAAACATAGTTGTAAAAGATGCTCATATCTTCCTGTTTACTCTCACCTTGAGATTTATCATGATGGAAGTTAGTGTCATAAGAAAATTCAAGGTTGTTTTCTTCCAAGCACCTCCTGTAAATTGCACTGAGTAGCAGGAGAGAATTGTTTTTAATAGTGTAAGAAACAGGAAGGCTAATTTTGGAAGCATTTAAAATATTCTGCCATTGAATATTATCCCTTTCTGTCAAGCATGTGGTAGATACTCCTGACTGAAACAGAAGGGCACAATCAAGTTCAGATTAATTTTAATGCAGTGGTTGGTGCTTAAACCAATTGTGTTAATAAAAGAACAGGACAATTATGAAAAAAAAACCTATCCTTGTATTTGGAGCAGCTTTGGCCTACATCTGCTCACTGATGTAAGTCTTCCATAGAAGAGGCACTGTTTAACCTCAAGCAGGGAAGGTAGAAAGAGAAAATTGTGTTTTCGTAGTCCCCTTTGTCCCAGACATGGCATCCACTGAAACATTCAGAGGGGGACTGGTGCCAGCTGATATTTGTATTGCCTGTTGAGCCCTTGCAAAGGCATACACATAGCAGTTTCCTCCTTTCAGCATGTTCTCACTTCCATTTCTGAATTCATCCTTTGTTGCAACAGACATGTAATGGGTTGGTCTTAGTTTGGGATGAAGACACCCAAAATTAGGTGTTTGCAAGTAAATGTCTGCATGTGAATTTGGTGCCCAAATCACTGCTATAGTCAGTACCCTCAGGGAAGCTTAGACAGATCCAGCTGCCAACCTGGTGAGAGCTGAATCTCTCTACTGACTCTCTCTATGTTCCTCAATCTAAGAGTAGTTAGGGTTCTATTCAATTAGAGAACATGTGCCATTTCAGATGACCTAGGACACCCACACAGCTGGTAGATACAGCCATGACCTGCAGGAGACACATCTGCTAGAACTGCAGCTGAAGGCCAAATGAGCATCTCAACAAATTCACAAGGGCATCTTGAAAAGCACTAGGCACCTATGTTTAGGCACCTGAATCAAGATCCTGCATTTAGACATCTTAATTTAGATATCTCAGTCTTGAGCTAAATGCCTGCACTACAGAGGATTTTTGAATCTGAGCTACCTTTAATCACTAAAGAAGTCTGTAAAGAATCACATGTTCCTCAGAGGGAGGTAGGGACCCCTCCTGCAGTACCACATTATGGGGAGGACCTTTACGGGTACTATATCTTTCCATGTCGAAAGCACTGCTGTTTAAGCTTAAGATGCTGAAGAAATCCAATCACAGAACTGGAGAATTAGAGTGGCTATATACAGTTTCACCTGCTCATGCCAAGAGAGGATACTGACTGCTTCTGTTAAACTGGGAATTAGATAAACTATCAATGTTGCAGTTATTTTAAACAGTCTTAATACATTTTTTTTCAAATTAGATGAATCAGTAAGTGGGAAAACAGGTTTTCAGACCACCTTTAGCAGAATACTGTTAGCATAATAATTAACAGCTAGCAACCCACATATTCTCAGTGAATAAAGGTTTACTGAAGCAAAATGAATAAAAAATAGAAAAGGTCTATTCAAATCCCAAACAAACAGAAGCTTCTTTTTTCCCACAGAAACTGAGAGATAACTAACATCTCTGAAAATTAGTTCATTGATTTTGATGACTACATATGATTCAGGTACTTCAGCCTAAATGATTCTATCCTTACTGGTCTCCATAAAATACTACCATGGAAATAGAAAAAAGACATGTCTTGGATTCCTAGAAGTGGCAAGATAGACAATTACTCTGATTAATAAACATTTTGGAGCTACAATTCAGTACTGAATGTCTACTGGGTCATGGCTCAGATGGACAAGGAAATGCACTGGATCTGTTGAATTGTCAAACCATTTTTACTGCTTTAAGTATCTTATCTTTACTCCGATTTCTTCTCCTGAGCTCTGTTTTAAATCTTGGTAAGTCCCCAAAGACAGCAGAACCCAAGTTTCAGCCTGGCTGTGTTACAGACTTCACCCAGGATCTTTTCTCTACCTGAGAGCTGAGAAGTTGCAGTCAACCAACTCTCCACTGGCATGGGTTATTGAAGTTGTCTTGCCTCCAGAATCAGAAATCATCATCGTGTCTTCATCCTTCTTCACCAGAAAAAGAATGAAAAAACCAGCAACTACTTCCTTTATTTAACCTGCTGATTCACTTGTTTCCCAAGAGTAACAATGACCCAAATGAGGAGGTCAAGGTGACCAGTTCTCCCCAGCACGAAGAGCAGCTGAAGGAAAGGTACCTTTTCTTCCCAAAAGGTTTTGTGGTAGGAGCATTGCAAACCGTATCTGAGCAGTCATGTCTCTCTGTGTATGAATGAAACACAAACATGTTTCTCCTTAATGCATGGTGAGCCAATATGTGCATTTAGGCAATGTGTGCTGAAAGCACTCTGGGTTTGGTGAGTAGAAAATCTCCAGTAGGAGTCATGGTTGCTCCATGAAACAGGAAAAGCAAGGTCACACAAAGCTCACTGCCTTCTCTCACATCTCAGGAAGATGGAAAGTAGCCAAACAGATGAGAAACATGTTGTGTGGGAGTGTGCAGCACATTTTCAGACGATCTTCGCAGGTCTCTCGGCCATGGCATGACTGACGTGAGCTCCATGCCCCCACACTGTGGAGCTCTTTTGTTGTCTGAGGAGCACTGTCCACCTCCCACCATACCTATTGATGGGCACCTGGTGAACCTGCTTCATGTCCTGCTTAGATCTCATCCTTTCAATAACAAGGATTTAAGACTTCAGATATTTTCAGAGGCCCAAGGAACAGACGGGCTTGGTGTGGTTTTGATATCAGACCTTAGGAGGAGAGTTACTTCTGGTATGTGAGGGGGTGGTGAGACATTTTAAGTAAGTAGTCAGATGTATTCCTGTCTTCTTGAACCTGCACAATGACATTAGAAGAAAGAGTGTTAGGAGTGTGCTTGAAAAGGGAACACAAGTTTTTTAAAACTTTCACAGAAAATAGTCCATAAAGAATTTTGAAAGTTAAAAAGAATTGAGGGAAACTGTAGGGAAGGTTTGTGACCCGAAGAGAGAAAACGAAAGAAGGTGAACTTACGTAGCCTTTGAAAGCCAAAGAATATTGCAGAGTGGTTAAAAGTGTCTATAAGAGAAGGATATCAGATAACAGCATGATTTTAAAAGAAATAGCAGGTCATTCCTTAACAACAATATCAAATGGCTGGAGGCTGAAGTTTGAAAATAAATTGAAGAATTAATTAAACTGCCAGCTAAAATAATTGAAAATAGAACAATTCCATTTGTTTTCCAGATAAATGACTTTGCAACCGAAAGTTTTCTCTGTGGAAATGTGGATGTTTTTTATTTATTTTCCATATAAATTTGCTGTTCCATGGTACAACATTTACTGGAATGTTGCCCTGCTGGCATGAAGATTACATTTCTTATTATGGCCTGTTGCAAAAAGTCTCATGATGTATATGGCTTCTCAACAAGAAAGGGAGAGACAAGTATAACAAAGTATGGAAATTAATCAGATTTGATTATGGTGAGTTTGAGAAAATCACACCTCCTGTGTTTGGAGTTGTTTTCAGAAGCATTCTGAGAATCAATTACACTGATTTCAGGATTCAAAATAATTAAAAAGGAGGGAAACATTTTTTAAACACCTCTAGTTAGTACATGCTAGCTGAATAAGCACATGATTAAGTATCTGTTGCTCAGACTCCTCTTAATTAAGACTTGTTTTCTCTTTAAAATATGTATTCACTTATTTTCTTTCATATACATAAAATTCTGGTTGAATACAAATCCTTACTCTTGAAAACTAGGCAAGTTTTAGGCAAACTGATTTTGCTTGAATTAAACTGTAAATAATGGAAAACTGTAGAATCTATTTTTTTTACATCTACTTATCGATGCAAACTTTTCTGTCAAATATGCTTCAGTAAATATAATAAAAGAAGTCTGTATGTCTGATGATATTTCAAAAGTTCACACAAAAAGAGCAGGAGGACAGGACAGATGAACTTTATGGAGCATAGGTCAGTTTGCAAACTTAAAAAGAAAAAAGAGAGAAAGACAATAAAGAAAAGAAAAAAGCAAAGCTACACAGAGAGAAGGGACCAGCAACATGGAAACCTGGTGAGGTCTGTCTTTGCTGAAGTTCCTTCCTTTGCACTATTTAGGTGCCTTCTTCGACTTGGTTCCTAGTAACGCTCTAGGTAAAAGTTACACAGATGGCAGAAATTTGCTAAAAGAAGAATTTACTGTCATTCCTCCCATTAATAGATGGGAATGTAATATTCATTAAAAAGATTCCAGACTCCAGTCATCCCCTAATGATCATGCAAATTCTCTCATCGATGCATAATAGAACAAAAGAGATCTGTGCATTAGGAATTACTTCTACCACTTTCCATGACATTCATTAAAATGTCATCTTTCAAACAACATTTTGCAGAAGTTACTTATCAGATTTGCTTATGGGACACATCAGAAAGAGGAGGAAATGGCAGATGTTTCCCTGCAGTTCTGCTTTGTTTTTTTTTTTTGCTTGGCTGGACTTTGATTTGCCACAGGTAAAATCCAGCATAAAATATTTATGCTTGGTGTTGAACTTTATTTCTGCAATATAAACAGAGCATCAGGATTTCCTTTAGGATGTGGGAAGATTTCATGAAAATCCTTGCAGACCCAAGAGGTAGAAACTAGCAAAAAGAAAATCTGTGCTACTTGTGCCCACACTCTCTTGAGCAATGTCAGGAAGGTATCTTTAGCTGAGGCGCTGGTTTGTAGTGATTTTTATGACTTAGGTTGCTTTCCATAATGTTTTTATTTGCAGTAGTACAGATCTCTCTCAAATTTTTTTTTCATCTGCCCATAGTTATGGACAGTGGTGAGAAAAAGCTGCAGTGAATTACACTTCAGAGGTAAATATTAACAGAAAGAATCTCAAGTCAAAGTTATTCTGGGAAACTGGGCTGCCAGTAGGAGGGAAGGATAAGAAGGATGGACATCTGAAATTTAGTCAAATTTAGTCTCCTGCACTGAATTGGTCTCAGGATGCACTTTCCCTTGACTACATGGGGAGCCCACAGACTAAACCTGTCACATAGGTAAGGTGCATTAAAACTCCTTACATTGACCAAGATCTCTCCTCTCAAGTGCATTTCAGCTATTACTTGCTTGGGATAGCTGTGAGGAAATCATATATGATTGCTGCTTTCCTTCTGCTGGAAAAACCTAAAACTTAATTCACCGTGAAATAAGACCATGAGCTTAAATGATAGCTAAAATGGCTGTGAAGCTGCTCAAGGTTTGTGAGAAGTGAAAAATCCATGAAATGCCTGAAGGAGGATAGTAAAACAGTAGTCCCCTGATGGTGTGTCCTTCTGGTCAGTGTACCATGCTCAGGGGTTAGGAGAGCATCACTCAGGTCACTTCACACCAGGAACAACCACCCACACAGGGCTGACCTGATTGCTGTAGGAAGATGTCTAAAGCAGTTCAGTGAACAGCAATAATATTTTTTAGGTGAGAAATGCAATGTAAACCCCTTGACCTTGCTGTGCTTATCCACCTCTGAGGATAGGAATTTCATTTTCTCTTTGTTTGTAACAGCATGAGGGAAAATAACAAGGCAATCCTCACCTGGATTCATCTCAGGTGAGGTTCATTTATCAGGTACCAAGTTGCTCTAAAAACAATTCAACTTCTACATAACAGAGAGTCAGTTAACATTAGATTTTTTTGCTAACTTTCTGTCAATGTATGTGAGTAAAAGAACATTTCAATATCAGGGTTTTTCTTTATCTGATGATGACACTATTTAAAAGGGAGCAGGGTTGAGGCGAGGAATACAAAGTCATGCTTGAGTAACTTTAATCATTAAGAACTTGCTCTTTCATAATTGGCTAAAAATCCTCCCATGTTTCAGTTGTTAGTTCAATGGATTAACAGCACAAGGACACTGACCTGCCGTGTCTTTTCAGGAGGACCTTGCTGAGTGGAGATCCAGGAGCATTGAGCTCATTATGCATCCTAGGCAGGGGAGGATCAATCCTACTTCAGAGAGGGAAGATGGAGAGCAGAAAATGTGGGAGAATTAATGGAAAGGCACCTTTTATTTTCTTCTTTTTTCTTCTTTTTTCTTTCTTTCTTCCCCCCAAACTTTAGAGTCTCTAAAAAAAAAAAAAAAAAAAAAGGATTTCAGACCTGTGTTAGGTCTGAAAGTATGACTAGGTGTAAAAGCAGCTTGTGACATTTTAAGGGAAAAACATCACTGTAAGAACTACTTTGGCTTGTTGAAAATTTTGGGGAGAAAAGAGAATACAACCAAGCAAGCAATGGATTTAAACCACATCAGATTTGGGAAGAAATGATCACTGCAAGAGCTCTTCAAGACAGGAAATGCTTTGCTGAGTAAATTATTTACATCCACTCCTGGTTTCCACAAGTGATAAAAGAAATCTGATTTTCACCATCTTCTTGCTGCAGTTTACAAAAGTGAAAAATTATGACAAGGTTTTTGCTGTGGGACACCAACAGGGCTCTTGTGGGTCAGCACACTCCTGTTCTCTGGACCAAGAGCTAAAGCTGAGGAAGTAGGTGTCTCTAATCTGGCACTGCTGTTACAGGGCTCAAAGAAGTCAGTCTGGTTACTGGCTTTGATCAGCCAGGGCCCTGTACCGGAGATTAATCACTCTACAATAATTAAATTCACAGAAAGAGTTTGACCAAAGCTCTGCAAGTCTAACCCAGTTAGATTGCTGTCAGTTTTTAGTATACCCATTTGCAGGATCAGAATCTGTAAGATAGAGACAGCTGATAAAACAGTTCTTCAATTGGTAAATGCATTTGTATTGAAAGTTTAGAGGACAATTTGATTGCATTTTTCAGAGAGAAAAATTCCAGCTGCCTTATTCTGACAGTGTTAAAATGCTTTTTGTATTTCTGTTTAAAATTTATTCAATAAATTAGACATTGTGCATAGTAGGAAACTTTTTTTCCTAATACATGGCATTATCACAATGGAAAGGTTTTGCTGTTTTTAACTTAAACTAACTGAAATTTCACTGAATGGGAAGTTTCACCATGCTGGCTCTAAGTTTTCATTTAGAATTGAGAATAATGACAGGGAAGTCGTTATTTCCTAGAGAACAACAGTAAACCCATGGATTTTCATCCATGTCTACCACTAACAATAACTGGAGAGAAACTGCGGAGAAATTTGAAAGGGATTTGAAAAAGGAAGCAACACTCTCAAAGCAATAATATTTTTGACATATTCATATTAGTATGATAGCTCATTCTGCTCTGTCAGATGTTAGGTTGATAATCTAGTGGAAAGCTGCTGCCTACTAAAAGATAAATTTTCTTATCTAGTATATACAATATTTTCATCCCTATTGCCTATTTTAGGGTTTATAGCTTGTCTTCAAAACTGAGTAATGCCAACATATACCAAGCCTCAAACTGAATTCCTTACTGGAATTCAATTTCAGTACTTTGCCCATCAGTGTTCCTGGTGTAGAGTGTGGTGGTATTCTGCTCTGATGTTGGCATCCAAAATTTACATGCTTGTACGTAACTCAGACAAAGTGGCATTGTCACAGGAGATAAATGGTCTCAAAGGATCTACCAAAGGTAGACATTTACCACTGACTTCCTTTTAATCAGGAAGATTAAGGTAAGTAAATACAAATCTGTTATAAAAACAACCTCTGAAATGTATTGTGTTTTTGAGGAAAAGTACAAATATCTTTCAAGCAAATCCAGAACTGTTTTGAGAGCAAGAAAAACAATATCATTGGGTGTCACCCTGAAGATTGGTTTTACCTAGGTACACAGCAAAGTTCCTGCTCTAAGGAAGGAATCTTCGTAGATTTACAAAAGACTAGCATTTTGTATAACAGAACCATGACATCACTTTCAGGCTGTTATCATAAAGAACCGTGGATTTATTATTTGAGAGACAAAAATGCTATTACTGGACTTGATTTCCTTAAGTCTATAGACTAGATTCACAGACTTCAAAGCTCTAGGTTTAGCACTTTTGCCTTTTTTACTAGATAAAGCATGATGACAGAGCTCTAGCCTTCTACTGAGTCAGAGAATCTCCTGAGAAAGATTTACATGAGGACAGACTGCTTGCACATATCTGCCACAGATGGATTTCTTCTGCTTTCTATATTGCTGTTACTCATAGCTACTTTACACATCACTTGTTTTAGTTTGATGAAAAGACAGTTTTGGATTTGTTAATGTACAGCCTACAGTTTAATCAAAACTCACAGCTTTCAATACTCAAAGGAGGCTTTCAAGAAAGATGAGTACAAACTTTTTAACAGAGCCTGTTACACTATGGCAAGAGATAATGGTTTCAACCTAAAAGAGGGATGGTTCAGGCTAGATA
The DNA here is from genome assembly GCA_024865655.1 of Emberiza elegans. Taxonomy (NCBI): domain Eukaryota; kingdom Metazoa; phylum Chordata; class Aves; order Passeriformes; family Fringillidae; genus Emberiza; species Emberiza elegans. Next base: position 29,777,449 of record JALJVW010000175.1, on the reverse strand, counting down.
TAAGGAAGACATTTTTTACAATGAGGATGGTAAAACACTAGCACAGGTTGCCCAGAGAGGCTGTAGAAGCCCCATCCCTGAAAACATTCTGGGTCAGGCTGACTGAGCTCTGAGTAACTAGATCCAGTTGAAGATGTCCCTGCTCATTGCAGGAGGGTTGGAGCTGGATAACCTCTGAGGGTCCCTTCCAGTTCAAACCATTCCATGATTCTGTGAACTTATCTGAATATTGCTTTTTACATTACAATGATATAAATTTATAATCTATATCATTGTACTTCAAAACACTTAGCTAAGAATGTCATAGCTTTTGAGGCAACAGAAACAAATAAAACCCACATATGTTTATATGTTTATATGACATGGTCACCATCACCCAGCAGGAAGTGGCAGAGCCTGGCTGCAGGCAGGCCTGTGTGCAATTTTCCAAGCAATGCTGAATCCAGAATTTATCTGACTGCTATTTGGGGCTTTTTTAAAAAATCATGAAAATAAGAACAAATACCAGAGGGTGGAGCATGATATGAAGGCTATGAGCTGCCAGAGATACTCAGAATTGACCTGAATAGTTCCTGTGGGACAGCAGCTAAAAGGGGCTGAGTGTTGGGTGACGAACTTTCTCTCAAATATATTTGCCTTGTGAGCATATAACATGGCCTTGCCCTCAGTGCATAACTTGGAGCTCTATTTCTAGCTATGATTTGCAGCCAGTCCATTTTTCGCTCATGTAAGAACTGCAGAATGATTAATATTTCCAAGTGTTTGTCACATCAAGAAGAAACAAATGCGTATTTATATTTGTCTTGTATTTATGGATAAAATTTCTAGGGACCCTATTCTGACGTACAGCTACATACACAGGTACCTGGCACAAAAAAGATTTCCCAATTAAGGTGTGCAGCAGCATGCTGGGGCAATGAGTGTCCCAACAACATTCAGTGACAGAGATGCTTGGGGAAATGAGGGACAGCAACCAAACAGCATTTAAGGACTTTGGGAAATGTTTGCACTGAGAAGATGCTGCTAATCAGGAGATACTCCCCAGGAATACAGGAGTCCATAGACAACAGGTCATATTTCACATAAGAAATTATTTACAGCCTTTCTCCAGTCTTGTCAAAGCAATAAATAAATAGAGAGGATGGAATTACCTGTGACCCCAATAATGTTTGATCTTGGCTGGGAGAACCATGGTGAGCAGTAATCAGGGCTGATGTCAGAAGGCCCCCAGTGAGCTCCAGGATGGGATTTTCTGGGGGCAGAGCTGCAGCTCACCGCATTGCAGAGGCTCCAGGCAGCTCCCACCAGCCCATCCTGCTCCAAGTGCTCTCCAGCTTTGTTTGGATGATTTCCTTGTGCTGTGTAATTGCAAGATCTTTCTAGCTCCTTACACACTCCCACACTGCAGGTTCATTATCTAAGCCCTCCTTTTTACCCAAACCCTTTGCTTTGAGCCGTCCCACGCAAAGCTCACAGTAAACGTTCCCAATTGCACCAGAGCTCTTTTTATACTCAAACCAACAAGCACCCTGTAAAAAAAGCCACACAAAATCTAGTTATAAGTGGGAAGTTGTGAAATAGGTGTAGCATGAAGAGAAAGGAAAGGAACTGGTTTTATAAGTATATTAGCAGGGAGAAACACCAAACAAGGAACCCTCTACAGCAGTGAAATTTGGAGCCTAAATCAAGAAGATATCCACAAAGAGGCAACACAGATACTGCTGTTCCTGTGATTGCTGAGGCTGCTATTAGGCCTCCTGCCATTCAGCAAAGAAACTGCTGTTGTCTTTGGGAGAACCAACTCAGAATCTGCTTCACTGGCTGTAATTTAATAGCAAAGGCATCAGAGGTTGAAAATGGTTGAACTTGGCAGGAATGCCTGGGAGAAGAGAGTTTTTTGTACGCGAATCACTGAACTTCCAAATGCCTTCTGCAAGTTTGCTTCCCTCAGTCTTTTTTTTTTTTCAGGAAATGTACAGTCTCAGCATGTGAAAAATGAGAAGCATGGATAACCAGCCAGTGTTAAAATCACAGAGCTTTATCCTGAGGTGCAAAGTCAATTTAAGAAAAATTAGAGACTCCCAGGAAGCAGAGCCCTTCTTTCTGCCCTCTTCATGGATGCTCCCCTTGAACTAGGCTCTGGGCTGCAGGCTGTGCAGCTTCATTACAGATTCAGGCAGCAAACACCAGGCTCCAGGGCAGGTTTTGTGAAACTCACGGCCACGTTTCCAGGGCTCACAGAGGTGCTGTGGCTCAGGTGTTTGCATTCCCTGAGCCCTCAGCCAGCATGAGCCAGCACAGCTCAGCTCCACCAATGAAGTGTTGGGCTGTGCAGAGCTGGAGCAAAGGCTGGAGCACCTGTGAGTGACTTAACCAGACTGGGCACTGTCCAAGCCAACAACAGTCAAGAGAGCCACACAGGCTCCAAAGGAGCCAGCACTGCTCTGGATGCTTTATAAGTCATTACTACACATCAAATGGACAGCAGCATCAATCTCTTCTTCACTATCTCCTAATTGACATGTGAAATTGGCATCATTTTATTGGGCATTTTTCCTTGGTGACCCAGCTTTGGGTATAATTTTCATTTGCCTGTGGACTCTTTGCATCATCCACAGACATTTGGCAGCTTGGCTGGTGTTTAAGCCCACAGCAGAGGCCAGTGCAGAGAACTATTCCTGGTCCCAGGGAATGTCACCCTCTTTTGCTCTTCCAGTTCTCAAGCTCTGGCAAGTCAAGAAAGCATTAATGCTGCTGAGCCTTCCCAGGCCTCTTCTGTCAGGCTGACAGTCATGATGCAATTGATAAATTTTCAAAAACACAGTGTATCCTGTTGGTGCTATCTGGTGTTTGTTTAACATATCAGAGTGATGTGTTTTGCTTGGTTAAGAACTAAGATGAAGCCCCAGCACTTGAGTCTGATGCCCATGGTGGTTTTAAGCACTGAGCTGAATGCAGGATGTGGCTGTAGCTGAGACAGGTTATGGTGGTGAGCTTCCCCAGGAACATGGAACACAAAATTCTCCACTCAACCACATGAATACATAAATAGAGTGGTTGCTGCTGTGATAGAGAGAAATTGTTACAATAAAGATGGAAAAAGTGAGAGGCTTAAGTGCATGGGCACTTACATGTGCATGTAAGCCTCAAGTCCACCCCAGAGTGCCTGCTGCTGGGGCCAGGCCAGTCTGCAGCTCTGCTGGCCAGGGCCTTGAGCAGAGAGCCTGGCTGAAGGACACGGATGAGATCACCAGCCAAAACTTTTTTATTTCCCATAAACAACCTGCATAAAAAATATTTCTTAAAGAACTCACATTTTTCAAAGAACCTAGTTTTCACTGAAAGAAAAAAAATCCAAAATTGGGTCTGTGAGTGATGTTACTATATGTACAAAAATATACAAATACATTCCCTCTTTTCCCCAGTTTTCTTCCTTTGCGACCCATGGGACAAGGGAGCGTTCTGCAGATAGAACCTGCTGTTCAGTTTATAGAACCTCTAAAATAAAAAGGAAGTACATTCTGGAAGGGCTCTTTAACACAAGGGTGCCTATAGCTGATGCTGAATCATACTCTGAGGAGCTTTAAAAATAAAAGAAAAGAAAACGCAAGTGACTTTAAACACCACTGCAACTATAACTGATATTCTATTTGAATTAAACATTTCATTTACTCTGCCACAGTGACTGTGACCTTTTCAACTGCAGTTTGGCTCTAAATGACTGATGTTCTTCACGTCACACATGAGGCTTAACAGACTTGTTCTGTCAAAGAATGAAAATAGCTCTGTGGGTATTTTGTCTCCGTGTTTCACAGAGAGATAACAGTGAATGCAATAAAAAGTAATGGTGTGGAAGAGATCATGCTGCTGCTTTCCAAGGGTCATGTATATATGGCTGATGAAGAACCTTGGCACTTCAGCTGTCTACTGAATTAAAAAACAGTGATGGGCAGCAGCTACTGTGCAACTGAAAACGTGCTGCACAGCTCCCGTGTCTTCAGAGTCAACGTGACCTCAGCAGAAAATTCAGGTTACATTCCTAGGGATGAACTTTCAGAATAAATGCTCTCTGAGTTGGGTGAACTCTAGAAACCCTTAGTTTTCTTCATTGCCTAGGGTCTACAGGTGGATTGAAATGATTTTATGGGGAGAATGGCCCATCTGTCCCCCTACTCCCAGTGTTATACAGCCCCTTATCAGAAGGATGCAGTGCCACAGCTTGAAAGGAGTTTCAAGTAGTTTGCCCACACTGTGTGGCTGGTGATTTTATTTGTCTCCTCTCAGAGAACTGAGGCATCTTCCTCCAGAAAATGAAAAATAGCAAAACATTTTAAAATATCTCTGCGTTAGTGAGCCCTGAGGATTATTTGGTTGGAACAGCATCAAAACCCACTTTCATATTGTACTTTTCTTATTTTTCAGATTAAGTCTCTTTCAAAGCACCTTAAGGAGAGAAGAAAGGTCCCTCTCTGGATGTTGAAAGCACAGGGAGAGGTGACGTCAGGTGCCTCAGCAAGACACACATAGCACCTGAAAAACAGACTGGGAAGCTGGAAGAAAAGGCATAAAAGCTGTAACTGGCTGGTTTCTTTGGGGTGCCACAGAGTCACCTGTGGTTACCCGTGTCTTCATCACAGACAGCAAAAGGCACAGCTGAATGCAGCTGGATGGCTTGGGGCTGGAACTGAACACAGGGAAGGAGATAATCACAGAATCACAGATTCAACTAGGTCAGAAAATACCTTTGAGATCACCAATTCCAACTTCACCACCTTGTCAACCAGACCATGGCACTAAGTGCCACATCCAGCCTTTCCTTAAACACCTCCCGAGACAGTGAATCTATCAGCTTCTGGGCAACCCATTCTGATACCAGATCACCCTGTCTGTGAAGAAATTCCTTCTAATGTCCAATCTAAACCTTTCCTGGCACAGCTTTAGACTTTGTCTTCTAGTTCCTATTGCTGGTTGCCTGGGAGAAGAGACTGACCCTCATCTGGCTACACCCTCCTTTCAGGGAGCTGCAGAGAACAGTGAGGTCTCCCCTGAGCCTTTTCCAGCTGAACAACGCCATCTCACTCAGCCATTCCTCATAGGATTTGCATTCCTGACCCTTCACCAGCTTTGTTGCCCTTCTCTGGATACTCTCCAGCACCTCAACAGCCCTCCTAAATTAAGGGGCCCAGAAGTGAATGCAGTCCTCAAGGTGTAGCCACACCAGTGCTAGGGGAAGAATCACTTCCCTAGTGCTGCTGGCCAAACTATTCCTGATACAGGCCAGGAAAATGTGGAAGCAGAAATGGCTGAGTAAGGTTGAGAAGGGACAATACAATCTCTTTTAGCAGCTCTGCTGGCTTTCAGCACTTGTTGAACTATAGCCTGATTTTAACACATAGAGATGCACCAGAGATCAGCTGCTGTTCAGGAATGAATAGCCCAAGAGTGTGCACAGGCCAGTGTCAGGTGTATACAGAGTCATGTAATGAGCAGCAGAAAAGTACTGTCAGGTCCTGTGCAATATTGTGAAATCCCAGCTCGACAAATATCACTTCTGGCAAGGGTGCACTCAGTTTTCAGTCTAGGGCTGCTGCAATGTTTGTCAAAAGGAACCAACTGGAGAATACTACAGGAAAAAGAAGAGTTGGGAAACAGAAATTATTGGATCTGATATGCACAGCCAGTTCAGTCTTTGATGATGCAGATGTATCACCCCATGGATGTTCACTAAGAATCAAAAGCCTTGGCTATAATAGGCATAACACTCTGTGCTGGTGTGGATAAGCTGGAAAGATGAGAAACTGGTGGGAATAGTGCACTGAGACCCCACAGAGGAACACAAGTAGGACTCCAAAGCAGCCAAGAGGCTGGGAAGGTGGGAGGCAGCCTTTTCCTTGACATTTCCATTCACTGAGGGAAGAGACAGAGGTCTCTGGACAGAGGCCAAAGTCCAGTGCATTAGAGACCCACCAAGGAGACCAGAGAAATCACCAGAGGAGGTAGACTAAGCTGTATTGTAATATAGACCATGATATTAACTTCATACTCTAAAAATAAGGGAAGAGGAAACTGAGGAAACTCAGGTCTGGAGAGCTCACAGTCAGACAGCAGATTGACATTAATGAGCACAGAGAGTATCCACTCAATCTTAATGGACCCCAGCCAGTACTTTGACAGATTATTCTTTTTTAGTGGATTTCATGGACTAGTCCTTTGAAGCAAACACACAAATTCCTCATCACACATGGGGGCAAGGAGTTTCACAGATTTCCAAAGGGAGATCCAATCCTAATATATGTACCTAAAATCATAATCCATTTGACTAATTGCTCATAACTGACACAAAACCTCACAGGTACCATGGCTGTTGGCTCCAGAAGTAAGGCTTGCACCGAGTCTGACAGTCATCTGGGGATGGAAACCAGCAACACATAACACCACAAAGGGGATGCCTGATGGCCAAGGCAAGCCCCATCAGTGGCCAGCTCTGCTTTCTCACATTTCCTTGTATTAGCAGAGTGCAGGGAGGATGCCCACACACAGTTAATTCACCTCCATACTTTGACTGCAAAAAACTATCTGTGCTGCAGGTGAATAATTTTTATATTCTCCGTGCTTTATATTACAGCACAGAGTGTGAGTCAAGAGCCAGGCTTACCTCCCACACACATACCTTGTAATATCAATATGTGTGACTCACCCTTCAGCTGCCCCTATAAGAAACCAAGAAATATTTCATAAAAACCTATCCAGAAATTTATTAGTCTTCAGAAAAAAAAAAAGAAATTATAAGCCATGTGTCCTTCTTTTTTATTTTTTTTAATTCAAGCTTTATCTCAGAGTAATGCATTTTGCCCGAAGCTTTCTGCACACTCCTAAATACCACAGGTATGGGAATTCATTGAACAATTATCCTTTGTGCTGCCCTATCCAATTCCTTTTTTTTTAAATTTGCAGAAGCAGTTTTCCTTTAGGAAATACACATATAGTTAAGCATATCCATAACCCTTCTTCTCTGCTTTCCAAGACTTTCCATCCTTATTCTTGTCTCTTTACTACTTATTTCCCTGCACCAAGAAGCACAGAACATTCTGTACCCTGTTTATAGCTCTTACTGATGTGCTGTTTTCCAAGTTGTCTTTTTTTTTCTTTACTTTTTCACCATTATTGTAAAAATTGACAGGAACTCCTTTACAGACAGTAAAATCAACATGCTTGTAGATGTGCAGTCAGAACTTGCAATGGTTAGTTATAAGGTGATTATCCATAGCAACTGTCAGTTTGTTTCAGAGCCCAGTTATTAGGCAAGCAGACTGTTTATTCTGTGCATATTTGCAGCATTTTGTTAGGTTTTGCCAGTAGATAATTGCTGCTTCTTATCTTCTCTAAGGAAAGATCATGTATGGGCCACTTGCCACAGATACATTGATTGCCATAAAAAATGTCAGTATGGGTTTCAGTTACTTAGCACGGTTTTCTCATATTTAGAGGATAGGATACAGCTTTTGACAAATAAGGGCTCTCTTACAGCTCAGAGATAATTCAGTATTTCTCCAGTTCTATTTAAATTATTTACTCCTATTACATATTGTCAATTATGTTCTCAAAATTTAGACTGTCATCACAACTAGCATTGTGCCTGGCACTTTGCAGAACTGCAGAGGAACAAGGTTCCTGCTCTAAAGAAGCTTACAGACCAAGGGCTGCAATGGGAGCAGCCAAATGGTGTGACACTGGCTCAGCAGGGCAGAGGGATGTGTGTGAAAGGCTGCGTGATGCTCTGAATGGAGAGAGAGCAGGGTGAGTGTTCCCAATGCCAGCACCAGTTTGCCAGTCTGAGTGGGCTGTGCACCTGTCCTGGTGCTGTTAGCCTGCTGGGGCATGTCCTGCCTGGCTGAGTGAGTGCACTGGCTGAGGTGACCCCTGGGACTGGGCTGAGCCTGCAGCAGCAGCACACGTGTCACAGAAACACGAGCCAGCTGGCGTGCTTGGCGGCTGTGTGACATGCACAGCCTCCCTCCTTCAACCAAAAGAAGCTTAATGGCATAAACCACTGATGAATAGTTTCAAGTCAATCCCAAGCACAAATACAGGCTGGGCAGAGAACAGACTGAGAGCAGCCCTGAGGAGAACGGCTTGGGGTGTTGGTTGATGAGAAGCTTGACATGATCCAGCAATGTGTGCTTGCAATCCAGAAAGTCAAATGTGTCCTGGGGTGCATCAAAAGCAGCGTGGTCGAAAGGTCAATGATGGAGATTCTCTCCTCTGCTCTGCTCTCCTGAGACCCCACCTGGAGTGCTGCATCCCGGTCTGGGGTCCTAAGGGGACATAACCTGTTGGAGTGAGTATAGATGAGGGCCATGAGGGTGATCAGAGGGATGGAGCACCTCTCTTGTGAAGACAGCTTGAGAGAATTGGGGTTGTTCAGCCTGGAGAAGAGAAGGCTCCAGGCTGAGCTTATAGAAGCCCTCTAGTGCCTAAAGTGGCCTACAAAAAAGCCAGAAAGGAACTTTTGACAAGTGTGTGCTGTGAAAGGATGAGGAGTGATAGCTTCAAACTGATAGAAAATAGGTTTAGATTTGATACAAGGAAGAAATTATTTTCTACAGCAGTGGTAAGGTAGTTGAACAGGTTGTCCAGAGACATTGTTGATGTGACATCCCTGGAAGAGTTCAAGGCCAGCTGGGACCTGAACTTGGGGCTTTGAATAACTTGGGCTGGTGTAAGGCATTCTTGCCCATGGCAGGGGGCTGGAACAAGGTGATCCTTAAGGTCCCTTTTCACCAAACCTGTGTATGACTCTCTCAAGTCAGGGAGTTTTGGCACCTGGGGCATTGCTCGGGTTACTGAAAATGCTCAGAGAAGCAAAGCGACCCTCACAAGACTGCCAGTGCCCTCCCTGCACGGCTCATGTTTGGCTAAGAAGACCCTTGTCCCTTCCATCGCCCTTTCGCTCTGCTCCACCGTGTCCTCGCTCCCTGAGCAGCTGCCCGTGGCCGGGAACAGAGCCGTCCAAGCCCGGGAACGGAGCCCGTCCATGCCCAGCCAGCCGTGGAGCGGGAAGGGGCAGAAGCGGTGCGCAGGGCGGGCAGGCCCCGCCGCCTTCGGCCGGGCCGTGCCGGGAGCGCAGGGCGGGCAGGCCCCGCCGCCTTCGGCCGGGCCGTGCCGGGAGCGCAGGGCGGGCAGGCCCCGCCGCCTTCGGCCGGGCTGCGCCGGGAGCGCAGGGCCGGCAGGCCCCGCCGCCTTCGGCCGGGCCGTGCCGGGAGCGCTGGGCGGGCAGGCCCCGCCGCCTTCGGCCGGGCTGTGCCGGAGCCCGGCCCGGTCCCACTCGGCGGCACCAGGGGGCAGCAGCCACCCGCGTTTGGCAGCGCCGCTCTCCCTGCCGCGGCCCCACCGCTGCCGTTTGTTCTGTAAAGGTGCTCCCCATCTCATTTTCCAGCCATTTGTGAAAACCAAGGTTGCGATAAAGAGGGGAGGAACAGGCCTTTCTCACTCAGTCTGCGCTTAACTTGTCCGTGCGCTGGGAACAGAACCGGGCCGTGCTCCCCCTCGCTCAGAGCTCTGCGCGAGCCAGACGTGTCACTTCAATGGGATGTGGTGAGAGAGAAAATGAAAATCCCACTCGGGAAAGCTGCTCAGCCTCAAACCGAAGCTCTCGGGAGCTCGCTGCTCGTCAGAGCCGCGTGCAGGGTAAATGTGAGTGGAAGCCAGGGATGGTTCCCGCTGTGAGGGAGCAGCGGCTCCCGTGAAGGGAGCGGCGCTGCAGGGCCGATCTCACCCCGCTGCCGCCCCGCCTGTGCCTGCAGGGGATGTACGGCCGGTTTAATCTCTGGATTTAAATTCTACTTCTCATTTAATTGCTCTGCAGAGAAGACCCACATCCATTGACTGCAGTGGAATTCAGCCCGTGTTTTTATACCACTGTTCAATTGCAATATTGCATTTCATTGAGGAACTCTTCGTTAATTAGAAGGCATGTAAAAATATATTATACAGATACTTCCACCACAAACCGCTCAACTTGTAGAGTTTGAATGAATCTTTAGATCAAGTTCACCTCCTGAATGACCCATAGATCAGTGCTGAGCTCTGCTGTGGTATTCAATTATTTATTCATTATGTTTTCCTCATTCTCATGACAAAAAGAAAGATTTAAAGAGTCATTATGGTGTTTATGGAAGTGTTAACCAATTAAAAGCTCAAGGTTGCATGCTATTTCTTCTGAACAATGAAGTAAAAAAAATCAGGAGAATGATTGATACAGTTAATATATTTATTGGCATTAGTACATTCTCTTTTATTGCTGGGATCAGAGTGACATCATTCATCATAAAGACAGCATAATTGTCTCTGAATGTTATAAAAGGTGAAATTCATTCTCCTGGAAATTAAAGAGAACACTGCAAAACTTCAGTTTAAAAAAAAAAAGAGAAAAAAGGACTGAATGATACAGATGATAAAATGTACTGGTTTTAAATTTCTGTCCATAAACCTGGAATAAAGCTACTGAGAATTAGTGCGAATGAAGATTGTAATGCAATAACTTGAAATTAGTTTAGGCATTCCTCTAATCTCATTTTTCATGGGATAGGACTATTCATCATAAAATCTGTTTCCTTTCATTGGCAGTATTTCAGCTGTCTACTCACTGAATGAAAACAGTAAAGGAGTGAAGATACCAAATGAAATATATGTTATTTGTTCTGGCAGAATTATCTCACTCTCATCAAAGCAAAGTAGACACAGAAGCATCCTCTACCTGGTCTTAGCTCCCCACACTCAGAACTACCCTGATCCCTTACTCCCCTTTTTCATATGCAGGTTTGGCTTTAGGAGCAGGCCTTGACCTGATCAAGTGCCTCTCTCATAGGATTTTAACTTTGTTTAAATTTTGCTTTTATCTCCCTCTGTAATTTCTTATCTACAAAGAGACTCTGAAGACCTCTGTGCTACTCCTTTGAAGATCAACTCTGCCACTCTTGCCTGTATCAAATAATTCTCATCCTGTGAGTCTGGGTTGGGTTCTCTTCCAGTCTGATGCTGCCTAAGAGATGAGATGCAAAAAGAGAGAGGACAGGGAGGAAAAAAGGCTGAAGGTTCTTACTCAGGACTCTACAGGCTCTACTAAAGCCACATGCTCCTCCTCTCCTGAGCAAACCTTTCCAGACCTGCCTCGTGCTTACACCATCTTTGCTGGAGGACTCTCATTTACCCAGGGGAAGGGAAGCTCCCATTGCAAGATGGCCAGCATAGCTTTTCATGCTGTAGATCAAGGTGGATATCCCTAGTGACTTAGAACTAGCCTTCTGCATTATGCAATAGCTGTACATGCCTGGTTTAATCCAAGTATGTTTAAAATTAGCCTTTAATCTTTTGCAAGCCCCGATGTTCCAAAAAATGAAATTGTCAGTGCAAACCAGACCAACTAAGCAGTATTAATTAACACCAGGAGAAAATCACAAAGGGTTCTCTTTGATCATTACTTGAAGACATTTTGTACTTACCTTTAATTTCCTCTCCTGATTTGAAATAGCAAGTTCAGGTTATAGCTCTTTGTTAGAATAATGATTAAAACAATCTAGTCTCTGTATATACATTGTTTAGCCAAAGGACACTAATTATGTGCATAGGTTAAGAGTCTAATTGAGGTTAAACCTGCAAGGGAGCAGCCCTTAGATTCTTCAGGATGCAAAAATTTCTATTAAACATGGCAGTGACAACCCAAATCTGGACTCTTAATTGTTTTCTCATTCTTGTGTAGAATTCTCAAGTCCGCTTCTGAGTTCTCCTCCCAAAAGATACAGCTTCAGCTTTTTAAACACTACTGGAAGGGTTTCTCTGCCCTGTAGATGTTCAGGAAGTCACCAAAAGAGTTCAGACTAAAGGGCTTTCAGCTCACTGCAGGGTGCCCTGATGGAGCCAACCAGACAGAGGAGACAGGGACACAGCCCCATGATGTGTCCAGCCCCTGAACTAGAAATGGCAATCAGGAATGGGATGCCACTGGCATTCCCCTCAGGAAATTCCCTTCACTGAGAGCTGTACCTTCACTCTTGGGGCTGAAGTGAGGCCACACAGGCAGCTGTATTGCACAGTCCCCCAACACTGAGCAGATAAGGTGTCTCAGCTGACCTCTGAGCCTGCTCCTGGGTTTACCTTTACATGAAAGTGAGAAGTGTAAGAGGAGTATCACCATGGATGCGTGGAGAAGGCCACAACATTTTACCCTTTTATGTCAAAACAAAGGATACAGCCTGCCAAGAAAGCCAGAGGCAACTAATCTGGAGTGAGCAAAAGGGAATTCTTAATGAGTCTACCCTATACTATGGCCAAAATTTTGAGATATGAAGAAAAAGCACAGTGTAGTCTCAAAAAATTAGCTAATGTGGGGTAAAGGCTTTCCCCTTCTGAGAAATCTGGAGTAATTCCATTACCCAGTGCAGCTATTCCAGGTTTTAGCACATACAGTCCCTGACTGAACATGGACTCTGTAGCTGTCCTTGGCAGGATAATGATTACAAGAGATAATCTTCATGTTTCAAGAAGCATTGCTGACAGAACTCACAAAGAACTGCCTTCTCTCTCTCACGGTAGCAAGAGTATTTCATAGCTATCCAGATGCATTATGAGAACTTTATGTCTTTCTGTAAAACAAATGGTGGAAAGCATTGTCAGAGAAAGCACAGATGGATTGTGTTTCTCCCTGCCATGCATCACTATGTTAGACGAAGATTAAATTTCTCTTTTGTATTTAGGCAATCTTGCCTTTATTTTCTTACTAATAACAGCTGGGGAAAAACGCTATAAATCTGTTTAGTATGCATTCACCACATGAATATTCCGTACTTCTTAGATGCAGCTCTAGTTCTGCTGTTGTTCAAATCAAAAATTGAACTCAGTGTTAGTTAACGGTGTTGGGATCTGTTTGATGGTCCTTCCCCTGCTCCATTGGTGATCACATCACAGGAGCACAGGGCAGGAGGAGACAAGGTTACATATACTGGCACTGTTTCATATTGACTATTTTACTGCCTCTGTGTCTGTGCTCAGATCTTTGCTAACTCCTAAAGATTTACATCCCAATCCATCCAAATCACTGTACAGGGCTAGGTTAACCTTGACAAAGCTGTGTCCTTCAGTGCTGAATTTAAAGCTAGAAAAAATGAGTTTCATCTTAGAGAGCTTAGTGATTTCTTTTCCAATTCTGCCATATTCAAGAGCAACATGCAGCAAAGTTTCTTCCTCTAGACATTAGCAAGAGGAATATGGACAAATAAAGTGAACCCAGCCATTAAAAGTGCTGTGGCTTCTCTCAGAGAAGGATGTTTAAGTCATAGAGAACAGAGGAACTCAGGTACAGGTGCACTGCATCTGACACCAAAATGATCATATTGTCAAAAACAATGTAGTTGGTAAGCTCTCTGTGTTTGCTGCCAGGCAGAAAATATATACCCTTAGTTGTTTTCATTATAAATAATTTATTATCCACCATTTCAAGCCACATACCAGCTGCTGTTTATTCAAGGTCTGTAATTGTTTCAGTTCCTTGATACAAAGGAATCAGCCATTAATATCAAATAACAATAAGCACTTAATAACCATTTATTACCAAAGAGATAGAGTAATGACAATTTCAGGAAACTTTCTCTTCAGGGAAGTCCTAAGAAGTGTCACACCATCTGATGCAAGTGTTTAAAAATTTAGGTGTTTGTGACAATGGCGATTAAGTTCTATTTGTGTGTCTGCAGTGCTCAGCAGTGAAATGAGGCGACATCTCTGTCAAGAGCCTCTAGGTGCTGCCAGAGTACCAAAAAAGGACAGAGTGCTGCATTTGTTTCATTGTTGGAAAGAGACAGTAATCAAGAAAACTGCTATTCTAGCAGGCTTTTAAATAAATACTGAGAAGTAGTATTTTTCCTTTGCAGTTCTTTGGGCAACAGTTTAATTGCAATGATTTCTCAAAAAAAAATCCATGCATCAACATCCCTTGTTAAAGGAGAAACCTGTTAAATACATGGTATGTAGAAATGTCAGTGTATTTTTTAAAAATATGAAAATATTAAAAAATAAGGTTAACATTCAACTTTGATTTGAAGGTATTCTGCTTTATTTCCTCACCTACCAAATCTCACTGGCACACAGAGACATGGTTTTCTTTAATGCCTGCAGAGAAGTCTCCCTCTCTCCCCCACATTTTCAAACAATGATCAGCTACAAGGACTGAAAGCTAAAGGAAATCATTTCAGTCTAGAAATGTAGGCAAGTTTAATGCAGCTGTTTTTTTTAAATCATTTTCCAGTGTTGATTTTTATTTGTGGACCAAAGACTTTAAAAAATCTTAAACCACCAGCGGCTCCAAAGGATTTTACTTCAGTGCCCCATCTCTCAGATGGGATAAAGCAGCACAGCTTCAAAGGAATCCTGATTTTCACTGAGGACTGGGTCTCCAAGCACTGCTCAGGGGACATGGTGCCACTCAGCATTTGGATGCAGCTATCCTCCAGAACCAGGGGCTCAGTACCCATCTCTGTGATCTATGGTAAGACTTTTGTCCCCATCATCTCAGAGACTAGCACACAGAAAATCTGTAGAAATTGGTTTTGTATTTAAAAACCCAACTTCATTTACAAACTCATCAGTCACAACTAGAACTGCAGCAACAAATCTTCAGAGCTGCTGAGTCTGGGTGACTTCCATCATGCCAGCATGAGTTTCCAGCCTGAACACAGTGTCACCTCACCTGTGCTCTGAGCCAGCACTGTCACTTCCAGAGAGATGCCTCAGAAGGAGCCAGGTTTCATGTGGGAAAGGGCACTTGCCACAACAGCTCCTAACCAGCACTGTTATTATTTATGGTTTGGCAAGGGCTAGAGGGGCACCTTGTTTTTAATTTGAACTAGTCTATTTCCTGGTAAAGCCCCTCTCTGTGGGATTTAAGAGTCTTTTGGAGCCTGCTGAGAGGATGAGTGTAAATTTGGCCTTAAACAGGAATAAACTTCACTAGGTACTGGTGTGCCTGCCTGGATAGCAACTTAAATTCTTCCTCTCTGCACCAGAGTCCCTGTGTCTGAAGAGATGAGGAGTTTGGTCAATGGCTAAGGCCAGGATTCATCAGGGAAAAGCTTGGATGGACAGAAAACTTACTTCATAATATTTACTTATGAGAAAGATACTAGGTTCTTTTATGTCTACTAATACTAGGAATATCATTGTAAGTTGAAATTATAAATACAAAAATACCCCAAACTTCTTCCACCTTTCACTCCTGGACTTAAAAAAACTTGTAACTCCTCACCTATTTTAATCAGCCTAACCACAATGTGTCCATGCAGAAGATAAATGTTGCTATTATTTAAAATTCCTAGCACCAACTTCCAAAAATGCTGACAAGTCACTAATCCCAAGAAAATGTATAGTAGTTAATTAAAAGTAAAATGTGCAGAAGTTACCCAGTAGATCGCAATCAACAAGATTCATTGAATGAACATTTTGTTCCTCACCACTGAGACAGGTTGTTTCCAACCCTTCCTCCTCCTCTCAGAGGAACATTGGGATGAAATGATGAGCACAAAATGAAACAAATGAACAAATGTGGCCTCAGCCCCAGAAGCAAACAAATCTTTCAGAGCCAAGCACTTGGAGATACATATTTCCACCTTTTTCAGAGCTGTCCTGCTGGCCAGGGAGGGGTTTGTTCATTTTACTTAACCTTGAGTTGAAAACCTGACAAACTGAAAAGACTCCCAGTAAGCAAAGGGAAGTGCTGATGCCCCCTGAGACAGGATGGGGTGCTCCACACCATGCAGTGTGGAACTGGGAACACCCCACTCAGCAGATGCCTGCCAGAGACTCTCTGAGAGCCATGGAGAAAAAGAAGCCTCTCAAAGGCATCTGTTTTCCCAGCAGTGGGCAGGAATGCCTGGGTGTAATAATACATTTCTGTAGATCAGAGGTGGTGTTGAAATGGTCTCTGTGTGGTGGCTGAGGTGATGCCAGTGCAGCTCTGCTGCTGGTGCAAGTAAGCAGCTCTTGCAGACACAGAGAAACATTCCCTCCACCTTACTAGCACTGGCTGGTGCCACAGGGAGCAGCTCACACAGAGGGACTTGGGGAAGCAGGAACTACTGAATTGTGCAGGCTAGCCCTGCACCTTGCCTGCCTCCTTTTAGCACTGACATCTTTTTCATGCAACAACAGGCCTAGCATGGAAAATGTAAGTTTTCTGAGACCCATTTTATTCCTTTAAACAAGGTCATTAGAAACAGCAGATGCTGTTCATCACACCTGATGTGCTTTGGGGAAGTAAATTTCAATGCACTGTTTGAAGAAAGAGAGGGTAGCGTTTATTAACTCAGCTGAACCTCTTCACCCAGCACAAGCTGAATTACCCAAGATGCCATAAATTTCAGGGAATGGGGAGATAAAGCACTGAAGTTATTCTGTTCCCATTGGATACTGCAATTGAAATTGTGCTTCATTATCCTCTGAGCCATACTTAACCTTCTTCCCCAGCAAACAGAATCACAGAATATGCTGAGTTGGAAGGAACCCACAAGGACCCCTACCAGGAGTCCAGCTCCTGGCTCTGCACAGGACCATCCCCAAGAGTCACACCATGTGCTGAGAGAATTGTCCAAATGCTTCTTGAGCTCTATCAGGCTTGGTGCTGTGACCACTGCCCTGGGGAGCCTGTTCCAGTGCCCAGCCACCCTCTGGGTGAAGAGTCTTTCTCCAATGTCCAACCTAAACTGCCCCTGGCACAGCTTCAGGCCATGCCCTTGGGTCCTGTCACTGCTGACCACAGAGATCAGGGCCTGCCCCTCCTCTTCCCCTCATGAGGAAGTTGTAACTGCAATGAGGCTTCTTCTCAGTCTCCTCTTTTCCAGATGGAACAAACCAAGTGGCCTTAGCCTCCTCATATGGCTTCCCCTCAAGGCTGTTCATCATTCTTGTTGCTCTCCTTTGGATGCTCTCTAATAGCTTAAAATCTTAAATTGTGTCACCCAGAACTGCACATAACATTTAGTGAGGCTGCCCCAGAGCAGAGCAGGACAATCTCCTCCCTTGCCCAGCTGGTGATGCTGGGCCTGATGCCCCTCAGGACAGGGTCAGCCCTCCTGGCTGCCAGGGCACTGCTGGCTCATGTTCATCTTTCCATCAACCAGAACCTCCAGGTCCCTCTCCAAGGCCCTGCTCTCCAGCCTCTCATTCCCCAGTCTTACCATACATTCATGGATGCCCCATCCCAGGTGCAGAATCTGACACTTGCCCTTACTGAACTTCACATTGTTTGGGATTGCCCAGTCCTCTAATTTTTCAAGGCCTCTCTGCAGGACCTCCCTGCCTCTGAGGGAGCCAACAGCTCCTCCCAGTTTTGTATCATCTGGGAACTTGCTCAGTGTCCCTTGCAGTCCTGTGTCCAAGTCACTCATGAAGATGCTGAAGAGCACAGAGCCCAGCATGAAGCCCTGCAGAACCCCAGGAGTGACAAGTTGCCAGTCTGATGTCACCTCATTCACTAGAACCTTTGTGCCTGACCCATCAGCAGTTGCTCACCCATCCCATGATGTCTTTATCCAGCTGTGGGCTGGACATTTTGTCCAGAAAGATCCTGTGAGAGACAGGAATGCTGAAGCTTTACTGGAATCCAAAAAGATTACAACAATTGGCTTCCCTTAATCAACTAGGTGAGTTACCTGACATGAAAGGAAATCAGGTTTGATACCAGGACTTTCCTCCCATGAAGGCATGCTGGATGTGACCTACGAGTGCATTGTCCTTCTGACATTTTCAATATCTCTCAGAATAATATTTTCTTAATTTTGCCAGGCACTGAAGTAAGACTGACAATTCTGTAGTTTCTGGACTCCTCCTTCTTGCCCTTCTTGAAAATCTGGACAATGTTTGCCAGCTTCCAGACAGCTGGGACCTCTCTGGATTCAAAAGACTGATCAAAAATCATCAAGAGAGATGCATCAAGAGTGATGTCTTGTATTTCTAATTATAAGGGGAAGAAGGCAGAGTTTCCATCATAGTTATGCTTTGCACCTTTTCTTGCAGAAAAAAAATATTTCCAGGTACATTCACAATTTAGATTTAAACAGTTTTCATTAGAAAGTTTAACATAAATTGCTATAGAACTATAAAAATGTAAAATTATACATTCCAAATTAGTTTATGGGTACTCTGTAAGGAAAAATATTCTGGTTTCATTATTTAACTTCAAACCCATTTTTCTGGTTTTATCTGAAAGAAATAACTAGTGTGTATTGAAGGAAAACATTCATTGGGTGGAAAAAAGGCTTTTTCAGGTACCACAATCTCATATCCCTATCTTTCTATTATTCATTTATTATTTAGGATTTATCTTCCATTAGTAACACTCTCTGGTCTGTGTCACAATAGCACTTTCTTCCCTAAGTGGCTTATGTCCAAAAGAAGATAAAATGCACTTGTTTTGGGGGAGAAAGATTTGTTCCATTTAGATACAGACATATATCTGAGCATAGACATAAAAACATCTCCTCTGACATTTAAAATGTGTTTTTCTTTGGTGTTATGGAAGACTAACTGAGGCACAAACAACTTTGTGACCTGGAGTTCTAAGGTATTTCTCCATCAAAATGGACAAAAAGGAGTTATGGCAGCTAGGGAATTGAAGAGCAAGACCAGCATATTTTACTTACAAAGAATATCTGTAGAATAGGAGGCATCCACAGAGAAGAACTGTACTGCACTGGTGAAAGGGAAAAAAAAGATGAATATAACAGAGTGCTGAGAGGAAACTAATATTCATGGAGATGAGTTTAGACTGACAGCTGAGAAAGGCAGTTTTGGCAGACACATATTAGATAAATTAGAGTAGGATGATGCAAGTGTATATGGGATTTTTTTAACTTTCACTCTTCACTTCCACTATTTTTCAGTTAAGCATAATTTTCCATTACACAATATTTACAATCTCCAGCTGAACAAGGCTTCTACCAGGCTTGCACAAATAGTTTTTGGAAGGCTGAAGGATGTAACCTCATATATAGAAATGTCAGAAATCCTGTTCTTCCTACTAGGCTGAGTGCTGGACTTTCATCTAACACAGCTAATACATAATTATCATGGCAAAAATACAGAATTTGCCTGGTCTCAGTGAGGAGGCAAGATCTTGCTCTTACCCTGTGGTCATATCTAGAAGAAATTCCTAAAAATGTCTTCATGTCTAAGCAGGAGTGCTGAAATATAGGAAACAGACATGTGTTCACCATGACAGGTGTTGGCTGCACTTGTCACCTTCCTCATGTCCCCAAACATCCACAGCTCTCCTGTGCAAACACTGCTGCTCAGTTGCTGCATGCACATTTTCTTAAACCTGATGGCACAGAAAACCTTCCTGTACAGCTCTTGAGAAAGACAAGGCTACAATAGCTGGAAATCCTTACAATTCTGATTTCTAGAAGTTAAAGTCAAAACCTTCCTTGAAATGTAATAACGTGTTTTACTTGGACTGAGAACAGAAACAGAAATAGAGCCATATGCCAATTTGTGTATCATTATGCCCATTTAATTGAGTTAATTTAGAGATAGATGTATGACAGGATGCTGCACATCCAGCTATTGAGGGTAGAGCCGCTGGGAGCAGGCAGCACAGCTCTCCTCCTGCCCACCTGACGCTGCCCAGCTCTGCTGGCAGCTCCACACTTGCTGGACTCACCATCCTTGTTCCTTGCCTGGGCTGAAATTGTCTCCCACTGAATTTACAGATATGTCCTGCTGTCCACACCAACATCACGCAGATTTCAGCCTCCAGCTATCCTGTGCTGCCTTCTGCATCTCAGGTGGGCTCTTGCCCCTCTTCCTGAGCCCCAGTTCCCAATGCTTACTTTTGAGATCTCTGAAATTAAGGTCCTGACTTTGTGTTTCCCTGAAGTCAGTCATCTCAATTGCTGCATGTTCTTACAGTCCAGCAAGGTTGGGAAGATGGCTGTATCCTTTGTGAGACTGATCCCTGCTCAGCCCTGGGAGGGACACACCAGCCCCTGTCCAGCTCCTTCCCAGGTCCAGGCTATTCCAGCCTCC
The DNA here is from genome assembly GCA_024865655.1 of Emberiza elegans. Classification (NCBI taxonomy): domain Eukaryota; kingdom Metazoa; phylum Chordata; class Aves; order Passeriformes; family Fringillidae; genus Emberiza; species Emberiza elegans. Next base: position 29,757,382 of record JALJVW010000175.1, on the reverse strand, counting down.
CCTGTGAGCTGTTCCAATTCGTCTCACAATTTCTTTCACATCCCTGGGCACAGCCAGCTCACAAATATGCAGTGCTATGAAAATTAAATCGAGTTTAATAGCTAACTAAATATCACCATGGGCATTTTCTGATTGCATTGCACTGGGAGGGGGACAGCTGCTGCCATGTGTCATGTAATCTCCTGTGCTGGAATGCAGCAACAAATCTTTGAATAGACATCAATGGCAGATCTAAAACTTGTCTTTACACAGCCTAGATGTCACAGACTTCTTTCTCTTTAGATTAATGTAAGAGTGGATAAAGTCCTCTATCTTCATCCTGCTGATCCTCTCTTTGGATGTGGCAAAGGAGTGGGTAGATATTTTCAAAGGCGCTACAAGCTTTTAGAAGTATTGAATGCCTAGGTGATTTCTGCTTTTAGATGTCTGCAATATCTTCAAAATTTTTCCCTCCTGCTATGCAGAATTTTGGTGTTTTTTTTTTTTTACATATGACTTATCCCTTTTGCTGTTATAATGCCCATACAGTCTCTTGGTTTTTCACTGTCTCTATTGAACACAGATACAGTTTGCAAATAAACCAATATCTGCAAGAGCTTGATACATTAGGCACAGGAGCCCTAGGAAGAAACAAAGAAAACACTTTAAATAATGAGCAAGTTGTAAAAATTAATGCTTTTCATTTGATCATTTGAGCAGATTATCTGGAAAATTCCATTCTGCATCAGTAATGAGATGAGATGTGAAGAACTGTCTTGTGTTAACAAATGGACTTGATGATCTGAAAGATTTTTTCTGACCTAAATTATTCTTCGACTCTATGTAAACTCTCACACCTAATAGAGGATCATAGAACTAAAGAGCAGCTGACATGTTACAGATTGGCTGCAGAGGATGATAAAGTTTTGAATGTTCAAAGACAAAGATCCCAGTCCAATACATTTCCTACAATGCTGCAAAGCAGAAATAAAAAAATGAAGATTATAAAGAGACTTGGACATTATATATTACAGCACTGGCTGAACTCTTATTTGTGAACACAGACCACAGAGGAATTTCAATGTTCTCCTAAGACCCAAACACCAGCTGCAAATGTGGACCCTTCCCATGGAGAGCCTGACTGTTGCCTTATGCAGGAGGTAGGAGAATTTGGGCATCTGTCTCTTGGTCTCATCACTGCTGTCTCAAAATAACCCATTGCTTCAACTCCTTTACTCAAAGCTCTCCTTCCTGCACTTCTTCATGTTTAATTTCACTCTTCAGCAAAAGGCATTAAGTGAAGAATGTAAGCCACAAAGATCAGAGTTTATCTGAACCTCTGCAAAAATAAAAATTGGTGAGGTCAGAAGAAGAATCATAGAATCTTTAAGGCTGGAAAAGACCTCCAAGCTCATTGAGTCCAACCTTTGATGAAACACCACAATGTCAATTAAACCACAGCACTAAATGTCACATCCAGTTGTTTCTTGCACACTTCCAGTAACTGACATAACCACCTCCTGGAGCTCATTCCAATGCTTGACGGCTTTTTCACTGAAGAAATTCTTCCTGATATAGAGGAAAAGAGCAAAAAGGATGGCATTGGGTTATGTGAGGAGCTACCAGGATGATCTTTGACTAAAAAATCTAAACAATTCCAAACTGGTTTTGCCAGTAAATAAGATATAAGATCAGCCTGAAAAATCCTCATGTACATCCTTACCAGTGCATCCTCACCTGTCTTGAGTATTCCTGAGAATTTTCCCCTGGAAGTCCCCTTTCATGGTATCTCTAGTTCAGGCTTCTCATGCATGCCAGCTCTTCTCAGACCCTGTCCAACTTCCCTTTACTTTGCTTAGATAAACTGCTTATGTTCTGTCATTTTTCCAGATTCTTGGCCCTTTAAGAGAAAGGTTTTCCACATTGCTTCTTCATTCCTTCTTTTCTGCTAGGATTTTTCCATGGTTTTAATATTATCTCACACAAGCAATCTTAGAAGCCCTGCTGTTTTCCTGTATTCCATCTTGCCCACTGTTCTATAGTGCTTGCACTTGAAATATAGATTATCTAGGTTAAGACTCTCCATTTTTTGTGTCAGTGTTTCCAACCTAAAAAAGGAGAAAGTGACCTATTAGGAAACTGATTCCATGTTCTTGAGCCTGCACGTTTTAGCTCACTGGATTTTTTCAGTCAAGGGCACTGAGAGGTTCCCAGCTAATGTTGGTGTGCAAAAAAAAAAATCTGTCTGTAGACCAGATGTCATAGAAAAACTCTACTCAGGTTTTTATTCCAGTTTTGGGGGCAATTCTACTAGTGGTCATGTTATATTAATAGTGTAATACAGATAATGTACTCTTGAGTATAAATCTTCCTTATGGTATTTATAGATACAAAACCTTCATGGGCTCACCAGAACTCAATTTTAATGGACACAGATTTTCCAAAGTGTCACACTGGACATTCAGGTCCTGTATATGGTCTTGTGGTGTCTTTTTGCAGAACTAGTTCAAATATTCTGTTTGCCAAATAGTACCCTAATGTGCAAAGAGAAGCTTAATGGCTACACTGCAGTGGAAAAGCTCAAGTCCATGCATTTTAACAGCCTTTTATTTAGGAAATGGCACAACATAATGAACTGTCTGGATTCTGGCCATGACTCCAGTCTCCTGCATGGTTCTGTCCTCAAAACTCTGCATTGGACCTCAGAAACCCATTTTTGTTTTCTATCTTTTAAAAAGACTGTTTTAGGACAGCAGTGCTTTCAGGAGGAAATTTTCTGATGTTTGTGGGTGCACAGGGCACAGAGAATAGCATAAGCACCACTTACACATTTCATAAAATTGCTGATTATTTACCCATAATTGAAAAGATACACTTTACCTTTCTCCTTTCTTCTTTCTCTTTCATACTTTTCACTCTGTGATACATTTTGCTTATGTATGTCCTTTCAGTCAGTGGATATTTTGCATTATGCCTTGCTGAAGTTTCACAAAATGCAAAAGGATCTGTCCCCACATGGCAGACAGGTTCCTGCTCTTACAGGGTGCTCAGCTACAGGGACAGCTGTCAGGCAATGCTCATCACTTTTCTGGCTTTCTGTATAGGAAACCTCTTGTCTGAAAGTCAGTCTGTCTCCCTCTCCAAGCCTGCAGAGACTGGGGAGATTTCTTTTCTGATGCTGAAACCTCCCTTCCCAGATATTGTATGATGAGAATTGTGCATTTGAGTCTACAGCACAAAAAATACATGGAGAGCTGAGATAAAACTGAGTTATTAATTGAAGCTCATGGCAGTCATGGGAAGCAAGAGGTTCTCAGCTTGACTGAGGGACAGGGAAATTGAGGCAGCCTCCCAAGGTCACACTGAGGAAGAGATTGATAAATAGCCTAGTAGCCCAGACCTGAGCTCTCATTTCCAGACCACTTCTGCTTCTTTAGATATGTAATAGAGCAGCATTGGAATTTTGGTGTAGAATTCTATTAATAATCAGTAGTAAAAAATATGGCACATCTAGCAATAACAGCTGGAGGAAAATTAAAAATTTCATTTTTAATGTATTTCCTTCTGTTCCACAGTGTTTGATATTAATTAAAAGAGAGCCCTGAGCAGTACAGAACAGCAAAAACCTCAATCAGTCATAGCTGAGAATATGATAAAACTTGGTGTGCTAAACTTTAAGTCAAGGCTTTTGGTTTAGGTTGAGAGTATATTCTGCTTTTTTGTTGACCTGGTTTTAAAATTCACACTTTCTGGCAAATTAACTGAGTCACCTGAGGGCTCTCAATCCAGTCAAAGAGTGAGTGATTTCTTCCAGGTTTGCTGTCTTGTTATTTTTTAAGTCTGTATCAAATAATTTATATGGAGCTTTACATATGTTATAGTTCACTGATGCAATTAATTTCAAAGTTTTTTGGCAAAATAAACCTCCAGTGAAAAATATTCTTATTTAATAGCTGACATAAGAAAGACAATAGTATTGTTATGAATTGTGAGTTAATTTTAGAGCTCTGCTGAAGTGAAAATAATGTTATTTCAGGTTGTGGGCCCACGGGCCAGATTGTCTGCTGTGATACTATACAAAGACTATATAAAGACAGGAAAAAGGTCAGGAAAATGCAGCATCTATTTTATCATGGTCAACTTTGGACTTGCAGCTGATTCAGAGCTATATCCTACCCCAAGGACCTCTAAAAGAGCAGATTTCCAGGTGGATCATCAGCTTGTCGGCAGGCTCACCTTCCTCTTGTCATTTGGGATCCAAGCTGAGCAAGCTCCTGTAAACCAAACTCACCCTTGTCTCCATCCCACCCCTCTCACTGCTCAGCCATCAGGGCCATCCCTGTTTCCCATATTAATCCCTGTTTCACATATTGGTCCCTGTTTCCCATATTGATCCCTGTTTCCCATATTGATCCCTGTTTCACACATTTCCTGTGTCCAGGAAAGTCTGCAGGTGTGTGGTGTTTAGTTTGCACTTGTTTGGTGAGATCTGTGACTAGACCTGGCCTGTGCCTCAGAAGGCAGCACCAACACAGCCTTTCACAGAACTCTTGGAGATGGACATGGGTCCTGTCTTCCTCATTGGCTCCTGATAACCTGTAGTCTCCAGGGAGTGTTCCCACAGTTATCATGCTGTGGTTCACAGAGTTGTTGATTAAGGGCCTTCTGCATCAGAAGGCTGTACATGCAGATCACACCAGCAGCTCATACCTGCTCCTCCATGCTGATCCTTCACAATTAGGGAAGATATGGCAGCTTTCTTGGAGTGATAATTTTCAGAGACAGGAATGTGGGAGGAGAGTTTGAAACCTGTATCACTATGCCAAACATACGGAGATGCGGAGAAAATAGCTGAAGTGATGACTGCATTTCAAATTCCTCCTGATTTCAAGTGAGATCCAGGCATACATTTCACACAAATGTGGATCTGTGACAGAATGAAGCAGCACTTCCAAAACTTATGAGATTTATCTGTTCTGAATGCTAACACTACACAAAGTAATTCTTTGTACGCATTAATTCATCTCTACTCATTACTCTCAGACACTTTAAGGGAGTATATGGGGCTGATCTAACAAATAAATGTCTGTGCTGGAACAATACCTCTACAGGTGAACATGCCTTATTCGGACAAGTGTTGGTGAGACAGCTAAGAGAGCTTTCCGCCAGCATCCAAGACCCCAAAGAGAAGCACAGTGACAGGATGGCAGGAAGCTCACAGGGTACCATGGTCAGTCCCCCTTTCAGCCCTGTGTGTGCCTGCCCTAATCACATCTTATCAGGAACAATCTTTCACAAATTGCCCCTTTGGAAGTCTGCCTACAGAAGCAGTTCAGTGCTCTGAGACATATATTTATCCTCTCTATGTACACCTACATACATAACCAATTGCACATCAGTTGTAGTTTTGTACCTCTCAGATCAGTAATCTCACTCCACTGCATTATGTTCTCACTCCAAGCCATAATGCTGCCAGAAGTCTAAAAATTACAGGGTTTAGTTTTCTTATATTTTTAGACATATAATGCCAGACAGATACTTCACACAGACACACCTAAAAGAAGAAATACCAGACCACAAACATTTTAAATAGGCAACCAACACAGCAGAGCATTTATTCTGGAGATCAATATAGATTTTGATAGGAAAATTATGTCCACCCCCAAAGAGACATGACAGAAGCTGAAAGTCTGAAGTACCACAACATACACGAGAATTAAGTATTCAGAATTAAAGATATTTGTATTTTTTCTGCGTGATACTTGGTGTTCCTGGGAAAAGGCACTTCACTGTGAATTGAACCCAATTTACAATTTCAGAATGCTTTCCTTACATTAAAAAATCTAGGCTAATTGAAAAAGATTAGGATGACATATGATTCTATAATTAAGTAGGCATTACACTCACATCAGCAGAAGTGAGCAACTCTGCATTCCAGATCAAACAGGAAGATGGTGACCTACATTTTCTCTTTCCTGGCAGCAGGAACTGGTGAAGCAATTTTTGGTAACAGACCCCAGCAGGGTGGAATGATGCTGAACTGCATTTGGGGGAGACTCCAGCCCAGCAAAAACAAGCTCTGCTGGTCTCCAGTGCAGCATAGGGCAAGGCTATCCTCTGACAGAGATATGGCTCTTGAGGTGCAGAAATTACATTTTTAATAGCATAATCTCAACATAGTAAGATCCTGATCCAAATTCAGATGACATTACACATTGCCACTGATTTCTGAAAATTCTGAAGTTTTAAAAATCTTGCCATATTCTCCAAAATTAATTTTTTAAAATGTGTTGTATTTAATAACAGTATCTTCAGCCTGTCAGAGGATTCAAAAATGTCTATCCACAGTTTTGGTGACAGTTTACTCTTAAATATAGGGCAAAAATCACTTCTCTGTTGCATAGGTGTTCTCCTAGCAATGAGACTGAGAAGCCCTTCTCAGCTGTCAGGCTCCCTACAGTCCCATTGACACTGTAGTGAGGATTTTGACCTCTGGAGGGTCAGAGGAAGAGCCCTCATTATGAGCTATGAGTCACTCAATTACTGAAATTGAACTGTTTCCCATTTATGCATAATTCTCTAGGCATAATTTAAATTTGATAGAAAAGGAGAAGATGTCCCGTTTCTATCTCAGTTCCTCTAGTTATACAGTTCCACAAACATATTAGGCCTCTTAGAAAGAGATTAGCTTAAAACAGAGATGAATAGTTTCTGGAGGAAGAAAGCCTCTTTCCTCCAGATGATATCATCAGTAACTCTAGTAGTTAAATCTTTCCTTCTTTTCCAATCAGACCAGCTGCACAAATCTATTTCCAAGATCAGCCTGACCCACAAACATGACAGATGAACTAAAAGAAAGGAAATGTTTTTTCTAGCCATTTGAATTTTGCAAACACTTTTGTTCCTGAAAGTTCAAGTGAACTCAAGTGATCACTTAAATCCCAAAGCACAGAAGGTGCAGACATAACTAATAATGAGAATTAACTGCATTGCAATACCAAACCCGACTGGTTTATAGATCTGAAACAGTCTGCACTGTGACAGAGCACCATTTCTTGAATGCAGCTTTATTTTCATTTACATACATTTCTGAGATGATAAACAAGGCCAGAAGGGAAGACAGGGACCCATGGGAGTTGTGCTTCACCCTGGAGTGGCAGCTGAAAACTGGGTGAGACACCCAAATAAGTCAAGATATCTGTGTTTGGCCAACACATTGACATCCTTCTTGTTTCAGTGAATGATCAGGAGTTATTTTTCTGCACTCCTTCACAATCCATGTCCCACTGCTGAAGACAAAATCCCATTTCTTATTCTCTACATAACTTCTCACCATCTTCCATTAAAATAATTGAGAAAAGAAATCATAAGGGTGATAAGATGCATAGCCAAAATTACTCATCTTTGAAGTGTGCTTTTGTGTAAATTATTTTTTCTTGTAGCTCATTTGAGCCCTATGACTCTTTCAGCAGCCAAATGTACCCACTAGTTAAAAAATCAATAGACTCCTATTGAGGAGTGTGTGTCTTCCCATCTCCTGTGCTGATTTGTTCTGTAACCTCTGACAGGACCAAGGTTCCTCTTTGGCTCCCACTTTAATTGTGAAACTGTGTAATAACAGCCCAAAGAGTGCAGTGGCAATTCTTGATGCTGGGGAGCAGTGTCTCCTCTCCCCTGAGCAGCAGCAGCAGGTTGGAGACATTTGCCTCCTTTGGCCACCCTGCCCTTGCCCACCTTGGCCAGTGCTTCTTCTGGAGAGCCCGTGGGACCTGCTGCAGGCAGGGGAGAGAGGTCTGGTGCATGCCTTGCACTGACAGCCCTGGCTCCTGCCAAGGCCTGGTGAAACTGAGCTGAGCAGGCATTTCCCAGCACCAGAACCTATGCTTGTATTATCTCTGCAAGTTAGAGCCAAATCTGTAAGTACATGGGTAACTGCAAGCCTTGCTGGCTTTATCATCACAGTATTTCTGAGAACTGTGACAGCTGTGTTAAAAAACAGGATCATTTACATGGATCCCTATGCAGGATCATAAACCAGATTTCTTCCAGACTTAATACTGCTTCATAATCTCTAGCAGTTAGCACCCATACTGCTTGGGTTGCAAGTGAGCTCATTTGTCACCCTTATGGCTTCCACCAGCAGCAGGGTAAGAGCAGCAGTTTTAATTAAAAGTTTATATGCAAACATACCTCACAATTTCTGTGTCACAAATGGTTCTCCTCACCCTGTGGTTTCCCTGCTGCTGGTCAGGACAAAATTCTTGCCTTTGCAAAACTGCACATTTTTGTCAAAACACAGGAAGGCTGCAGTGATTCTCACACATTTATCTTGGACTTCTGTATGAGAGGTAAATTTCTTTCTGTCATCCCTACTATTTTATTTGTTTAGGGCTTCATTCCACAGAATATACTGTCTGGAATTAAGGCATCTGTATCTTCACATCACCAGTCTGTCATTGCTTTAAAACAAAGACTATTATCTTCTGCATCAATACCTAGTACAACAGATACCCCAACATTAATATACTGGGAAAATAATAATAAATATTTTAAGTACTTTCTTTTTAAGTAATTGTACAGTGTTACCACATTTAGGGAAATAAAATGCCCAAAACTATATTTGTACAAGCTATGTTAACAGTAAAAAAAGGGAGAAATTATACAAATAAATGCATATCTAATTTAAATGGCCTGGGTGTGTTTTCTGAGTTGCTATTTATTTTTTTTTTTTTTCCCTCGGATTAGCTTCCATTTCTGATTCTTCCCTTTCCATGAAGCCCACTGAGATGGACTATTCTCTTTTCATACTTTGCAGCTACCTAAACCAGGCAGTTAATATCATTACTGATGTCAATTCTTTTCATGAACTGAAAGAAAGGTTTGGAGTGATTTTTTCCAAAATCATCATATTGCAGTAGATCAGTCCAATATCATCTATGTTTTGTGCCATTCTGTTCAATACAAATTCATCAGCAGACAGTCTTGGATCAGTTCAGATCAAGTCTACTTAGTTCTGTCTTCTGCATTCAGGAGCAGTGCTTCATATCCATGCAGACACTAGTGTGGTTATTTCAATGCACAATTATTTAACTGCAGGCAGCTGTGACATCCAAAACCTGCATGCACAACCCTCTGCAATGCTGCATTTGCATTGATTAAAAGATCCCACATCAACATAAACAAGCTAGTGTTTGCATAGTGTTTGCATTTTTGATCTCTGCATCTGTACCTGTATGTACACCAAGATATCCCAAAAATGGAGTTATAGATTTGTTGCATTTCTCACTGTAGTAATTGAAACTTAAGCCCATATGGGCAGTCCTTTTCTGTTCCTCTTAGGAAGAGAAAGGTAAATATGATATTTATTTCTTGGCACATCATATCAGCAAAAAAAACAAGATATATTTTCAAGAAAATGTTTGCCTATTCTTAACTCTCAGCACACATTCAAAGTTCTTGGTATGGAAAAGAAAGTGAATCTCTTCTGATAGCTGTTAAGCTCCCCTCCCTTTACTCTTCTAAACTATATAAAATCTTCTATTTTCTTGTTTTCCAATTTGCCTGTTGTTCACCTCTAACAGTCTTGTTGCATAAGTTGTTTTTGCCTGAGTAACAATGATGAATGAGATTATAATTGTTAGGAGATGTTTCCTAAATGGTTTCTTTTATCATCTCTCCCAGTACTTATTTTCTAAGTTTTTCCATTGCCTTTGACTTAATTTGTTCATGTGATCAAATGACTTCAGTATTTAGCAAGCTCTTCACCCTCTTAATTGCTGTATGCTATGTTTGAAAATACAAACATTCTGAACAACCTTCTTGTCTTCCCCAAGTGTTATTCCATTTGCAGCATAAAACAAACACATGCACTGAATGAGTAGCAGTTTCATTAATCCTGGCAATGAAGCTTTTTCCCTCTGCACCCACATCCTTCTTCCCAAAAGTCTGTTAAACAATTATGTTGGCCTAATTGCCAGTGGTGATCTTAAAATTTGCTTAGACTGAAGAAAATAATGATTTTCCTGATCTGTTCACTGCTAATTTATCACCAAGGTTTAAACCAAAAATCTTCAAAAAAGAAAAAGGAAAAAGGAAAAAGTACATTATATTAATGGCTTAAATACACATTTAGAGTTCATGAAACATGTAGAATGTACTAATCGCCTTAGGTAGCTGGATGGACCTGGGAAAACATCAATAACAGATGAACCAATTATCAGGTTAATAGTATTCCTCTGTATATAAGGACTGTTGACACCATTTAACACAGAAGCAAAAGTGAAAAGACAGAGAATTAAACAATGCCCCCGACTGTCAAATGCACACAGGTCATTAATCCTAAAATACTCATGTGGTATTTACAAAATAGTTAGCCAAAGGTCCAGCTATTGTGTTCCTTGCCTGCTTTTATTATTGTTGGAAGGATGCACCATTATGTCAGCAATAAGGAAAAAGACACATAGTTTTGGGATTTGTCCATGGAAAGAGAGGAAAGCAAAAAGATGTTACAAAAGGGCCACCGCAGGCTGCAGCTGTTTGCACTGCCAGATTTAAAGAGCCAGCTCCAAAAGCACCTGCCAGGAATAAAAGCCACGAATGAGTGTAGTTTTGCCAGCAAGAAAGTCAACAGGCTTCAAGTTATACTCACAGAATGCTCCCCAAAGGTTCTTTCCCCTGTGGTTTGACGCAACCCTCGTGCTTTATGTAATGATATAATGCAGTAGTGTTACAGTTGTCTCCTTTTTTAATGCAAGTGCTTTGTTAAGGAGTGGAACACAAGCAGAAGTTGACATACAGAGAAAGAAGAGGCAAATTTACTGTGTGAGGTGACAAAGGACCTCAGCCAGGAAGAGAACAGAGCCCTCCAGCTCCACAGCTGGTTGAGAGCCACACGGTGCAGAGCTTAGGCCTGGCAAAGGCTGTGTGTGCCCTTAAATAACCTGTCTTGGAAAGTCTAGACAAACAGCTAGATCATTCCTCAACACTTGCTGAAATCTGTTCTAATAACTGAGAGCCTCAAGGTGTCATTGTCCCCTGTTTCTTATTTATTCTTGTTTGCAACTTCACTTTTGTTTTAATTTCACAACGATTTTTTGCTGAAATGTATGGATGGGCAGAATGCTGCAAAACAGATAAATGAAGATGAGAAGTAGCAAACACTTCCTGCTGATCTTGCTGTCATAATATAGGTGGGTGCTTAGCTTCAAGATTGTGGCTGAATTCTTAGTATTTCCTTTCTGCTGTGTTGAACTGTCCTTTATACCAACTGGCTAATACAGAGAGGCTCTCCCCAAAACTAACAAAGAGAGTAGATTTGCAGCATTTTGGAGTTGCCATACCTCAGGATGCTGTCATCCTTCCTTCTAGAAATAGATACACTGTTATACCATATAGGAGGCCCTTAAAATATATGTACTGTGTAAGTGGTCTTTGAGTCCATGTAAATTACATCTGTATTGTATCTGAATATCTTTGCCCCGGAAGGTCCTAGTTATTCTTGATGGGCTGCAGCTGTGATGTCCTTCATTGGGCAGCAGCTGTGGCCAGTCAAGGTAACTGGGATAAAAGGGGGTGGGCTCCCCAGCTGGGGAGAGCCTTGAAGGAGTCCTGGCTGAGGAAGACCCAGAGGCTGTGCTGTGAAGATCTGCTGCCCACGGGACAACATTGAAAGGTACAGGACTCTTGAAACATGCTAAATACAACAACACCAAAATCAGTCAGTTTTTCTGTTTTAAAGAGGAATACTACAAAACTGGTAACACTGAATGATGGCATCATGTAAATGTGGGTTTGTGTCAGGAATTACTTTTTGTCAAGTAAAAAGGGCAGAAGGCAAAAAGCCATTATTCACTCTAAGTATCAAATAGTAAGAAATCATCTCTAGCAGACTGAGCTGGAATTCCATTCAGTGTTTGCATATATTAGTAGTTGATGAAACAAGCACAGAGGTCCAGTCCTGGAGGACCAAATCATGTGAATAAATCCTGCCAGAGGCAGCTTTGGGCCTGGTGGGGTCTATCTTCCCCTATGGAGTGGAAGTGCTCCATTGTGGAGTCCTTACCCCACTGGAGCAGTTATGCTTTGATTGCAGGTAGCTCCACCCAGTCACAGACTGTCAGCCTGAAAGAGATCAGTGCTATATAAGCATCAAGGACAACAGCTATCGGCTATTACAATGTATATTTAATATTTTTTTATATTAAAATTTTACATATGTCCACTCTAATGGGGAAATTTAGATTTGCATGTCATTTGAAACTCTGTCATAACATATTTACTTCTGGCAGATGATTAGCACATCTTGGAATTATTTTTCTAAAGCTGCTTCTTGCACATGCCTCTAAGCCTAATAAAGTTCTGTGGTGTTGTTAAGTGTGCATTGCTGTCTTCTTAACTGTGAAAAACAGAAATGAAAAGCAGAGAAGATGCTGTGTCTTTGCCAAAATGTTTCACTCAAGTAATAAAAAATCAGCAAGCAATTAACACAGGTCCTCATGTTCCCAGTCAGAAAACAGAGAGTTTTGCATATAAGTGGTTATTTAATGTGATGAATAAATCAATCCTCTCAATATATTTAATGTAATTAACAAGGTTCAGTATACCTTATGTGAATATCTTTTTCCTCACATCAGGTGTTTATAGAACTTAGCAAAACTAGCAGTGAAAACACTGTAAAATAGCAGTGGGGAAAATGTCCATCTTCACTGTCCATGAACAACATGTTTTAGCATCTGTTTCTTAGAGCTGATATAATGTGAGCCCCACTTCTGCCTTCCTTCACCCTGGGCCTGGGTTGCTGTCACAGATATCTTCCACCCATGTAAGTCAGTTTGAACTGTTTGGTGCTTACTTCGTGTTAAAGTGAAGCTGGGCGGTGTCAGGGGATTCCAGCAAACTGCATTGAGGCACATCACCTATAGTACACCTTCAAAATCTCCATTCAAACAAATTTGAGAAGCTGATCACCTTGTTTCTTAGATGGCTCCAAAATTTGCAAGTGCTGAAAATGGCAGAGAATTTCTAAAGGGTGAGATTGACATCTTGATCTGTGGAAATGAGGGACTATGAAGAGCATTTCTACTGGGAGGAGGTCCTGTGGTACTAGATGTGCTTGGGGCAAACTGTCTTCAGTCATTTCTAACTAATTTCTTTATGGAGAAGTTCTGGAGCTATTGCTGTACATCTCCTCTCCACAGAGGGACAGGATCTCAGCCGTATCACACTGGTACTGTTCCAGAAATGCTAACAGGAAGCATGAAAATAGGGTATCAACCACAATATCCACTGTCTTTTATAACTCCCTCTGCTTCTTCTCTGCTACCAACCCAACATCCCTGCATATTTCTGCAATGTTCTGATGGTCTTTCAGCCACTCTATCTCTCTGAAAATGTCTACACATCATAAAGACTCCATGTGGTGTTAGGAAAATGTCCTCTAGTGTATTTAAGTACTTCATCACCTTTATACATGGGCATAATTAAGCATCATCCTGGGCAAATAAACGTTTTATGGTAACATAACATCAGCTCAGTGTGGGAATCTGTAAAATCAGAGGGTTTTGGGAAAGCTGCAAAAGGCAGGAGTCAGAGACAGCAGAACTGCAATTAGACCTAAGCAGTAGCCATTAGATTTGTTAGCAGAAAAGTTATGTAAGCAGTAGAAAGTAAGGACAAATAGAACAATGGTCTGTGTATTAACACTTGGCTAGAATAACTCCCTAAGCTACAGAAAAGTTTATCTAGCAAGATATTAGGAAGTTTTAAGCTTAATAATGGAGCTCTGTGCATTGTATTTTAATGCTTACAAGCAGGTAATGTATTCAAAAGAAGCAAGCATTGTTTTAACCAAAGGTACGTGTGCTTATAGTGGTTGGATAAATCTACTGTCAATATGATTTTGCTTTGTGTGATTGGTCAAAAAACTTTTAAAGTAAGTTGTAACATTGAGTTCTTTGGCTGCTGCTGGGATATGAACTGCTGGCATCTTCCCATTTTCCTAACCATGTACTGAGACTGATGCTGGAAAATAAACAGCTCAGGACATGTTCCACAGCAGTCCCATCCTGTCCATTTGTGATTTTGCACACAGAACCCCGGGCTGGCAATAGCTGAGCAAATGTCAGGGCAGGACTGTGGCACTTTTTCTGTGCAGGGGGCTCAGAGCTGTGGGGTGCACTGCCAGCAAGCTCAGTCCTACACACACAGACAGGCAAGCCTGGGGACGCAGGCAGCCAAAGTTTTTAACATTCTGGGAGAGGTCTGTGCACAGAATTTTATTTGCCTTCCATAAAGCACAGGATGGATGTTGGTAGCCAGTAGCATAGATAGGATGGTGACTTGGTGCATGTGGCAGTCACAGCTCTCAAAGGCTTTCAAGGCTGAATAAAGTCCAGATGGGCTGAGGGAACCCTCTGAAGAGAGAGAGAGTAAGAGGAGATGCCTTCACTGGGACAGGTATTGAATGTGGTATTGATGATGTAGGAGTATTAAATGTATTTAAAGACTACAGCATTTGGCAAAAGACATACAGAGAAGTTCTAAGGATGCATGATCAAAGTAGTAGGGTTTTTTCCTATATATAAAGTGGAAAACACTTTCCAGTTTATTTTCAGGTGAAATCATCTGCAAAGACAAAAGCTGCATTACACTGTTAAGCATTTACAGAGATACTTCTAGGACTTTAATTGCAGCATACAGAAGGAGATGCAATATTACTGTCACTGAGCAATACTCATCTAGTTTTCTTTGAAGCCAGTGGTAGACTACTGCTGCCATCAGTCAGAAACAAATTGGGCCTTGAATATGTACCCACTTAAGTAAATTGCTTGTTAGCTTCTCCCATCAAATCTGCAGTTGAGCCTACCATTGCCAGGCAGAGATAAAACCCACATTCATTTAGACAGACAACAACAGTTGCAGAATATGAATTGCTTTGTCTTTTCTGCTTCCCTAGGGAAAGAGAGGGAAAGGCAGGCAAGGCAAGGCAAAACCAGCCAGCACACAGCTCTGGCTGACATGAAGTCATGGTCTCTGGCAGCCCAGTGTTGCCATTGCTGGACAGGAACCAAGATTACAGCGTCTCAGAGCAGAGGCTTGCAAGATTTACTCTGCCTAAATTTGTCTTGCCCTGCCTGGAGCTTTGTTTTTACTTGGTTTTCACTTTTTCAGTTACTTAGGGTTTTTTTCTGACACATAATCCAATTATTGGATCATAAGGTGCAGCTTTTTTGGACCACTAAAAAATCCAGAGACCTGACAGAGAATCTCTGAATTGTGGGATTATGCATGAATTCTAAGTGCCAGACTGCCTTGTCCTTGTTGTCCTCTCTGAAAAATAACTGGGAAGACAATAAACAGTTTCTAATAGATGTTGTTCCTGTAGAATACAATATGGTATTGTATTTCCTCAGCATGTTTACCAAAATTAATATAAAATTTGTCCATTCCATAAACCTCTTAAAAAGCTCTGCATGCAGTAAAAGGGTTAATAACTCATCTTCTTCTGTGCTTGTAGACATTAGTTTTTATGACTAAATGTTAAATTTTACAGTTACATATATTTTATATGTACTGATTTTTATTGCTTAGCCAGTTCTGCATTTATGAATCATCTTCAGATCCTTTAGCTACTTGAATCTAGGAATAAAAGCTAAAATGCTGCTTGGTATTAACATTGTTGGGTTTGGGTTTTTAAATCAACTTATGAGGCACAGTTAAATATTTATTTTCAGGAAAGAAAGTTCAAAGTAATCAATGCCTGAAGTGACATTATCTTGAAGAAATCAGCATAGGCATTTAAAGAACTAAAAATTGTACAAAACTAAATATATGAAGAATAACTTAAGAATGAAACAAAGGCCTTTTCCTATACATGCATACTTCTTATATACTCTTTTTTAAAAAACAAACTCTTCTCCCCAAAAGAAAAGCAAACCTGCAAACTCTTAATACAAAAATCACTCTCCCCTGCACCCTCACTGAAACAGTTCTGTAATTTCCACACAATGCCATGTGTTCTGCTACTAAACTGGATCAAGAAGCCTGTGGAGCTTATCCATAATATTGTTCTCAGAACCATTTATGGAACATATATTTCATCCACAGGGTCTACATCTTGAAACACAGTTTATTATTCTGGGCTCACAGCAACATTCAGCGCTTTGGATTCAAAAGCTGCTGACAGTTCATTTCCATTGCTCACTCTTTGCATTTCTGGGTTCAAATCCAGCCAAGTCCTGGCAAGCAGACGACTCAGCAAGTGCACCTTCAGCTAAAGACACCAGGAAAAGATTTTTATTAGCAGAAGATAACCATCAAACTAAATTACACCATGACTCTTTTAGGACAGACAGATACATTTGGGTGGAAACATAAATGTAATTGCCATAAAACTCATTAGAAAAATAGACACTTCTCATACCATTTACAAGTGATATAGCATTCCTGATAGCTACAGGGCAGCCAAAATAATCCCTCACTGGAGAGCCAACCACTGGATGTATATTTATCAGATACCTAAATAATCTGAAAAGGAAGCAAAAATTATTAGAATCAAAAAGTTAACAATCTGAAAGCAGAAATATAGAATCAAATGCAAGTGCATGAATTAATACAGACTTAATGCTGTGCAGTGTTGGTGCCTGAACCAAGCCCAGCAAATCCCTTCAGCATGTTTCCTAACAAAACACATCACACGAGACCCATTGGGGTGTGACTGGAGAACCATTTTAGTGGCAATGAATGAATAGAGACACAGCATCAGCATCTTGCAGGTCTGTACCCTTCATGCCCATTTTCTGTGTCCTGGAGTGTAAGATCTAACTGCACATATTTTCCAAATACACAATAACTGCAGGAAGAGAGACACAAGCTTGCAGATCCAGAAGTCTGCTCCTCTACTTATATAATGGCTTTTGTAATTGCAATGTTTGTGTAGCCCCAACTTACAGAGTTTAAATTTTATGTTTTTCATTAAAAGCACCTCCAGCTCCCACATCAAGTCATAAACCCTTTGAAAATTAATTCTTCAGCTTCTATGTAAGTTTTTTTTCCCTAAAGAAGTACTTTTTCCATAATTCTCTATTTTCTTTATTTTTTTCCTAGCAGTAACTACCACACATTGCTTATAATGTAAAGTCTTGAAAGTAAAATTAAATGCCACAGAAAATGCTGTACATTTTCTAATGCTTATTGCATGCCTTTAATTTCTTACTAAATTTATGTTGACTTAGGTGTGGGCAAGAGTTCTGTTGCAAGGATGAAAGTTGCCAACTAGTATGAGTGTCTCAGAAATTTCAGGGATGAGGTACGAGATTTAGGAGGCCTAAAGTCGGAAAAAGTTCCAGCATTACCAGATGTTTCCTATAAATGCAAAATGAAACCATAATGTGACTTCTATATAGTCAACACCAATTTCCACTTTAACTCTGCTAAATCATCAGTGGATGATGATAGGTGATCCTGATAATTCTAGCTGTCTGATGTTTTGCCATGAAGTTCTTGCTTTCAGTGGCTTATATTTTGCCAAACACAACCAATTGGAGTACATTTTCTTTCTTTGCTCTAGGTGGTATGTTTTTGTTTTGGTTCTTAGATTTTGAACAGCCAGTTCGGCTGTTTCTGAGAAGAACTGGGGAAAAGAGTCAATAACCCTGCAAGAGCTTGAACTAACATTTTACATGCTCCTTATGTTTACACATAGCAATAGGGAAATACAACTTAGCAAAATGTGTGCTGTGCCCATAAAAAAGCTCTGCTTTGGGCAAATGACAAGTTTCTAAAATATACATATTTTTAAATCAATATATTGTATATTTTCTATTCACATTTTCTATATATTCATTATATATAAAAATAAAATCTGTGTGTGTATATATATATCTGTATTTCTCTGAATTAAAAGATGTTTGCTGAAAATATCACTGGGGGCCCATCTGCACTGAGCATGCTTCATCTCCTCTGAAAAGACTTATAAATACCAGTTATAGCAAGCATACCATTGGGAAAAGATTCATAACTCTGGGTGAATTTTTACTTCAGAAATCACTCTTGACTGGGAAAAACGAACAATTATACTGGGGGAAGAAGGAAAACCTTCTTAGCTCTAAGGAATCTGCTTCCCTGAGTCTCTGCTGCTGCGGTGCACAGTGCACATCCTTGAGCATTCTCACCTGGATTCCACTCCTGTTGTCCCGACCTGCTGGATTTTGCCAGCCCACATCACAGAGAGCCACTGCACAACAGTAAAAGCTGATTTCATTATTCCTCTCTTGGAAAGAGGGAACCCAGCACCAAATTATTGTAACAGAAATCAGCCCACATTGCTAAACTAAAACTTAACACCCCAAGTGCACTACATGCTTCTCTGAAAAAATCAGAGTAAGATTCACCTCAAGAACCATGGACTGAATCCACAGTTGATGTTATGTCTGTTTTGTGCCTATGACTGATGCACCAATCTCAGGGATCAAACCTTCACAGGGCAGCTGGTTTGTGTAAGTGTTAACAGCTGCTTCTTGAATTCATCTAGTGGAAGCCTGGGCTGTGTAACTAAATGTCTACCGACTGTCCTTTGTGGACCTACTAAATGGAAATTGATGTGGTAAAATAATTACCTTTTTCTAGGAAATTTTGAAAATGCTAGAATACTGTACTGTCTGTAAGACTGAGTATTCCAAGATAGGAAATATTAAAATTAAGGTGGTTCCTTATAAACTGTCACTTACAAAAAGATGCGCTGGACTGGTGAGCTCTGTGTTATCTGTGTTATTTTGAAGAGTCTCCCTGCAAGTGGGTTTGATGTGGAGGACATGGGCAATAACAATTACCACCTGAAAGCCTGTAACTGCATGAACACATGACAGTTGTCTAAATCAATCACTCTTATGGAGAAAAATCACTGGAGATTAGCACATGGCTGCGATGAGGACAGAGGAAACTCATTTAATCTAGGTCTCTGGGAAGACAGGAGTGAGTGATTCAGCTCATGTCCCTTTTAAGGAGTCATAGCTGAGGCTGGAAGTGACAGGTCTGAAGGAGGTCATCTGGTCCAAGCTCTCTACCCAAGCAAGGCCACCTGGAGATAGTTGCCTGGAACTATGTGTAGAGGTTTTTTAATGTCAATGTCTCTGAGCTAGAGACTCCACCCTCCCTAGGCAAACTGTGTCCGTGCTTGGTTACCCTCACAGCCAAGAAATGTTTCTCTTTGCTCAGAGGGAATTTCTCACCTCTGGGTTTGTGCCCCTTGCCTCCAGTCCTGTCACTGGAATGAATGGGCATCACTGGAATGAACCTGGCTCTGTTCCCTGCATGCCCTTTCTTCAGGGACTTAGGCACATTCATAACATCCCCTGATCTCTTCTCCAGGCCTTCCATTCTCCAAGCCAAACAGTCCCAGCTCTCTCAAGCTTCCCCCACAGGAAGAATGCTCCAGACCATTCACCATCTCCATGGCCACTCACTGGACTCTTCCAGGATGTCCATGCTTGTACTGGGGAGTCCTGCACACTCCATGTGTGGATCTCATCCTCAACCTTCTGGCAACACTAAGATTAATTTTGAGATTGTATCTTATGTGTCATAATCAGGGTGTGCAAATGACATCTCTAACTTCCAGGCTACAGTCCCAATTTTTCTTTCTCCTATAATCCTTATTCTTCTTTTTCCCATCAAAACTTTGAAAGTATCTTTCTAAAAGTACATCGTATTTGTAGGCACAATTAATAAAATATATGTACTGGAAATACAATCGCAGTTTTGGATTTAACTCTTAAAAATTCAATAACCCAAAGTCATAAAGTACGTGTAAATATTTCATTACACACATTTAATTGGACTAGGAATGTGCTTTTCTCTGATGTAGATTTATGAAATTGGCTGCAAAAAGGGATAGGGATGCTACTTGACTCTTCTTTCTATTTTATGGTGAAGTATAAATCATTGTCAGTATTTTAATATATTGAATATTATTAATGTTTAACTAGTGTCTATAAATTTTTTATTAGAACTTTTCTTTGAATAATTGCTTCAAATTAAATTGAAATTCTTTTTTTTTTTTTAATACGACAATACTACCGACATTTACATTTCTCAGAATGTTCTTGAAAGGGAAATTAAGAGCAGAGAGATATACTGAAGATTTAGTATTCACTGACATAGTGGAAGCATTACCAAAGAAACTTGGGTTTCAAAGAGTCAGTGTTAAAGCCTTTCTATATTTTATATGGAACAGATTCCTAAAAAAAAGAAAAAAAAAAAAAAAAAAAACCAAAGCAAAACAAACTACCCAGCAAATACAGAATAAATTACTTCAGCACACACCATATTGAGCATATTGCCTGGTGGAGAATTCCAGTTCTGAACATCATCAGTATAGAGGCAACCCTCTCACACAAGTCTGCAAAGGCAGGCTGCCGCAGGCAGATGGAAAGGAAACAGCTCTGGAAGAGGGGCACTGGCCAGCGGCGCGTCCAGAGCTGCTCACAGGGCCCTCCCCCCTCCCTCCCTCCCCACACCCTGTGCCAGACTTTGCTGCTGAGCCGTGTGCCCTGTGCCGGGCTCTGGCATTTCACCTCGAGATGTCTGTGCTGGGGAGCGCTGGGGTTCTTGCTCCCTCTGAAACCTGGGGAGCGGGGCTAGCACAGGAGCTCCTTCATCAGCTGCTTCCACTTTAATCAAACCTTCCTTATGCACCTGGACAGCAGCTGCTTACCCTAGCTGGCCTCTGGTAAGCTCACAAGTGCTAAGATAAACTCATCAGTTACCTTAAGTGGGTGAAGTGGTAAACGGAACTCTTGGATTGAGCATTAGTAACTTCTTGTAATCCCAACATTTTCTCACTGCAGCCGCTGCCTAGGATTGAGTTTTTCTTAACAGCTTCCTTGAAGTCAAAACATCAGCTGATAATGATTTTTGTTACTAAGAGATGGATAAAATTAAAGTTACAGGCTTAACTATCAACACAGCAGGATTCCACAGTTCAAGTCACACTTTGCTGCTGAGTCCAGCCCTTCCCTGTGTTAACTGAGGCAGCTGCAGGGACCCTGAGTGGTTTCACAGCACGCGTCAGCACTGCCCACTGCAGGGACGCTCGGTACCTGAACTACTTTTAAATAAAAATATAGGTTGGAGAAACCACACTACTGCCTTATAAGAGTGTTTCACATTAATTTTACTCAAGACTACTGATGTAAAGCACAGGGCTACTCAACCAGTTTGCTTCCAGGACTCGGCCCCTCTCATTTACAGCTCATCTTCGATGTTTTTTTTGCCACACAAGAATATGGCCCTGGGGACCCACATTTACAGAGCACCATCTCTTGCTCTCTCTCCTAGGTGTGAAGGACGTATTAACAGGCTGGACCTGTGGCCCTAGGGACAGAGGTGGGGACTTGCTGCTGGGTGACTGGGGAGGGCCCTACCCTGAAACCAGCCCCAGGGCAGGCCAGGCCATCGTGGGGATGAAACTCCTGAAATGTTGTGTGCTTGTTGGTTTTTTTGTGGTTTTTTTTTGTTTAAAGTCACAGAAAGCTGACAGGGCTGCAGTGTGTCCCATCAATCAGAGGACCACACAGTGTCTGTATTAAACATCCCACCAAGTCTCACAGCAAGAATGAAATTCCCAGTGACACAAGATAAGAAAATATTCAGCAGGCTTTCCTAAACAATTTATGTGTTACAGGACTGAAAGGTCAGTGAGCAAAAATTGTGTTTTATCTTCCCTGCATATATATTGCTTGATGATTAGATCAAAAATGTTACAAATACAGTTGCAAGTGAAAAATATGACTATGCATAGTCAGAGATGGGAAAATGAGAGGGTTATACTGCTCATTTCAGTCCCTGAACAACAGATTCAGAGAATGCTAGTGTATTGCTAGGGAGAGCAGCTTTCTGTCTCTTACAGCTGTTTTCAATCTTTTGCCTTGCCATACCTGCAAACCTTGTGTAAAATTACTAGCAAAATACATATTTTATCAATTCCTGGCCACCTCCAGTGCAAAGATGCATTAATAGCTAGCTCATTCTTCAACTGGCAATATTAGACAATTGCAAATGAGTCACATTTTCATCCTATTAACTGCTAAGGGGCTTGATCTTGTCTTCAAATACTTGCAGGGATGGGAGGGCCTCAGTAGACCTGATAAGTCTGCTTGGGTGGTTAGAGCTGAAAACTCTGAAGATCATGTTTCCTGTTAAATGGGGTGGATGTATGTTGGATTTTCTGGAAAAAGAAATCATCAAAGGAAAGGGGAAAGACCAAATTCAGACCTTCTGTGTAGGGACTGTGCCTTGTTTCAGCTGAATCAAGGCAGAAGTTTTTAGCAATGAAGTTTCTTTTAAGTTGAATTTAAGAATAGGTTTTTTTTCAGTAAAAAGAAATTAAAAACAAGAACAAATTTTTAATGCACAGGACAGGCAATAGGGCACAAGGCATTTCTGGGCTTTTTGCCCAGATCTGTCATTGACTTCTTGATTATATCTTGTGGGTCTGTTTTATGTTTTGAAGGTAAAAAAATTAATTCAGTAACGCAAATGTTAAGAAAAAGGAGAGGTTTGATTCACTGCAGTGTGATCTGCAGGGTCATGTTGCAGGCTGGGTTAAGAGACCTTCAGTATATTTCAGTCCTTATCTATATCAATTTTGCCTTTTTTCTTTATTATGTACTGGCCCCAAATCTATTTTCTTCAGGGCCAATGCTCTCTCTGGTTGTATGGGTACAGCAAAGTAGCCATGCAGGACAGAGACATCTGTGCTAGCTTTAGAGTGCATGTCTCATTACAGAGGACACTCCTATAGGCTTCTCTTGAGGTGCTGAAGGGCCATGCTGAGCTGCTGGAGACAGTTTTAGTGTTTGAGTTAGCTCAGAGCCATGATGCAATATTCAGCATAGATGTGGGAATTTTATACAGGATGGTGTAAACAGAGCACTCCATTCTCCAGGGGGACACAGGAAGGGCTGCTTACACTTTACTGATCCTTGTCACAACCCACTCCTCTTGGTGAATTTGGGGAATGGGCTCTGTAGATACACAGGTGTGCACACAGGCAGTGTCAACAGAAAAGAGCAAGAGGAAGGGTTTGGAGAGAGAGTGAGTGTGGGGGTCTCACAAAAGGTGATGAGCTCTGGAGACTTGTGTTCCTCTTGAATCTGAGGTAGCTGATAAACTCATCAAGAGCCTTGCACATTGTCCAAGGCCATCACCTTGGCATGGCAAGAGCATCAGCACCGGGCTTTGTAACTCTCACCACAGGCAAGGAGGTGGTGGCTGCCATATGTAGACAGAGCACAGTCTACAGGGGGGACACAAGGGAGGAAGGGACTTCTGAGCACCTTCCTAAAAGCTGCTGGTGCATTACTATGAACCTCTGCTTCTCAGTGAGTATCCAGAGCTGGCTCCCCACTGCTGTTCTTGCTGGGTAGAATGAATGACTGAGAGGGGTAACTGAGTGGGCTGTACCAACAATTTCCTGCTGTTAACAGTGACTGCTTTTTTCTCTTGTTAATATTTTATTAATATTTATTCTCTCATTAATAATTGCGTAACTCATAAAATGTGTTCCAATAAATGTTGGTGGTAATTTGTATTTCCCCCTGACTGGTTCCCTTGTCTGGAAAATTTACCTCCTTCTCCTCCATAGCTGGAGATCAATGCAGACAAGCAGACAGTGAAAAGAAGATTTCATACTGTCCTGTAGGGAACTGGGAAGGCAGGGATGACACTCTGGACCAGGAGGCAGGAGAGAGGAAAGGTTTTACAGGGGCAGAGAAGGAGAGGCCAGAAACACACCCCAGGGATGAGCCCACTGACTTGACCTACAGGTGACTCATAACATCTAGGTACTGATAGAAATATAATACATACATCAACAATAATGGTGGCATTAAATTACCAAACTCCTTAGAGAGATGGTACTACAGGCTGTTCTGCCTCTTTCATTTGGTCCTTTAAGCATGCATAAGTAGACAGTCATGTAAAGATTGCTAAGAATCCCTGTTCACAGCTGACTTTTTGCAGAGACTGATTTTTAGATGGTGTTTAATTTTTGGAAACAGAACACTTCAGTCCACAGAATTTTTATCTCACTTAAGAGATCTAAAAGGCTCGTGAATGTACAGTAAAATCTTTGCCTTTATATTCTTCAGCCCCATTGCTAAGAGCTATATGAGTTACAAACTGTTCATATAAAATTTCACATTTTTCTTCACTAAAACCCCAACAGGAAGAAAAAAAATCTGCTGACATTGATTAAGATTTTGAAAAAGCTCCTATGGATTTTGGCCACACCAGGCCAAACTATAAACACTTCCCAGTTTATATTCTGGGAACATTATCACAGTTTCATTTCCACAACAAAAAGGCTCCATTTTTTCTTCAAGGTTTGGCCTTTAACCCTGTCCTTGGTGCTCTGCATTAGAAATGAACTTGTGTTGTCAGCCCCTCTATTAGCACTCACTTATCAAGGATGCCAAGGAAAAGTAAAAGAAAAGGACAAGTGTCTAATAGGTTGCTATAGTTTCTTTTGTGCTCTCAAAATTTGTAGGCTTCAGGCATTTAAAAATGTAATTAACATTTGTACATATGATAAGTTTTCAAAATGGGTGAAGTTTTCACACTTGAATTTTAACAATTTCCATTGTCTGTTACCAGTAAATTTCAATGGCTGGTCATTTTTAATCTACAGATTTTTATCAGGCTATAATGCTGATAGGTTGTACTGAGCAGACTATGCCAGGCTGGGTGGGAAGGTAGGAAGGCATTGCAGAGGAATCCAAACAGTCTGGATTCATGGGCCAAGACCAACTGCATGAGGTTCAACACGTGCTGGGTCCTGCACTTGGGTCACAGCAACCCCACGCAGCACTGCAGGCTGGGAACAGTGCCTGGAAAGCTGCCCTTGGGAAAGGACCTGGGGGTGCTGGTCAGCAGTGACTGAACATGAGCCAGGGTGTGCCCAGGTGGCCAGGAAGGCCAATGGCATCCTGGCCTGGATCAGATACAGTGTGGCCAGGGCAGGGATTGTCCTCCTGTACTCAGCATTGGTGAGGCTGTACCTCAAATCCTGTGTCCAGTTCTGGGCCCCTCACTTGTAGAAGTGAAGCGATACGCAGAATAAATAGATCCACAACCTGGTGTAGTTATGAAGTGGGTATGTATGTAAGTGCCCGGCACAAGTGAGATTATTCTCGGAAAAAACTTGTGCCCCGATCTGCAGTTTCACCCACATTTTTATTTACAAAGGTGTTCCATATGCAGTACATTGCACAACTTTCTCATGCATATTCAATCCCTGGCCCCGCCTGTCCTCGCTTTGTATGCTAAATAGGTCCACGCCCTCCTGGGCATGCGTGGTTTGCTTTGGTGGTCGCGTGGGGGTCTCTGAGGCTGAAGATTTTTGGTCTTCCTCATGATTGAACTTTTGAACTTTTGTCCCTTGCGCGTGCGCTTTAGGTCTTTTGGTGCTTATCGGAGCCTGTCCGTCAGTGCTAATAGCTACGGAGTCAGAGGGGCTCCCTTATCTAGGTTGTTTGTGTCCTCAGGTATTGTTCTTTATGCAAGGAGCTTCAGAAATTTGCATTTCCTATGCCCTTTGTACTATGACAGGTTTCTTTAAGTAAAAGGTTAACTTATTTTGTTAATTTTAAAATTTCTGTTTCAGAAGGACATTGAGGGGCTGGAGTGTGTCCAGGGAAGGGCCACAGAGCAGGGAAGGGTCTGGAGCACAACTCGGGTGAGGAGCAGCTGAGGGAGCTGGGGGTGTTTGGCCTGGAGAAAAGGAGGCCCAGGGGAGACCTTGTCACTCCCTCCAACACCCTAAAAGGAGGCTGCAGCCAGTGGGGTTGGTCTCTTCCCCCAGGTAACAGTGACAGGGTGAGAGGATACAGTCTCAAACTGTGCCAGGGGAGATACAGGTTGGATATCAGGGTGAATTTCTTTAAGAAACAAGTTGTTAAACATTGGAACAGGATGCCCTGGGAGGTGGTGGACTCACCATCCTTGGAGGTGTTCAAGAAATGACTGGATGTGACATTTAGTGCCATGATGTAGTCAATAAGGTGGTGATTGCTCAAAGTTTGGACTCCATAATCTCAGAGGTCTTTTCCAACCTAAATAATTATGTGATTTTACAGGCACAGAACAGGAAATAACCATTTAAATGTTCAGTGTAAAATAAAAGGTATTTTCCCTCCAAAGTGAAAGAAAATAATTTCAATTATTGCAGGCTGGTAGGTGGGAGGCATCTTGCTAATATTACATATTGCTAATTCTTTTTCCTTTCACTGCCATTTTATACAGTCATTTAGTCACAAGCTATGAAAATGTGTGAATAATCCATTTCTGCTATGCCAACTTAACACTGCTCCATAAGCAAATCAAATATGATCTTGGCAACATCTGAAAGTACAGCAAAATTAATGCAGTGGAGAATGGAGAGACCATGCAGCCAGAGATTTCACATGACAGTGTTCTTCCTCTGAAGTACCCCTGTTAAACTCCAGAACAGCCTAATTATTAATGGAAATATCATTTTACAGTTGTCCTACAAGGAGTCCAGAGGTTTTAGCGTTGCCCAGTTTAAAGCACTGTGGTATCTGCAGCACAAAACTGTGTATCATGGGTGACAGCCTGGCTGGCAAGCTCACCAGCAAATACAATAACTACTGCATTAGCACCCAGTGACAGCATTTGCAGGTCAGAGCAAGGTAACACAGCACCAGGAAACCTGCACTTTGTGTGTTCTGTGGTACCAACTGAACTTCTCTCTCTGAGGCTGGCAGGGTGATGCCTAAGAAAGGTGCTGAAATGCAGTTAAGGCTTAGTCTCCAGGAGGGCATTATACCAGTCTGAGCAATGAGGTTTAGAAAAAGACAGAATTAAGTCAGTACTACTGAATTTTGTTGTCTCTTTAAAGATTGGTGCCCAAGAGAAAGAAAAAAATGCTGTAACAGAGAATTTGGAAGTAAACACCTCAGCATTTTAATAGCTGCAAAAGCCATTTTTGCTAGAATGTCATGAACATTATTGCTGTAAGATAAAGTGAAGGACAGTCCTATAAACAATACATAAAAAGACAAAGACACTCCTTGCAACACTGCTTATTTCAGGGCTAAAATGCTGCCTACAAGTTACTATTGCCCTATTTTAATGTTCCCAGCTGGCTTCTGCAGGGAAATGCTTACTTTTTCTCCTGAAGGAATGAGACTATACCTTCACCTAATACAATTCATTAGGGAACACAGAAGAACTATCTCCCTGTTACCTTTTTGCTCCCCATCTCCCTGGATGGTGAGACAAAGGTATACTAATTACAGATCACTAGCAGTGATATGAGAATTTCTGGAAAAAACTGTAAATAAATCAATGTTTAATCAAAGGGATGTAATAAATTCAGTTGAGAAGCCTCATTCCATTGCATCTCTCCATGGTCTCTCTAAAGGATGTCTAGTATATCTGCTGGTGGCAGGTATGACCATCACAACAGCATTAAAGACATTCATCTGCCTGCTCATATCAGAGATAGGATGAAGAAACAGAACCCAGAATATTTATTCCTCCCTAAATGAGACCTGGAAAGAAAGGACAATGAAATAAAGAGCTTGGGAGTCAAAAAAAAAAAAAAAGAAAAGAAGGCGGTGGTGGGAGGAGAGGGATGAAGAATGGGCTGTAGCTTGTGACAGGGTAAATTCTGAGAGGTTCTTGGAGGCACAGATTATCCAAGGCATTCAAAAGGGTTACAGATTTGGACTCATGAAGTGGGTTACATGATTCAGATTGGATGAAGACATGGTTAGAAGAGAAGGTGAAGATGAGTTTAGCAAATTTGTTTCAGAATCAGCAAAAGGATTATTAGAAATGAGGGCAGAAAAAGATAAGTATTTTGACAACAAAGATAAATTGTCATGAATAGGCTTGGTAATGCTACATAGAATAAAATAATTACATTTAATAAATGAGTAGATGGAGAGATAGAGAGAATGAGAAATCAAACTTAACAGTAAGGCTACAAGATAAGGAGGACAGTCAAATTCTGAACAAACAGAAAAGGGACAAAATAACACCCTGGGGACAGCTAAAAAGAATCTCATGTGGAGAGAGTTTGAAATGGCAAGGTAACACCAAAGAAGCTATGTCAGAGACAAAAATTCTCAACAGAAGGAAAAAAAGAGTTGTAAGCAAGAGAAATGGCTGGGGAGGATGAGGTGGTCAAAATAGAGACTAAAAGGCAAAAGGAGGAGGACTGAGGGTGAAAACTTGAACAGATGGTGGACAGGGATCTACCAGAGGAGGTGCTGAAGAGAACAGTGTTCGATATTAAAGTAAAAAGCAGAGAGCAGAGCTCACCAAAAGATAAGATGGAAAGGAAGAAGACGTGGAGAAGTGCCAGTGGTCCTGGAGACTGCACTAAGGGGCATCCCAACTGAAAGATGCCCTCCAGCTTGGCTAGGAAAGAGCATATGTGAAGGGGGTCTCCATGGATAATGAAACTAGATAAAACAGAAAGTCTGACAAATACATGACAGGAATGAATATTTGGAAGTCTAATTGGGTGTGAGAAAAGCCCAGTGGGGATGTGCAACCATGGTTCCAAGCTGCCTGAAAAAGCCAGAGAAGGGAAGCAGGGCAGCAGATGAACTGTTCAGGAATAAAAGAACAAAGGGCATTGGACCTTTGTCAAACAAGAACTAGAGAGGAAACACCAAAGAAATCTTACCCTCCAAGGCAGAAAAAGAAAGACAAATTGGGATTTAATTGAGAGTAAACAGAGGAGGTAGGAAAATCAAAGTAGTTTTAATTGTCTAAAGGAAGACTTTGCTTTTTAATACTAGCAAAGGATTGCACACTTTGAAATTGTCACTTACAACTGCAAGATCCCGAAGTTTCAATAGATGTAGACCTGTAGACCCATATATTAAACTGATGCTATAGTTGACCTTGTTTTCTGAAGGAGAAACAAGAGATTAATTTATATGGAAGCTTTCCAGCCACTAAAAGCACAATCAAGTGAGACAAAATATCATAAAATCTGCCTCAGTTATGGGGCAATCTAGCCATTAGCACTGGGGTGAAAATATTTTGGAGAATGATTAGGCTTGAATAGATTTATAGCCCCAGGAATTGCAGAATAAAACTCTATGGGAACCCCATTTTCAGGCTTTCTTTTTCTAAGGAGAGTACAGAACTACTGGGGCCATAGAAGCCAAGAATCAATGCAGGCTGGTTTTGCTCAGTAACTAGAAGATTGACTTACCTGGCATGGGTTGGATGGAGAACTTGTGCCTAGATTATAATTTTAGGAAGTTAGCACTTGGTTTTCAGTTATTAAATGATCATGACAAAGAAGCCTAACCCAATTTCCAAGCTACTTGTGGCTTATAAAGCAGTTGACATTGCTCAGAAGGGCTGCTGATGAGACAAGTTCTACTTGCACATGGGCACCAACTATGTTATGCCCTGGTTCCATGGCAAGGTGATAACGATGCAGGGTGCTGTGCTTGTACTTGGGTGCTATGCCTGTACTGCCATGGAGGCTGCAGGCCCCTGACAGCTGCAGCTGATGTCTTGGAGAGGGTAGCTGGAACAGAGGCTAGACAGAGTTAAAAGACTAAAGTAGGTATTTATTAAAAGGCCTTCAAAGGCACACCTTGGGCAGTGCAAAGCCTTGCAGAGGCTATACCCAAGATAGACAATAGTCACAAGTTTCTCAGACAGATATAAGTTTAGTCTATTTGCATATCAGAGGTTAATTGTCCAATTAATTATAGCTTCAGGTAATGAAGTCATATTTGCCTGGTTTGCTTCCCCCCCAATTCACTTCTGTTTAAACTTCTCGGGGCCTGAGGCCAATGGTGTGACCTTGGTTCCCAGGCCCAGAAGGATTGCTTAGTCTGACCAAAATGTGAGGAAAGCTACCCAGCATTCTATCTAGAGTTCAGAGTTATACGCTAATGCAGTACAGAATCTGAAAAATGTAAAGGCTAAAAACCTAAGGCATCACAGTGAGTTTGCCTCAAATATCCACCACTGCAGTGCCAGCAGCTGCTGTTGGCCACCCCTCCCATGGTTTGCAGGGAGTGTTAGCAGGGCTGACAGCATTGCTCCAGGTGAGTACAGAACCTGACCCACGGTAAGCCACTGATTAAGGCTGTTATGTCTTTATCTGAAATTTAAAAGTGAATTTATGTATCCAGCATGGAAAATGTGAGAGCACATCCCCCATAACCAACCAGAAACATATCCTTGCAAACTACACCTAACTCCCCTGCCACAGGACAAGACAAAGAAATTATAAAACCAGCTTTATAAATATATTGTTCTCTTTTGTTTGGGTTGAAGAGTACCAAATAATAAATCACATGAGAATAAAAAATGCTTTTAAAAAAAAATCCACCTGCTTAAGTATGCTATAGCATAATTAAGTTCATTTAACAGGGCAGTCACTTGCCTCTTCTACCTAGCCTCTTGCAGGCTGATCTTGTTAAAGATGTTAAACAATACATTTTTAAGAAGCAATCACTCTTCAAATCACTCAAACAAAAAGATTGAATTTTATCTGCTTTGAAAATTAATATTTTTTAGAAATACAAAATCAGCAATACAGTAGTCAGCTTTCTATTTTGAAACAGCATGACAGGAGGAGGCTTTCAGGTTGTTGTTTTTTTGGGGTTTTTTTTGTTTTTTTGTTTGTTTTTTTTTTTTCAAAAATTAAATATTAGTTATGGTTTAAGTAGAGAAACAGCCTAGCCTTGTTAGGAAGCTGGGTTGACAAAAACTTCAGAGATTCTATACAAATCTCTGCATTAATACATCCAATGATTACTGTGTGTAAATTTGTCACAACTCAGATCAACTTATATCTATTAAGAGGCAAGAACTTTTGCAAAACTTCTAGTCAGAAGAAGACCCAGAATCTGTTTCCAGAAAAAGTGCAGTTTCTCTCAATTGCACCAATCTGTCCTAGAGGGAAATACAGAGAGATAATTTCCCTACTCTTGTCTCTTATATAGATGTTGATAGAACTTCTACTTTGCTTTTCAAATCCTCACTCTGAGAAGTGTAAAGGAAATATAAGAGGATGACAAAATCTGTCAGATGAGATTTGCCACAAAATTCTTGAAAGCCAAAAGCATGCATGATTGATGAAAAGGCTTGGCATCCTGAGATTCATCAGAAATTTAGAGAGCATGCACTGCATTCTACTCACAAACCTGCAGTTTTCCCCATGATTCAAAAACCAGTCATCTCAGCTGAAAAATATCCTGGGCACCACAAACCTGGGACAAATCCAGGTTGGATTTTAATGACTGAAATTCATTAAAAATGGGTGGCTAGTAAAAAAACAGCTGTGGTCCAATTGCAAGTCCCTGTGAGTTCATTCCTGCATGGAAAAGCCAACACAGCCTTTGACCAATGGTGATTGATGGTGGATCTCCAGGAGCCAAGAACCACACAGGTACAAACCTGCAAGGTTTTCTCATGCATGATGTTACTGGGGCACCTGTACTGGTGGCACATGGTAACTTTCAGTTTTAAATTTTTCATTGTATTTGTTCTACAAATCATCATAGGATTTTGATCAACTTCCTTTAGGTACCAGCTAAGTGACAAAACTCTGTACATGATCATGCAAATGAGGAGAATTAAACGTAGGGAGACCAAATGGAACTCAGGATTCTGAGATTTACATTTCATTTATTTTAAAACTGCTAAAACTCCACTTAAGTCAAATTATACACCTTAAAAAATTAGGATATACCTATTTTTAACATAATAATCTTTGTGGAACCTACACATTTTTACTTTGTGCATATAATTTCTTTCCTATTACAAACCCTTTCTTCAGCCTGACCTGACCTGTCTGGCTTTAAGAGCTGTCCCAGGGAGGTTTCAGTCTGAAAGGTGGCATTGGAGGTCCCCTCCACACCCCCACCTGAGGACTGGAGATGTGTCCCCAGTGCAATCCTCCCCAGAGCCTCCCTGAGGAGAGAGGAGAAAGAGAGCATAGCTTGAGTGCCACAGGCAGACAGGAACTACAACACTCCTCACATGCCTCAAGGACGCTGCAGAGATGGGTGAAGGACCGGGAGAGTGGATATCCCATGGATACTGCCATCCAAGGATCCTGATGCTGTTGCTCAGTGGATAAACTCAGTGTCACTTGTCCTACTGTATTTGGTTTTGTTGCCCATCACAACCAGACCACTGTGCCGGTTCTGTTATGCTGACGGAGCCCTCCAGTGGAGGACAGCAAACACCAGACAAACATTTTCTGCAGAGCCAGGCCAAGTGACTTTCCACAGAGCTGACCCTCAGGCTTGTACAGCTGACCCTGCTGACCAGTGGTGTGGGCTTTTCCCTCCACCCCTGGCTGGTCACAGACTCCAGACACAGAAACACTCTGTACTCACCAGCCTTGGGATCTGGGGCTTCAGGGAGCTGAGGTTCCTTACAGAGAATGGCGGCACTGGGTTATTGGCACTGCAGAGCTGGGAGCAAGGTGAGTTATTCCCATGAAGGCACAGGGTAAAACTGGAAGAGTGCAATGGGCAAAGAAGGGGTGTGTGCACAGAACAGTATGACAGGGGATGGGTGAAGTTTGCCAAGCTGTCAGCAGCAGGGGGAGTTGGCATGTAAGGACACCATGAGTTGAAGATCTGTTGTGCTGTACAGCCCCTCACTGACCAAAGAAGTTTTAAAACCAACTTTGTCCTACTATGCAAGGATTTAAAGCATAAGCTCTGACACTAATCCCAAACATTATCCTAATCTTCAATTAAATAGCTGCCATTTTATTTCAACTCTACATGGATTTTCTGAATTTCTTTCATCAGGAATGGCTAAAACAGTTCAGATACCCCTGGCATCAGTCTGGCATATGTAGTGTATACTGAGACTTCTTCTTTATCCAGATTTATTCTGGTGCAATACTGACATAATAGAGTCATAAGTCTCCAGCCTCTGTATTTGAGTCACCAGACCTTAGCTTGAGTATAGAAAAAAAATAAATCAGTGTATCTGTTACATATTTCTTGTCTTTCTTATCTCTAGAGGCAAAATCATTTTGGATAGTTGTCCTAAGAAGGAGCAGAAAGACCATATGTTTTCAACTTTTGTGATATTTGTTGCTTATTGGATCAGAAGATTACATAGTAATCCAAAAGAAACCACCCACCCCAAAAAAAAACCCCAATAATAATATCCAAATGTTATAGCTGTCTGAAGAAAAAACATCTTCAGTGAAGACTTTGCAATGAATTAGGAGGTGATAGAGAGGTTAATTTGGATGTAATTATTAAAGTTATTTGACTTCTGACTGGGAGCAGCACTACTGAAGAAAGCATGTTAAACCTCTCTGATGGGACTTTATCTCAATCACTAGCAAAGGTCCTGTAAAAAAGCTATAGCAGGGGTCCAGAGTTCCCAGGGAGCAGGGCCAGTGAGCAGCTGATGCAGGCACTGCACACATGCAGCCTTCAGCACACAGCCCAGGAGGGTGCTGAGCTGTTGCTCTGCCTCTGCTCTCCCATCGTCACTGCTCTTTGCCCAAAAGAAGGCTCATGGAGCTGACTTCCTGCCTCCCTCCAGCCCCAAACTTCACAGTTTTCTCCTGATTTCCAAAAGGATATGTAAGTATAACCTTGGATAAGAACTTGTTTCCTAAATCTAAGCTCTATGAAAAACAGTTAGATGCTTAGTGAAAACATTATTTCTCTTCATTCCTATTCAAGTTGCAAAATAACAGCGCACACAATGACAAGGGCTCCCTCCTTCCCCCTGAACAAACATTCACTGACACTCCAGTGGCTGTGGTTAAACTGATAAGTGAGCTGCAAGTACAAACTGCTGGCACAAAGGGGCTCGGGGCCAGGCATGTGTTTCTCACAGCTGTTACCTAGCAAACATGAAATTTACTGTTTGAAAAGACACTTCCTTTTTTTGAAATTGTTGCTAGCTTTGAGAAAAAATAACACATTTCAAGCGTTCTTTGCACGTTGTAAGGGAGCACAAACAACAATGGTAAGATTGCAAACAACATTTAAGAGATTCTTTGCCAGTCACCTTTAAAAACCTGCTATTTTCTTTAAAAGGATTCTGCTGCATATTTTTAAACTTTAAATCCTGTATATCTCAGGCCTTCTCAGTTCTTTGTTTCTGCTAGGTGCAGAGAAGTATGTTAGCAAAGTAATACGTCAGGGATGTGATGTGACATACTACTTCAGCACAGTTTTAGGAATCATCTGGGCTGAAGTCAGATATTAGTTTATGTTCAATTATCATTTAAAAGATGTGTTACACTCTTTTGGGAAAATGAGGGGGAAAAAACAAGATACAAAACAATGCTATGGGAAGTAAACTGTAGAGACATATACTTTTTCATAAAGAGACACTAAAAAATATACTAAAGGGCCCAAAAATATGGAAGTTCTCTTTTGTACTCATGTCTTTTCTGATAGATGTTCAAACCAAGATCTACTTGAGGAAAATACAGCTGCTATGATAACAGTCCTTTTCTAGACTGAACTATCATCCTCATCTACATTTTCATTGCCTGTCACACAGATCTCTTCCCAAGATGTACATCTGCACCCAGCACTATCAGTGGTAATGCCTCTCTAAACTTTCTAAATGAACCTTTATGTGATCATCCATGATGCATTTATCTTCACATTTTTTAATCTAAAAGTTGGCCATCCAGTCCAAACCAGCTGTCCAGAGAACTTCTCCAGTCAGTGGAGGGAGACAAGTGTCCTCACAAGGCAAAGATTCACACCTCAAGAAGTGTGTTTGGCACCAGTAAGAGGAACTGCCTTCTGGATGAACCTGTGTCAGCTCACCAAATGTGGAGACAGCTAGGTGAGACAAGCTTAGCCTCTACATGCCAGAACATGGGTGAGATAAAGCTCTCCACAAATGTAACCTCGCACTGGGACTGCTGGAAGGCTCAGATTCACTCCATCTTTATTTAGGTAAACATCCAAGGTACCTATGGGAAAAGTCATTTCCCAGAGGGGCTTTCTATAAAGACTGGAGAATGACAGGCACATCCTGAGAGTGAGCCATACCACAGCACCGCACAAAAGAATGTGAGAAAAACACTCAAATTCTATCCAGGCCACCAAACACCTGCTGGGAGACCACTGCCAAACCAAGTGTGACCCCATTTCAGGAAAGTGGACAAAGGGTTAGCATGTGTGATGAATCCCAGCCTAAACTCCACTAAACTGGATTTTTACATGTAATGTACAGCACTAAATATATTGTCATAGCTTGACATAAGATAAACAATACCTAACTAAGTATAAGGCGAGTTCATAATTGCCTGAAATGGTAGCTCTTAGAGACTTTTTTTTATAGCAGAGGAAACCAAATGTTGATTTTATGGAAGCAATAAACTGTTTTAAAAACCATAGTACAATAGGATTTCAGATGTTCAAACAGATTTTGCTAAGTCATCTGTCTATGGCCAAGGAGAAAACCTGCCCTTAATGACCATGTTTCTGCTTATTTTTAACTGGCAACTTAAAAACATCAATCAGCATGAAGTATTGGATCCAAGGGGCCACCTGCTATGTTTATTAATTAATTTCAGTACAAAGCCATTTAGCTTTGGTTTTTGACATTGAGGTCTATGCACCATATTCCCTGATAATTCTGCCTCACACTAGTGTGGTGCATTAAGATATGCACAGAGCTTGTGTCAGGCCAAAGTCACTGACGTGTTTCTGTTCCAAAGCATCAAAGTCAAGAGTCCAAATGAGTCTCCAGACTAGCACAGCAGGAGTCTGGCTAACCCATGAAGTCCAGTTGCTATGGGTTAGCATTCTTGTCCACCCCACACACTGCTCAGCTGTAATACCACTCTCAGCTGAATGCAAAAAATACCCTTTTTTCTCCATTCTTCCCAGGTCCAGCAGCTGCTTGGTTATTTCTGTGTTTACTGGTTTAACTGCTGTTACATCAGTCCTGTTGAATCATAAAAGTCAATGCTGCTGCTAACCTAGGCTGGACTCCAGTGTGCAAAGACCCAAGGCCAGTTTAGTCCACTCCTTCAGCTTCACTCTGCAAATCTCAATAGTTAAAACCAGATATTCACTTCCTCCTTCTCCTTACCAACCTGCCCATACAGTCATGCAGGAAATGCTTTATGCCATATACCTGTTCATTCATTTTCTTTCATTACTAAGAAAACCACAGCATCCCACTGATTGATATTTGAGGAAAACATAAATAAATAATTGTCACTATAGGACACGAAAGAACACAAGCACACACCACTGTTCTCAAGGTGAAGAAAAAAGGGCAGTTTATTTTCTGACTCCAACATTTATAGTTTTCCAAAAGTGACAGCACATTGGAGGGTGACAGTGACACCTCTCCAATGACACTGGTCAAACCAACAGTCCACCACCTCTCTCCTCTTCCATAAAGGAATGCAAAACAATGAGTTATTTACAGAAAGTGTGTGAGAAAGTTCACTACAAGAATGTCAACATCAGAAGGCTTAGAAAATCTTAAAAAACCAGGGTGACAAATAATACATAAGGATAAATTATGAGTATGAACGAAGTAGTGCAATTTATGCAAGTGAATAGGACTAACAGCTACTTTTCTCCCTCCCCACACATGGTGGAAATTTCTGTGCTTCTAAATAATGTTACTATCATTACTATTAATATTACTATAATTAGGTCTCACAGAAATTGACTTCAGGACTCTCTCTGGGTCATTTTGGACATTTTCCCATCACCACTGATTTGCAAGTGCTTTCCTACAGTCTGATTTTTTTTTTCTGTGCTAAGCTAAACTCACTTAGAAAGAACATTAAACCCAAATCTATAACAGCATGTGGTGTTTAACTGCTGGAAACTGAGGATATTATATACAGAAAGTTTACTGGAAAACTCAGAGCTCTGGGATTTCTACATATTAGTTATGACATCTCTAGGAATATTTAAATTTTGAATCAGAACTCAGGTGGGTTTTTGTGACATCAATTTTATCTCCAAAGGAATATTATCACAATAAAGGCAAATGGTACTGGTTTGTTCCTATATAAGAAAGACTTAATTTTTATCAAAAATAATGTTCTGACTTGGTGAACTTCTCTGCTGTGCTGGAAGATAGTACAAAGTCTGTGCAAAACCTTATTCTGGTTATATGTAGAGACCTCAGAATAGGATGTGAGGGGGTGTGTATACATATATGGCTTTCATTCTTGAAACATTACAGTGATAATGGCAAGGAAAAAGTGGGATTGTTGTGCTCCAGTTAGCTTGTTAAATGTTCGCACTAATAGATATAGCTACTAACTGGAAAAAGAGCTCTTGATGTTGAGACTGATATATTGGTTGGAGATAAGCAGGAGTTTTTAGACTGAAACTAGAACAAGCATGGGTACGTAGGCAGGTGATTTCAAGCAAAGTCAATTTATCTCTTTCTTGCAATAGAGGGAGTCACAAGATAGGAAAAATACTGATTTATCACATGTTAAGCCATTTGGATGTGTTTAGCAGCTTTAGTTTTCCAATGACTTGAAGGAGGAATTTGGAGTCTGGCATAATATAAGCATGATCCTACTGATCTGTTTTTGGCTTTCTCTGTGAAATGCTGCCTACAGCAGAGCAAGCTGATAGCCTGGATTTGAAAGGAAATGAGGATTATTTAATTAAGTTCTCTGTCAATCCTTCCCTAATAAGTTTTGAAGCAGATGGCCAGTTGAAAAAAAAGAAAGGTAAATGGGATTGAAGTCTCTGCAGCTGGAAGTTCCTGGAAGATTTTGGAAAAGCCGTAAATGCAAAAGGAAAGAAGGATTAAATATGGCATGGCCAGTGGAGAAGACAAGTGAGCTCAAGTTACCTGCTGTGTTTGGCAGCCCCTCAGCAGCAATATTTAGATTTGAAATTACCGCATGCAGCTTTTTTTTAGATATAACTATTATGGGGAGCATGAAAACTCTTCCAGGAAATGAAAACTGATTCTAAAATACCTAGTATGATCCATGGAATAGTATCCCAGTACACCCAAGGAACTAGCATCCTGGCAGCTCAGAATCAGCCACAGTACATGTTTCCTCTTGCCCTGCCCAAGGGAGAAAACTGAGGACAAACTGGGTCCAAAAAATGGCTTTTAGGAAATGAGGAAGAAACATTTTGAGAAAAGGGGCTGTGAGGGAGGCTAGTGCTCTCCCAGGTAAGGGTAGAGGGAATATGTAGTAACAGAGACACAAATTGATAGGAAATGAGATTTAAGTATTTCTGCATGTGCCTTTTTAATGTGGCTTCCTGCTTATTAAGCATAATCATCATAATACCATATGTAAGTATTTTCACTGACCTGAGCTTTTGCAAATATACACATACATCTATATATAAATCATCTATACATCTACATATTTAGATCAGATTAGCCCCACTTTATCTCAACATCAGGCACATAATATTATTTCTACTAGTAACAAGAAGGGCATTTCAGGGAAAGGAAGAACAAGAGGTAGAAACTGAAAATTCTCTTTTTCTCTCCTAACTGTAAGATGAAATTTGGAGTTGCAATATTTGAATTTGAAACTACTGCTTGTAGTTTTTTTCATATAACTATTACAGTGATCATGAAAGCTCTTCCATCAAATTACAACTGATTCTAAAATACCTTCAGGATCACCAGAGTCAGGAACTCCTTTATGTTTTGCATCACCTCAAAAACAAAACAAGCTTGAAAAATGTTTTGCAATGTAACAGATGAATTTGCAGATCTAGAAGGAAGGGAGACCAGTATGGTAGTACCAATTTATTTTACTGCATTTTTTTATTGCTGTTCATCATATTTTACTTTCTCCTATTGCTTTCATATTGCTGCTATTTCTACTAGACAATGTATATTCAATATACATATCAAAATTTGTTTTCTATATTAATATTTGTTATCATAGTATCACAGAATAAAACTCTGACTAGTAATAGTTGTCAATAGATGATGCTGGAAGCCCTGAAGTAAAGAACTGTAGGGCAGACAGTTTGGAGACCAACCTGCATATAGGAGAAAATGTTCCCTTGTTTTCCTAACACAGGACTAGTGCTTTTATGTAATGATATACTGCAGAAAAATCTATCTAAAAGAGTGGATATTATATACATAAACAAGTTTTTTACATACCTTACTCAGCCCTTGATCTAAGTCTAATCATGAATGCCCTGGGTCAGCCCTTGCATAAGATGCTTCATGTTTTTTTTAAATAATTTTATAAATATTTCCTTCTAATTGTATTGAAGGTTCCACTGCAAGCTTTTGCTGGTGGCTAAATTTGGCAGCCTATTACAGACTAGAGGCAGGCTGCATTCTCATCTCCTTCTACAATCTTGTCCCTTTATTGAGCTTATTTAAGGCTAGAAGGCCAAGTTTACAAACTTAGTCTAGGACAACTTACAGTAGATAAATTCTACCAGACACTTGAATTCCCAAAGATATAAATAAGACTTTTTCCATTGATCTTTTGGGATAGTAGCTGGAGCCATAAAAAACCTGTTTCCTGGCACCCTGGGGCTGCACTTGGCTAATGGTGTATGCTTTCCTCTTGTATCACTTGTCTTACAGTGCTCCTTGCTTAAGCACCACTCAGACCCAACCTCTCAGTTTTCGATCACAGCTTGATTGCTTTTCTCCTTTGCTGACTAGATTCTCATAGCTTACAGGGAGCTGTGATTGAGAAAGCAGTTCAGAACTAGGCCTACCAGAGTATACTTTAGGAACAAATATAATAATCTCCATCACAGTAGAAAAAATTACAATACAGAAAAATTATTATTTTTTTTCGTACTGAAATGACACCAAAACAGCTTATGAACTTTTCAGATATCTGTATTTGAAATTTGAATGCTCTTCCTGAATTATCTGTAAAGATTAGGAAAAAAAATCACAGGTTTTAGGATTGTCAAATAGGAAACGATCTGCCAATCATGTTATATTACCTCCCTTACAAACTAACCAATTTTTGTATGAAAAATAGTTCCAGAGTTCTTTTGACTCAAGTTTCCTATCCTAGAATCACAGTTTTCTCACCTTTGGAAATTTTAATTTTGCAGTTTTCTTGTGAAAAAGTTATCCATGTTTGTCCACATGTCATTGCTGCTAGTTGGCTGAAGTGAATTTTCACCTTCACTGGCATTTACCTCTCTTGCAAAAACCAAACTGCTTTGTTCACCTCTCTGCTTTTGTTTCATGAACTTAAATACAACAATCCTTTTTACTCTCTTGACATGAACAGGTTCCCTGTTCTCCTGACTCTCTCAGTACTCCCAGCTCCCAGCTGAACTGCAAACCTGTTCCTGGCACAACTTCAGCCCACACCATCCAGTTTTCCTCTAGACATTGCATGGTTCAAGGAACAGAGCAGGTCATGGGCACTTCCAGGAGATGCTTTGGGAGGGATCCCAGACTTCTCTTTTAGGTGTGGCACTGGGGAAGAGGCAGAGCATTTTAGCCTTATGAGACATTTACTTTCATATGAAGGCATAGCCACAACATTTCAGACATTAATGACACTTCATTTAGATGCTGAGATATTCTGATTCAGTTGATGATTGCATTTTCTGTTTGCATGAACATACAACATGTATGATACCACATCAACTGACCTTCTGCAGCTGTGGCCTTTAGAAGCTGCTTTGGTTTACACTTCAACTTAACTATAGCTGAACTAATTTCTGATCACTCATTTCAAAGTACTTTTCAATCACCCACCTTTCCAATAAGATCACAACACAAAGTTAGTCTTATATAGTACCATTTCTGATGGGCTCTCTAAATGTTTGACACATGTTCTTTAAAATAACAGGCTCAGAAATATCTAGATTTTAACATTTGTTCTCCAGTCTATTCCAGAATGACAGACACTATAATGAATTGCATCTATGTCTAAATCAAAATTTGAGGGGAAATCTCTGGCAAATTTTGTCTACCCCCTTCAGGAAACTTTCTTGCTTTTAGGAAACTTTTTAGGAATCAGTCATTAAAAAGGACACTAAATTAGTAAATTAGCAAAACTAATTTTTTTCTTTTTTAAGTCTCTCTTACAGGGAATATCCACTTATGGACTTAAGCATTTAGCTATCTGTTCCACTCCAAACTGCCTTTAACATTTCTTCTGAAAATGTGATTTCAAATTATTTATTTCTGAACATTTTATGCTTTACAAAGACGATTGCTATTCACTACGTTCTTGTTCTTCTTGTAACATCTCGTTTCATATTCTGCATTGATTGCTCTTCTTGCTTTAGTGCAAACCCCCTTATAATTACTAAGATAGATAATTCAGTTGCTTTTTACTTTTTCTAGAAAAATTCTCAGACAGACAAGACACTGTCCTTGTTATATCTTCTTTTAATTAATATAAATACATGCTTCTAGCTATGAATGTTTTCCTACTCTTTAACCTATTCATTTTTTTGTCTGTGTACTTTTCAATCAAATTTTGTTTTCTTCCTGGTAAAACCAGATGTCTTTTCCACTCCTTGCAATTTTTCTCGCTTCATCACTCACATAACAGACTCCCAAGAGGCCAGCATCCCTAGTGCTCAGTACTGAGCATAACTGTTTTCTAGAAGACAGATATCCCAAAGTCTTTTTTTTTTCCCACAAAGACAATTCCTGCGACTATGTAATATAATTACAGGAAAGGTAATAATAATAATAATAATAATAATAATAATAATAATAATAATAATAATAATAATAATAATAATAATAATAATAATAATAATAATAGTGATAGTAGCAACAACAAGCTGCAGAAATTACTGCAGATCATCAGATCCAACCAGATCACCAAATCTAACCATGTGGGCTGTGGAAGCAGCAGCAGGAAGTATCAAAGGTGGGAAAAGAACAAGAGGAATGACCTAGGAACAGGAACATAGCACCTGATTTTGGAGACCATCTCTATCCACATGCATGACAAGAAGGTGCTCAGGTTGCTCAAACATGATTTACCTTTAATGAAACAACTGAAATTATTTACCATCTACAATTAAATAATTACCTGGATAGATGAGGGGATAGCAGTGGATAACGTCTCCCTTGACTTCAACAAGGCTTTCTACACTGTCACACACAATGTCCCAACAGGCAAACTCAGGAAGTGTGTACTGGATGAGTGAACAGTGAGGTGGATTGAGAACTGGCTGAACAGCAGATCCCAGAGTGTCACAGTCAGTGGCACATGCTGTAGTTGGACGTCTGTCACTAGTGGTGTTCCCCAAAGTTCAATACTGGGCCCAGTATTGTTTAATTTATTGATTACTTGAATATAGAGTGCCTCTGTGATGGACCAAACTTTGATTGGATGGGCTGGCTGAGCCTGTGACTGATTGTTTCCCAGAGTGGGTTTGTGCCAGCTGAGGGAAAATGCTGATAAGAAGGAGATCCTGCCAGGTGGGGTAATGCTTCTTATATTCCAATCTCTTCCCTCCCAATATCTGACAGTGTAAAACTCCCCCAAGGGAGGAATTGGATCATTCCCACATATATGGGGAATATATACATTGGGATTATATACATATATATGTGAATATATGTAACCCATTGAACACTTTGTTGCATGGTCCCCCACTCCCAAAGGATCAGGATTGCAAGTCTCACTCTGACCATGGACACTGA
The DNA here is from genome assembly GCA_024865655.1 of Emberiza elegans. Classification (NCBI taxonomy): domain Eukaryota; kingdom Metazoa; phylum Chordata; class Aves; order Passeriformes; family Fringillidae; genus Emberiza; species Emberiza elegans. The sequence continues at coordinate 29,714,755 of JALJVW010000175.1, read as the reverse complement.
AATTGCAACTGTTAAGTCTTGTCACTGGATCCATAGGTAGTGATATCTTCCCTCTCCACTATCTGCTCTTGTCCCTTCCTTCTTTTTCTTTCTTTTCCTTATATTTTTCCTCATGGTACTTTTTTCTGTATATAATTATAGAAAACCAAAATGACTACATATCTCTTTCTTCTTGCAACCAAATTGTTTTAAAATAAACCTGCCTCATATATGCACTGGTAATCCAGTGTCATTTCAATCTAATTCACCCCAAAGAATCCATTAACAAGAACCTCAGTTACCCTGCCTCAGAGGTGGGACATAACAACCTCCTCAGTAAATTTGCTGAACTGGCAGGAGTGGCCTATTCCCCAGAGGGTATGAATGCATTGAATATGCTGAATGTACTGAAGGCATCTAGAGATTAGCAGTTCTTTATGATCCTAACACACAGATAGCAGCTTCTTAGGACACTCACATCAGTGACAAAAAAGAGTGAGTAAATGCTGACAGCTCATAGATGTGAGATGTGGGATAAGATTGAAAAACTCATTGTTTAGATGGATAGAGAAAGGCATGTGTAAAAATTAGCTTTAGCTCTCAACCTAAGAAGACACCAGGAGAAAAGATGAGGCCTCAATAGCCAGTGTCATTGTCCTTCAGCACCTGTATTCAAGCCTGCTGGACAGACTACCTGGATGTATATGCCCTGGTGCTTGTCTGCGGAAGTCTGAGAGTCCATGTGTGAAATCAGCAATGTTTTAAAATAAATCACCTTCCAATCCTGTTTTCCTGCAACTACCTCTTGTGCTTTTACTACCCTGTCTCTTCCAAAGCCCCTTTCAGCAGTGTAAGACTGCTCTTGGAGCCGACTGGAACCTGCTATTCCCTTGGCTGATGTGCACTTTGTTCTGCCTGTCCTCACATGCCACATCCTTCAGCTCCCTCACCAAAAGGTTTACAAGTTCTCTGCAGTCTGCTGACAGCTCCCTGCTCCAGGCCTGGGCCCAGCCTTTATGAAGTGCTTGGGATGTGACCTCATCTGTGTTAAGGAGAGGACAAATGACAAGAGATTCTCCATTTCCTGAGCAGCTCTGCCTTGACTGCCGTTGCCATCGCTGATCTGTTCCAGGTCACATCACGTGTAGGCAGAAGTGTGACAACCAGAGGAGACTGCTCTGGTTCATCAGTCTACAAATGGAAATAAACTATATCTTGGTCAGCCTTCAAGGCTGCCATAACAGCCAGTAGGTCTATGGCTTCCTTATGACCTTGGTATATGAAAATCTCTAACACCTTCCACTTGCATGCTTCCAGGCACCTTCAGCTTATTCTATATGTAGTTCACTTATAACATTTATTGATCATCTATTAATTTCACATTAAGTATTTATAAATGCACCCTTCATATAAAGTATGATTCATTCATCCACAAAAATTTATTGTTTGTGGGGTTATCTTATATAAAACAGATCTTTATTATTAACAGAATGAAATTACAACATCCTGTAAAAATCATTCATGATTATGAAGACAGAGAAACTACACTGACATGTTTAATAGTACTAGAAATTAAGTAGTATGGCTATTATACTGTATATATAATATATACGTTTTTATGGCTGAACAGCTTTTGGCTTCATTCTTTATTTAATATCTATTTTCATCCTCTATATCACAATAACTTCCATCATAATGCTCTATAAATAATGTCACCCACTTAAATGCTGTAATTAATTGTCCTACTTGATCATAGAAACAAATATAGTCATACCTATATATAACACTAAAATATCCAGGAGAAAATTTTAACAGATAGTCCCAGACAATTTGTACTGAAAAATATTTAAATTACAACTTTGAAGTGTAAAGCAACTGCAAATAGAAATTGTGAAATGTAAGAACACACAAAGAAAAAGTGCATAGCTAAAAAAAAAGGATCATTTCAGTGAGGAAACGGCTTTTTCACTCCTAAATGATTTTAAGACCTGTTACTCATTTGATATGAAATACTGTATTTCTACTAACTTCCAGTACTTGATTTAATGGCAGGCTGATTTATGCCTCTGGACAACCTTGTTCAACATCAGTTAATGTTACATAGTTTGACTCAGAATCTCTATTCCACAATTCTTCTCAAGACTTCAGCCTTGCCTACAAGGTTACCTTTGCAGTAGGAATATTCACTTTATTCATGTTACACTAACGGGGATGTTTCATCTATGTTCAATGTGATGATTTTTTATTTCACCATGATGCCCCTGCATACAGAGAATGGAATTTATTTTAAATTACATTATCAGCTTGGGGAAGGATTGCTTGTCTGTTCATTCACCTTTCAAACACCACTTTTTGCAGGACAGCTTCTATGAAGACTCAGAGAACACTTAACAAGCTAAGCTGGAAGTCGATGTAATTCTGAGTATGAAATTGGGGTATGTTCCAGACATCACTTACAATTGTATCAAAGTATAATCCTGATGTAATTTTTCATGCTCTTTTAAGAGTTCTGTGTGCTGCAAGAACAGTGTCTGAGAGCAGGATACAACCTGTACCTTCTGTCTTTGATATGTCACCAGGGCATGACGGCACCTCTGGGGGCCAGGCACAGCTGCTGGTGGTGGCTTCCAAAACAGCACCTACATGTTAACCCTGGCATTAACTCAGCTGGATAGAGCATGGTGCTAATAATGCCAAGGTTGTGGATTTAATCCCTACATGGGCCTGACTTACAAATTGGACTTGATGATCCCTGTGGGTCCTTTCCAGCTCAGAATACCCTGTAACAGCTGTATTGTCCCTGTAGTGTCAGAGATGGACCACAGTGGGAGCTGCTGTCGGAGAAGATTTATTCTGTGCAAAGCTGCTTCCAGACTTGTGAAGCACTGACAGGTACATTCAGTACAGGAGCTGCAATGTGACCAGAAGGGAGATCACTCCATGGTCATTGCTTGCACCGTGGTTATCACTTTGAGCAAATGCTGGAATGCACAAAAGTATAATTTGGAAAGCTGACAAGTATAACTTGCCAAAGAACCAGATTTGTCTTTGACAAATTTAACTGAAAAGACATGCCTACCAACAGAGCACAAGTACTATAAATACTACAAGTACAGTAGATTAGTAAAACAATCGTTTTGATCCAAATACAGCTTTCATGTCAACATACAAAAAATAATTATATTAATTGACATCACAGGAGCCTGAGAAGTCAGATGAAAGGGAGGTCAAATTGAATTGCCTGACAACAACTGGACCAACAACATATACTTTACTCTCTCATGAATTCTAAAATTTTCTGATCCATCTAATTGCTAGTGTGCCAAAATCTAGTTAGTGTTTTATCTTCCAGAAATATACTAGCCTCAGAGCCACAGTTAAAGAAGTTTTAATGATTACTTAACTAATTTAATTATGTACTCTTTTTTTTCAAAGTTCTCTATTTAGTGAAATATATGGTGGATTACAATTGTTAAGAAATTATGAAAGTCCTTGTCCAGTGTATTTTGGGAATGTTTTCCGACATTATCAATAACAGATAATTTTCATATACATCAGCAATACATGCCTTTCTAGTTCTATGGATTGGATAAAACTATCCTAAATGCATTTCAGTATCAAACTGCTCCCAGGGCAAGTACTACATGAATACCACTGCACTGATGGAGATCTAAGGTATACTTTCTTTTCTGCAAAATTTACATTACTGTAAGACTGCTCTCAATTAAACTGCTGTAGAGCATCAGCACTCAAAGTATTTAAAAAGTTGGCATATTTGACTGAAAATACATTTAAAATCAATGTGTCTTCTGTATTTCTGGTGCTTGTCTTCAGTCTCTCTGCAGAGCTGTCCTTGTACTCTTTTCCCTGGACCATTTACTACCTTCCAGTTTCCTCATCAGTTCCACCATTTGATTAACTCTAGAAGTTAAAAATTACCACCAACTGTGGCTAGCAGGTTGGGAGGAGAAAGCTAAGAATGTCTGGGAAGAGTGTGCCAGAAGACAGGAAAGAAGAAAGACTGCAATTAACCAGCAAGTAGAAACCTGTAGGCCCAGGGAAGCATTACAGGTGTTTATAGGTGTTAAATCTGACACCTATTAAGCTCCAGTATGAAAAAAACCCACCACTTGATCAGCTAAAAAAAAAAAAAAACCAACAACAAAAAACAACCAAACAAACAACCTTTCCAGATAATTAATATTACAAATGGTTAACACATATTTCAGTTTACTGGAAACAAAATGTGCTAGGAAGAAAAAGGAAGGGTGTTTTCAGTTTTCTTCTTGAATAAAAGCCATAAATTTAAATATTTTTAAAATTATTAAGCAGAAGTGGGCTGATACATAATGCAATCAAAAAGGCCAGTACAAGAATGTGGAGTCTATAGATAGTTTTAAATTCTTATGCTATTTCTCCTCAGCTAGGAAAAAATATTCCTCATTTTAACAAACAAAAATCACAGAAACCTTGAAAACCCCAATACAAACACATTTACTTGAACTGGTTATGGGATGCATGATTTAGTGTGTCAGATCCTAATGACATTCCATCTATCCAAGATTAGCAAATACTGAGAGCTGAATTTCCAGGGCAGTTTCAGAAATCCAAACTTTCTTTGCCTCATTTGTATCTCTTTATGTTCCTCTGTAGTGGTCTAATCAGATCTGGCAACAAAGTACCACACAGTCATTCATTTCCATCCCAATGGGAAGAAAAACTGTAAAAAGTAAAACTTACAGTTTGAGATAAGAACAATGTAATAATGGAAACAAAATAAAATAATAATTATTTTAATAGTAATAATAATAAATAATGTAATGAAAAGGAGAGAGAGAAGAACAAAACTCATTAAAAACAGGTGATGCATGGTACAGTTGCTCCCCACCCACTGACTGATGCCCAGCCTGTCCCTGTGGTCACTGGCTCTTGGGCAACTCTCCTGGCTTACATAGTGGGCCTGATGTTCTGTGGTACAGAATATGCCAGTCAGCCATGCTGGCCATGCTCCCTCCAAGCTTTTTGTGCAACTGCTCACTGGCAGAGCTTGGGAAACTGAAAATCTTTGATTTAAAGTAAGCACTACTTAGCAACAACCAAACACCAGTGTGTTATCAACATTATTCTCATAATAAATTCAAAACACTACACTGTACCAGCTACTGGAAAAAAGTTAACTCTGTCCCAGCCAAAACCAGGACATCCTCAAATTAAATACACTGGTAGGAAACATCTCAGACTTGCCATGTAAAGAATTCCCAGCAAGCATAAACCCTTTTTGCTTGTAGCTTTTGGTAAAAGGCTGTATTGTGAACTAAAGGCCAAGTGGCAAGAAATCAGTGTTTTCAGTTATTCTCAATTTTCATAAACTTCACATGGGATCTGTGGCAGGTGGCCCACACTGAAATCAAGAGTCTGTACTACCAGCCAGAGTGCAAATATTTGTATTCTAATGTCTATCTAGTGCTCAGAACACAGTACCACAGTGATTTTGTGGTACATTGGAATGCCACTTTCAGGAACCATTTCACCTATGGATGACCTAAGGGAAGTCATGGCTTACAGTTGAAAACTTCTGTCCGTATGCACTTGCATAGCAGGTCCCTTTCCAGGACCTCCAGCTCTTCTGTACAGCTGCAGCAAAGCTGACTTGCTGTAAACAGAGGCTGAAATTGTTCCTCAGACAAGGTCCCAACATACAGGACAAACTTTGGATTATCTGCCTTGCAATGCTGACATTTTTAGAGGATCAAATCAAAAGTTATGGTATATTTCCTTCTACTTCACATGGTAGAAGTGTGACTGTCACTATCCTGAATTTCTTGTTTGATGGCTCAAAAAAGCAATTTATTGTTGCCAATACTTGGAATTGATTGGGCAAAGCAGCTTAGATTGGAAGGAACTGGAGGATGGGCATGCGACTCAAGAGCGGATTTGGATCTCAAATTTCAAGGGAGAACGTTTGTCAGGGAAAAATGATTACTTCAGTTAATCCAAAGTAATGAAAACATTTTGTCCTTTCTCCTAAGAGAAAGTTATTTATATATGAACGAAGTTGTTCTGCACTTGCAAATTTATGATTGCCTGACAGAAACACTTGACCAAAGCTGAAAACAAAAATAGGCTTCTTGCCTCAGTTTCTTCCTAAATGTCACTGCATAATGTGATCTGCTGTATGCTAGCAAGAGTGTACATCCTAGTCACAAACTTGCTTTTTTAAGTACCATCTGGAATGCATGTGTCTGAGCAGAGCCCGAGGAGAAATTCAGCAAAGTACGGAGTGCCGCATACAAATCAGTGCTGGTGGCAGCTCTTGAGAAAAAAATTGGAACAGGGAGATCAGTTACATTGTCTGTCTCAGGCCAGGGCACTCAGAGCACTTTCCAAGCTGAGTTAAAAAAACCCAAAACTGCAAACAAAGTTAGTAATGGAGAATTTCTTTTTTTTAGGAATTGACCTTCATGAGAACCTAAGTGCAAAAGGTTAAAAAATATTGGACCTAATCACAAATATTGTATTATTAATATGGAACTCAGTGGACAGGAGCTCTAACACACACTGTATTTTGATCTTCCTTATTTACTGTACTATAATTGCTTTAATTTTTTGCAAAATATCTGAAAATTATGCTGAATTTTAAATAACAATTTGTTCATGAAGTGCATTTATGTCCACAGTACAAATTAAACATTTTAATATCAGGCAATTAACCTTAATGTTAGACCACGCAAATGAATTGTCTTGATTTTTAACTTTGATGGAAGGAAGCATTACTTTTAGATGAAACATAAAAATATCAAACTGAATAGACATTGGAAAAAATAAATAATATTAAATTACACTGGCATTATTTTGAAATACATTCAAGAATAAATTATAGCACAAGATTACTGGCTGATCTTTGCAGTAGTCACATACTGCCACAAGAAACAGATGTGATAACAATTCAAATCCTTTAGATTTAAACTGAGCCAAATTTAGACTATAAACTCTCTGGGATTTGCATAAATTTGCTTCTTTGAAGTATGTACATTTAAAGCCCTATAATAAAAAGAATGGAAAAACTGAAAACTAAACTTTGGAAAAATGGAAAACCAACTACAGAGAGTAATCTGGAAAAGACTGGACCTATATATGAGCTTAATGCTTTTAACTACATGGTAAGTATTGCCAAAAATTTAACTAGAACTTCCTTGTTTTGCTCTAAAAAGGATGTCCTTTATAGAAAAAATTGCTTGCTCAAACAGTAGAGAGCATGAGAAAAAAAATATATGTATTTTTACTATTTTTTTTAATGGGCAACTATTAAGGAATTGGTAGTGACAACTAAGGAAAAAATAGTAATTTCTACTTGTAATTGATTTCTGCTCAGTCAATGGCAATATGACGTAGGGTTTCTAAACAGGTAACTGGTACACAGTAGCTAGAAAGGCAATTTTGACCAATCCTCAGCGTCTGCTGAGCCAAAGGAAGGAGGATTTCACACTAAAAGGGACCCAAGTGAGGTAAGCACTGAGCAGGGCACGAGGCAGAGCCCAGCTGTGCTGTGGACATTGCAGCAGCATCACGGGCCAGGGTGTGCAGCGCTGAGGTGCCCGGCTGCACCTCTGTGCTGCCCCTGCACTGCAGCGCTCTCTGCTGGCAGGGGCTGTTTTCCATAGCAGCAAATGAGGCAGCTTTGCTGGTCCACACTCCTGGTGGACCTTGATGCAATCCAGTGTATCAGCACTGTTAAATCAATGTGTTTTATCAGCAGGTCAATGGTCGATGGCCTGGACATTCCCTGGGTCAGTGCCCAGAGCTCTAAATCCAAATGGAGATACAGGTGAGTAGTGACACAGCAAATGTTTTCTTGCAGAAAAAAACTTCGACATATTACTACACCTGGCAGAAATCCATGTGGGACATATACAGAATCAATGTTTATTCTGAATAAATGTTCTAGTGAGACATTATGAACGTAAATGAATGGTGAAATCTTCAAAATTGAATCTAAGGAAAGAGAGCTAGGAGACTGAACCTGCATGTTATTAAATATTTGTTGATGCTATCATCCCTTAAGATATATTATCTGAATGTCACAAATAGCAGTAATACTCCTTAAACCCTCAGTAGGCAGATTTTCTTGGTATTCTGACATTATCTTTGTAAACTGATGATCCATTGTACTAGAAGTATAGTTTCAAAGGTTATTTTAAAGGTTATTTTGAGTTTTGAATTTTCTGTCTCTTTGGCCCAAAGGCTGTTTGGTGTTCATCCAGAATGATATGTACTCATAGACGTCCTAATGCCTGGGAGAGACCAGAAAAATCCCTGTTTCCCAAAGCAGTCCTTGTTTTCCGTCCCTTGCTTTCACCTAGTGATTGACTCCTTCTGTTCAGAGTCCTGTTATAGCCATACTTCCCCCTCCATTACATTATACGTGGCCATCATAAATCAGTAAATTAGGACCAAGAAAACCTTCCTATATACAGTCGAAATCGAATTGGTATAAACAAAGAAAGTGAGCGGTGCCCGCAGTTGCTCCCCTTGAGAACAAACCAACCCACAGCTCAAACACCTGCAGCACCCCGGTGGCAGGGGGGAGCTGCGGGGATCAGGAGCACCTCATGGGCCGGCCTGAGAGAACAGAGCGATTCTTTAACACCTTTTAAACCCGACATCGCAGATCCCGCCTGCGGCCCAACGGGGGCGGGGCGCCCTCACAGCCCGGCCGCGCCCCCGCCCCCCAGGGCCCCGCGCGCCGCTGTCACTCAGCGGCCGTTTCGTCACCCTGGCGGCTCTGCCCCGCCTCCCGGGGCCGCGCGCACGCGCAGTGGCGGGGCCGGGGCCGGGGCCGGTTTAAGGGGGGAATTTGACCGTAAACATCCTGCGGTTTGAACAGCGCCTTCGCGCGCAGGAAGGACCGCCGCCGCCATCTTGTTTGCTTGAGCGAGCGGCTCGGCTCCACTTCGGCTTCACTCGGCTCGGCCCGGCTCGGCTTTGGCTCAGCTTCGGTTCGGTTCGGCGCCGCTCGACTCGGCTCGGGCTCGGCCCCGGCCCGGCCCGGCTCGGCTCGGCAGGAGCAGCGAGCGGTCCCCGGGCCCGGAGCAGGGTAAGGAGTGGCTCCGGCCGCCGCGGTCGCTGCCGGTGCCGGAAGGGGCCCGGCGGGGCCCAGCTACAGCCCCGCTCTCGGAGTGCTGCCGTCGTGCTCGGGCTCACAGCCGGCTCTTCGGTTGAACCCTCCCGGCGGGGAGGGCCCGCCTGGTGCCCCGCGACACCGGGGGCTCCCCGGGAAGGAAGGGCAGGGCCGCCCCGGGATCCTGCGCGGGGCCGGTGTCCGGGCGGTCTGAGGCGGGGCCCTGAGCGCGGCCTGGCGGCGGCACGGACAGAGCTTGTGGGGAGCGGGGCCCGCGCACCTGGAGCAGCCACACGCGCGGAGCCGCGGGGACCTTCCCGGGCAGAGCCGGGCCACGGGGCAGCCGCGCTGTAACCGAGCCCCGCGGTGTAACCGAGCCCTGGCTGTGGCTCGCTGAACGCCAGTGAGGCTGCTGCCGTCTGGGCAGAGGGACGGGAACAAAGTTCCATTTGCCGCTCTTCTGGTTTTGAGTGCAGTTTTCCTTTGCCATGGATGGGGCAGGGTACTGTACTTCACAGCCTATCTAGTGGCAGTGAGCTGCTTTCTGGACGCTCTGGCTGTTCAGCCGCAAATAAAAGGACGTTTAAAAATGCCAGCCTTTTGAAGAACTAGGATCCTGCTCTTATGGACACTGTTAGAAATCTTGCTATTGTTTTTAAGATTTCTCTGATCCTGATTAGTAACGCTTCTGTTAAATATAAAACAGGGCGTTGTTTCTATCAATAACAAAGGAAACTTGGGGTCACTGTGACTTATTGGTATTTTTCATTGAAAATAGCTTTTTTTTAAATTCAGACACATAAAAAAACTACTGAAAATTTGAAGAAATTACCATTTAGGCCCACATTGTGCAAATGTGGGTGATAAGCACACTTTCCTTAATCTCCTACTCAGTAGAACTCATTATCAAAACCGGGAGATATCAAAGCAGTATTGGAGCCAGGTTTCAGTTTTATTTTATAAGCGTTTATTTGTAAATATTAGACATTTTACAAAATTTGGCAAAGCAAGGCCCACTCATCTAAAGTTTTAACTAGAGAGGAAGTAGGTGTGTTGGGGGTAATAAAAAGAGAAGCAAAAAGCTAGTGAGACCTACAATAAACTTAAATTACAGCACAAATTAATCATGTCTTGCTTATACCATGGGATTTCCCACAGAAATTACAGTATTTGCTTTAGTTAGCACATCAGTTTAACTTCTTAAAGGTAAAATGTTCAAAGGTTTTTTACATTTGGGCTCTTTGGATGAACAGTGCAGAGAAATAATTGCAAAAGATGGAGAATATAAGGAATATTCAACTTATGTACCTTTAAAAGAGTGTGTTAGTACATGCTTTCTGCAAGTTTAATGGTTTGACTTGGATCTAGAATTGCACAAAATAGATTGGGATAATGGAGACAGGGCCTTAAATTAAAATGATTTATTTCTACTGGTTGAGCATTGTGAATGTAGGGGCAAGGGCAGGATACCTGCTGAGGGTTAGGTGGGAATGTGGAATTGAGGGAGGAGGAGGACAGCGGTGTTCAGAGGGTTCGGTAGTTTCCAGCTCTGTACTGTACTTGTGAGTGATCTGCCTTTTGAATGAGTAACCTTAGTGGGGCGCTGGTTCTATCTGACTGTGTAGGTGTGTGGTGTATTGTAATCGGAGAACGGTGAATGCAGCTCCTCTAACGGAGTGGTATGGTTTGAGGAATTTATAGACCTGGTAGTGCAACCTCAGCCATAGAGTTTCTGACAAATCGTTGATGCAAGAAACAAGACCTAGAGACAAAGGGAAAATGTTGTATGTATTTACCAAAGGTATGTAAAGTTGAGCTAGGTCAGTTTTATCTTTCTCAAGAATTGGTTTTGTAGACATAAGAAATTAAGGTGACTTGACATTGAGCTTTAGTAAACTTGCAGGTGACACAAAGAAATATATTAAAATTCAGAGAAATGTGGATTAACCAGAGAATTCTAAAGGTGATGGAAGGAAGGAGATGAGATAAGGTAGTGGCAAAAAGAGGCCTGGAGCTGTAAGGTGATTTTAGTGGAGTTTTTGATGATTTTTTTTTTCCAGTGGCACCAGATGTTCAGTGTGGTACCAAAACCTGCCAGGGAAGCAGCGTTTGTGAGGGCCCACACATGGGAAGTTTAGTGATGTAAGAAGGATTGAAGAGTGAAGGGTTATGAGTTAAAGTTGAAGAATTCAAGAACAGTTGCAGGGTCAGGGTGGTTCTTCTGAGCTTCTGAAGTCTGGTAGGGCCAGCTCAGACTGATGCAGGTGCACAGGGTGATCTCAGCCTTCCCAGATCACCCAGGGCTGCCTGGGCTCAGCAAAGCAGAAACAGCTTAGGAGGAAATTATGCAGGTGGGGAGAAACCAGCAGAGAAGAGAAATTGAAGGATAGCATAAGGACAAATTAATTAAAATGACTGGCTAATTTCTTAAACTGTAGTGTGGAATTTGTCTACTCGTCTGTGTGTGGCTATGGTTTTGGACTAGCTTTACAAGGAACAAAAGTAGGTGCAGTAAAAAACCAGAAGACTGAACTTTAGTTGTCTACTGGTGTGTGTGTATGTAACCTAACCTAGGGAGAGCAGCTGATGAGTGGGTTTAATGATCTAGAGGGAACCACAGTCAAATAAAAATATGCTGAATGTTCTGCCTATTGTCAGCTCTTAGTTCATTAAGCACCTTTCTGCATGCCTTGAAGAATGGGACTGACTATGCCAGTGTGCTCTTCAGAGGTTAGACAGTTAGCTGTTCTAGTCAGAAGAAGGATTTTAAGATGAAATATATGTGAGTTGAGGGTTAAGATGAAGCCCATAGTTACACCATCTACCAAATTTTCTTACTGCTAGTTTGGAAGGAGCAATTAGCAGAGTCTCAGATGAGAAGGTGAAACGGGCACATTCTGGATCAGAGCCTGTGTATGACCAGTATTATTTAGTTCTGCTTTACATTTCACTTACTTTGTGTGTAGAAGTGCAGTGAAGAGAAGAGCATAGAGTAGAGGAGATATTTTTTTTTTTACACTTCTGTATTTTTTTAATTGTGAAGTTGTTGACCAAGTTAGGCAGAGAAAACCCGAGAATAATTGTGGCACATTGAAGCAAATTCAAAGTTAATGGCAGTAAAGTTGCAGTATTTTAAAAGGTTGATTTTGGCAAGATGAGGATGTGGTCCTACCTGGCCTTGTGTGAGTACATACTCTTTTTGCTTTAGAGGAATGCAAGCAAAACAGAAAAATGCGGAAGTTCTTAGAACAAGTTTTGTGGTCCTGTTTCATATCCAGTCAATTTCAAAAATTGACAGTTGTATTTTACTTTACAAGCTTTTTAAGAGCCATCAGCTACCCTTTTTCTTTTGTGGGTTCTTAGGAGTTGCTTTTCAGCCAATGATATATTCTGTGTCTGCCTGAGCACTCTGCCACTTGTAGAAACTCTTAGTTCCTTTATCATTCATCCCAGTCTCAAATTATGCCAGAAAATCTATTTCTCCCTTTATGCCACTGCATCAACATATTGTGCTGTGAATTAAAGATCAGACAAAAAGCCTGAAATACAGAAAAGGGAAGATCTGAAAAGAAAGACAAAATCTGGAGAAAGCAGGAGGAGCCTTTGGGGCTTGCTTTGAAGAGCTGAGGTGCTAAACAGCTGAATTGTAAAGGTGGGCTTTGTACAGTTGCTGTAACCCAGTTATTACCATGCAGAGCATCTGCTGGAATTTGGAAGTGGCAGGGACTTATGTGATAAGAAATTATTGCTTTAGGTAATAGAATCCTTATTTGTTAATAACAGTTCAGATTGAAACACACCTTAGTGTGATTGTCACTGTTTCCCTTCGTGTATTTCAGTATGTCAAGGCTTCAGTGATGGATGAAGAAAAACAGATTTAAAGTGATAGAGAAATTGATTTTGTCCAAGGTTTCCAAATAGTGAGTTTCACATTTAACAGGAAACTTAAGTATGTTTTCAGTTAACTGTATGTTTGAAGTTTTGTGAAACCCATGTTATCCGATTTAATAATTGTGCCAAACTCCACTAATCAAAGTACATTATTTTGCAACTGTTGTTGAATGCTTTTAATGGATCAATACAAGTGGTTTTGTTTATGTTTGTGTTTTCCCCTATTCCTCGTGTTCAGGGGTAATTACAGGCTTACTGTTGCATGGTTTTGGTAGCAACTCAAGATACCAAAATGCTGTGCTGCAAAGTTATGTCTCTGCATATACAAAAATACTGAGGCCTTCAAAAATATGCAAGGGTTGAATTGTCTGCTGGCCTTAAGACCGTGTGGTGTCTTTCAAAATATCCTGGGGGGAAAAAAATGTAGAATACCTTCCTCTAGATAATGTTTATCCAAAGTTTATTTCATTGTGCTTCCTGGAAAAACTTGCTCATGCCCATCTTTCTTGGACTTGACTTTGAGATGTGCATTTTTTCATTTATTCTCCAGGTGTCTGGAGGTTGGCTTTATTTCCACTGAATCAGTAATGTCAGAGCTTCTCTTGCCCCTGTACTTAAATTCCGAGCAATATCAATTGTGACTTGCTGTGCTTTCTCTGGCAGTTTTGCTGTAGGTGTAGAGGAGGCAAAAACTAAAATGCACTTATTGTGCTTTTTCTGTTCTTCTCTTTTGATTCATTTTCCTGGGTTATAGAAACTACTGGAAAAACTTTGTGGAGATTCTTTTACTTTTTTAAAGCAAACTTTTCTTTTCCTCTACTTGTAGTTAACTGAATCATATCTTTCTTCATGCATGGAAGTGGCATGTTTAGACCATAAGGCATCATGCTGGTCTGATTCCCCATGGTTTGATGTGTTGGCATCTTATCAGTTGTAACAAAGTAGTTACTAGATAAATAGATAAGAATGTCTTTTTTTTTTCCTGGTGAAGGAGAAAGAAAATGGAATCTTAACAGACTGCATTTTTCCAAATTTCCTTTTCTCATTACTTTTATCAACACTTGATTAAAAAATGTGACATGGAGAATGGTCTGTTCAGAAATGGAAGACGTGATTGTGCTTCCTGTTTAGGAAAGAAATTATAGTGAAGTCCAAAAAGATTTTGGGCTGTATATTTTATAAAGGTGAATCTTTTGCTGGAACCATGTATACTATATACTGATATAGGAGAGTAGTAGCTACTGAGCTAAAAGTAGAAAGAAGTGGAAGTCGTAGAAAACTACTGTGGAGTGAAAACTGAGATGTGCTTCTTTGCATTAGGAGAGTTTGGTATCATTACCTTAAGGGTAAAAAGATTCAAGATTGTTTTCTTGATGGATGGTAAACATTTCTAAGTTGTGTATGTGGCTGTTAGTGGGTGTTATTTCTGCTTTGTAATTCTTCTGTAATAAGTACATTACATTGCATTATCCATGTAATATGCTATTACATGGATACCCTTTGAAAGTGTTGACTTCTCAAACATATTAAACAAATAGTCGGACCTCAGTGGTTAAAAATCGAACAAGTGGACTTCTTTTGAGTATAAGGGGGTATTTGCAAGGATATTCTTCATAAAGTAAAAGATGTGGAAAGAAATACTTGCCTTTCTCTTTGCAGGTTTGCACTTTGTTTTAGACATCTGGGACCATGTTCTATGCCCACTTTGTCCTCAGCAAACGTGGGCCGCTGGCCAAAATCTGGCTGGCGGCCCACTGGGATAAGAAGCTGACCAAAGCCCATGTGTTTGAATGTAATCTGGAGAGCAGCGTGGAGAGCATCATTTCCCCAAAGGTATCTGTTTTACACCAATGCCATGTGACCTTGTACTGAAAAGAACTTGAGTCTACAGGTGGTAATTACTATTTGGGTCACTGAAGCAAATGCAGTTCTTAATGTTGCTATTTCAAAGGGTGGAAAGTTCTGTTTGGATGTGAAATACTCTGTTGTGAAATGGGAGGAAATTTTAAGTAGCTGGATGTTTTTACATGTTTTTTTTTTTCTTCCCCTCTACTACTCATGACAATGAAGTTGTTCATCTTAGATGTTAGAGTCGTGAGTTTTGTCACTTAACAGATGTCAATGCCTTGTAAAAAAGGCAACTACTTGAAAACAAAAGAAAACTTACTTACATCTTTTATTTTGCTTGATACAAATGTTAACATTTTTTACAGTGCTACTCTAGATTTTAGAAGAACTGCTAAATGTAAGCAAAAAGTGTATTGTACAATCACAGAGATGCTTACTCTTCTAGAATAGTGATTTGTTTCATTATCACTTTTGGAAGGATTTAGGAAGACGATAATGTTCATAGTCTCACTAGTGAGCTGGAGCATTCTTTTAGAGAAAGAAGAAACTCATAGGCACTTCTTCATATATTTAACTTTGTGTGTAACAAACAGTTCATTAGCTGAAATTTTAAAAAGACATTGGAGGAAATAAAAATCTTGAATTCTTAGGTTGATGTTGAATCCTGTGTGGCTTACCCATCTGTGAGATAATTATTCCATGTGCCATTCAACAAATTTCATGCTCTTTCAGCCTAACCATACTTAAAGAAGAGTCCTTCTGTGAATTACTTTTTTTCAGTTTTATGTTCCTGCAATAGATACTTCATTACATAGTAAAGCAGTGAGATTGAAGAGGAAGGGAACTTAAAATTGTTTTACTGTGACAGTGCTTGTTTGTGGGCACTCCACATCTTCCACTGTTTCTCACTTCAGGACAGAACATGGAGAGGTAGCTAACAGTTTTTAACCAGGTTTTACTTAATCAAATCACTATTTATGGCTGCCCAACTTTTTGTATATTTCAGTTTTCCCACAATTGAAGTAGCAAAGGTGGTAGAAAAGAAGATGTGGTAAAGATAGGCTTTTTCACTTATTTTTTAACTAGACAGAGCAGTGTTTGGGAATTCCTGGAGTGAGCTGCTATTAATTTAGTGGATATTTGCTAGGTCATCCATAAATAATGTCATAGGCTATCATCTTGAACTGTAGACTTTGCATCCTTTGTTTCTTCAGATTTCTGCTGATTTTTATACTTGTTTTGGCTATTTGATTTTATTGAGAAAATTCATGTAAAGCTGACTGAAGTGTCATTTAAGGGAAAAAGAGGATACATCTAATTCACTGATTGTGCAATGTGTTTTTAGGTGAAGATGGCACTTCGAACCTCAGGACATCTTTTACTAGGCGTTGTTAGAATCTACCACAGGAAAGCAAAGTATCTTCTTGCAGACTGTAATGAGGCTTTCATTAAGATTAAGATGGCTTTTCGTCCAGGTATCTGTCTTTATCTAAGTGCTCTCTGAAAAGCTACATTGGTAAATGTATTTATTAAGAAGGCATGCAATTCTGCCTTCTTATGTCTGTATAATTACATAAAGATGTAGGTTATAGGAGAAGTAATTATTGCAGCTGGCTGGCTGACTGAGTTGTCTGCTGAAAAACATCTTTTTAACTGAATTCTGAACAAAAACTTCTCTTATCATTGCTGATTCAGTAAAATCCCACTTACAGTTTTGGCTGTGGCTGGTGTGTGATGTTAAATGGAAATACACTGCATGGTTTTTACCTTCTGTCTGAAAAAGGCCAGTGCCCTACTGAATAGAAGCACAGAAGGGGACTGGTTTCCATCAAGGGTCAGGATTCTTTTGCTATGAGTTACAAAAGAAACATGAAAGTAAGCTGGTTTTTTACCACTTCCATATTATAGTTTCTGAAAATAATGTGGACTATGATGTAGACATCAAAGATAGTTTTCCTTTTGTATGTTTGCAACATAATTTCCACTCTGTAGTTGCTTACTTAAATATTTTACTTAAAATGGGGTGCCATATTAATACCTGAAATTACATTTCTGTCCAGCAGTCAATTAATTATTTGGCTTTCATTCTTTTGAACTTTTTGTCAGCTGAAGTATAGCTGTGGCAGTGATGCTGCTAGATGCTCACAGCTGCTAAATCATATTCTACCTTTTTAAATTAGTGAGTGCAATAGATTTAAAAGCTGAAATTGAGGGAGACTTTTTGTTTTTTAAAAAGTTAACTCTTGAAAGCCAGTACAGCATTTACTTGAGAAAAGTTAAGGTATGTGATACCTTTATCTTCATTTCCTGATCTACAGGTTGTGATTCAGGCACTGAATTCAAGTACTGAATTTTATGTGGCTTTCAGTAGCAATTTGCCGACTGTTGCTAATTTTTTCTTTATTACTGTGTTTAACTGCAATGGGTTATAATAAGAACATAATTTTAATATCACAAGCCAGTCTGTTTTCCCTCTCCTAACAGAGTGCATGTCGAAGCACCTTAAAATCAAGATTTACAAAAAGTGGCATGCTGGCCTGACAGAAGCTGAGGCACTGGTCTTTATTTTCAGATTATCAGCTTTCTGCCCTAGGCATTGAGTCTTTCTGTTCTGAGAATCATTTACATGTTTCATTTTAAGCAGCAGACAAGTAAAAATATTGAACAGCCCTGAAAGGATGGACTAGATGTCTTCGTTCCTAGTCAAGTACCATGATGAGTAAGCTACAGACTCATGCTTGTTCCTGGTCTCTGTGGACAGTGGTTCTTTGATTATTCATTGCAGAGGGGAGCACAGTGAGCAGAGTGTTTCTGAAGTATCTGTACCTCAGAATTGCCTGTGTTGTATGTGTGGGTCAGAAGGCAGAGCATAGAGCTCAAATCTTCTGCAAGTAACAGAAGGAATTGAACCTGCATTTCCCATGCACTTTCAAGTGCCCTGACCTTTTAAGGCTTTGAATAAAACAGAGGGACCAACTGCTGGCACTGGTTTTGTGATGCCCAGTCTGATATTCATGCTCTGAGAATGCCTGCTGAATATGAGTAAGCATCTCTGGAGGATAAGAAAAGGTATGTGGTGGTTTTGGTAATACAGCTCTTTTCTGTGCAGACGCCTATGAGTTAGTGAGCCCCAAGTGCAATCAGTTCTGTTCCAGGACTTCTGGAGCTGATGGAACTGAATAAAGGACCAGTAGCAAAGTAGTCACGCTGTGCTGCCCCTGCAGTGTAGAGCCCTGCAGCTCATACCATGTATCATGATAAAATTCTTTTGGAGCAGGTACCTGTAGTGTTGTGAAATATGATGCCTGTGTTGGCTGCGCAGCTCTGCATAGTGCTACACAAACATTATTTTATACAGACAGTGCAAGGGCTTGAGGATACTTATTTTGAATTTAGTTTGAATTTCGCTTACTGTCATTATCTAAGGTTTCTTTGTAGGTATTTCAGCATCAGTTCAGTTCAAAAAATTTAAACACAGTAGGCCCATGCAGAGAGAAAATGCTAATTGCACGGTGGAAAATGCTGTCCTTGTAAGGAATGGGAACTCATGTCTTGGTGTTCTTCCTTGCAGGAGTTGTTGATTTGCCTGAGGAAAACAGAGAGGCTGCTTATAATGCTATTACCTTACCTGAGGAGTTTCACGATTTTGACCAACCACTCCCTGACCTAGAGTAAGCTTGGGGTTTTGTCCATTTCCATGACAATGAGAATTGGTTTTAGTTGAGGAGAACCTGGTTTGAAACAGCTAACTCATTGCTGAATGTAAAAACTAGTCTGTAGATAACTTCTATTCTTAGGTCTTTCTTATATACTGATAAGGAAGCTTGCAGTCATTTTGGTGTTGATTTTAAGTTCATAGTAGCATTGACTTTAACTGCAGTTAAAGCTGTCCTTACAGGAGCTTTTCAAAAACTCAGATACCAATTATAACTTTTTTTTCTTCTATGCAAGGCATCCTACATCACATACATCCTTAGGATGGACAAGTTTAGTTTTGTGGGGATATTGTTGACCTTTTAAAGTGGCACTTAAAATTCTTAAATCTTTTTAATACTTATGGGTTACTTTTACATATAACACGTATACAACAAGTATACAACCTGAATAGTTCTTAATGTTTAAAAAACTGATGGTTTTTATTACTTTATTTTTTAATTTGAGTTATTCATAACAGAGTTTTTAGAATCCAGCTTACTCAGTGTTCAATTTAGTTTAAATTCAAATTAGAGTATATACTAATTTGAAACTTTAAAAAAATTCTGTGTATTTATAAGAAATGTACCTTAATACATGACAAAGGTTGTTAACTTGGTAGTGCAAAATAAAGTGTTTGATAAACTATATTAATAGCTTTTGAAGTTGAAGAGGTGGAAGGTTTTTCTGAATTGTTAATTTGCCCTTTGAAATCAGTAATCCCAACACAGCAAGGAGTAAGAGAGGTTACTGATACATTTCCCAGAAGCTAATGCAATTTGGATGATAGGTTTGAACCATTAATGGTCTCACTGTTTTAAGTAGTAGTTTCTATTCAGTGTTCACCTTTATTTTTTTCAATAATTGACTTGAATGTAAAATTGTTTTTTACTGAATAATGTCATGTTTATTTCAGCAGGCTTTATCTGTTGTTTTTTAATGAAATTTTTAATGATTGCCTTCTGTTTGTTTAAGTGATATTGATGTGGCTCAGCAGTTCAGTTTGAACCAGAGTAGAGTGGAAGAAATTACAATGAGAGAAGAAGTAGGCAACATCAATATCCTCCAGGATAATGACTTTGGTAAAGATCTCATGTGTTATGTGTTACTAGCTAATTTCAATTATTGTAAGGTATGGTTTTGCAATTACTGTGGAATGCCCAATGAATTCTAAACAAATTAGATCAAACATGCTGTGGTTTTGTATGTTTAATTTTTAGCTTGTTCATGTCAGTTTTTCCAGAAAGCCTGTCCTCTAATGCTCAGCAAACTTTTAGCTGCCTACAATAGGCAGAAAGAAAAGCCAAAGAATATTCAGTCAAGTTAATCATTGAAGTACTGTGACAATTATAATTTTCAAAATTATTCAGATGTGAATCTGAAGTGAGCTGTTGCTTTAATCGTAAGCATGCTCTCAGTCAGAAACCAGTGAAACATTTCTAAAGCTGAATCAGTCACTGGTGACAAGTTTGCTACCTCAGATATCTTTTCAAGGACAGTACTCTTAACATCTGAATCAAAACTTAAAGACAGTTTTATTTGAATTTTTTATATTTAGTTTACAATACTGTAGGTTAGTTCCTAACCTACAGTATTGTAAACCATAATTCAGTAATAGTTTTGAAAGAATAATCTAAAAATGATGTTGACTGGGTGTTGGTTTGTTCCCTGTAATTGAAGCCCAGCCTTGAGGCATAAGGTACAATGTCTTTGAATTCCATTGCATTCTTTGGTTTCTGTGCAGATAAATTCTTTGGTTTCTGTGCAGATTGCTAATATCAATTCAAATAAGTACAATAAAATGCTTTGAAAAGGAGATAGAATAAAACACTGTTCAAACAATTAAAAAAATAACTATGGTATTGCTGGTCACAATTCCTTAACATCTTGTCATTAACTCTGCAAATAGGATTAATTGAATTAAAGTTTGGTCCTACATATGGGCCTTTGTTGATCAGTTAGGTGGGTCTCTTGCATCTTGAATTTTTTAGCACTTAGCGCAGTGCAATTTTATTCTTGCAGGTGACTTTGGGATGGATGATCGTGAGATGATGAGAGAAGGTAGTGCATTTGAGGATGACATGCTGGTGAGCACTAGTGCTTCCAATCTCCTCCTGGAACCTGAACAGAGCACCAGTCACCTCAATGAGAAATCTAATCACCTGGAATATGAAGACCAATATAAAGATGATAATTTTGGGGAAGGAAATGATGGTGGAATATTGGGTAAGTTTGAGAAATTTGTTTTTCCTCTATCCTACCTCTTAGTTCTTGGGTAGATGGGGGGAAGTTGTTTCCTTTGTTGCCAGATCCTGTCAAAGTTATGCCTTGTACAGTGAGTATTTATACTCACTCTGTGTGTGTATATATATATGTATATGTGTGTGTGTGTATGTGCACTGAGCATATATTCTGGTTTGTGAGTACTCCAGCAGTATAGATGACTCACAGCATATTAAGTGTTGGCATACTTAAAACAAAGTTCTAAAAAATTAGATGTAAGATGCAAATATGTTGCAATTATATTGTAATAAATGTTGTCTGTAAACTCAGAATTGGAGCTGAAATGCTCCTTGAAAGAACACTGCTACTTTCTTCTATGTCAGCATTGAAAGTTCTTTCTAACTTTTGCACTATCTTCATCTGTGTTGTAATAAACTTGTTTGTACTTCTTTGTAAATTTGTCTATATTTATTTCATTAATTTGTGAATGCAAAACTCATTTTTTCATATGGTTCCTTCAGATGACAAACTTCTTAGTAATAATGATGGTGGTATTTTTGATGACCCACCTGCACTCTCAGAAAGTGGAGTAATGATGCCAGAGCAGCCTCCCCACGATGATATGGATGATGATGATAATGTATCAAGTGAGTATGATCTAGGACCAGACCTAGAATTACTTTCAACTCATGTAGCTTGGATTCTAATTCCTTAAAAACATATTGAGCTCAAAAGTGTGCAGTGTGGGAAGCCACCTGAAGGTGTGGAGGAGGGGATAGGAGGGGTGGCCCAGCCTGTTGATGTTTTGACCTAGTGCAAGGCTCTTGTTGCTGGCAGTGGGAGGCCCGGACAGCCCGGACTCAGTCGATCCCGTGGAGCCGTTACCAACCATGACTGACCAGACAACGCTTGTTCCCAATGAAGAGGAGGCTTTTGCTCTGGAGCCTATTGACATAACTGGTGAGTGAGCTATTGGGGAGTACTGTGCAGTTTGTCAGAGACCACCTTAGCTTAATGGAGTAGAAATTAATGTCTAGCACTGCTGCTGACTCTGCTTCTCACTTGGGAGAGAAACCAGGGATCGAGTGCTGAATTCCATTTATTCTAATAGTAACCCTCCAGTACCTTCCAGAGAGGTAGCTTACATGGATGGTCAGAGAATACTAGTTTGTAGTTTCTGCAGTCAGTGCATGTAACAGCATGATACTGTAGCTTTAGATAAACATGCTGGTTTAAATGCACTGAGTTGAAATGGAGCTCAGCATGTCTTTCATGCTAATACGGTATCTGTAGTGCAGCACAGTTCTTGATATGCTGTGTTTGAACGGCAGGGCTGATGGTTTACACTGAGAATCAGTGCTGTTCTAGTGATTTGTAGCTGTAATGAACTGCTGATTTCAGGAGCTGTACCTTTGTATTTGAAATTCTACTAAGTAGGGATTTTCCTTATCTTTTTCTTTTATGCAAGAAACTTGTTTATTTTAATGATACTGTGTTTGGCTCATTATATACTGACCCCTGTTTTATTAAAAAATATCTGGAAAGAAAGTAGCTTGTCCTGTGCTTTTAGACTGAGCTCCAGGCCCCGATTCCCTGCTTGGCCAGTGGGAGAGCCCTGGCACTGCCCTCTCGTGGTGGGCTGGCAGCAGGGGACCAGCTCATCTGCAGGTCCAGCAAAGGCAGCATTTACCAGAACTTCAGGGTCTGCTGCAGAGTACAGGCTGTGAGCACAGTCATGTTATCCTACAACAGGGTCAGAAGTTTACAGGTAAAATAACTCTACCAAAGCTCTGGTAGGGCTTAGGGGGAAGAGTGGGTGTGGTATTTTAAATCTGTAATTGGAGTAATAGAATGGCTGGGATTAGAAGGAATCATGAAGATCTAGTTCCAGCTCTCTTCCCATGAGCAGGGACACTTTCCACTAGACCAGGTTGCTCAGAGCTCCATCCAGCCTGGCCTTGAACACTGACAGGGATGGGGCATCCACAGCTCCTCTGAGCAACCTGTTCCAGTGCTTCACCACACTCACAGGAGGGAACTTCTGCTCAGTATCTAGTCTGAATGTACTCTCTGTCAGTTGGCAGCTATCCCATCCCCCTTACCCTGTCACTACATGTCTTTGTAAAAAGTCCCTTCCATTTTCCTTGTAGGCTCCCTTCAGGTACTGGAAGGCCACAATTAGGTCACCCCAAAGCTCCCTTTTCTCCACGCTGAGTAAAACCAAATCTCTCAGCCTTTCTCATAAGAGAGGTGCTCCATCTTCTTCTGTTCAACTTGGTGGCCAGTGTGTGGACCAGCCTATCAAGCAAGCCTTGGGAGAGAGAGGCGTGTGCAGCTGAGGGCATTGAGGCTTAGATAGATTTAAATTCACAGAAGAATTTGCAGGTTATGGGAGAGCCTTCACAGTATTTGATGGTTTATGCTGCACATAGCTTTTAAGCCTTCTCCCAAAGCTAGTGTTGCCTTAGATTCCTGAGGCAGCTTTATACATGGGCAGGTAAGACCTGTAGAGAACTTGAAGGATTCTTTTACAGCATGGTACCTGTTTGAGCTAACCTTCATTGCTTGCTAAAAATCTCAACAGTCAAGGAAACCAAAGCAAAGAGGAAGAGAAAGCTGATTGTGGACAGTGTGAAAGAACTGGACAGCAAGACTATTCGAGCCCAATTAAGTGACTACTCTGATATTGTCACTACTTTGGATTTGGCACCTCCTACTAAGAAATTGATGATGTGGAAAGAAACTGGTGGAGTTGAAAAGCTTTTCTCTCTGCCTGCACAGCCTTTGTGGAATAACAGACTACTGAAGGTAATGTTTTTGTGCAAGTTTATTTTTAAATGGAACTATATTCAGAATTGTGCTTCATGTATAGCAAATGTGAGCATATAAATAGTGATGCAGTGATGGCAGTATTCATAATTGGAAGAAAATTTTTAGAAGTTAGTACTGTTGAAGAGGAGATGTAAAAACAGATAAAAAAAGATAGGCCATAATTACTTAATCCAAAATGAAATAAAAGGACATTGAGAACTGCAGTAGTGAATAATGTAATGTTTCTTTTGTAGCTCTTTACTCGCTGTCTTACACCTCTGGTACCAGAAGACCTGAGAAAGAGGAGGAAAGGTGGAGAAGCTGACAATCTTGATGAGTTCCTTAAAGACTTTGAAAACCCAGAGGTTCCCAGAGAGGAGCAGCAACAGCAGCAGCAGCAACGAGATGTCATTGGTTTGTGTCTTCTCAAAGATGCTCTGCTTTCCTTTGGAGCATATTTTTCTCTTTTTTCTGTGCTTTGTATTAAGTCATCAAAGATTGTGTATGAAACAAATGAGCTTTGTAATGGTTGTTTAGCTTGATGTGGTGCAATCTCTAACATAAAATAACTTATTTTTTCCTAGAAATAGGGGATGCTTAGGAATTGCTTGAACCAGTGGATTAAAAGTGCAGGCTGTTGAGAATGCTCAATTCTAAAATAATAGCAGATTGGATTTTGGTACAGTTTCTAATAACATTCTTAAGTATCTAAAAGAAGATTTGTTGTGGAATACAGATGAACCTATTGTGGAAGAGCCGAGCCGTTTGCAGGAGTCGATGATGGAAGGCAGCAGAACCAACCTGGATGAGTCGGTTATGCCACCACCACCAGCTCAGACCGGCGTCAAACGCAAACTGCAACAAGTGGAACCAGAGCCAGTGTTACCTGTGAGTAACCTTTTACTGGTTTTTATGGGGAATGAGAAGTGGGCAGTGTCTTTGAGTAGGAAATGACACAGATTTGAGTCCCTATCTTTCTGTGATCCTTTGAGATTCACTGTAGTAGTATCAGAACATTTGTCCCTGGGTATCATTCTGGTGCCTTCGTTAGGTGAAAAGCTTACTGAAACATTTGAAATTCTGGTAGGATAAAGAAATTACTTTTTCCTCCAGTAAAAGTCTTTAAGGGGTCTAGTGTGTTGCTTATCAAGTCCTGCTTGGCAAGTGTATATGAACAGCTTCCATGAAGCAAGGATTGTGTTAGCTCCATAAATGTCTTTTAAGACAGCCCTAGTATTCCAGGCTCAAGGCTCAAAAAGAAAAACTTTGATTATCTGGAGAGATTTCCTGGTTGAGTTGTGAATAGACTTGGACACTAGCTGTCATGCAGTGTGGAACTGCTTGTGAAGGGGAGAGGAAGGAAATGGGCAAAATGAAAGGTGTATTTTTCTGTATGCTTGCATGGTGAGAACAGTCCTATTTATGCTGCTTCTCATGTTTGTGCATTTTTTAACATCACTTTTCACATTCCTTGGCTAACAGGTTGTTCACTGTAGAGTGGGACTGTTAGATGTTACATTATCTTAGTAAGCAGGGTGGCAGCTGCTGCTCCTTTTGCCCTTTCATGGGGTGAAAACAGCATCGACTGTGCTAAGTCAGTGTAATTGGGGGTGTTGGTGTGTTGGGAATTCTGTGATTGTCTTAGAGGCCAGGTCAGGCCTCTAGCAACAGCCTGTAGTGATACCTGCTGGACTACATCAGAAGTTGCTTAGCTAATTTTTAGGGTATGTGTAGAAACACTTTCAGGTGTCAAGGTAACTTAACTGGCAAGCACTTAATTGTTTATGGATTCAGGGGAGAGTACCATATATTAATTTTATTAAAACTGTCTACATAAATCCTATTAAAGTTCTTTTCTGGATTTTCCTCTTGACATAAATATTTTCTGAGAATATACTTCAGCACCAAAGTAGTTTGTATGTTTTCAGAAACTTTGCAGGTACCAATGTTTTAGTTCCTTCATGTTTGTATTGATGAGAACAGCATTTTGATATTTTGAAGATGACTAGTTCCAGTGAGTTAAAGTGTGTTCATGTAGCATTGCATCTGGTGATGTGGGATTTTAAATTTGCATGTGCCAGTCCAAGGAATGAGATCAGTAGTTTGGATGGTGGCATAAGTGAAGTTACTGGAAAGCCTTTTTACTTTACAGTGGTGTCATAATTTCTGGTTTGAGTAGAATCTAAAGGATTGAAAATACACATACGGACAGCAAAACAAAATTGCTTTTTGGTTTTCAAAAATGAAAAATCTTGACAAATGGCTAAGATTATATACTTGGATTTTATTAAACTGGTCTGTAGCACCATTGTTCTATTGTAAAAGAACTGACAAAATTATACTCTTTGTTTAACTGTATTGTGTGCTCTTAAAGCATCCACCATCACAACAGCTGGAAATACCACCTGTAGAAATGCCTCCAGAGGAGCCCCAAAACATCTGCCAGCTAATACCAGAGCTAGAACTTCTGCCAGAAAAAGAGAAGGAGAAAGAAAAGGAGAAAGAGGAAGAGGAGGAGGAAGAAGTAAGAACTCTGTGTAGAATTCAGTTTGTGTGTTTGCCAGAAGTGGATGAATGTTTGACTGTGGATTCAGTAAAAGGCATAAGAAATAACTCTTTTGTCTGTCCTTATAAATAGCCCTTGGAAATGTAATTCTTAAATTATTTCATGATCATTTAATAATATTTGTATTATTTAATTTTTTAATTACATAAACATTCTGTTCTGAATTAGTGTTCTCGTGTTCTCACCCCATGGCTGGATTAAACCACTAAATATTTATGATGCCTTAGATAAGAACTTTTGAACTTTAATGGTGTGGTTAATTTTAAATAGCTTGTCCTACTTAATGAAAGTAGCTTTTTTGCAAGAAAACCAGCCATGTCTTCAAATGGGATAACTTGTCTCTTAGCTACAGTGTTCAATATCCTATGGTAACAAACCTCATTGATGTCTTTTATTTTACGCCTGCTTCCAGGAAGAAGATGGCACAGGGGGTGATCAGGATCAAGAAGAAAGGAGATGGAACAAGAGGACTCAACAAATGCTCCATGGCCTTCAGGTACACATGATCATTTGCTTTCTCTTAAAGCAGCTTTGGAGTGTGTCCACTGATACTTTTGAGCTGAGTTAAAATGTCAAGAAAGAGCTTTCTTTGCAGTCAGTGTTACAGCCTAAAATGCAAGTTATCTTAAAGGGGGAAGAATGCCTGTAGTTTATTAAACCTGTATCAAATAATTGTATTAAAATGAAATCTATACTTTTATAATTCACTTACTGTTTAGAGAACATTTGAATTAAAATTTTTCACCTAAATGTTTTTCAGCCTTTAAGTCCACACTCCATGTGCAACTAAGATTCCCAGAAATTTAAATTATAAAGTAACTCACTGTATTTTTGATGAAATCATAGCACTTCTGACATTTTGCCATGTGTCTTTAGGCAGACTCCCATAACGGTGTAGGGATAACACCATTGTACAGGATGTTTACTTCCTGTCTAGGCTGGCTTAAAAACTTTTATGCCATGAGAAGCTGACTCTATTAACAACTGTGGAAATGTGACTTTGGCTGGTTTCTGGCATGTTGATTCAGTCTGCACAGACATATACCTGTCTGTAGGATGGATTCTTGCTTGCTGGAACTAAAGAGGATTTTTCTGATACAATGACTGAACACCAAAATATTCACCCTGAACTGAAGTACAAACTGCTCCTTTGCTTATCAGTCTCTGTGTTTGTCCTCCACATACTCTTGGGGTTACCTTTGCCTTGCAGCCTGGTTTGTAGCTCCTTTGTTCCCTTAAACATTTTGGCAACTTGAGATTTGGCTGTCACTGAATGCCACATCCCAAATGGTCGCACGCCCCCTCTTCTCTCGCCCAGCTTTAAATGCAGAGCATGATGCCACATGGCATGGATTATCCTTTTGGCCATTTAGGGTCAGCTGTCCTGGCTCTGTCCCCTCCCAACTCCTTGTGCTCCTCCAGCCTACTTGATGCAAAACAGCACCATATGAGCTGTTCTGAAGAAAATGAACTCTGTCCCAGACCAAATCAGAACAACTGATTAAAAAAAAAAAGCTTAAAAAATTCAAAAGTATACAGATGTTGACTTGGTAGTGTTGTGTAATGTTTTCCTCTCTGAATGTTTTATCACAGTTTCTGAAGAGAGCTTTAGAATTATCTTTGGCCATAACTAGCTTTTTTCAGTTTTTTCTTCCATGTACTCAAAAGAGCATCACATTGGATGGCTGAAACATTAAATCTGCAATGAGATTTGGAGTTAAGGTCTGATTCCTATAAAATAATTTGATTTGGCCAGCCAAATATCTTTTCATCTTGTTGAACTTCATTCCAGGACAGTTATGCTTTAAATCGAACACTTCAGTTGTTTTCCTGGCCAGCAAAAAGATGTATTATTATCATTATTTATATTTTTTAATTATACTCTTGCCAAGACTTTGAGAAAATCTTAGTGACTTTGGGTACTTAGTTTAAGACAGAGGAGTCTTAGAAATAAACAGGCTTTCACCTTGGGAAATTATGCATCTTTTAAAAATGTTAGCTCTTGAAATTTTACTTTTATTGTTTTTGGAATTACATTTATTTTGAGAAATAAAGCTTGATTTTTCTTTATTTTATTCCTATTAAGAAAAAATTGTGCTGTAGTCAAAAAAGACTGGTTAGCTATTGCTGCAGAAATAAAATCTTGTGCTATTCAACAGTGTTTCTGGAATACATTCAGCAGATTCAAGAATGATTTCCACACATCCCTGGGAAGCCTACTAGGTTTCATTTAGTTAAGATCCATAAAGATATTTTCATGTACATGTTGTAATGTTCCTATTCTAAATCCCTCTGTGTCCTGTGGTTGACAACAAACAGAATCTTGCCAAGAGACATTGTTGTTTCTGTGTAGTTCTCTATTTAACTTGTGGTATCAATGTTGTGTTTTTCAGAGAGCCCTTGCTAAGACTGGAGCAGAATCTATCAGTTTGCTTGAGCTGTGCAGAAATACGAATAGAAAACAAGCAGCTGCAAAGTTCTACAGTTTCCTGGTACTGAAAAAGCAGCAAGCTATAGAGCTGACACAGGAGGAGCCCTACAGTGACATCATTGCCACCCCTGGTCCCAGGTTTCACATTATCTGAATGGTTCCCTAGGGCAGAGCTCGTGCTCCTCTCACCAGTGCGTGTGTATTGCCCCGTCTGTAGGGCCCACAAGACCATTACAGAAAATTTAGATTTTATTGTCTGTATAAAGTCCTTGGTTTTCTCTTGGGGTTATTTTGGGGTTTGTATTTTAACTTTACCACTCAAATTTTTTGTGAAACTGCTGGCTGGGTTGGGTGACTTGAGTTCCAGCTGCAGAAACCAGACATCTCAAGCACCCAGATGAAGATTGTTGTAGCAGCTCAGAGCAGATGTGTGCAATATTGGTGCATGTGATGTTGAGTATCAATGAAAATGTCTTACAATAATTTGACTAGTTGATTCAGTAGAGATATTTTTAACCTGTACAAGTAAATCTGAATGGCCAACCTTTTTTCTGATTAAAAACTTTGCCAAACTCATCTGAAATGTTCGGTCTGCTTCTCATAGTAGTAGTTTTTTCTCCCCTTCTCTACATCTTTGTGCATACCATGGGTCTCTTAAAGCTGCCAATATGAAAGGTAGTGCCTGATATGTCAGCTTGCTGTGTCACTGCATTTTTGCAGTCAGATTTTTGTAGCCCTTGATGCTAAGGGGAATCGAGTGTCTGTGGAAAGCACTTCCTCTATGTGATACATGAAAGGACAGAACATGTGAAGCATTTTAGACGAAACATTCCTTTTCACTTCTCACCTTGTTATGGTCCACTACTGATAATGGCTAATTACTGTTAATAAGTGACAAATGAAAACTAGTAATGTCATTTAACCATTTAAGAAATCATAATGCTTTAGGTTTGTTAGAGCTGTATATAAACTCCAGACTTTTTAAAACAGACTTCTAGATTGTAAATTATCTGATTTTTTTTATTAAGCAATCATCTGACAGTAAGAATAAGAAAAATTGCTAAATTCAGATACCACCTGTACCAAAAGGGCAACAAACTTTGAATATGGAGTACAGATGGGCACAATTCCACTTAATTGTGTAGTGTATTAATGGCTCTTTGGTTATATTTATGGTTTTAGTGTCATTTTTTTCTGGTAATGTGCACTCCCACATTCAAAACATTTTACCAGTTTTGCGAAAGAAGTTTGGGTTTTTTTCCTAAAGAATGAGGCTTTACTGTTAGACCAGGTAGCACCAGAAATTATGTGAATATGTTGATTATGGAGACCTGTCTTAACTTTTTTTAGGGCAAAATTATTCACAGTGAAGGTTCTGGTTTTAATGTTGGCACTTTTGTGAAATAATTTTGGGACTCTTAAATTTCAGTGTATACTCAACTGTAAAATTATGTGAATGTTTAAAAAACTCTGAGACTACATGATGACCATGTTTTACTAATCCTTGAAAAAGTTAATTGTATAAAGTTACTGCAGCTTTATTTTCAACATGATGTGCCTGTAAAACCATAATTTTCTCCTTTGTAAAAAGAGACATTGTAGATAACTTGAATGTTTAATTATAGAAAAGGTCATTAGTTTCTTGTTACACATTTTTAGTCTGTTTTTGTTGCTTTTCAAAGTTAATATTCTTGAAAATAGTTGATGCTGTTATGTATAACTTTTCTAATAAAAGTTGTGTTATAAGCTGTTACGTATTAGCTCTGTATCTTGTTTGAACACCTCCCATTTATGTAGGAGAGACTGAGCACTAAGAAATTGGTTATTTTGGTATTAGGTATGGAAAGATTGAGCTCTTTAAAAGATTAAACTGGAATATGTAAATAGCATTCTTACCATTAGGAAGGAAGTGTAACTCTACTGGCTGTACTGTGCTTTTGTTCAAGGATTCCGTGGTAGGGATGTGTGTCCTAGGAAAAGGAAAATTATTGGAGACTGTCTATAAAATGTGATTCATTTGCATACCTGTCCCTTCTGAATGCCAGAACATCTCCCGCTTGGATTCTTTTCTGTTCCCTTGCTTCAGGAGTTGCCTCTGCATGTATGTCAGTGCCTCTGAAGTTACATGCTCCTCCTGGTACATCTGGACTCTTGGATCCAAGCCTGTGGCTGCAGCACATGGAGTCAGTTCGTTCCCTCTAGAGTTTATATATATAGGGGTAGTGAATTCTGACTGACACAGGCTGAGTGAGCTGGCTTAGTCTGGGCTCCACACACAAAGGGACTGTCCTGCTTTTGAGTGACCTGTGGAATCAGCTGGGCCCGTCCTGTGTGCTGTAATTCTGGTGGGCAGGATGTGTAATTCCTGTGCGATGCAGGCTGGCCTGTGCTGAGCCAGCCCAAGTGTGTATGTGTGCAGGTGCAGCCCTGGAAAAGTGACTTCCATTATTTTGGTTCAATCTCTGTGAGAGAAAACTGGGGGAATTTGGGCACTCAGACTAGAATGAAAGCTCTTCTGGCTTTCCTTATATAGGAAATAGGTTATATCAATAATCTAGTACAGTTTAATCACCAGTTTGGCTCTTTGTTACACCACTGTGATCACTCATGATAAATTGATTTTGCTCAAATGTATGCCTGGTGACACTCTAATCTGGGACACTGAATGCAAGCTCTGCTTTATCATGTACAGGATTTGTTACTATGCTGATCATGGCCGACAAGTAGTACCAAGAGGTTTCCATTTCTTGGGAAGGGGGCTTTGTGGTAATGCACCAATCAGCTGTTGAATGAGGTCTAAGGAATGGTGATAGAGCATTGGTTTTGATGATGAGATGGAGAAGGGCTCTCTGTTGCACAGTGTTCATTGTTTTTCCTATGACTGCTGCTGGTTGTTTTTTTTTTTAAAGTGCTTCAATATCCTGGTAAAGAAGGACAGCATCTGCATTTTATTATAGTTCCTCCTCAAACAAATGTTGAAATGGTTTTAAAGAAATTACCCATAAGCATTCACTTAGTGTTTACTGAATAGAAGACATTTTTGTCGCAGCTCAGTGAGTAACATCTCTTTTCAGAACGCTATCTTGGGAAAGATTTAGATTTGACTTGAGAGCATTACTGTAGAATGTGTTCCTCACTGCTTCCCAGTCAGGCTGGACTGGCTCTAGTGCCTTTGGCTGTACTGCTGCACTGCAGCAGTGAGGGGAAGGAACTGCTGGCAATGCTTCTCTGTGCTCCATCCTCCCATTAGTGGCAGTTTTGTTCTGTCTGCAAAGCTTAACTGCTCACAGTAGGGGTACTATGCATGCCCTGCTTTCCAAATTACTCCTCCTTGGTGTGTAAAAAAGAACAGTTCAGGAAGTATTATAAGGAGGTATTTCTTCAAGGAGATGGAGTCATTGAATGAATTCCTGCCCTGTGTGTGTGATCACCTTGAAGCCACACTGCTCTATTCCATCTGGGGTGGAAGGGAAGAAGGCAGGTGATGTTATCTACAGCTGGAGGTTAAATAGTGCTCTGTTTCTGGGAAGAATATGAGTAGAAGATTCTTCATAATTCACAAGATATTATTTAAACCAGCTTATTAAGCAATGAACTAGCAGCTGTTGTGTGCAATTTTGCTTCAGGCACTTTGTTGGAGGGTCAGGTATATGGTGCTGAGGATGCTGATCTGTGCCCATCTTCTGTGGGCACGAAATTGCCTCTCCTGGTTGGGTGTTTCCAGCTGCCACCCTACTATGGCAAATCAAGTCAAATTTCCAAGGGTTTTTTTTGCGCCCTATTGTTCCACTACTACACCTGAGTCTGTGTCATGGTACTTAATTTTACTTTTCTGGGGGTAGTGGGGTTAAGGTAAATTTTTCTGTTTCTAAATCTCTTATGGGTCCATAGATTGTACATCTTTGCTCAAGTGGTTGTGTTTATCTTTGTGCTTTTTCAGACCTTTTTCTGTTTCACCTCTAGGAAGCGGCTGGAGTGAATATACTGTGACTTTCTGCAATGTGAGCATACAGAAAAGCTGAACTACCAAGACATAAATTGTCCCAACACACAAGGGAAAAAGGACAGTTCTCTGCATTTCTTGCTGACCTCTAAAGGTCTAGTAAAGCTATGGGAGAGACAAGAACAGGAGGTAGAAGGGAAGATTTTCTCTAGTTCTTATAACAGGACCTGGTTTTGTATTTGTTTTAGCTTAAAACATCTTCATGCAGAATAAAAAAAAATTCCAAAATCTCAGGTAGGAGAAAATATTCATATTAGCCAAACACTAATTTTAGTGTTCTATTATGAGTAGAATAAGGTGCCAGAAACTTTCTGGGAGAACACACCCTCCAATTTCATTTGGCCCTAGATATTTCCCAGCAGCCAGGAAAGATGCAAGAGCTAGTTTGGTTGTCATGAGCTGGGTCTCTACATGTTCTGCTTTCCCCAGCCCCCCTGCTTTTCTTGTTTGCCTAATTTTTGTTTTTAATAAAAACATTAAAGATCATAACACTGCCTGAAACTAACACTAATTGAGAATGTGTGGTTGACCTTTAATCATGGATGTTTATAACTGTTTGACACTGATCAAGAAGACATCTGATGGGAAACAGAGAGTTGCTCATGACATTTGGCATCATTCTGGAGCAGATGGGGGTTTAAAGCCAGTGGTATTCTCCATGCAGGGACTCCTCTCTAAATTAAACAGTTCTGCTACGTTCTTGAAACACTTTCTCCTTCCCTGCCTTGCAGTGCCCAGGTACTGCTGGCAATTATGTGTACAATTTAGTTTTCTAGGTTTGGGGATATTGGGAACTGATTCAGGGTAAAACCCACCAAAAGAAACACGGGTTTTTTTCCCCGGCTGGATCAATTTCTACATCCTGTGCACTGGGCAGCCACACAGAAACTTGTGCCAGCATAACACAAGAAGCACCAGGCAGGAGAATAGAGAAGGGAAGGAGTAAGGATTTCTTTTTCGTATGGCTGTGCCAACTTTGCATGTGTGTTAAATCAGTTTAAGAAAACTACTCACAAAGTTGCAGTTTGAATTCAGGAGTCCCAGCCCTGGCTAAAACTGTGTACTGGCCTGTTCATCATCAACTTGCACACCACTTATTAATATTCTGTTTTTCCAAGGCAGACATTGGAAGTTCTCCCTGAAATCAGGTATTTCTATGACAGAGCCCAAGCCCAGCCTCTGCCAGCAGATGTGTCTGCACTAATTTTCTGTTCATTTTGTGCAAGTTAATATATCCAGTCCTCATGTTACTGGAGAGGAAGCCAGAATTGCAGTCCATTCACAGGCAGTGTGTACCACACATCGCACTGGACTGCAAGCTCTGAAACGAAGGGATCGCATTACCATAAAACGTTCCACTGCTGAACATTTTTGCAGAAAAGTTCAGCTAAATTTGTCTTTGTACAAATTAAGCTGCTTCTCATATTTCTTGACTATGGGACTAATCTCCAAAACAAAAGAAATGCTGATGTTTAAGGAATAAGAAACCACAGTCAATGTTATAAGAAAAAATAGAAGGAGAATCAGCTTAGCATTTGGATTTCAAAGTCAAATTTGATTCTTAGGAATGTTTCTCTGGTCAAGTAACTAATGAGAGACCCTGAAAATAAACTAATGGTACCATTTTGCATTTTGTAATAACATGAATGCAAACTTGTACCTAGTCCTGCTGATGCTGAGGGTGGCAGCAATGAGCTGGAAAAGGCACACAAAGATTTGTTATGGTGGCAGCTACTTAGCAACATAAGCTGCAGGCTTGATCGTATCTCGAGACTGAAATAAGTGCAGGAGACACCAGTCCTTCCAGTACTCAGTTTCATCTCCACATCTGTGAGAAGCTGTTCCAGTTCATTAACGGGGGCAGGCTGCTCCCTGGGGTGTTGGGTCTAGGACCTCTGGGATCTCTTGCCTTTAACACTGAGCCTATGAAATCATATGGAGGCTCTCTGAAAAAAAAAGTTTAAAAACCAAGCCCAAAAAGAGCAGACCCACCACATGCAAGAGGAATCTATCAGGAATATTTAAATCATCTTCATGTCAGCAGCAAAGCCACCACCATTCCCATGTCTCTTGTGCTATTCCCTTGGCAGGGCGATGTGACCGTCGGGGTGCTGCAGGTGTTGGGCAGGTTCTGCTGATCACCCACGAGCTGCTTTGGTGAGGCACAGCTGAGCAAGCAGCTCAGCCCCAGTGCACACAGCTGTGCAGGAAGACTTTACTTGTACTCCTGGCCCCATTGCTCAGAGCTGTTCCCTGGAGGCTGATGCATGTTACTCCAAACAGAGCTGGGGAGGAGGAGGAGGATGAGCCTTCTGCAGAGAACAATGTTAAGTCCAGCAAGAGGGGTGCACATACCGCCTTAAAGGAAATTATTCTGCATTTATGGCAGAATAATACTTTATTCTTATGACTTAGTACTGCCATTTCTGTTAGGAGAGGACCCTTCTGGCTCAGTGTGATGTGCAGATCATTCATGCCCTGAGGGAAATACAGCAGGTACCAAACCCAGCCAGATGTGCTGGGCATATGTAAAATAGAGCAATAGGACTTTGAATCCCTAAGGCTGGGCTGAAAGTGAGAGAACTGTTGAGTTTTCATTGCAAACAAGGTGGAGACATAAGGTCTGACAGCTGTGGAGGTGGATTCAGCAAGATGAGAGGGCCTGCAGTTTGACTGCTGGGACAAGTATGTGAGAAAGTTTCCCACCTGCTCAATAGATCATGAGTTCAAATATGAACAGTCTCTGTGGTCTTTTCTCAAAATCCCTCTCTGCTTCTATCATCCCAGAGGCCCAGTTTTTCAGCAGTAACAAAGTTTTTTGCCTAATTTGAAGGCCAAGACATTTTCAGTTGAAGGACAGAAAGGGTAATTAAACATTGGGATGGGTTGCCCAGGGAAGTGATGGAGTCACAATCCCTGGAGGTATTTAAGAAAAGACTGGATGTGGCACTTTGTGCCATGGTCTAGTTCACATGGTGGTGGTTAGTCATAGGTTGGACTCAATGACCTCAGAGTTCTTTTCCAACCTAATTGATCCTGTGATTTTGTGATGACATTTCTGGAACCAAGGTATACTGCAAAGCAAAGCACACCCTTACCTCATCTGCAAAATAAGGTATCATCACTGGAAAACCACAACCAAAACAAGTTTACCATACTGGAAGGAAAGGTGAGACTACTCTTTCTAGATTTTCACAGTTACATGCTCTTATCTCCTCAGTGTGGTACTTCTATTTTTGTATTAATGTGTGTGGTTTTAGTTAAAAACTAAACAACAACAATTTTTTGAACTTGACATTTTTTTCCTTATGGTAAGGGGAGATAAGCAGCAAAATGCCTGAGTAAATGGCAAAGCAGTACTTGTGATCTGTGAAGAAAATGGCACATGGTATGGGTGGTTGTGCCTGGTTGAGGCAGCACTGTATGAGAAGGGCACCACAGCTGTTGGATTGTGGTAGTGGATAAAACTGGGTAAAACACACCATTCCTGGCTACACTGGTGAGAACCCTGGCCTGTTCTTTTGCCCAAAGGGAAAATGGATGCTGTTATGCAGTGGCCCCAAGCCTGGTAGCAAGCTATGAGCTGCCAAGAGCTCCCTGCAGCCTTGGACTCGGGGTTTGCCAGCCCCACAGGAGCAGGCTGTGCAAGGACACAGAGGGAACACTCCTCCATGAACAGCACTTGGCAAGCCACCTGGACTACCAAGTTCCACTCTCCTCCTTCCCCTCCAGCAGAGGAATTTCCCAGCCTGTCCTGGGAAATTTTCTAGTAAGAAAGCCCAGTTGTGCCTAGTGAGGGTGAAGCCCATGTGAGAGAACCTTGTGAAGATGACTGAGCTGTGTGCCTGACAATGCTCTCCTACATCCTGTCACCTCAGCTGCAGAGGTGACATCAGCCTCACAGCTGCAGAGGAAAGCCACTACTCTGTTCCTTGTCACAGCACAGCCTGCCAGTGGCACAGGTGAGGAGCAGGGTGGAGAGATCATCTCTCATCAGGAACCTCACAGTTAGGACAGAGGCCTTGCACCAAAGTCATCGATGCACAATCAAGGTCTTTGTCACTTGGGAAAGGCTTAGACTAGAGTACCAGGACAAGGTACTTCCAAGCAAAAATCACCTGAATGTTACACAGATGTGAGTAATGAATGCTCATCCATTATTCTTTTCCGCCTACTCCAATGGAGAAGTATCAAGTCGACACCAAGTTTTAAATCCACTAACATAATTTAAAATGCTACAGTAAACTTGGGTCTGATATTTAAAGAAAAAAAATAGTGTTTGAAGGTCATTGAACAAACCTACTATAAAAACTATATATAATTTGAAAGCTTTAGCTTCTAATTGATGTTTTTTCAAAAGAATTCTGTTCCAAACACAGGATAGAGACATCCAATTTAACCAAAAGGTACAAATAGCAAACAAACAATATATTTGATTGCAGAATGTATAATTTGATAAATCATCACCATAATGTAGACTGTGCATGTTTAAAACATACCCTCCCATAACCAGGTCACAGATTCCATTAAATGTAGTAGAAGCAGCTAGAATTTAAAACTCCTCTACAAACTGTATTTTCTCCATCATTTTTTCCTTCAATCAGCTAAATTAGAGCTTTTTCAGGTTTAGTGTTTAGAAGCTCAGTTGTCTGGTAGGTATGAGTTCTTGATGAAAGTCATGTAACAGTGGACAAAAAGTCAAGAAAACATTGCCAGCAGTTAATTTCCTGGTACCTGAAGGATGTGTGTGAGATCAAATATTTTGTTGTGACTCCATATTCCCTTCTGGAAGGAAAAGGATAGTTGTCTTCATTACATTTCTGCAAGGATATTTTAATTTTAGAAGATTTCACTGTAAAAAGAAGGACCAAGAAGCTGAGCAAGCCAGGAAGGCTCTTAAATTCTTGAAATATTTAAAGTACTATCAGGTGGAAACAGTCTACAGAAAAATATCATCAGCTCCTTGCTAACAACCTAAATATCTCCCTGTTTCACCACTGAGGACTGAGCTAACCTACTCCCTCCATGTCTGGATTGGTCTCAAAAAGCCAGAAACTTTTCTGAGAAAAAGTCTTTCCCAGAAATCACATTCCCGAATATCCTTTCCGTGAGTTTGCAACTGCAGTCATTTGGCTTTCAGTTATTTTTCTCCAGCACTGGCAATTTGTTGTTTCTCTCAAATGTTCATCTGGCTCTGTTTTGCTTAATCATAGTGTCTCCCAAAGGTCTGCTCTAATGAGTTTCTCCATTCATACCATATGCTTCCCTTGCCATGGAGAGGTTTCGTTGTATACAAAACAGATTTTGAGACTCTTTGTATTCCCTTTCTCTTCTATCCTCAT
Organism: Emberiza elegans; assembly: GCA_024865655.1. Taxonomy (NCBI): domain Eukaryota; kingdom Metazoa; phylum Chordata; class Aves; order Passeriformes; family Fringillidae; genus Emberiza; species Emberiza elegans. Next base: position 29,676,850 of record JALJVW010000175.1, on the reverse strand, counting down.
ATCTGAAAGGTCTTCTAGGCAAAAGAGTTTTCTCAGGTCTCTTTACCCAGCTACTTAGACCACATCTAAACAATACTCCCATTTAATTTAGGTGTGTGACAAAACTTTGAAAGTAATTGTCCAGTTGTTTGATTTGAATTTAGGTTAACTAGCTTTTTTGGAGTCCGCATTTGAAATCCTAGAGGCCAAGATCATCCACACACTAAGAATGTGGTGGCAACTCCCAGTGACAGGAGACACCAAATTCCTAATGAAGGAGCTGTGCTTCTAAGGGTGGTAGGATTATATAAGAGGAATAAATTCTTTACTGTGAGGGTGCTGAGACAAGTTGCCCAGAGAATTTGTGGAGACCCCATCCTTGGAAGCATTCAAGGCCAAATGGGACAAGGCATTGAGTTGGAAAGTGTCTCTGCCCATGGCAGGGGAGTTGGAATGAGATGATCTTTAAGGTCCCTTCCAATATATACCATTCTATAACTCTGATTCTGTGATTACTATCATTTCTGGCAATTTTTCTCTCTCCATGCCCACAAATTCCCATTCCAAGTCACTTCTGCCACAGATCTGTTATTTACAGCACTGCTTAGCTTAGAGAAGGATTACAATTCCAGTTCCAGTGGCACAAAAGAATTCTTTCTTGCATTTTTCCTATATAAAACACTGTCTCTAGTTTTCTCTTTTAGATTCAATGGAAGCAGTGTTCAAGTGACATTCCAGTTTTTCTGATTGTCCATCAAGCTGAAAGCCTCCATGAGTGTTCTTTCCACAGCCTGTTCTCTGGTACAAAATGCAATCTGTTGTCTGAGAACGTGGGGATGCATGGAAGAACCTGGTGCTTTTAGTCTTAGGAGCAGCAGAGAGGAAAACATCTAGTTCCAATACAGCTGTGTCAGGAAGCCTTCTGGGAGGGAGCCATTCATGTGCTGGTCATGTGTGAAATACAGGAAGATGTTGACTGACCTGCACGATGGACGCAAGGACAGTGGCACTGATGTGCACTGGAGCTGGGACAATTGTGTAGAGGAGTTCATATTGGTGAGCACTGGGAACATTTGTCTGAACAGATTTGTTTAGAATAACACTGGGGAGAAGTAACAGTTTTTCTATAGTGAAGGACTTTATTATTTACGGTACTAGATGAAAAACAGCAACACTCCCTGATATTCCTCAGAAAGACACTATTTACCTTTTGGAAGCTGTCATTTCTCAGCCTGTTTGTTACTGGAGGCTCATGCAGGTCTGATGCACTTTGTCACCATCCCAGAGCAGCATCCAGGACAGTCAATCCCCTCAGCAGTGGCGCCAACGACAGCCCAACTCAGAGCTGTGCTGGACCTACCTTTGCATCTGTTCATGGCAATGAGAAGGATATCTCAGATCCTCCGGGTGATGAGAATCCTGCCTAAGGAGGAGACTTACCACAACTAAATTTCACTGGTGATGTCCTGCCCTCTTTGCTTTGCAAGTCCCTTGGCAAGTAAGCAGAGCATTGACACCAGAGGATGGTGTTTTCTCTGAGACATTGCCTAACTATCAGCCAGTGGTACCAAATCTTACCTGCTTATCTAGGCACTGCCAGAAAAGCAGAAGACAAAACTGTGCTTATGTCTCCAAGATCAGTTCCAGTTTGTCTGCTGAAGTTACTGTGGCTACAACATTTTAAAGTATTTGAGATTTTTTGCCAGGCTGTTTGTCATACTTTTTTTTCAGTCAGAATGGATTTTCAAATTATCTAGTTTCATCTTCTTTTGCCTGCTTTTACAGACACTTCCCAGTGTTTGGGCTACTTTAATGCAAATACTGGGCTTACCGGTAGGATGTCCCCTGGTAAACTTGACTATTAGTTATACAAGCTCAGATTTTTCATAAGCTGGCAAGACCTCTTGGAACACTCCAAAATATGTTGCATTAATGTATGGGAAGAGGCTTAATCGACTTTTATATCCATTTTCAATAAACCACAATTTTCTCCAAAAGATTTGCCTAAAACCCTTGTCTCCCAACTTGAAATATGTTTCTGAAAGCAGTAACATTTTCCATTACACCAACAAAGTAGATATTAACTTTTATTTCTCTGAGTATCAGAACTTCCCATCCCTAAAGGGATGGCTTCTTTGTATCACTGCAAAAACTTGATAAATGACATGCAATGAATCGAATTCATGTCCCACTTCAATGCAGGGTTATTATAAAACAGAGGGAGCTACAGTAAGTGGAGACAGAAAAAGATCTCCTTCTGTTCTTAGCATACTTGGAGATTTCTGGCAAAAATGAGGACAAGGTGTTACTTCTGTATGTGCCCTTAACTGTAAGGGCAGCTTGCCACATGCTTCACTCATTTAGAGAAAAGATCCCTGTGATGGATGACCCAACTATATAAAAATAACAGCCTGGTGATAAATTTAATGTGCAGTTTTGACCTCCAGCCTTTCTAATACTTACATGCTGCCATTTTGCTTTAGCTGTCAGAGGAGGAGGGAGTCAAAGCAGGGACCTTCTCATGTGACCCACCACCCACACCATGACCACTACTGGAGAAAGGAGCACAGAAGGGGATCTCTTTCCCCAGGAAAACAAATCTACCAAGAACTACTAATACCAAATTATAATTAAACCCCTAGTACAGAGAAGGAAGACCATCCCTTGACTTTTTGCATGTTGAGTAAGATAGAAAAAAACAGTGGTAGCTCTCAGGGTTTAGAAAGAACAGAAAAAATTGCCTGTTACAGTCAGAAGCCACTTGCTCTCTGAAGAGCCAGGCACAAGATCGGCTGCTGGGTGAATATCCTGGTTCAGCACTGATCACTGGTTTGTTATTTTATTTTCCTTTTTTGTTGTCCTATTGTAGCTGCTGTCCGCCTGTTGTCTCCATGTCCAGTTGAAATCTCCATGGTCACCCTCCTGTCAAGGTGAATGGAGTGGTGAAGGCAGGTGAGTTGGGCAAGTGCTGTAACAGAAGCCTGTCCTCTAACCCTGCACCTCAGATTTCTTCTAGTCAGGCTGTCCTGCTCAGCAGGTACATTGAAAAACTCCAGTGAGAAACAGATCTGGCTGCTGTCAATGAGCAGGAGATTGGATGAGATGTTTGTTCATTCTTTAAAATAACCTTAGACAAACTGCAGCTTCCTTGGACTATACTTCCATCCAGATATGCAGGTAAGCTATGTATGGTAGAGGTCTCTGGTGACTCTCTGATGATTCTCTTCACACTTTATCAGAAGCAAAACAAAAATGGTCTTGATGCTGAAAAAAAATTACCCTGATGTACAGATGCCTGTGTAGTGGTCAGTCTGATGTCCAGACACATTCCTGGAAGAAGACTCTCAGATTCCTGACATATTTTGTTCAACCCAAACCTGCACTCATCCAGTTCTGGTGATTGTTGAAAGGTGGGTACCAAACCAAACGGACACTGGGTTTGGTCTCCTGCTCTTAAAACCCCCAGCTTTCTTGAAAGCCATTGTGTCCACCTCTTCCAGCCAAGCTCTAACCTGCACAGTGGACTCTGCTTTCCAGCAGCAAGCCGGGGCTAGCACAGCATTCATGTCTGATGGAAATGGCAGTTTCATTACTTCTAAAATTATTTGCTCAATGTGAAATGGGAGTGCTTGGCACAGAAAGATGCATAGCAGATACTACAGATAAAGCCAAAGGGTTTGGGGATATCTCATGCCTCCTAAAAGGCACGGCCAAAAAAAAACCCCACCCATTTCCCTCTAAAATGTTTGTGTGCAGGTAGCAAAGATTTGCAGCCTGAATTCTGATAGTAGATGAAAATGTTATAAAATCCATTTTCAGGTCACATCTAGCAGACAGACGGGCTGTCATCAGCTCTGATTCTGCCATTTCATTTTCACTCACTCTCATTCATGTGGAAAGATCCTGGAGCGCCCTGAGCTGTGATCTGTTCAGTTCTATTTTTGGCTGTCTCCTTTCTGAAGGAAGGTGATTTCTCACATGTGGTGTTTTCCAATTATCACTTGTTGAGACATACCCCCTGGTTATATTACAAAGAGAATCAGGTGGCAAGTACATATTTACAAGTCTTTATTCTAGGGCACAGGAATACTTTATTGATCTGAGCTTTTGAGCTCTGGGTACTCTTGAGAATCATGTTTCTTCTGAGTGAGTTGATCCAGCCTCTTACTCTTCTGTGAGAGATAGAGAAAATTAAGTATCATCTAATTTACTTGTGTGTATATGTGAATAGGCTGTTGGTGGTCAATTGTATAATATGTAAAATATGCAAGTGTCTCCTACAATATCCTGTATTGTATGTGATATTAAACAGGCTTTTTTTTCCAGTTACTGTTCACCCACTGCCCACCAAGCTGTGACTCAGCTGCTTCCTTTGTTTTAAAAGCTTAATCTTTTTGGTCTAAAGTATTACTTTGTAAATTACTTTATCAGGAAAAATAAGGATTCATGGAAGGATGAGTAGGTGAGCAAGCACCTTGCTCTGGCCTTTCTGTTTTCTCTGTCCCACTCTCAAGATTCACAGGATTACCTCAGAGCTCTCTCAGCAGCATAAGTTTGAAAACTGAAAAAAGCATGATAATGATGATAAATGAAATATTTCCATTTGTAGGGGTGTATTTTGCATCAAAAATTAGCTTAATTATTGACAACATTACAGTAACACATCAAAGACAGGAAAACAAAACTCAGCAAGGAAGCTGGGGTCGCACAAGAATTTGGGAGGGGACAAAGCTGGGACAGCTGACCCCAACTGACCAAAGTGATATTCCATAACAGATGGTGTCACCATCAGTGTATAAAGGTGGGGGAAAAAGAAGGAGGGAGGGAACATTCAGAGGGGTGGCATTTGTCAAGTCACTGTTATGTGGGATGGAGCCCTGCTTTCCTGGGAATATCTGAACACCCAGCTGCCCATGGGAAGGCTTGAATCAACTCCTTGTTTAGCTTTGCTCATGTGCACAGTTTTGCTTTACCTATTAAATAGTCTTTGTCTCAGTCCACACAAGATTTCTCACTTTAACACTTCTTGTTCTTTCCATGATCCCACCAGGGGGGCTGATTGAGAGGTTGCATGGGGCTGAGCTGCCAGCTGGGGTTAAACCATGATACTCCCCACCATCTGCTGAACCCGCAGTCCTGGGCAGGTCTGAGAAGTTCCCCAGTGCATCTCAGCTGTGACAACAGGACCAGCAGGGTCTTGTTTGGAGCAGCCTTGTCAACAGTTGAGGGTCCCTTCTGTGTGAATGTGCAGATCAGCAAAACCTCCAGTCACTGGTTTTCCTCCATTTCACAAGTTCCCACAAGTGGCAAAAGTCCCAGTGAGAGCTACTGAGAAGAGAGGATCTGCTTTGTTGATGCTGTGGATGCTTCATGGCTAATAACTTTTGACTCATAACCTTTTGGCAGCTACCTTTTCCTTTGCACCACAGTGGTCAGCAGTTGTCTATTCTTGTTGAAACTTGAAAAAATTTAACATATTTCTGCAGCTGCTGTTACTTTGATGAGCAATTTATCCCAGGATCTTTTCACTGTCAGTTTCCCTCTTCCAGCTGTTTGCTCACATCTCTTGGAATGATTTCATTAGATCAGCCTCAAGCTCATAGTAGTCAATACCACAGTTTCTTTTACAGGTCATTGAGACGTGGTTCATTTTCTTGCTGGCAGCTTTGGAGACTGAAATTGAGATGCATCAACATTCCCTGAATTTCTGATTCTTTTCTACCAATCTTTTTATTTAGGGACATCCTACTTTTTCTAGGCCAGTAATGGACTCTTTATCTCCCTTCTTTTTATGCATTTTTTCATTCAGAAAATCACATTGGAGAACTAACTCATAGTACTTATCATCTACTAGTACAAATATTCAGCCTGTGATTAGGTGTTTTGGCCCTGGTTCAAAAAAAAAAAATAGTACCAGATGTAAATATGATACCTGTAGGGCCTGGGAAATCAAAAGAGAAAACCAGATTTTTTTCTGAGAGAGCACACAGTAAGTGTAGGAGCTTCCTCTCTAAGATATGAAATCTGGACTGTGAAGCCTTACTTTTTACTGGGGCACCAGTCTTGGAGATTTCTGTGAGCAGCAGTGAACAGAAAGAGTGCTGAGAAAGAAAAAAAGGTACAATCATGCTACAAAAAACATGGGCAACAAATTGTGAAGTTCAATAATAGCATCAGATAGCCGGGATGGAAAATACCCTAAGAATGTATGATTACTCTCTGCAGAGGCTTGCAGTTGAAATCTCAATAAACTAAGTGGACTATTTCCTTATCAAATGTGACAGAGGGCAGAGCAGACTGTACAAATAAGCCATTATTTAAAGTCACCCTACTGAATAGTCTGACACCTGGAAATTCATCTACCAGCGAGATGCCAGGCCTAAGTCATTGTCCATGCCTAAGTCATATTTCTGAACCTTTTCTACCTGTCAGTCATTAAGTCAGAAATCATTAAGAGATTGAATAGTATATTACTGGAAAAAAGGTCATTTTCCTCTACTCAGCTTTGTTTTCCATGCTGCCTCCTGTGCTTTTCCCGCTTTCTATGTATAGGATGGATTCATCCTAATCTGAAGGAAGAGTCCAGTGGACACTTCTATATGTGCATTTCTGATCCACAAAATCACAGAATCACAGATTCATCTAGCTTGGAAAAAACCTTTGAGACCTCATCAAGTACAACCTATGACCAAATATCATCTTGTCAACTAGACCATGGCACTGAGTACCACATCCAGTCTTTTCTTAAACAACCTCCTGGGATGGTGACTCCACCACCTCCCTAGGCAGCCCATTCCAATGCCCAATCACCCTCTCTGTGAAGAACTTCTTCCTAATGTCCAACGTAAACCTTCTCTGATGCAGCCTGTGTCCTCTTGTCCTATTGCTAGTTGCCTGGAGCTGCCTGACACAATAAACCAGCATGGTGGATTTTACTGAAATGGGTTTTATTGAAAAAAATAAGCAAGGGAGTTCATTTTTAAGGCAGCAAGGGTAAATCTGCTACAATTTTTCAAAGTTAATTAAAAACTGAACAATCTCATGATTGAATCAGTGTTCCTATTAAGATTAAATCAATAAACCAATGGGTTCGAATCACAGAATTGGTAAATTAATGCAGTGAATAATCAAACTGGAGGTTGGAAGTGAAAGGAATTACTTTATGTTAGTCCTGTTTTCAGTTCTCATGAGAAAAAGGAGCAGAATTCAAGGAAAAGGCAGCTTCCTTTCCATCTCTGGTTGCAGGCTGTAGTCTAACCAACTCATGAAACTATTTAGTCAGTGAAGAATCATTTTGGTTTCAGGGCCATGCCAAGGAAACATTGCAATCCCATCCTGTTTCGCTTTGAGGAAATCCGATTTAGAGAGTTCTCAGAGGTCCCTCTTTAACACGGCCTCTTCATGCGGAGCTGCTGCCAGTGGTTTTGGGTTAACTGCTCTCTCTGAGTACCACAAAAGCTATAAACTTCCCAAAGATGAAAAAAGACTCCTTCCATGACTTGCAAAATAAATGTTACTAAGAAGACCCACTGCCCCCAGGCTATCTGCTCTTTCCCCTCCCCAAGCACTTCTTCCCATCAGCAAATTGCCAGGTACTGCTCTCATGATCCATCTGCCTTGTGGAAAGGCTATTCCAGCACAGAGCTAAACATGTTCTGTAGCAATTATTCCAGCTGAGTGGCTTTTGGAAGTGGAAAAATTACCTGTGATTAAAGACATTTTCCTTGATTATATCCATGACTCTGAATTTGCTATTCCAGTACAAAATGTCCATCTAGTTATTTGTGGCACATAGAAAGCCACTCACATGGATGTCACAGAACATCCTCCCTCCAGACCTGGACTAAGTGCCCCTACACGGACCTGCTGTCCCTGCCCTCTGTGCCCATTGATTAGCCAAATATATGGCAAACCTTCAGAAAAATTTGTAATAATGACTTTGTTTTATTGCTTGTTTTATTTAAAGCCCCTTTAAAACTCACGCTGTCTTATTTCTCAGAAGAGAGACCCAAGCTTCCTTGCTGTGTCTGTGACTTGCTGCCCTGTCTTTATCCAGGCAATTTCAGGAGGGTATACCCTGTAAAACTAGATGCCACGCTATTTTCCAAACATTTCATGCACTTGCTTGTCAATACAGAGTAATGCAAGGAAAACAGTGAATTTTTCCTGGTGGAGATTTAATTCAGGCTTCACTGGTAAAATCTGGAGAGACACATTTTTAAAGATACTTCCTGTCAGGATTTTTAGCACTATATTCATATCTGCTTTGTAAGCTTTTGAGTTTCTAGCTCTCACTCAGATGAGCTCCTTCAGAAATCAGGTGTAATGCCAAATTACACCTGATGGGTGGTGGGTGCTTTGAGAACACATAAAATGTTTCAAACCCCTCTGTTACTCAAGCATGCTACTGTGCAAAGTGTCTCTGTAGGCATCTTGTCCTATGTTTGTCCTTTTTGGTGTATTGCTTCAGTTAGGAAGGTGACTGTCAGATCAACACACTCTTTAAGAATGGATTAGGATATTATGATCAACACAAGATAAGGAAACCAAAATGCTGTAATTCTTATCCCTCACATGTAAAGTGGAAAAGATACTTCTGCTTTCGTTTTCTTGCGTTTAACATAGGGTCAGGAAAGGTTTGCTTCCCATGTCCATCAGCACAGGCTATTACAGAATGGAGGGTCAAATCCTGCTCAGGGTGGCTCTTCCCCAATGTAGTACTATCAATATTGTTCCTGTCCAAATGCAGTGAAGTCCTCTAGGGTCACTGGCCCACACCAAACAGTCAGTATAACCAAATTACTTCCTCCAGCTAAAATCACTGTTATGGTCTAAGGACTGAGGGTTCAGCCAGCTGGGCACAAACTCATCACATCTGGCAGGGCAGCCAGGGCTGTGCCACCACTGAGTAACTCCAGAGGGCTGGGTAGGCCATGGTATTATTGTCAGACTTCTGTGGGAGAAGGGAAAAATATACACGCATGTGAGTGCACTTCACTGGATTTGACATGTTTTTAATGAATTGGGAAAAATGCATGGTAAATTCATTAAGACTTTTCCGTGGGGGTCTCTAACCAGAATCCCCTAACTGGGATTTGAAGGACTTGAGACAAGATGTAGAAGTTTTCCCCTTGGATGAAGCCCAGAGAACATACTGGAAAGATAAATACCTGCTTCTCCCCTCATCTTTTCTTTCTCTGTAAAACGTTTAGGCTTAGATCTTCCCTGGAGATAAACTGGCACAGTTTCAGTCGTTGCAGCAGAGCTGCAATAATTTACAAAGGGCCTGTGCATTTTAAATCACGGCAGTTATGGCAGAGAGAGAGAAGGAAAATCGCAAACCACGGTCACTCCTGAAGGACCACGTCCCTTCCAGCCCCGGTTCCCTCGGCTGCCCTCACTGAGCTCATTCCGAAGTCGGGCTATGCGGAGGTTCTCTCATGCGCAGCACCCGGTGTGAGCAGGGCACAGAAATGTGCGTGGAGCACAGCTGGGGTTCAGCGCCCGCCCCGGGCTCACCCAGGCCACGCCGTCCCCGCTGTCTGCGGAGCGAGGCCCCGGGACCCCAGCCCGGCCCTGAGCCGCCCTCAGGGCTCCGGCTGTCCCGCTCCCCTTCCCCAGCACAGCGGAGCGGGGCCCCGGGACCCCAGCCCGGCCCTGAGCCGCCCTCAGGGCTCGGGTTGCCCCTCTCCCCTTCCCCAGCACAGCGGAGCGGGGCCCCGGGACCCCAGCCCGGCCCTGAGCCGCCCTCAGGGCTCCGGCTGCCCCGCTCCCCTTCCCCAGTACAGCGGAGCGGGGCCCCGGGACCCCACCCCGGCCCTGAGCCGCCCTCAGGGCTCGGGTTGCCCCGCTCCCCTTCCCCAGCACAGCGGAGCGGGGCCCGCCTGCGTCCTCCCCACATCCTGCGCAGCCCTCCGGGTCCCCAGTTAGCGTCCTTCACAAGTAATTAATGCAGAGGGCCGTATGCTGATTCCGCAGAGCCCATTAATCACTTTTGCTGAGGCACGGGGACTGTTTGTACAGAGTTTGCAGAGATTATCGCCCTGGCTCCGGGATTTGTCACGCTGCATTACAAATGGTGCCTTAGTGAGCTCCAGGGGTCCCGGGGGGCATAACCTGTCTGAGGCAAAGGCAAATATTGTCAAGCAGCAGAGGTTTCCCTTCCCTTCCCAAGCCAAGGGGCTTATCTGTTCCAGATTGCTTGATCATATAAATAGGACTTCAATATGAGATATATATGCAATTAGTTTCTCAAGGGTTACATTTGATAATGGCATAGAAATTAATCTTCAGTCACAGAAATAACACTAGCTGTTTCAGAGGATTCAAGTAAAAGCCTGTAGAGATATCCACTATCAAGAATATTGCTTTATTTTCCCTTTTGATAGAATATTGTTATTATTATTGTAACCTGCTGAGATTTCTGTTTTGAACATGTTCTAACAGGGATTAGTTCATTAGTAACCAAAGGGAAGTGCTCAGCAGCCACAGAACAGCCAAGCCTCAAGCACCGTCCTCCATGAGGGTCCCGGCTTTGAGATCCAGTCTCCCATCCACAATCTGGTAGAGGGATGACCCAAGATGGGACACATTCAAATGTACAAAAAGGGGTGCCTATCACTAGGCTGGTGAGCACGATGTCAAGAGAAATGTGTCCAGGTACTGGGATATACAGTTTTGGCCTGGAAAAAAACCATGCTGAGAAATCCTTCAGAAAAAAGATGTGAAAGCAGGGCATCAGCCTTCTTCTTCAGCATGATGCTATCAGATATGTTTGTGGTGGAGGTAAGCTTGTGTGTAACTGGAAGGTAGTTGAGAAAGCCTTAAAATCAAGTGTGATTTTATAAAGTATACATGAAAAAAAGTTTTTTTACTTAGAAGTTAGGTAATTATGTATTTTGAGCAGTCCTACCACCTGCAGCTTGAGTCAGCTAGCTACTTCAGAGAGTTCTGGAAGGCACAAGTGAACAGATGGTGTGTTTGTTGACACCATCAGGTAGTGGGCAGTGAATATTTGTAAACTGGCAAGTGCCCACCAAAACTTATTCTAAAGCACATAATTAAATAAGTTATAAATAACAACAACAGTAGCAACAACCTTAAAAAATAATAATTAAAAATCTCATTAGTTGAAAAGGAAGGAGTGAGGGGAGGAACCAAGAGTTTTTTTAGATTAATTATACAGCCTTATTTCTTACCTTTTCCTAGACCATTACACACAGAGACCAAGTAGAAATCTAATAAATTAAACAGCCCTCAGATACTCTACATAACGGAAGCTAATTGCCTACCATTTTTATATTGTCAAGCATATGTAATAACAATGTTCTAGTTCTCACTATCATTAAGAAGTAAATACAGACTTGAAAACAAGTCCCCCAGAAATCACAAAAGGCCAAATACATGGAAGAAAATTCCACTGGCTGGCATAACACAATGATTTGTATGAATGCCATATCCCCATTTTAATTTTACTATCTTCTCAGAAGCTTGGCAGGCCTGCCTGGGTTCTGATAGCACCAATCTTCGTGCAAATTTATCTCTGACACAAGCTTAACACCAGTGGTGTTTCTTGTGTTTAGGGCAACAACAAATCTGACTTCTTTACTACACAAAGAAAAAAGAAACATTGCAGTTCTGTGGGCATTCTAATGATGATGCAGAACACTTTTTATTTTATATCCAGTTTAATTAATTTTAAAAAATCTAATATAAGCAGGCAACTTATATTCTAAAAAGTCATTATGGATACTGAGAGGCAAGGCCTACAAATGGGATAAAAATACAAACATGGGACTTGGAGGAATATTCTGGCTATGGACATGCAGCCACAAAGCCTTTGAGGACTACGAGGAGCATGGCAGGGCATGCAAAGAGGCAGTCAAGAAAGCTAAGGCTTGGCTAGAGCTGAAACTAGCCAGAGATGTCAAGAACAACAAAAAATGGGTATTCAGACACATAAGCAGAATCACAGTTAAGACATGGGACCATTGATAAACATGGCAGAGAGATTAGCTACTTTTCAGTGCAAGGCCACTGTCTATAATAATTGAAAAGTCATGGAAACCAGAGGTGGATCCCCCAGGGATCAACAGTGGGCCCCATGGTGCTGAACACCTTCATAAATGATCTCAATGATGGGACTGAAAGCAGCCTCAACAAGTTTACTGATGACACCAAGGGTGAGGGGGACACATCAGAAGGGAGAGACATCTCAGAGGGACCTGGGCAGGCTGGGAGAGCAGGAGAGCAAGAGCTGGATGAAGTTAAACAAGTGCAAGGTCCTGCACCTGGGACAGCATAACCAAAGGGCCCAGAACAGGCCAGGATCTGTGCTTGGGGAGCAGAATCACTGAGAGGGACCTGGGGGTGGTTGACAGGCTGACCATGAGTAAGCAGTGTGTGGCTGCAGCCACAAAGGTAAATTGGATCCTAGGCTGCATCTGCAAGGGCTTAACTTGCAGTGGTAGGGACTTCACCATCCCACTCAGTGCTTGTCAGGCTGCACTTGGAGTGGTGTGTCTTGTTCTGGCCCCCACAATTCAAGAAAGATGTAAGCAGACTGAGGAGGGTCCAAAGAAGGGCCATGAAGATTATCAGAGAGCTGCAGAACCTGTTCTGTGAGGGAAGACTGAAGGAGTTAGGACTTTTTTCCCTGGAGGAGGCTTAGAGAGAGCTCATCACTGTGTTTAAAGAGTGACTACAAGATGACACTACCTCTTCACAAAGATCCACATGGAGGCTACAAGGGGCAACAAGAACAAGTGGCACTGGCAGGGGTTTCATATCAACAGAAAAAAAGACATTTTTTACACAAAGAGCAATCATAGAGTGAAACAACCTTCTCAGGGATGAGGTGGAGTCCCCATCACTGGAGGTTTTTCAGACATCATTGAACAGGAAGCTAGATAATCTCATTTAGGCTCCCTGTTCTGTGAAATGTTGTACCAAATGATCTTTTAAGGTCCCTTCCAACCTGGGCTGTTCTATGATTCTCCCTTAATCAAATTATCATTTTCATCTTAATTTTAGAATACAGGGATACAATCCTAAGCCTAGTGTGCCGCTGAGTTATATTTAGGATTTATTGTGTATTGGGTGAAGACTGGGCTCTGAGAACAGTATAAACACAGTAGCCAGCTGAGCTGTGAATGCCAGTCTCTGGAGGGCTTGGGAGCCCAGGGAAGTGCATGCACTGTCATTCCATGGACAAGAAGCCCAGACATGTTCAAGAGCAGCAGCATTCAGCTCAAGCACCCATGGAGTCTGTGACAAACAAAGAGCTGAATGCAGAGTTCCTGTCCTTCACCTTTTCTTACAAGACTCTTCCTGTCCACACTCTTCCTTGAAGAACATCCATCTGAAGGCAGAGACTGTGGTTTTCTCAAGTGTGCCTGACTAAGCTGAAATCTGCTTTTCTTTTAGGTACTGCTGTTTGTGATGCAGAAGACACTTCAGCTTGGAAAAGAGATGAATGAGGGGAAATATCACAGATGTCTATTCAGGCACAAGTGGCATGGGAAGGATGACTAAGGAATGACTCTTTACACTTTTACCCATTATAAGGACCAGCTGGTAAGCAGCACATTCTTAATTGACACATGAAAGTATTTTTCATAAGATGTGTTCAAGTTATGCAACTTCTTGCCACAGAAAATTAGAGGTTTAAAGTTTACATGGTTTCAAGGAGAGATTGAACAAATTAGTGAAACAGAAAATCATTGACTGCTGTTAAAAACAAAATATTTTTCTTGGGACAGGAACTCCCTAATAAATTGTCAGAAAGTTGGAAAATCATTTGGGGAAGCACCAAGAAGATGTTTTGTCAGTTTTCATTCTACTCCTGAGAAAAACATTCAGCCACTATTGGAGGCATGATGCTGGCTGAGACAGATTTTTGGACCATCCCAGAACAGCCTTGCTTGTATTTTTCAGTGCTGAAAGAGGTCAGGGTGGAAAGGGGGAGCCAGGAATTCCAGAACAGTGTTTGTTCTCTTAGTTTTTTTATGAAAACCTGGCTGTCAAAGATGATGCCAATTTACAAAGTGAAAAATTTCCTGTGTTTCTCCAAGACAGCCTGAAAGAGTATCCACCCTGAAGAGTCAGATCAGTAGCATCTTTGGCCCCAGAGGAAGTAATATGGCAACAAGATCTTTCTGGATCAACCATAAGTCAAGACTGCAACAAGAAACTTTTGAGGTCCCCTACTGAGTTCTTGGAAGGAGATTAGATTTTAAAAGGAAGCCATACCATGCCAGAACTTCTGGCTGGCTATTCCAGAGTATTGCTGTGAGTACCCTCAGGAGCAATTAACCCTATCAGTAATGGCATGAGTGGGGTTGCTCCTGGATATAATATCTGCATGCTGGGCAGTGAGCCACATGCAAGGTCAGGCAAGCTCTACAGCAGAATGATTTGGCTGCTAACCTGCAGTGCTGCAAAGTAAGTGATATTGAAAAACCATAAACACACAAAGGGTTTGGTGGCATGAGACTGACATTCTGCAGGACTTCTTGGGCAATCAGCACAGGATCTGCGAGCAGTTTAGTCAGTTCAGCTTGCTGTTTTGAAAAGGTAGAAACTGAGCCACAAAGGATAATGAGGTTTTTTTAAGGTAATTAGAAAGATTTTTTTTAAAAAAACTTGTTTATAGTTTATTATTGTGTTCCCTACTCTCCTTGATTGCTGAGCCATTTCTGACCAGTTCTTTCCTCCAGTTAGCACTGTGAAACCCTCATATATATTTTTTTCTCTCTTCCTTGGTTTCTTTAAATCTCAGTGACTAATATATTGTCTTTTTTCTTTCTTCCAGCTCTTGGCTCTGGGTTGTTTTTAATTGGACCCTTGTTAACAGCTTCGTTGTTTCCCTGTATCCATACACAAAGCACAGCTGCATGCTCTCCTTCTCAACCACAGGAGAAGAAATCAGAAAACAAAGTCCCCCGAGGGAGCCCAGCCTGTCTCTTCTATAACAAGCTGTAGCAACTTTTACAAAATTACTGCCTCTGTGCGCAGACAGCTGAGCTCTCTGAGACAAATCTGGGGCTTGGAGTGCACAGACATAATAATTACTAGAAATACATCACAAGCCCCTTTCCTGGCATTAGTTAGGCCATTCCTAAATCACAAGGTGCAGTCTCTCTCTCGCTCCTGACTCTCTGGGTACAAAAACTTTTGCTTTCTGTCATTCTCTCTCAGAACACTGCAATTTTTCTCCCTTAAATTGTAAATGATAACACCTGCTGGGGCTCTTATTTGTTCATTCCCATGTCTCTGGCTGCTCCCTGTGTGAGATATTACGCCCACACAGAGGTATGAAATATACAGTAGCTGTTTGTGAAACTTCTATATGAAAGATGCAGTGAATATAAATAATGGTATTGTTCCGATGTTCTTCATCTTGTATCTGACAGAACATGTTCAAGAAACTCCAGGAGCACTATAAAGCTGATGGAGAAGTCATTCACACTGTATCAGTGTAGCTGAAAACAAATGAGCAGGACTGATCTGGACATCCTATTTTCCTTTCACCACCAGAATGTATTTATTCCTCAAGTCATACCATATTCATATTTACTTTAATGATTCATAAACATCCCAGGTTCCAGAAGCTTCTAATTAACTCATCTATTTAGTGTCATTAACAGATGTCCAGGGAGTGATTTATTGTACACTACCGGATCACACTAACATATAAATCCAGCCAATTGAATTGGCAGGCAGTCTAGGTAAATATCTTCTGCTGCTTGTAGATGAGACTCCATCCTAAATTCAACATTAATGCCCTGCAGACTGTGGCTGATGTATTATTGTTTTCTTCCTCTATTACTCTGCACATGTATATATACATTGTATTGTATAACACTGGTTATTTCCCTGTCTTTTTAAAGAAAAAAAAAAAGATTTAGTGAGCTGCTGCCTAGGATTTGGGGTATATTTTTATACTGTCTGAGAAAAGAGGAAATCGACAGCCCCAAAGAGGTTTTTGGTCAAGCTCTTTTTGATTTACCTCTGGCTTCTGTAATTTCAAAACTGAAACCAGTCTCTCGAACACCCTAGAGCAAAACAATCCTAAACTTCATGAGAAAGTTTTATTGGGAACCCTGTCTATAGCAGAGTTGTGGCCACAACTCCAGCCTTTTTATTGATAAATGAGGCAGTGGCTTTTTGGGCACTACATGGAATGAACGCCTATGACAGCAAAGTTGGCTCTGTGGGTGCTCCCACAGTGGTGTTTCTCACAGGCCGAGGGATGCTCCTAGAGATTCACACTGCTGAATTCCTAGAGGGACTTGCCAAGGTTCACAGTCCTGGCCAGCTAGACCTGGCAGGCAGAGGCAGTGCAGCCCGAGAGCACCCTCAGGGACAGCTCAGCCGGCAGCCGCAGCGGCGTGAGCTGCGATAGCCCAGCCCGGGCAGAGCCAGCCCTGCCCCCTGGGCTTGGTGTGACTGGCTGCTCCCGGGCTTACTGACTTAACAGCATAAACATAGCCAGTCTGCTGGACTTGCTTCACTTGGAAACTAGGTGGGCTTCTCTTTCAAATTTCTAAGCACTGATTGCTTGTGCTTGTTGCCTGGGTGGGAGCTCTCTCCCAAAGCTCACAGACAAATTACTTACTATGCAGGAACAGAATTGCACGTATGCAGCAGATAAATTTTACAGTTTTTCTCTTAAGAGTTCACTCCCTTTGTATTCCAGTTCTTCCCAATGGCAGCACCATGAGCCAGTTTGTGCTCAAATGCTAAGGAAACACATATAATGCTGTTTTAAATTCCTTAAGGTGGGAGTCATTAGAGAACTCTTAAATTATTCTATTTTTTTACAGAAATTATGTTTGTGTCTCTTCACAGTCTTTTAAAAAAAGTGAATTACAGAATCACAGAATCACAGAATTTCTAGGTTGGAAGAGACCTTTAAGATCATCGAGTCCAGCCCATGTTCTAACACCTCAACTAGATCATGGCACCAAGTGCCACATCCAGTCTTTTTTTAAACACATTGAGGGATGGTGACTCCACCACCTCCCTGGGCAGATGATTCCAGTATTTGACCACTCTTTCTGTGAAAAACTTCCTCCTTAATTCCAGCCTGTATCTCCCTTGGCGCAGCTTGAGACTGTGTCCTCTTGTTCTGTCTGTTGTTGCCTGGAGAAAGAGACCGACCCCCAGCTCACCACAGCTGCCCTTCAGGAAGCTGAAGACAGTGATAAGGTCACCTCTGAGTCTCCTTTTCTCCAGGCTGAACAACCCCAGCTCCCTCAGTCGTTCTTCATACGACTTGTGCTCCAAGCCCCTCACCAGCCTCGTTGCTCTCCTTTGGACACGCTCAAGCATCTCAACGTCCCTCCCAAACTGAGGGGCCCAGAACTGGATGCAATACTCCAGGTGTGGCCTCACCAGTGCCGAGTACAGGGGAAGAATGACCTCCCTGCTCCTGCTGGCCACACTATTCCTGATCCTGGCCAGGATGCCATTGGCCTTCTTGGCCACCTGGGCACACTGCTGGCTCATGTTCAGCCGACTGTCAGCCAGCACCCCCAGGTCCCTTTCCACCTGAGCACTGTCCAGCCACACCGTCCCCAGCCTATAACGTTGCAGGGGGTTATTGTGGCCAAAGTGCAGGACTCGGCACTTGGACTTATTGAACTTCATCCCATTAGATTCTGCCCATCCATCCAACCATTCCAAGTCTCTCTGCAAAGCCTTCCGTCCCTCTAACAGATCGACACATGCTCCCAGCTTAGTGTCATCTGCAAAATTACTAATGAAAGACTCTAAACCCTCATCCCTGTCATCAATAAAAATATTAAACAGAACTGGCCCCAGCACAGACCCCTGAGGAACACCACTGGTGACTGGCCTCAGCTGGATGCAGCACCATTCACCACCACCCTCTGGGCCTGGCCATTCTGCCCAAGCCACGGGCTGCCAGCTTGTCTAGGAGTATGCTGCAGGAGACAGTGTCAAAGGCCTTGCTGAAATCCAAATCAACAACATCTACAGCCTTCCCTGCATCCACCAGGCGGGTTACCTGGTCATAAAAGGTGACCAGGTTGGTTAAACATGACCTACCCCTCCTAAACCCATGCTGACTGGGTCTGATACCCTGGCCATCCTGTAAATTCTGTGTGATGGCACTTAATATAAACTGTTCCATTATTTTGCCAGGTACTGAGGTGAGGCTGACTGGTCTATAATTACCAGGATCCTCCCTTGCACCCTTTTTGTGAATGGGCATCACATTGGCCAGCTTCCAGTCATCTGGAACCTCACCAGTGAGCCAGGACTGTTGGTAAATGATGGAGAGTGGCTTTGCAAGCTCATTTGCCAGCTCTCTCATTACCCTGGGGTGGATCCTGTCTTGTCCCATAGATTTATGAACATCCAAGCATTTCAGTAGTTCCTTGACTGCCTCCTCTTGGATAATGGGGGGACCATTCTGCTCCCTGACACCATCAACCAGCCCAGGTGGGCAGGTGTCTTGAAGGCAAGTCATCTTCCCACTAAAAACTGAGGCAAAGTAGGCATTAAGCACTTCTGCTTTTTCCTCATCTGTAGATACTAAGTTCCCTCCCTTGTCCAATAAAGAACAAAGGCTGGTCTTACCCTTCCTTCTAGCATTAATGCATTTGTAAAAACATTTTTTATTATCCTTTACAGAAGTCGCCATTCTAAGTTCAAACTGAGCTTTGGCCTCCCTAATTTTTTTTCTGCATGCTCTAGCAGCCCTCTTGAATACTTCCTTAGAGACCTGACCTTCCTTCCAAAGCTGATACATCCTCTTTTTATTCCTAAGTTCCTACAAAACCTCGTTGCCCAGCCAGGCTGGATGTTTACCCCGTTGACTGATCTTTTGGCACACAGGGACAGTCTGTTCCTGTGCCCTCAAGATCTCTGTTTTGAGGCATGCCCACCTTTCGTGAACTCCTTTGTTTTTAAGGGCTGCTTCCCAAGAGGCGCTCTGAATAAGTCTCCTAAACAGGCCAAATTCTGCCCTCCGGAAGTCCAATGCAAGAATCTTACTGGTGCTCCTCCTGACTTCACCAAATATTGAGAACTCTATTATTTCATGATCACTCTGCCCCAAGCAACCTCCAACCACCACATCTCCCACCAGCCCATCTCTATTTGCGAACAGCAGATCTAACATAGTCCCTCCCCTGGTGGGTTCACCCACCAGCTGCGACAAAAAGTTGTCCTCCATACTCTCTAAAGATTTCCTGGACTGCCTCTTTACTGCTGTATTAAGTTCCCAGCAGATGTCTGGTAGGTTGAAGTCACCCACAAGAACAAGGGCTGATGATCCTGAAACATTACCTAGCTGCTTATAGAATAAGTCATCTACCTCTTCTTTCTGGTTGGGTGGACGATAACAGACTCCCAGTAGGGTGTCAGCCTTGTTGGCCTTCCCCTTAATTCTTACCCGTAGACATTCAACTCCATCTTCCTTGGTTTCAATTTCTATGGCATCAAAAGTCTGCTTAATATAAAGGGCCACCCCTCCACCTCTTCTTCCTTTCCTGTCTCTTCTGAAGAGCTTGTATCCATCCAGTGCAGTACTCCAGCTATGTGAGTCATCCCACCATGTTTCTGTGATGGCAATTGCATCATAGCTCTGCAGTTGCACCATGGCCTCCAGCTCTTCTTGTTTGTTGCCCAAGCTGTATGCATTGGTAAATATGCACCTCAGCTGGGCTACTGACTTCACCCCTAACTTAGCCTTGCAACCCTTGGGCCTGCTTTCAGATAGCTCAGCTGCATCCCCTTCCCTCTTCAAACCTAATTTAAAGCCCTCTCAATGAGGTCTGCCAGTTCATGAGCTAAAAACCTTTTGCCCTTAACAGAGAGATGTACCCCATCTGGTTCCAGCAGAGCAGATGCTGTAAGAGTTTCCCCATGATCAAAGAATCCAAAATTTTGCCGATGACACCAACCCTTAAGCCACTTGTTGATGATGTGGATTCTCCTGTTTCTTTCATCATTTTCCTCCACCACCAAAGGGACTGAGCAGAACACTACCTGTGCTCCTGCCCTATCAGATACCTGACCCAGTACCCTGAAGTCCTTTTTAATTGCCTTGACACTCCTCTTTTCAATCTCATCACTGCCAGCCTGGAGTATCAGCAGTGGGTAATAATCAGAGGGCTGAATCAGCCCAGGAAGTCTCTCAGTGATATTTTGTTTAATTTAAACTTTGTGTTTCAATGACACTGAAAGGGACTGCTGTAAATAATTAGGGTGTTTTCTGTTCTATTTTAAAGAACAGTATTTTTAGTAAAGTGACTGGGTTTTAATATACTTTTGACTCAGAATGAGATTTTGATGGTGAACCAACTCTGCTCCAAGTTTTACTTACAGCAGTGATATCTGTGGGTGGGTTTCAGGAGGAGAAAGAAATATAAGCAATATTTATGGAATGGGAAGCAAAACTACATTAATATGGGACTGTGCCCAAAGAAGTGAAGGTATAGGGACTATGACAGGTTGAGAAAGTGTCAAACGAATATGCTGCATTAAGGTATTTCTAGGAGTTACTAAATTTCTCCTCAGGACTCACTTCAGCAATCAGTGTGAGAACAACATCACGATGAGCGTGACTGTTTTAAATTTCAATTAAACCTTTCATCTTGACTATAGCACCCTTCTGCACTGCTTCTCTCACAGTCTGTTCCAAAGATGCTTATGGTCTCAAACAGAACAATGCAGGCACAGCCTGCTCCCAGCAGCTGTGTTGCGAGGAAGGCCTGGGCTGGGGCTGCAGCAGTGTCCTGTGCCATGAGCACAGAGCACACACACGATGCACCTCCTGTCCTGGACAGATGTGACCTTGCAGAGTCTGCTAAGACTGGCCAGCTCCCATGCCAACTCCCATCACTCGAGCTGGTTGCTCAAACTCTGTGAAATAACTGTCTATATAATTTGAAAAGCCAACAGAAAGCGTCATAGATGATAGCTACATGCTCCAGACATTCAAGAACCTGTGCAGACAGTGCACAAGAACTACTTTGCAAATGCATGATACACAGGCTAAGGAATTGTCTAGAACACACAGCTTAAACCCATGTAGGTCAAGAAGCAGAAAGCTTTCCCTTTAAGAACATCTTGGTTAAGAAGAAATGCATTGAGAAAAGTTAAAAATCTGGCAAGAGATGACTGGAACACTGTGAGAGCACACTGATGCCACAGCATGTGCTAATGCTGCACATCTCTCTATTGTCATTTCAGTCACTCACTTCAGACTAATGCCACCAAACAGTTTAAGGAGGCATAAGAAGCAATAGCTATTATAGAAAATCATGTACTTGAAACCATTTTAGAAACTGTCTCCTTGTGCTGCTTTAGGCTGGGGTAGTTACTTTTCTTCACAGTAGCTGTGTTTTTTGGATTTGTGCTTAAGTGTCAAGATGTTTTTGTTATTGCTGAGCAGTGCTTACACAGGGTCAAGGCATTTTCTGCTTCTCCCCTCACCAGCAAGTAGGCAGGGGGACACAGGCAGGGGAGCTGAATTCCAACTGACCCAAGATATTCCATAGCATATGGCATCAAGCTCAGCATATAACACTGGGAAGGAAGGTGGGAGGACATTTGGAATGGTGTTTGTCTTCCCAAGTCACCATTAGACCTGATGGAGGTGGCTGAATGCCTGCCTGCCCATGGGAAGCTGTGAATAAATTCATTTTTCTGCACTGCTTGTGTTTTGTTTTGCTTGTGTTTTACATGCTTTTTTTACTTTCCTTATTAAACTGTCCTTATCTTAACCCACAAGTTCTCTCACTTCACCCTTCTGATTCTCTCCATCCCAGTGCAGGGGAAGTTGAGTGCATGGCTGCATGGGACTGAGTTACCAGCTGGGGTTAAACCACAACTCTCCTCCAACCCAGTTCTGTTCTGTTCCTAACCTTACAGAACAGCAGAACTGTCATCAGGGCCTGAGTCTCATCACCCTCAGCTGTTTGTATTCCAGGAGTCCTGCATATCTCTGCTATACTGTGATGCCATTAGGTACTACCAGTGCTTTGATTCAGCAATTTTAAGTTGCATTTTTCCTATTAAAAAAAAAGAATAAACTACAGGTGAAATAGGTAAGACTGGAGATGCTCTTAAATGTCAGGAATAACAACACAATTGCACACCCTCCATGATTTTCTTAATAAATCAAGATCAACACCAAGAGAAGTATTGGTTCACATGGTGCTTATAGAGAAATTTAGGCTGGACAGGGCTTTTGAGGGCATGAGGGTCTGTTTGCAAGAGTTAACTTTTGTATTCAAACAGAGATAAATAAGCTATTGTGTTATATTAGGTCAGTTTCATAATCTCTAACAGGCCAGCTGTAAAAACTAGTTTTATTAAGATTAGCAACCTCAATTTAGAAAGAAGTCTAATATCCCACAGAAATCCATATCGAGGCCAAGAAGCATTTCTAAAAAACTGCTACACAGCATGTGAATTTTAACACAAACCATGATGCTGGAGAGAATAATGAAATATGAGGGTTCTTAAATATTTTTTCACAAACCCAATACTAAATAACAGAATAAATTATTAGGACAATAACCTGCAAATACTGAGATACAGTAATAAGCAGTACCATCTCATAAAAATAAATTTTAATATTAACAACTCAATTTCATATGACTGCATAATAATATTTTTTTTTCAAAGTTCAAACAATGTTCAAGTTCTGTGTTATCTGCAAAGATAGGTTTATTCTCCTTCATTCTTCTGCACTGACTGCATGGCTTCTGCTTTAACTCTATTTCGTTTTCTTTTTCTTCTTTTCTTCTTTTCAGCAGAAGGCTCCTGACCCTCCTGTGTTTTCTTCTTTTTCTTCTTCAGACAGCTGAGAGGATTGGGGCCTCCTGCCCTTTTGCGTTTTCTTCTCTTTTCACCTTCTTGCTTTACTAGTCCTTCTTTTTCTTTAAGCTCCACAATACTTTGTTTTTGGTACTCTGGAACAAGCTGATTTGTCTGCAACTTTTGAACAAATGCCAAAGATTTAGGAGAAGGTTTGTCTAGCACCATAGTGTTCTGAATAATAAAGAGGAGAGGAATGCCAGGCTTCCTTTTCACTTTGTTTGATAAGTCCTGGTCCTGCAAGATTAAACACTTTAGTCAATATTTTCAGATGAAATGGTATTTGCAATTCAAATGCACCTACTTTTAATACAAAACTATGAAGATAAATTACATTATGAAAAAGATAAGAAACTTAATCTAGCAAATATACATGGCCTTTCAGAGCAACTAAATTTCATTTTCTCTCCTTATTAGCTGTACTTCTGATGCAAAATTTACCAACATTTTCCCTTTTCCTGCATGTATATGCATACATACATTTTTTGAGGAAAAAGTCCCAATTCACTTGTATGCAGACCACCACATCATGAGAAGTAACATTATTTTTTCTGTAATAAATAATTTTTAACTCCTGTAACTTACATAGCTATAAAGAATTCTACTACAAACTCTTTTATATATATTGTATATAATTTATACATGCAGGCCCAATAACAAAACCCAAGAAAAAAAAGCCTATTTTATTTGTATAGTTATTTATTCTTTAGTTCAAAATGTCTTAAAATTGAAGTTATATGGATTTAATTTCATTTTCAGACTACTGTGCAAAGCAGTTCAGGGAAGGGGATGCACACACAAGCAATATGCAAATTAACATTCATGAGTTGTTTTTTACATGTCAATAGGTAGTCAGTATGTTTTCAAACTCTTTCACCTAAAGTAAGCAATATTGTTACAAAGTAAAAAAACCCTAGTTGTTCAAGTAGGAGCAAAGATTCCCTGCTTTGTATTTAGGAAATACATTAAAGAGCTAGTAAGGCTTTACATGACTAATTTCCACCAACTATTTAAAAACCTCATAATCAAAGTTACTGTAGGCTTCTTTATCCTTAGGTATCAGAACATCACTTCAAAAGAAATGGAGCTACATTTCCCATGAGCTTTTACCTGTGTGGCAATAAAGAAGTGATGAGGGTTGCCATCTTCAATCATGGAAAGTAAACAGGTTGAACCACTCACAGGATTCTTATGGTGAGAACAGCTTCGAACTTGAAATCTCTGGGCAATTAATTTTGCTCCATACAGCGCTTTCCCCAGTGATTCAAGTTCTTTTATGACACATCTGAAAACCAAAAGAGACAGTAATTTTTAAACAAAAAAATCCCTCATATTTTTTCCAACAGCAAAAGGCTGATGTGAGTTACTTAGGGAATGAGCAATGCCCAGTTGTTCAGGCACTATGATTTGTAAGTGACACCCAGAACTCCGAAAAATATAGCCCATCTGAAGACATCAGCAAGGTTTCCTTGGCTGTAAACATGATTAACCAGTAATAAAATTAAGATATATTAAATGATTTTAAAATAATTCACATCAGTGACAATGCTGAGTCCTTAAATTTATGCTTGAATACCACCAAGCATATGAACCACTACCTAACAAATAGAATTATTTTTAAAATTTAATTTATTTTTAAATTAACTTACTATAAAATTTGAAAATTAATTTATTTTTAAAAATGGAAATAAAAGATCTGGGGAACAACAGGCCAGTGAGTCTCACCTCTGTGCTTGGCAAGATTATGGAGCAGATCCTCCTGGAAAGTATGTAAGACATGAGGAAAACAAGGAGTTGAATGGTGACAGCCAACATGGCTTCACTGAGGGGAAATCATGAAAAATCTGGTGGCCTTCTGTGTCAGAGTTACAGTGCTGATGGATAAGGAAGGGCAACAGATGTCACCCACCTGGACTTATGCAAAGCTCTGCACACTGTTCCACACAACATCCTTGTCTTTACACTGGAGGCATGGATTTGACAGATGTATCACTGGGTGGATATGGATTGACTGGAGGGTTGCATTGAAGAGTTGTAGTAAACAGCTCAATGTCCAAGTGGAGACCAGTGACAAGTGTTGTTCCTCAGGGGTTGGTATTGAGACATTTGGCATCCCTGTCAGTGACATGGACAGTGGGATCCAGTGCACCCTCAGCAAGTTTGCCAGACACCAAGCTGTGTGGCACTGTTGACACTCTGGAGGGAAGGAATGCCATCCAGAGGGGCCTGGAGATGCCTCAGATGGGCTTGTGTAATCCTTATAAAGTTCAACAATGCCAAGTGCAAGGTCCTGTACATGGGTCAGTGCAACCCAAGCACAAATGCATTGAGATGGAAGAGAATGGATTGAGAGCAGCCCTGACAAGAGTGACCTGGGAGGTGTGTTGGTGGACAAGAAGCTCAACATGAGCTGGCAGTGTGAAAGCCAACTGTGTCCTGGGCTTCATCAAAAGCAGTGCAGGCAGCAAGGTGAGGCAGGGGATTCTCCCCCCCCTACTCCACACTAGTGAGACCCCACCTGGGGTCACAGCAAGCCAGCTCATTTCCCATGTGAGGCTCTTTTCATAACATTGAGGTGCTGTCTCAGCAACTCAGTATTCTGACAGCAGAGAAAACATGTCCATTCAGCTGGCCTAAGTGGAAGCTGTTGGTCAAAATGACCAACAGATATTACTGACAAAAGAAGCAAGAAGTGATGCTTCAACATGACAGCAATAGTTTGGATCAAAGCAATTCCCAAACCTTTCACAGCTAAGGACGTGACTCAATACGTTATACTATTCAGAAGATGCTGGGCAAGAAGGCTCAGTGTGTTTTTCGAGCCTAGGGTATACCTACCTCTTCCTGGTGTTCTCACTACTTGCCTCCATAGCGGGCAGTTGGCTAGTCTGTTATTGCAGATATACAATGTAACTGTATTCTTGTAATTTAATACATACAATATATCTAATCAAGTAGTAACAAAGGCAACTTGGAGGCAACTTCAGTATGTAGTGCGCATGTTTTACTACCATATCTTTGTCTAGCTCATCCTTGTCCTCCCTTGCGAACAGCTGCTTCGGAAACAACCCAGCACTGGCAGGCTGCAGCTCCGGCCGGGCAGGAGCTCCCTCCAGGCCCAGCTCTCCGCTTGCCCCCGTTGTTACCACCCCGCCAAGCAGACGCTGCGGGTGGGAAGAGATCCACCCGGCCCTCCCTCACACAGCGGGGTTATCGCTGGCCCCGCAGTCCGTTCCGCTTTCGGAACGGCAGCTGCGTCCGAGAATGCTCCCAGCCTCCTGCAGGTCACCCTCAGCCCCCAGCCCTCCGCCCCAGGGCGCCTTTGCTCCCCGCCGTACCGCGTGGTGCAGAGCTGCGCGGCGCCGCCCAGGTACCCGGGCAGCTGCTCCCGGATCTGGATCTTGTTGCGAAGCGCGGCCTGGCAGAAGGTGCCATCCAGCAGCACCTGGAAGGGCTCGCGGAACTGGAAGTTGTGCTTGTAGAAGCCCATGATCTTCTTCGCGTGTTTCTGTCTCGTCACCCCCATGGCGCCCGCGCCGCCGCCCGGAACGGCCGCGGCTGCCCCGGAAGCTGCGCCAGGCCCGGGCGGGGCCTCCCCGGAGAGCCGGGACCGGCCGGGCCGTGCCGAGATCTTCTCCCGAGAGCCGGGACCGGCCGGGGCGGCGCTGGGGCCTCCCTCCGGAGAGCCGGGACCGGCCGGGGCGGCTGCCCCGTCCCCGGAGGGTCCCGCCTGCCCGTGCCGCCCTGCACAGGGGTATCCTCAGGGTTGGTCCATTGCCACTTGTTCTCCGGCGCTGTGCTGGCTCCTGCCGTTTGCTAAGATAAGAAATGCCGAGTTTAATTTTTTTTTTTTTTTTTTTGCTAGTTCACTGTACTGATAAAATTACAGTTGCTGTCGCAGAGACCGTAGTTTAATCACACCTCAGCATACAGAATCACAGAATCCATTTGGTTGGAAAAGCCCTCTGAGGTCATCGAGTCCAGCTCAGGATCCAGCACCACTTCGCCAACCGGACCACGGCTCTGAGTGCCTGAGTGGCCAGTCTCAAGCATCTCCAGAGACAGTGATTCCACTGCCTCCCTGGGCAGTCCATTCCAATGTCTAGTCGCCCTTTGTGTTATGAAATTTCACCTACTGGCCAATCTAAACCTCTCCTGGCACAGCTTAACACTACATCCTCTCATCCTGACTCTTGTTACCTGAAGGCTTAGGAATACTTAGGAAGGATTAGTCAGTGCCCGTTTATACTTGTTTGTCTGTATTGGCTACATCAATCTTAAGTTCAATGTACACAAAACTGAAGTTGAAAAGCACATATTCTACATTTTAATTTTTTTTCCATGACAATTTAATTGCATTGCAATCTGGGGACACAGCTGTCATTGAAAAGTGCACAAACTCCTCCCTGTCCAACACAAAATGAACACACCAGACATCTGGCATTAAGAAACCAAATTTAATGCCCTTGTTTTAGGCAGGCAAGAGGATATGATACCTTAACAGCATCAAAATGATAATTGAAGACATCTGTCTTGCTATGCAGGTTCCACAGGAGACATCTTTCTGCCTGGGACAACTGTACTGCAAGCAAAACCATGGCAAGCACCTGCCAGTTTGTTGTAATCAGTCAGGCTGCTCTAAGATCATTTAAGCAAATACTCAGCTGTCATATTGGCCTTTATGCTAGCAAATAGACATGGAAAATAAGTGCTTCCAAGTAAGTTAGTGTCAAGAGAAAGTGAAAAATAAAGGATTTGATAGAAAGGATTTACTATTCTAGAAATTCAAATGTTTACATGGAAAAGTATTTTAAAGCACTTAGGATGAAAAGTGCAAAAACAGGTGATTGAGAATATTTTCCATGGATCCAATTGTGCTGTTGACAGTATTTTTCTGCCAATAAATCCTTCTTTCCAGCTGTCTTCAGGGGACAGTTTTGCGTGCTCCTGAGTAGCATGGACATACATGGATATATGCCTTATTATCAGCTAAGTGACATGTTGAATTCATTATTAGACATCGTCTTATATATAAAAGTCTTCATTAAACTTCAGTCCTGTGTGTTTCCATGATGATTCAATTCTCCTAACTGCACAGTTTAATTATTGAAGATGTTAGACAAAAACACTCAGCAAGACTCCAAAGTAAAACCTTACTGGAGAAATTATTTTTTCTTCAAGTAGGTTTTTGCTTGTTTGTTTTTGTGTTCTGTGTGTGTGTGATGACAACTAAGTAACTGCCCAAAGACAGGCACTTATTCTATGATAAGAACACTTTCCACACCTTACCTTAGAATGAGGAATCTCCAGTGATAACACCTGCTATTACAGCTATTACAGAATGGAGATAAAAATTTTAAAAAAGGAATCAAGAGCTTGAACTAGTTTTTGAATTAAGTGCAAAGTAAGATATAATCCATGGTAGGGTGTTAAATACCACTGTGATTAGATACTATTCTCCTGGTTAATAGTATCACAGACAAGTTGTAATGTATTTGGTATATGTAGATTATGCTCAGAAGGCTGGCTAGCAGGCAAAACACAGCACAGATTTCTCCTTCTTATTCCTCAGAAGATGGCATTAATTGGATGATAAACTACTTTCAGTACAATTATGTTTCATATGTATGCAATTATTTTAAAATTTATTTTAAATAAATTTAAAATATTAAAAATAAGGTCTGTATCTATACTACTAGTGCAGAGAAGTATAGTTCTTTTAGCCTTTTCTTTCATATTTTGACAGTATTTTTCATAAACTAAAATTCACCATATTCCTTTCAAGTTCAAATCTTTTACTATTCCCATGAGCCATCTGTAAAGTGGATTTTTTAAAAAAATAAGTCTAGGGATCTTATGAGAGGTGTTGAATCCAGACTTCTCTGGTACCTGGGGTTTGTTGCTTCTGGCAGCTGAAATCCATCCATGTACAGTTTCTGGACCCAGCAGGATTCTTATGCTCCCAAGGGTCCTGGACAAGTGTGGCACACACAGAGGGCACTAACAGAGCCAGCCGGTCAGACTAGTGCAGCACACAGAACTCTGCCAGAAATGACACATGATGCACATTCAGGGAGTGAAGTGCTGCTCCCCCTGTCCAGCTCAGCAGGACTGCAATGCCCAGGTGATCCTCACACACCCTCACTCCCTGTACTCACCAGAATTCCCTCATCCACAAATCCCCATGGCCCCTCGGTCCATCCAGTGCCCATGCCTGGACCCTGGCCCTCCCAGGCACGTATGTGTGTCTCCTGCTCACTGCCTACTTCAGTTTAAATCTGATGGCAGATTACACATCCACAGGACTAAATTCTCTGGGGCAGGAAGAGGTGCAAAAGGTGAGTTAGAAGGTGAATTAATTGCATATTTAGGTGCAAAAAGAGAGTTAGAAACAAGGTTCATAAAAAGATAGGACTAGTTGCTGTGATCAGGCAGAGAGCTTGGTAAGACAAATGTACTAAATGCTGGCAGCTCACATGCAAGTCTCTTTACATCTCATTTTCCCACAAGTCTTCCTAGATCCTCCCTTTCCCTGTCTTTGGCCAGTTCTGTGAACATCCCATAGAAAATTTTGCAGACTCCTGCTGATACACCATAAGAAATTTTGCACAGTGCTATACACCCCCTCAAATATCTTGTGGTACTCAAAGATAATCAGGTTTTCCTATTCTTACCAGAGACAAAGCTCAGACAAACCCTCTTCAAGGTGTCTTCCTGGGTAGCTCCTTTAATGGCCTCAAAGCTTCTGCTCCCCACTCTTTTCTTTGTTACCACCTACTTACTCAGCAAATTTTGTGCACCTGTGTGTGTTTCATAGCTCACTTGCCCTCTTGTCTTCTTTTATACTGAACAAATGCAATGAACCAGATGCTTTTGCATTCCACATACCCTTACAAAACTGTCAGTAGCACAGCAAAGCTTGTCATAAAGCTCAGGGAAAAGTTATGTTTTAGAGATTTCTAGCCCTTGTATTTTATTAAGAAGTTTCATCAGTTATCTGGCTGCACCACCATAAGACACTGAGTTTGAGGTTTTGCATGTTCTAGTGTTTGAGTATTTGGAGGGAGTGTATAATAATAACGCGAACCTCTCTAGGTAGGCCCGATTATTATTATATATAATATGCCCAGCTAGCTCAGTAGATCAAGTCTTTAGCAGAGACCCAATAGCTGAGTTAAGCAAGGGCCAAGCCGCCGAGCCCCTTCCTAGCAAGCTAGTGATATCAGCCAGGGTGATTTCAGCTCTTTCATGAGTTCAGCTCAGCTGCTAGGAAGGTCTCCTCGGGGCAATGGCGTAGCAGACGGAGAGAGAGGGGAAGAGAATACGCCGAAGTTCCGCAGTGAAGGTTTATTCAGGAGGTCTGCGAAGGGTTACAGCGCTTCTTCTTCTCCAAAGAGGGGGTACAGAGAGCTATTTTTATAGCCTTGGCATGGATCCAAAACCAGCCAATAGCCGCAGGTTTAAGCATATTCCTTAACTGACCAATAGCTAAAGAGTTACAATAGTATTGTCTTAACTGATTAAAGGACAGGGCCTCAACACGGTCGGGTCAGAGGAACAGGACAACACCCGCTCAGGAATGACTCAGCATTCAATTCTCCAAGGAGCTTTTCCTGTATCCTTGGGGTTCACTACAGGAGTGGTTTTGGTTTTTGTCTCCTTTTTTTTTTTTTTTTTTTTTTTTTAAGTGAAAGCATTTTATTGAAGCACTAACAAACCACTTGCATCTTCAGTAGCTTGCTGACCAGCAGTGCCATTATGGAAGTGAGCCTGAGAAGGAACGTGGAGGTTGTTTTAACATTACTTTTATTAATGTGACTTGCTTTGTCCAAAGACAGGAAACAGAATTTGAAATGGGGAACTTATTTTTCTGAAATACAAGTCCTTGTTTGCTGCCAGACACAATACAGGTTTCTGGGTACAGTTCTGATCTGACAAAACAGTTCCTGTGTCTTTATCAATAATACTAATACCTTGAAGGTAAATAGACAGTGTTTATGAAAAAAGGTGGCGCTGAAGAAGAAGATCTTTCTCTGTATCCAAAGTGGGAGGAGATGTTCATGCTGAACGTCCCAAGCCTGTGCAGAGGTGAACCAGGCATCACAGGAAGCTGGGCTTCAGCAGGCACACTGCACACAAAATCTGCTCCAGCAGAAAATTAGCCCTCTGCAGAGCAGACTATCTCTTGGCAAAATGAGTTCAGCTCTGATTTTGAGTGCTAGGTAATGCAGTAGTAGAATTAAATAACAAAATTGCTGTGACATGGATTACTTGAAGTGAAAGCTGTTCTTTATCAAAGGAGCTTTGATGTAGGCCTAGTAACAAGGATTTCCCCTAATAGCTGGCACTTGTTAAATGCTTGTAGCTTGTTGAGAAAATAGCTTCTGATTCTCCCAAAGTTGTCCTGTGTCAGACCTTTTTAATCTGAATGTGTTGCTTTGGGCAAGTGTGCTGAGTGGTTATCTGCAGTAAGTCTTAGCACCATACTTAAATATGAGAAATGAACTGACAAAAAAATTAAACAAAACTGTAATAAACACAGCCCATAAGTCATTGTTGGAGGGTATCTGAAAATACTTTCCTAGGTGTATTTTTTATTAATTTTTCTGAGGTATGTATACGACATAGAAGAAGATTCACATTCATTTACTGCTAAATTTTATCTGTCAGAATGTATATTATTCATTGCTGGCCCCACCTTTCATTACCTTGAGGCTGGTATTGAGCTTTTGAATTTTAGTCTTTATCATGTGCATTCTTCTTTTACAGTGCCTATTTTTCTGATATTTCATGGGAATGCAGTATATGGATTTATAATAACCATGGCTGTGACAAGTTCTGTTTTTCCTTCATGGGTTAGTGTGATTTCAGCAGATGAGAATTTTGTGTATGACAAATCTTTCTGCTTTTCTGGCTCTACTGTTACCATAGCTAGAAAATTATTTCTGGCTTAAATACCAGAATGGCCCATCACTGGATGTCCCTCATTAACTATCTTTTAAATTGTGTATCATAGGAAGCACACATTTAATGTAGAGATCAACATATTTAGTTTCACAGGGGTAAGAAATAAAATACAGAGAATATCAGTGCACGTTTTAAGTAACTGCTTATAGTAGCATGTATTTTGAGAATGCTCTGGAGTCCAAAGATTTTGCAGGCAACTTTACCTTTCTTACTAGAGCTGAAAGAAATTATAGGAATGAAAATAACCAGTGGGATTCTTGACAGTTTCTGAAATGTTAAACCATCTTTGCTGTCTGTTTTGACCTTGAGCTAAATTCACATGAAAGATCAGAACAGAATCAGATCTTATCCAATATAACTAAACTTCCTGAATAGATACACATTTCTGATGCACATCATTTAGTTTATGCACTGTTCCTCAAGCTCTGCACCAGTTAGCTGCCATTCTGCACCACGTGTGACATACTGCAGTCTCTACTCACTTGTAGAAGCCCTTGAAGGATGTAAAAGTGCCATAATGTAGGAAAATAGGAAGTCTTATTGGAGTACTCAGGACTGCAATTGTAACTTCAGTTTGTGAATTGTGAAGAACACAGGAGACAGGAAAATACCTTGCCAAACCCTGACTATCCTACACCTGCTATGAAAGATAGGTAGAGGGGAGTAACAGAGCAATGCTTTACACCTCATCTCCTACTGTGCCTTCATTTTGAGCAGAACATCCCTCTCCCCCTTTTACTATTTCTGATACAAAGTAAATATAAGTCCACTTTAGATCTCTTAAACACCTACGCGGTCTTACCTTGGAGATGACAGGAAGCTCAGAAGACATAAAACATTTTTGATTTTTGGTATGCTCACTTCCATTTACTCAGTTCTTGTTCTCCTTAGAGAAGGTTGTTATATTCATCATGGTAGGGCTTGTGTGTCATCAAGAATTAGAAGGGTCAATTACTTGATTGATTAATTAACTGATTATGAAGAGAAGGCTGAACAAATTGACATCAAAAGAGAAATTATGTAAGAAGAATTCTCCAACAAGAAATTAACTTATGGCCAAAATTCTGATTTATGCCAGAGAACTCACTTCAGTTGCCTGAGATACCATATGAATCTTTTCACCTTTTCATTGATTTCAGGGAGAAATCAGTTTACTGGGAACAGAGAAGTAGAATTTTTACAGTGTGGTAATAAATCATACATGCTCCCTACACTTACATAATTTTCTAACTTGATACTCTATAAAAGAGTTTAGCTCTACTTAGAAATATACGGTAACTATGTGAAATACCTTGTCTTTGTTTTACAGGCTAAAATTAGCACTTAAAATGTCTGAATTTGTTTTATCAAATGCATTTTCAGTTAGGCAATTTTATTGTTAATTCCTTTGTCATTTTTTTGTTCCTGTTAGCTGTATGCTAATGGGTTTGAGATGCAGTAGTAAATGATCCATTAATAATAAAAAATAGCTATAAACACTTGAAACATAAAACTTAGTAAGAATAGAAGGTAACTAAAAAAACTTATGGGAAAGCATCTATTGAAAAAAACAGAGAAAAAAGGTTGAGTGGTGGAAAACCCCCAAACACTCCCAAGGAAAGAGCTTATATTTTTTAGTATTTCCTTCACATGCAGAAATACCTTATTATGCTACTGCCCATTTTTAATATAATGCTTATACTTCTAGTCCAGTAAATGCTAAAAGGTTGCCTGTGTAACAGCATGGCTGAAACCTTCCATGGCCTCTGAAACCTCCATTCTTGCAGAAAAGAAATTGAATTTTCCAAGTTTATATTCTAGTCCCGTAGTTCCTTATTGCATTTGATGTTTGTCCCTGGGGGTTTCTATGCTCTTGCAGCTCCCACTTTTACAATTTTTCTCTTTCTCCTACACCTTATTACTTTCCATTTTCTACTTCAAATTAAAAAAAAAAAACCCAAACAACAACAATAAAACCAACTCCTTCACTTTGATTGTCTTGAAGAAAATTAGAAAAAAAAGTGGAATAGATCTGAGCATTGGTATCATTAACTTCTAAAATCTCAACTAGCCTCTTGAGAAATAATAGTAATTAAAAATCCATCTGCACAAAATGCCCATGCATTTATGTAGCCTGATCTTAAATTTTCCCATTGAGCTCCTCTGTGGAAAGTAGTAAACATTAGATGAATACCTGACACTTCAGAGGGTGATTATTTATCAGTGAAACAGAATGTTGTAGATGCTGTAGAAGTAAGTATTCAAAGGTCCTGACTTCAGTGAGTAGCAGCTGGTGATCAGTGATATCTGAACAAATTGGGAATGGAGTGCTGCCTCATTTATCAGGGAGAACCCACGTTAACATAGGTTGGTATGCCTGGGGATATTTTATTTCTTTGAGTCTTAAATTGCTGTGGCCAGCAGGACACAAATAGCTGAAACTCCTGAATTTCACAAGGCTTATACACAAAGCTGCTTCCTGACGCTGGGGCTGGAATTTGGAGTTGCCCTGCACGTGGCAGACAGTGGTGCTGAACTTTACTGCAGTTACAGGTTCTGTGCTGTTACAGAGGCATGCACCTGGCAAAACTTCATCTGCTGGTGAGACATGAGGGTTCTGAGGGTTCCCTCTTTTTTGGGGGGAAACAAAAGTAAGAAAAGAATGAGCATTTAAGAGATCTTGTCTGTTCCATGGCTTTGGAAATGTTATTCACAGGTCTTCTTGCCATCCTTCTGTTCCCCCATGCTGGGGGATGAGAGCTTAGTAGGTGTTTGGCTGTTAGCCAGGGCTAACCCACCACAGATATCCTCACAGATACTCAGAGGGACTTCTTGTCATTAGGATTTTCACTTTCCCAAAGGGATGGGACAGTGGCATCTAAAGGAAAGGCTCCTATCAAAAGTTAAATAAGAAAGGGATTTCAAAAGGAGCAGAGGACATGCCGAGCATAGAATTATTGTAGAATAGCTTTATACTTGAACATGAGGATTAAGTACAGCCTTAAAATCACTACACTCCTCCCAAATACAAGCCTTGTTTTACATAGAAAAGGTGTTGGATTCTTACTTCATTTGTGAGCAGTGCACTGGCCTGCTGAGGCAGCGTAAGAGCTCATTCCCTTTGTGGCACACTGAAAAAGGTCAGTGTACTCATACAGAGATGTGCCACAAGCCTGTGTTTCCCCATGTTTGAAAGCTTAAGCCTGAAGACATCACGTCTCTGGGAATACTGAGATTTTCTGAACTTGAAACTTCTGTAAACTGCAAGACATTACAAGGTGATTTTAAGTTTGTGTTAGTTTTGCCACCTAGTTTTGGAGATTATTTTACTGGAAGCAATTATTTATTTTTTAACATAATTAATGTTGTTTTAGGCAACTCTAGTTATTTGTACAAGTTTGTATTTGGGTGTTGTTATGTCTCAGTGCAAGTACAGACTGCTATGTGTATCCTAAGTGATTCTTCCCTATTCCTCTACACTTTGTGATAATGAAATTAAAGTATTCATTATGCCTAGAAATATTTGGAATTGCTGAGAGGGCAGGGAAGAAAAACACAGAATTCAGACATGACCTATTTACCAAGTGGTAACAAGTCATTGCAGGCTAGCCCATCTCTGGTGCATGGTCTTAGCCTGCAGCATACACAAATGAAACTCAAGTTGGTTTAGCCCTTAAGGTAAAGTCAGTCTGACGATCTGGAAGGGATTATATCTTTGAACCCTAATCAGATAATTTCTATTTAGCAACTCTAGTTCTGCTCATAGCCCTGATACGGTGCAGAGGTGCTTTGGGGGATATGACACATCTCAGTTTCACCAAGGTTTTAACTTAAACAGGACTGGGGAATTAAAGGGTTTTTGGTTGGTTCCAGCTGTCTTTTGATTTAAGAGTATAATTTAAAAATGATTAATGGAGATTGTGCACTACTTGAATTTTCCAAAGTATTTTGTGATGAAAGTCTTCTGTTTTGTGGTTTTCCTGAGTAGCTTGGGCAACGTTTCTAAATTCTTCACTCTGACATCCTTTTTGTGGCCTCCTTTTCAAGAATTCATAATTTTCAACGGTGAAATTTTTTATGGCCTCTTGCCCCCAGTGATTTGATGAGTTTTGTAAAGTAGAAAGTTGGTATTTGTTTTTCATTTTTCATGTTAATCATAATTAACAAAATTGACTCAATTATTCTGGCAGTGCATTAAGTAGTAAGCCATATGCCAGTCCCTTGAATAGGGATATTTTGGGTGCCCACAGCAATATCTCTGAACATGGTGATGTTCTGTGCTGTAGCTACTTGTTGGGGATTTTGGTGGGTTTTTTTTGGGTTCGTAGGTTTTTTTTTGTTTTGGGTTTTTTTTTGTTTGTTTTTGGTTTCTTTGGTTGGTTGGTTGGTTTTTTGTTTTGCTTTGTTTGATTTTGTTTGTTTGTTGTTTTCTTGTTTTTTTGGTTTTTGCTTTTTTTTTTTTTTTAATTACATTGATTTTCTGTTCAGAAATTTCATAGTCCAGGATAATACGTCACATTTGTATTATCCCAGGAGTTTTCATTCTTTTTCAGATTTCTAAGAATTTGCCAGTGGTAAAACACTGTGCATTTCAGAAAGTATGTTCTCCTATTTAAATACCCTTCAACAACATCTTTGGAATATTCCACACATCTCCAGCAGTCTATGGATGGGAGTTGAAAATCACTGTATTACCACAGTTTTAATTAAAACTATTTGACCAGATTTAGTTTAACAAGGGCAAGTGCCAGATTCTGCACCCAGGACAGGGCAACCCTGGCTGTCTATAGACTGGAGAATGAGAGGCTGGAGAGCAGAGCCATGGAAAGGGACCTGGGGGTTGATGTCAAGGTGAACATGAGCCAGAGTGCCCTGGTAGCCAGGAGGGCCGACCCTGTCCTGGGGGCATCAGGGACAGCATCACCAGCAAGGCAAGGCAGGGGATTGTCCTGCTCTGCTCTGGGCAGCCTCACCTCGAGTGCTGGGGACAGTTTTGGTCACCACAATATAGAAAAAATGTGAAACCATTAAAGAGCATCCAAAGGAGGACAACCAAGGTGATGCAGGGCCTTGAGGAGATGCTGTACAAGGAGCAGCTGAGGTCACTTGGTCTGTTCAGCCTGGAGGAGACTGAGGAGAGACCTCACACAGTTTACAGCTTCCTCAGGAGGGGAAGCAGAGGGGCAAGTACAGATCTCTTCACCCTCATGACCAGTGACAGCACATGAGGAAACAGCATGAAGCTGAGTCAGGGGAGGCTTAGGTTGGATATCAGGAAAAGGTTCTTCACCCAGAGGGTGGTTGGGCACTGGAACAGCCCCCCAGGGAAGTGGTCACGGCATGAAACCTGACAGAGCTCAAGAGGCATTGGGACAACACTCTCAGGCACATGGTGTGAGTCTTGGGGATGCCCTGTGCAGCCAGAGCTGCATTCAATGATCCTGATGGGTCCCTTCCAACTCAGCATATTCAATGATTCTATGACTCTATTATATTGTGATATTCATGTTAATATAACAGCTAAGTGAAATAATAATATTGAATCAAACAACTTCATTCTCTAGAAAAATTTCAAAAGGCAATGCCAGTGGGAGTCCAGCCTTCAGTCATGGAAACCTAAGAGCAGGACTCAAATTTTCAAATTTTCAAAATTTTCAAATTTTCATGCTGACTGAGCTTGCTGGCCACAGCACACTGCCCTGAACCTCAGGGTTGTTATTGCATCAGCCTCTCTACAAACTGCTTGTAGAAAAACCTCCTAATCCCACTGCACATGCACTTCAGTCTCTTTGGGGAACAAGGCTCATTTGACCTCAGTCATGCTGCCATTGTGAACTTCCCCTTCAATCTCCATTTAAGAATTATTTTCCCAATGGAAAATGTGAAGTGGGATTCATCATACCCTCCTTTAGACATCTATCACAAGGTGTCCTTAGCAGAGCTGGGTGTCCAGATTTCTTGTTGGGGTCAGTGCAGTTCTAGTCAGTGATATCAGTGGCATTTAGGATATGTTTTGCCTTCCTGGGATGATTATTATACCGGATTCCTTGCTTGACTTTGTTCCAGCACCAATGCAAGCAATTGATAGGGACTATTCTAAGTGATGTTAGAAATGTTTTATAGGAAGAGGCAAATGTTGGGTCTGTGGCTGCAGGCAAATACAGATACATTTTAATATTGCTGTTGATAAATGTGTTCCTCACCCTTAATTAGAAATGACTGTTAACTACATTGTTGAAAAGATAAATTTTTATGAAGTCACATATTTGGCATAGTGTCTGAACAGATTTGGGGAGTTTGGTAGGGCTGCCTTTCACAGCATGTTGTATTTTTCAGAAAGAATTTGAAGTGTAGAGTTTGAAATTAAATTAGAAAAAAAAAGCACACAAAAAACCCCCTACCTCGGACAAAATAGAGCAGCAAAAGCAACGGTTTTAATGCAACACAAACTCATTTCTGAGAATTGCATGAGAAGCTGAAAATTCAGGGATTTGTGTAATGCTAAGAGTTTGCACTGATGGCTCATTTTTCATGCTCAGGACAGAGATTCACGTCATTCCACAGCAGTTTGCTTTTTGTAAAATAATACACAAAGCTTTCAAATCTCTTAGAAGTACATCTCCCTCAACACTTGCAGGATTATTAGGTGTACATGCCCCCCAAGACCAGAGTCTCCTCAACCATGCTGGGGAGCCCTCACTGCAGCCCAGGGCTGGGAATTCAGGTCCCTGTGGCATCAGAGCTGCCCGAGGTGGCCATGGAAATGCACAGATGGAGATTCCTGGGCTGCCTGTAATGGTTTGCCAGGGGCCAGCTGACAGCTGGACCAGGGCAGTGACCTTCCCCTGCCTTCAGGACTGGTGAGGCCACACCTCAAACCCTGAGCTCAGATTTAGGCCCCTCACTACAAGAAGGACATTGAGGGACTGGAGCGAGTCCAGAGATGGGCAATGAGCTGGGGAAGGCTCTGGAACACAGGGCTGATAAACAGCAGCTGGCCTGGGGAAAAGGAGGCTCAAGGGGGACCATATTGCTCTCTACATCTCCCTGAAAGTGTGCCTTTCACCCAGTGTGCAAGGCCAATCCACACAGAGTTCAGGTATTTTTTTACAGTTCTATGCAGAAAAGGGTGCTGGCAAACTTTTCCCTATTTATACATTTTAGCAAAGGCACTAATGTTAATTCATTAGAAGTTACTTAATCCTCTTATTAATTAGTGTTCTATCTTCTATTGTTCTCTTGCTTCTCATGTTAATTAGTCTGCATGCTAACTCCTTCTCTTCCTTTGAGTTGGTGGCTTTCTTGAGTCATGATTTTCCACTGCTGAATTACTTTTTACTCCATGGGAGCTGATGCAGCACAGTTGCTGAGTTGTCCTTATTAGTTTCTTCCTTATCTTGGGGGTTCTGCCAAATGTCCTTGTGGCCCATAAATTTCACATTCTTTGTGTCCACTGCCAGTGGCACATGCTTCTTCCCAAGTTCTTTGTTAACTTCCCCTAGCTCTGAGATCAGTGAAGCATATCCAGCACTAAACCTTAACAAGGCAACAAGTATTTTTTCTTTTTAATGCCTGGACATCACTTAGACCTTGCTAGCTGCTATCTAAATTCACAGATTAAATCTCCTTTCTTGTTGATTAGGCTTGAAGGTATACAAAGAGCAAATGTCAAAGAACATCCTTTCTTAAAAATTTCTTTTACATATTCCACATTTTGAAACCAAAGAAGGTTGTAGCCAGATGGAGGTCCACCAAAAGAGGTCAACTGCCATGGCAGGGAGAAATGATGAGGAGGACTCCATCTTATCAGAAGCCTAATTAATTACTTTATTATGCTACATTATTCTATATTATATTACACTATATTACCTTACACCTAAACTGAATCTGCCAAGCTCAACTCTGCACCCCAACTGCACAGAATCTCATGACTGTCAGCCCACAGTCCCAACACACACACACACACACACACACACACACACACACACACACACGGCTCTGCTAGGCCAAGGAAACAAAACACCATCACTTTGGGTAAACAATCTCCATATTGCATTCTACTTTGGCACAACACAGGCACAGCAAATGAGATAAGAATTGTTATGATCATTCTCTGAGGTTCAGAGAATGTGAATCCCAGAAATATTCTTGGGAAGATTGCCTTGCTTTTCTCTGTGAGGAGAAATGTGGCTACAGAGGTTGGCCTCATCTCCCAGCTAAGTAGCGGCAGGGTGACAGGAACACAGGACATGGCCTCAAGTGGTTCCAGGGCAGGTTTAGGTTGGGCATCAGGAACAATTTCTTCCCAGAAAGGGCGATTAACCACTGGAATGGGCTGCCTAGGGAGTGGAGTCGGCATCGATGGAAGTGTTAAGAGACGTCTGGACGTGGCACTCAGTGCCATGGTGTAAGGGACAGGCTGGTGTTTGCTCGTAGGATGGACTCGATGATCCTGGCGGTTTCTTCCAAGGTAGCTGATTCTGTGGCGAGGAAAGCCGGCAGGGCAGGCTGTCTCGGCTGTCGCATGCCAGATGAGCTGGCACAAGGCCCCAGGCCCAGTCTCTGCGGGCACACCCGAGCCGGGCCGGGCCCCTGAGCCGGCACCGCCGCCATGCCGGACCCCACTCTCGCCGCTCCGCGTTCCCGCCCGGGGCCGCTTGGCCGCGCAGCGCCCCGGCCGCGCCGCCGCTTCCGGTGTGGCGCGTTTCCCTTTCCGGCCGTGCGGGGCAGCCATGGCGTCGCGCAAGGAAGGCTCGGGCGCTGCCGGCGGCGGCTTCGGCGCCTCCAAAGGCAAAGGCAAAGCCGCCGCCGCGGGGGACTCGGCCGTCAAGCAAGTGCAGATCGACGGGCTGGTAAGCAGAGGGCCCGGGGCCTCCGCGGGCGGGGGGCGGGCGGATTGGCCGCGTGGAGCCGCCGGCGGGGCCCGTGCGTGGGGCGGTGCCGCGGCGGAGCCTCGTGTCCTGCCGGGAGCGGCGCTTCTCGAGGGGCAGGAACGGCTTCCTACCCCCTGCTCGGCTTCCCAGCCCCTGCCCGGCTTCCCAGCCCCTGCCCGGCTTCCCAGCCCCTGCCCGGCTTCCCAGCCCCTGCCCGGCTTCCTGCCCCTGCCCGGCTTCCTGCCCGTGCCCAGCATCCTGGCTGTGCCCGGGCTTCCCGGTGCTTGTCCCTGGAGTGTCAGCAAAGGCCAGGCCAGCGCAGAGTGATTTGTCCTTAAATGTCCCATTCCCCCGTTCAGTTCTGCCGCCCCTGTGCCTGGAGTTGCTGTTTGCGGCTTTCATACTCACACTCATACCAGATACCCAGAAAACGCCACAGGTGTAAGAGCTGAGAAGCACGGTGGGTTTTTCCCTCACCTTTTGTGCTTTTGCCTTCTCTGTCAGGGCTGCCAGGGCCTCCTGTGTTTGCTTAATGAGAAATAAATTAAACTGATGGGATGAAGTGGCTTAGCAGAGAAGGGAGACATCCTAATACAAATAATCCATGCAGGCCTAAAGTGGAAGAGCATCTGCTAAAGTTGGTTCTTTGCTTTGCTGCTGGTTCTTTTTGTGTTGGTTCAGGCCTTAGAGAGCTGGGAATACTGTTAGTGACACAAGGAGAAAAAGTTACTTCTTAAGGATAGAAACATTTTTCACTTCATTGTCTTTGCCAAGTGTCAACAGAACACTGTACAGCTGGAGTGTGAAGGAGAGAGTTGGCACCCAATACGAGAAAGAAGGTCATAGTTTTGAGACAAGCTTTGAAGCCTGCTTGGCATTTTTAGTGCTAGTCCTGTACTCTTATCTGGAGATATATAGTGTAGTAAATATTTGGGAAGACAAAAAATAATTTATTTGTGTGTGGAAAGAGGAAATCTGAATCACATTTTTTCTGCCCTGTTCTGCCCAGCTATCTGTGTGCCTGTGGCTTTGGTGCATGGAGCATTTTCAAGGAGTGGTGAAAACTGACCAGTTGTGAAATGTTCCAAAAAAGCCAGCAGTGGATAGCAGGCTGCTCCTGCTGCAGGCTGCTGCCATACACTTTGATAACAACTGGTAAATTTGATTTATTTTGCTCCTGGTTGTTCTCTATCAGGGATATAATCTGCTTGTTGATTCAGATCAGCTGTGAACTGATGCTCTGCTTCTGACAGTCCAGCAAATGCTTATGATTTTTTTGTTGTTTGTTTGTTTTTTTTTTTTTTTTTTTGTTTCATGCTTTTTTTCCTTTTCCTTGTATTTTCTTCTGGTACAGCACAGTGGTGGCTCTCACATGGAGTCAGTACAGAGGGAGGTGATTTACTGAAAACTATGAAAGCTTTCAACTTTCCACCTCCTGAAGATGTCTCCTAAACTAAGAAAGTGTTCTCAGGACATTGGCACTGGTTCATAAACTTCTGTGACATCTGTGATGGAGAAGAATGTTGGCATAAATTTGCTTGCTATGCAAACAATGTGAATTCTGTTATTCTTTTGAAGTGTTTCTGATACCTCACTGGTTTAAATGCCTTGTCTGCTCTCACAAAGTAACAGGACTTCATCAGTTCTCTTGATGATGGCCAGGGTGATAACACACCCAGAGTTCTGAATTCAGGTGGGCATCAGGGGAGTTGGTGATCTCTTTCTCTTCAGTGGTGTCCCATCTCTTGGCAGTGTCACAATTAACCCTTCAAGTGGGGCTGCTTTGAAAGCAAAGGCATGTTTAGGTGGGTTGCTTTGGAGTCTGTGAGTGCAAAATAGAAGATGCATCAGTAGTCTCTCTATGTGAGAATGTGGAAGTAGGTTTAGAAAGCTCGGTGTTTCAGAGGAATAATAAAGTAAAAACACCCCA
Organism: Emberiza elegans; assembly: GCA_024865655.1. Lineage (NCBI taxonomy): Eukaryota > Metazoa > Chordata > Aves > Passeriformes > Fringillidae > Emberiza > Emberiza elegans. The sequence goes on along the minus strand of JALJVW010000175.1, from coordinate 29,634,265 downwards.
GAATTTGTAATGAAAAGAAGAAGTTCTGAATGTCAGGATCTTACCTTAATATGTAATGGTGCAGCAATGTCTGCTTCTCAAGCCTTTTTTTAAAATCTGGTTTTAATCTGTTCAATTTCTTAATAAATAAACTGAGATTGAAAATGGATTCCAGTATAGGCGGTCTGGTTTTTCTAAGAAATTAGAAAATGCAGGGTAAAGAATTAGCCTCCAGAAGCACATTATAAAATACACTTTTTTCTTCAGGTGAAATGTAAGAATTCACATATTTGTTTTTGACCATCCTGACAAAAAGATCAGATTAAGTGCCCTATATGATATCCTGTTGTCTTTGCTTCCTGTTGTAGAAATTTGAATGGATATTCCATCATGTTTTCTTCAGTCAAGGAGCCCAGAGAGAGCTTTTGTTTACAGCAGTGCCAGGCTTGGGAAAGAGTGACTGGTGGGAAAGAGCCTGGGGGTGCTGGTTGACAGCAACCAGATGTGAGCCAGCGTGTGCCCAGGTGTCCAGAAGGACCAGTGGCATCCTGGCCTGGGGCAGGAGTGGTGTTGCCAGCAGGACCAGGGGAATGATTGTGCCCCTGGACACAGCACTGGTGAGGCTGCACCTCAAATCCCATGTTCAGTTTTGGGCTCTTTGCTACAAGGAAGTCATTGAGGGCCTGGAGCATGTCTGGGGAAGGGTCTGGAGCACAAGTCCAGATGAGAGCACCTGAGGGAGCTGGGGGTGTTTGGCCTGGAGAAAAGGAGGCCCAGGGGAGACCTTGTCACTCCCTACAGCTCCCTGAAAGGAGGCTGCAGCCAGGTGGGGTTGGTCTCTTCTCCAAGGTAACCAGTGATAGGACAATCCAGCCAACCTGACAGGACAATCCCTGTACCAACCTGAGGAAATCACCTCAGGTTGGTACAGGGAAAGTTTAAATTGGATATTAGGAAAAATTTCTTTACTGAAAGGGTGTTTAAATATTGTAACAGGCAGCCTAGGGTGGTGGAATCACAATTCCACAAAAGTGTTTGAAAATACACGTAGACGTGGCGCTTAAATACGTGGCTTCATGGTGAATACTGTGTGGTGGCGTTGGGTTGATGGTGGGACTTGATGATCTTAGAGATCTTTTCCAACCTAAACGGTTCTCAGATTCTATGATTATTGCAAGCTGTCAGAAATAATTGTACAGGAATGCCATAATTTGCTTACCCCTTTCTTTTTGCAAGAGTTGTTGATGGACTCTGTACTCGTCTCGAAATTCTTCAATGGGAACCAAATATTTGGTAATTCAGCTGCTAAAATTAATCAGATTTGGTTCACTGATACTATTTTCTTTCAGTAAGGTGCAATGAATTTCAAACTATAAGCTGATGTATTTTAGGACATAAGAAATAATTATTCCTTTGAATGATTTTTAGGTTAACAGAAGATTCTAGATTTCCATTAAGTCTTGGAGACTTCTCTAAAATGCTTCCCTAGTGAAATGTCTAACCCTACTACACTGTCTAAAATTGCACCTATGGAGGACTTCCTTGGCATGTTTTTGCATTCTCATGATTTTAGTAGTGATATCAGGCAACATAAAAAACTGTGAAGGCAGAAGTGAACTGGTGTATCATTCAAAGGCATAAGATGTGGTAGGGTAAGTAAGTAGCATTTTTACATGATGAGCGTCAAAGTCTGTGTCATTCAGAAACTGAATATCCAAAACCAGATACTCCATGTGGTGGATTGTGGGTTGTGTCAGACCAATAATGTGTGGGTGATGGATACATGGAAACTTTCTTCTGGAAAATAGCAGCTGTGGGATGGGAGGTGGGGAACTCTTAGCAAGGCAAGTGTGCTGCTAGGCCAGATAAGTGTTATTATTGGTCATTTTTGCCTTCAGAGTAGTTAGAAAGGACTATGTTTTTACTGGGAAAGTGTTTCATTCTCTGCAAATCTTCTGCATGAGGTTATTCTAGGAGGGAAGTTAAAGTTAACTAAATTCATCTAACTAAAATCTTAAGCTCCAAAATTATTTTTTCTTTTAAAATCTTACCCTTGCATTCATTTACACATTAAAAAAATTACACACCCAGAAATGGTTCTGAAGAACAGTGTTAGCTGACAGAAAAAGGTTTGCTTACACATGGCAAAGTAATATAAGTAGATCCTTAGCTCATGCTATAGCATTAATATGTGCATTGTTTTTATCATTTCACTAATGGGGATGATGGTTCCTTTTTTACTCAACCACTGCATATGGTTTCTTTTTACACTTACATTCATTGCACAGAATTTTTACAGATTGTAGAAAGTAGCAAAAGTGATGTAGGCTTTTCAAAATGCCTATAGGATTCTATTCTTATATCCTCATAACTGCTGATGTGCAAAAGCCTTAGTACTGATAACAAATTGCCACTACACCTTAAGATATCTTTGTAAGTTTGTTTATAGTAAATACAAATTTATATTGGCCAAAATGTAAATATATCAAGAGGATGGTTAGAAGTTGCAGGCCTTGTCTGCATGCGTGCACCACCATCACCAGTGGGGCTGTAGGGCCACATTCTTTTGTGTCAGATAAGAGGGATTTAATCAAAGATTGTTACTTCAAGCTTCATTACATCATCCCTGATTTGGTGATGCTGTGGTGTGCCTAGTGCTTTGTGTTCTTATCTATGGTAAGTATATGTAGAGGACTTCTTTATTTATTTACAAAGACACAGATAAGAATATATGAGTCCACATGTTTAAAAAACCTCTCACATAATTATTGAATTCTTTTTCAGAAGTTGCTCTGTTCATAATTGTGATATTTAAGCTGCTTGTGCCTTTTTTTAATTACCATCCATTTTTGCCATAAAGGGGTTGGATACATTGGACTGTATCCTCAGCTGTTTGTAGGGAGAAGCCCTTCAGGATGACATGTTTGACCACAGTAAATGAAATAAGGTACCATGATTACTGAAAATCAATTTCTAAGACTTTTCTTGTAAATGTTTATGTAAGGACTTTTTTAAATGACAACTTTTGACACTATGGAAAGAAAGCAATCAGTTTCCATAGTGTTTGAATAATTTTGTAGTACCCCTGAAGCCTGTATTGAACTGGCTGAAATCTCTGACATTTCTTAAGTTGTGAATATTGTGCTTTCCCTAGCATTTCTTGTGTTTCTTTTTTTCCTTTTTTAACCTTTCTGAAGACTTTGCAAGAATGCACAGTGGTGGCTTCTGCCTGCTGTCATTTGTAGAGTTTCTTGACGTTGCAGAGCTGTAGAGTAGTATTTTAGCATATAACATCCTTCGGGCTGTATTGTATTTTGTGTTTCTTCCAAAGGAGTTAAAATGGAATTTTAATTTGAAGTTTAATCTTGTTGACTTTTCCTTGACCTGTTTCCCTAAAGAGTTAGATGACATTATGCTGGCTCTGAGAGTTGGTGTGTGGATTGAATACTAGCTTGAGGTATTCATGGATATCTTGAACCATAGAGAAGACAGAAGAGCGTTGTTTAGTATTCTATTAATTTTCATGTGTTAACAATGAGTTGCATGAATCTAACCCAGAAGGGAACTTCTGACATATAATCTGTGCTTAAATTCAGAAGAGAAAGCATTAATGTGTACTGGTAAGTTGAAAGGGCAAGAGCCTCCTTGGAATATAACAATTTTCAGGCTTAGTGAAATTTGTTGAGCTGCAGTGGGTAAAGTACCCATATCATGATGTTCTGAGAAGGCAAATTTCAGTGTGTTGTCAGTGGATAGGAGTGGATATGTGCTAACAGAGCACAAACTTTAAATGATTGGTAAGAGTGCAGTGGTGCACTCAGCATCTCCTAAGTGTCATGGTGAGTGTACCCTAGTGAGGCATTTAGAACTGGAACATCTGGTATCGCTTCATGCCATGAAACTTGTGTGCTGACAAAAGGAGTTACTCTGAATGTGGAGGTGCCTTAAATGTGTTGAGCAGTGTTACACTGCAAGACTTCAAGGGGAAAATCTTAGTTCAAAACAGACCTTTCTTTTGCTGCATGCAGGGAGGAATAATGTGTTGCCCTCTACACTGCTGTCACTAGCAGTTAAAATTCTCTGATTTTTGGCCCTCTTATGTGCATATCAAACTGGTCTCTGGTGTGGTAATTGTGAATTTTTAGCTCCTGTGAAAACAGGAGATTGTGCTCTTGTGATTCTTATTTGGTTGTGTTGATACTGAGGACAAGAGTATTTCCATCAGATATCTTTCAAATAAATTCCTACCTTTTAGTGATCTAAAATGTAGCAGAGAATAATCATTAGCTTTTGTGCTGGTTGGTGTTAGCTTTGAATCTGTGTGTTGGGAGGTGACCAGTGATGGCTTTGTTGCTGAGGCATGCATTGTGTCTGCTTGCACACTGAGCATTGTTAAATGTTCTCCTTCAGTTTTCAGTTTATTGTAAAAAATTGGAGCTTTGCAGCTGACATTCAGTGTGGTGTGGGTGAGAGAAGTGTACACAGAACTGCAGGCCCCAGGGAGAGACCCAGCAGGTACAGATACTGAAAGGCTCTTGGTAGTGTGTATGACCCTATTCAGTCTTTGGACTTATTCTTCCACCTTTTAAATAAATCTTACAGACTGTATGAAAGGCCTTGTAGGAAGAGGAGCAAACTTTTTTTTTGTCCCCTAATCTTTGAAAAAGGATCATGTATCTTCAACTTATTGTTGCTATAGTATTTTATGATTAATCTTTCTTTGCCACAGATATTTTTTGGATATGGTTACTTTTGGGTGTTGTTTTTCCGTATTTACATACAAGTTCAAAATACCTTCTCAGTGATGGTACAGTTTTGAGCATACTTTTCTTCCATATTATTTTAAATCTTCCAGCAGCATTAAGATTGCAGAGATGTGATACTGGCTTTACCAACAGTGTATAACAATTTAATTACATTACCACATAACAAAATCATATCAGCTTAATGGAAAGTAAATTAATTGTTAATGTACCAAATGGAAAAAAATTAGGCTCATATAATAAATATTCTTGTTAGTATTTTGTATGATTATTCAATAATCTAAAACCAAGGCAATAGAGCTTAACTTTGATAATGTCTTTTTTAATGTGCATACACAAAGTTACTTCAGCATAAGTGTGGGAATATTTTTGAATGACTTGTGTATGGATATTTATTTCAGATAAGCATTCTATTAATTTCTTTTGGCTTTATCAAATTTTAAAGTTAATAGACAGGCTTATTTACTCACTAGAGTTTGAAGATATGCCTGAATTTTGCTTTGTGCATGCAATAGCAGGCTAATTCTCTTTTGTAAATATTTGGGTTTTTTCTGCAAAGAGAGTGTGTGGATGTTGCTTTGAGCATATGAGTCTTGTTGGTCTTTGCCTTTGTTCTACTCACATGTTGTATCCTGCTTTGCAGTGTGCTTGCTGCACATCCTTCCTGTTCTTGGAGCCCATATCTGTGCAAGAAGCAGTGTTCATACCCCTTCCTGTTCAGCAAGTTCTTTGGTGTTTAGGAACGTGGAGGTGTAAATTACTTATCATTATTTGGGGTTTTTTTGTGTGTACCCGAGGAAAGTATGGAGTCTGACAAAATGCTTCTTCAATGCAGGGCTGAGTTTTGAGCACTTAGGTCTTGGGGTTTTTTACTATTACATTATTATCAAAGCAAAAAAAATTAGCTGTTTTAAAGCTTTTTAAACTTTAGATGAGATGTAGGATATTTACTGCAGCTGTCATCACTCCTTGGAAGCAATTTGAAAGCCATACTGCCTTCTCCATTGGCACTCTCCGTGATAAAATTAGAATCGTTGTTTTTAATCTCTTTGTCACAGTAGCTGTTATTAGAAATGGAACTCTGCTGGAAGTGATTTTCATGTGGTGGTGTTCAGATGATGATACAGAGGCAAATCTCTGTTCGAAAGATGGGAAAGCTGAAGCAATAACTGACGTTCATGGTTTGGACTTTTTTTCCCCCTCAATTTTATACTTTTAAGTCAGCAGGAAAACAGACTCCATGCAGGCTTGGTTCTCTGGATTGCACTAGCTGTTACTAGGAGGATCTGTCTCTGTTGCAGCCCTTTAGCACATAACCGAGTGTTTGCCAGAAAGGTTGAGTGTTTCAATGTGGAAAAAATCATTGTGCAAAAAGTTATAAATTATAAACGGTATGGAAGTCATTCCAGTTGGGATTTTACTGGTTACTTGGAAGCATCTGTTGAATGCATACAGGAGTCATGCTTTAAAGACACACCCTTAAATAGCATATTCCAGTTTCATTGTGCAGGGTATGTTTTTTGAAAAAGATCAGTAGTCTCAGATGAACTCCCACTCCCTCATCCCCATCTAGGTCTGCCTTACTTTGCTAATTTTTGAAGGGCAAATAGCTAAGAGTACTGTCTTGCAGATTTTCTTCAGCTTCAAAATGATAGCAGTCTGGCACAATCTGATTAAAGAATAGGCTGTTAAATAAAATTGCTACTGCTGCTTTTGGCTGTCATCTTTAAATCTTTTTGTAGGAAGCTGTTAGAAGTTTATGCTGAAGAAAACCTTATACTTGCAATACACTCCTCGTGCACCATGGATGTGAACACACTGGTGATTCACCAGTACACAGAACATTGTATCGACTGTGTGCTGAAGGATAAATGCAAAGTTCTGGTGTTTTGAGCAGAAGATGTTAAAACTGTGCCTGTCTATACCACTTGTATATAATTTCCATATATTGTGCTCTGAAGGAATATATTTCTTAGCTTTCATTCTTGAAATGATGGCTAGATATTGAATTCATCAAGAATAATAAATATGAATTGTATTGACAATTTGTAAAAACTGGCTGAAATACTGAATGTTTTCAAAAGTGTTTTGTTCAGCGAGATTTGGGAAATAGAAGAAATAATATACTAAGTAGTCCTGGGGAAATGCTCCATCCCTCTTGCAACCAGCAGAATTTTGATGCTAATCTCATCCCATCCCTATGACTGACTCCTGTCAGTGTGCTGGTAATGTCTAATGCCCTGCCCTTGCGCCATGAGGTCCTGGGGCTGTCCTATGGAAGTGTTTCTATAAAGAAGTGATTCTGCAGTGTCCGTGGCCTTGATGGTTTCCATGGGAATGTGCATGAATCCATGTGCTGGGAAATGTGTTATGTAACTTTGCATTGCAGAGAACTGTGTTTTACCAGCGTGTGAACACAGCAATGGGGAGTTTCAATGTACATGTAATGCTGCATTTTTACTTACATTGAGGCAATATTGAAGTGTGCTAATGGCTTGTGATTAACCCTGGAGATGGTTGTTAGCCTGAACTGCTGTAAAACTCAAATGTAGTGGGACAAAAACAAAGAAGAGATTGGTCTATTTGGTAACACACACCTTGATTAACATTCAGTATTTTTCTGTTTTAATAACCTTTGCTTTTTTCCACTATTTAATTAGTTTTTCCTTTGATGTGCTGCAGTTTGTGTTTAACTGCTTCCTTTTGCAAGAACAAGCAGCTCACTTGGACATGAGTAAATAAATGACTTAAACAGATATTTCATGGTGCCGACAAGACATTAGCTGATGAATGTAAATTCCTGGCAGAGTCAAGGAAAACCACAGCCTATGAAAACCCAACATGCCTCTAGCCAAAACCCAGTAATCTTCCCTTCTAATGTTGAATTTGTGCAGAAACAGGCTTGGTGTCTGTACTATTTCAGTACTTCAGTCTGAACTCCACCTACCTGTGGAGTCTTGTCTCTGTTTGTCTGTTCCATTTTATATTTTGGATATTAACCAGTTTTAGTTCTAGGTACTGAGAAATGGTCTCCTTCATGTTCTATGTCTGGTTTTACATGAAATCAGTGATTTTTGTAATTTGAAGTAGCTTTTTTTATAGGTTATGATTTTTTAAAAAATCTTTGTGACTTTGAAAGTGTCCCAGTAATAGAATGAGGGAGCAGCTAACCCATGTTTGCAGCAGCTAAGCTTGCTTCCAGTGAGTGAGTAGCCTGTGTGTCAATCACTTGGCAGTGTCTGTAGGAATCTGGACTTGCACTGTGGGAACAACCACCCTGACTGGAACTGGGGTGCTGTTGGAAGGTGCAGCCAGGCTGTGTCACTGTAGGGAGGCCCCCTTCTTGTTAGAATGGTTTTCTCTCCTGCTGTTAGGGAGATTCTAGAGCTCTTGAGCCACAGCAGTTTGGAAGTAATTCTTCTTAAAAAGAGAAATAAAGCAACTGAAATAGCAGGTACTTCTAAAGTGTTTTCTGTGGGGTGTTTCAGTGGTGGTTGAAGCTTTGCTTGCAGTTTGTGTTGAGCATGCTGCTGAGCTACACATAATCTATGCAAGAGTGTCCAGAAAGTGAAAAATGAACAGAATGTCTGGTTTTTCTAGACTAAGCGTCAGGGTAAGCAAGGTACAGCTTTTTCAGCCGTGCTCCAAACAGTGCACATAAGCAGTTAATGCTTAGGAAGAATGATAAAATGCCTCTTGGCCAGTCACTGACTAAAAATTGTGCTTTGAGTCAGCCACTTACTGAAATAAAGTGACAAGGGATGTTATATCTGGTTTATTGCTGTATATGGATATTATCACCTTCTTTGTCCTGTTGGAAAAAAACCCTAACCAAATGCTGAAGGAAGGTGAGATGGCTATAAGCAAGAGGTAGTCAGAAAAACCATCTAAATTCCTGTAATTACAGAGGGAAATAGTTCCTAAACCAAGCAGAAGTGACAGAAAAGACTTGTTACATCAATAATCTGTTAGGATTTGGTAGTTTTCTTTAGCCTCATGTAGATATTGTGGAGCAGAAAGGTTACTGATATTCCCTCTTGCAGTTAAATCATTTGAAGTCTCGAGGTTTACAAACTAAGCAAGTATTATGGTACTAAGTGATGTCATAAGACACCCAGGGAACAAAAAGCTTTGGATACTTCTCATGTAGTTTCTAATACTCAAAATATTAATATAGTACAGAAGCATGTAACATTATCCCCCCATAGTTAAAGATGGATAATTTTCTGTTCAATTTAACATGGATTTTTAGAATGGTTTGGTGCTGAGGACCTACATGGGACAAAATTGACAGACTCCTATAATTTATAATTTCAGTGTGAAAATATATGTAGTATCCTCTGCTTGAGGCCTGCCTCAGATCAATACACATTGTTCATTGTTGATGAATTTAGGCTCAGCTCCAAGAAACCTCTGCTCGTGTCAAAAGGATATTTTGCTATTTGCACCCAATTGAGATGGTATGAAATTGCCTGCATCGTTCTGTTACACTCCTATATAATTATTGTTTTTAAGCCCCAAATTTTTGTCAAGTTCAGAAATAAGATTTTAGCATCTGGTGTTGAATTAGGTGTTGAGTGATATAAAATGTAAGCTTGCTATTCCAAGAACTGTATTTGCAAAGACTTCATAAATGTTGCTGTTTTGATTCTAGCAAGTCAAGATAAAGGTAAATTATTGTGGGGCATTTGAGGTCTTATGTCCAAAGGATGACTGCTACACTTACTAGATAGAACAGTGAGGGCTAAGGCTTGTTATTTCTGAAGCTGCTGTTCAGAACTACATTTTTCTGAAGTTACCTTGCTTTTAAGACTACTCAGTCTTGGCCTTAGCTTTTTCAACAGAATGTTTCAATTAAGTAGCTTTTGATTACTTCTCAGGGAATTATTTTTTTTTTGACCACCAAACATAGTTAGAACTGAAGATATCTGCCAAAATAATTACTTTAAGATGTTGAAGGTCTTAATAGAAAATTATTTAAAATTTTTTTTTCTTTTACTTCTTCTGAGATAAAATTGGTCTAACAGCTTTAAGAACTTTTATTCTAAAGTTAAATATGAAGAAGAAAATAAAAAATGTCTAGACATCCATCATGTCAGGACTGGTCAAAAATGCAGTTCTGTTCAATAAGAGAATCTAGAAAAATTCGAAGATCTCTGCAAATAAGCTGGAATATGCATTTAAGTGAATTCTGTGTTTATCAGTAGAAATTGTCATATTTATTGAGATTAGTATAACATGCAAAATTCAGTTTCACCTCTAATCTTTAGCTTCATACAATGGTTTGTCTTGGAAGGGACCTTAAGAATCATCTAGTTCAGCCCCCTGTCATGGGCAGGGAAACCTTTCACAAGACCAGATTGCTCAGAGCTCCATCCAACCTGGCCTGGTACACCTTCAGGGATGGGGCATCCACTGCTTCTCTGGGCAACCTGTGCCAGTGTCATCATCTTCACATCCTCACAGTTAAGGATTTTTTCTAATATCTGATTTAAAACCACTCTTTAAGTTTGAAGCCATTCCCCCTTGTCGTGTCACAACATGTTCTTGTAAATCCTCTCCATTATCCTTGTAGGCTCCCTGCAGGTGCTGGAAGGCTACAGTCAGGTCAACCCAAGGCCTTTTTTTTCCAGGCTGAACAAGCCCAAATTCCATCCCTCTGATCAACTTGGTGGCTTCCTCTGGATTCACTGCAGCAGGTCCGTGGCCTTCCTGCATTGGGGAGTCCAGAGCTGGAACAGCACTGCAGGTGGGATCTCATGAGAGTGGAGCAGAAGGGACAGAGTCACCTGCTCCACCTGCTGCCCACTCTGCCTTGGATGCAGCCCAGGACCTGTTTGGCTTTGTGGCCTGGGAGTGCCCATTGCCAGCTCGTGTCCAGCCTCACTCACATCCAGCAGCACCCCAAGTCCTGCTGGGCAGGGCTGCTCTCCATGCGTTCATCCCCCAGCTGTGCTGCTACTGGGGGTCGCTCTGACCCAGGTGCAGCACCCTGCCCTTGCTCTTACAAAATCTCATGCAGTTCCTGTGGCCTACTTCCTGAGCTTGTCCAGGTCCCTCTGGATGGCATTCTGTCCTTCAGGACTGTCAGCCACACAACTCAGCTTGGTGTTGGACTCATTCCATGACTTTGTGGTGGCAAGTCTTGTGCCATGAAGGTTCATAGCCAACAGCTCTGAGACCAGGGTATCAACCTGTTGATTCTGTACTTACTTCTGACATGTTATCTGTCACAGTGCTTTCTAGAACCCATTTCTGTGCACTGCACCGATTAAGGCGTAATTTTCAATGTGTGTCTGTAAACATCTGTCTCCTTCATCATCTGGAATAGTGTGTCATGTGTATCAGACATATGTTCTCTTAATGTTAATCGTTGCAGTAGTATCTTTAATTTACTTCAGAGTTCCTTTTCTCCTGGCAGGGAAGTTGAGAGTCTCTTATTGTCTTATCAAATGGTGCTGTAGCCAGGAGACAAATCAGCTCAAGGCAAGTTTTTTTGGTAAGCTTCCAGAACTTGTCTTTTGTAACTGTAGGATAAGCACTTATCTGTAGTGTGTAAAAACCTCATCTGGAGCTATTAAAATGGTAACATTGCTCATGTTTCACGATATCTAGTTTTTTTGTATTTTTTCCAAGTCTTTGTTTAAAAACAAAGCCATTCCATGCTTACTTTGGTATTTCAGAACTGTTTAATTAAATTTAATTTTTGCATAGCTAATTGGTTGTTTCAGCACACCACCATTTATAGATTTGCTTTTGGTGTAGGGCTACCTGGAGAAGGAGACATGGCCACTAAATTAGAGTAAAATGTGGCATGTCTTCATGTGGATATTAATTGCTAAACAGCTCAACTCTTTATCCCGAGGTGGCATATATGCATTTTATGTGTATCAAGAAGACGTTGATTCCAGGCAACTCTGAGGTTTACACGATTGCCTGAGTCATTGTTAGTAATGACTGACATTGTGTTCTGTCCATTTACAAAGCTGCATTATCAGTTCTCTCTTGAATCTGGTTTATGCTAGGAGTTTGAGTAAAATGGCTCATGCTGAAACACTCCTATATAAAAGTTCATGGTTTGAGTTTTAAGGGTTTGTATAGAGAAGGCTACATGTGTGATATGGATGTATATTCAAAGTGTATCACACATTATTAGCAGTCATGCCTTTGGAGACCCTTTTGCCAAGCTAACTGTTGGTCACAGTGTCAGTGGAAGTGGTGAGGATGTGAGCATTGTGGCACTTCCACGTCAGTGCTGACACTGGCCACGTCACCCAGAGTTATTTAGACTCTCCTCCATCCTCTTCCCCAGATGCTGGCAATTGATGCTAGTGGTTGTGACCACAAAGCTTTCTTGGGTGGCAAAAAATGTTAAGCATTTAAAAAGATATAAATACTTAATTTAAGACTGTAGATCAGTGTGCTACATCATGTATTCATTGGGCTAACAGAAGCTCTTTCTTGTTTGATTTCACATGTGCAAGGCATGGCACAGGTACTGGCAATCTGGTTTCAATGTGGTGACATTCAGCTCTCTGCAACGCTGCTGTAAATGAATCCTCAGTGCTTTGATTTGCTGTTGTTTCTCTTTAGATAATTGCAGAAATGTGCATCTTGGTATATTGATGTCCCTACAGTGGGATCTTCACAGAATTTCCCCCCAAAGGCTCATGATACTTCAGCTGTGGGTTCCTGTTACACGTAGTTCTGTAGTGAAGAACAAACTTTTGAAATTAGCAACTATGATGGTGGGATGTAGCCTAATTTAAAATTTGGCAGTATGCAGTTAAAATATGTATCTTTGATGTTCTTAATAGTTTCAGAATGGCTTTTATTTTTTAAAAAAATTTTTTACTTTAACTTTCTTCTTAATGTTTCAGCAGTGCTTTGAAGATTTGGAGATTACAAGCACTGCAGAATTGCAAAGGTTTTTTTTTTTAAATTGAGGATTAATGGTCTTTTAAATTAATTAAAATCTGACAAGTGGCTACTCCAAGTGATTGAATTACTTTGGTGTTTTGAACACTAAATTTACAAGGCTGGGGGACTCTTGAGTTTTATTTAGGAATTACTTGTATATCCTTTTCTAAAGAGTCATTATGTACCTGAATATTTCTTACATGCTGATTTACTAAATCGTGCTGCATATGATTATTGACTTGTGTTCAGGGTATTAAATTTTAGAAATCTGAGGGCTTTTTTTGTTATTTGATACATTTTCTCCTTAAAAACATAACCTTTCCTGGCTGGCCAGTTGCATTACTTTAGTAACAGCAGCAGGTTAAATAGTTTGGTTTGGGTACTGTTAATTGAATGTAGCTGTGGCATAGCAGTGAAGGGTCTATGGGTATTTAAAAACAATTATAGCTTGTACAAAGGAGCAATATCTCCTATTAGGGGAATAATTGGATGGTAATTATGAATGGTGTTTGGAAGGTGAATCAGCATTGATTGAAAGAGGCTTATACTGGTGATCATTTAGATTTCTCTGGGATTTTTTTAGTGTTATTTGGAAAAAACTGATACTTTTCAATGTGCTGCATTACTTGCATTATTTATGTTAACACTACATTTATTTTCAGACCAATAACTCTGATTCTGTTCCCATGCTTCACAAACATAACATCTTTTGCTTTTATGAAATGTCTGGATACAAGTTGGTGCTCATTTTTCTTGAGTATATGTGGTTTATTCAGTATGAAGTATTGAAATGTTATGGCATTGCTGTTTGCATAGTGGTCAGCTCTTCCTGCTGTATCTAGACTAGCAAACAAATGGAAATTACATTTTTAGCGTTGTAGCTGATGTTATTACTAGAGAAGTAGTTCTGCTTTACACCTGCAGATCTGTTTTTAGTACTGAAACACAAGTTTCAGAGCACATTTCCTGCTCGGTCATATGGAAGTGTTTTGGTGGCAGGTTTTTCAGTCTGAGCTGAAGAGTCTGCTGTACAGAAGACTGGTGTCTTAAGTGCTAAATAAAACTGTCCAGAACAAAGAACAAAATGAGAACAAAAATCCTATGTCATTGGATGCATCTTTTTATAAGTGATTTCAGTAGCTAATGTATTTTCCAGTACAGTCATAAACACAAACTTCTGCAGTGTCCTAATGATTGTGAAATTTGGAGTATTGAGTTCATGAAGTTCTCTGCTCCCTTTCTCAGACTCTGTTGGAAAATGAGGTTGCAGGTAGGCTTAAATCCCTGGGGTCTCTGTCTCCCTGGATAATGTCTGCTCTGGTGTTCAGGCTGGAGATTGAAAAGTGCAGGCTTGTGTAATAACTTCATTGTGTGTTGGGGTATTTGGTTAACATTTAAGAGCTTTGAACTCCTAGTTTTCTTCCTCTGAAAAATCGTTGATGCTCTGTGACAGCCCATGCTTGTTTCATTTGTGACTGCTTTCTGTGAGCAATTATCATCAGAAACGCTGCAGCAAATTGGCATTGTATCACAAATGCTCCTGGAATGAAGTCAAACAGGCAAACAGTACATTAACAGGGACAGTCAGTGTGCATAGAGAGCTCAAGAGAAAATGAGAAAAATACTGGAAAAGGTGAAGCTTACAAGACTGTAAAGATGCTGAGAATAGTTGTAGACAACTGAGTGCACGCTGCTGTATTCTGGCAGGGTAGTTAGGGATGCCATGGCTATGGAAGACAGGGCTTATGGCAAATGTGTGATAAACCTGAGCTTTACACTGAATGCAAGCTGAATATTATTTATGTGCTGACTCTGGTACATTCATCTGCTATGCCCAGGTGATCTCAAACTGGTGGTTGCTCCATTGTTTCCATCGCTGTTAAATACTGCTTCACTGCCCACTGATCTTAATTTCCTTACTGTTTTCCCATGAAATAACATGTATATAACCAAAGTATCTCTTTGTGTCTCTGCTCTGTAGACCTGCTTTGGCAAATTGAATAAAAAGGTGTGGCTGCAAAGGATTTGAGTGACAGATGTGAATGAGTATTGGAGTGAAATGTTGTTTTCTGTATATGATTGAGAAAATTCAATGCAAGTATAATCTAGATAAGGAGGAAGCACAAATGAGTGATACTGTAAATAAACAAGGAATCAGTGGGTGTTGGTCCAGTTTCATAGTGAAATCCAACTTAGTTGGAAATGATATTTCTTTTCAGTTTTACCCTCTCAGCCCTGCCTCCAAGTATCAAGCTAATTTTCCCATTTTAGCCCAAGAAGGCGGTGTATTTGCAAATATCTTCTATTCTACTCTCCTTTTCCTTTCATTTAATCTGTATTGTGGTACTTCAGTACATTAACGGTGTTTTACAAAGAGTGACATCTGCTAATCAACAAAGGAGAAAGCTAGGGACAAATGTATGTTCCTGATGTGCAAGTATGAGCTTAACTTCCTTTTTCCCTCCCTACCCTGTAGAATGTTCACTAAAAGCCAGTACTTGAACAAAACCTGGACTAAGGGCCGCTGAGCTGAAATCTACTAAACTAGTTTGTTTGCCAGCAGATGTTAAAGTAGTATCGCTTTATTGAAAACATAATCATCAGACATTTTCTGTTGGGTTTTGAATGGATGGATTAGGGTTTAGTAGAATAAACCTCTCTTAACACTGGAGAAAGCATAAGTTCCTTCAAGTCAATGTTTGTGGTTAGTGTCTTACCTTATTGTAGTTCTTGTCAAGTATAAAATGTTATTTGAGTATGAAGTGTTGCTAGCAAATGACTGATTATTTTTGAGTCATTCTGGTCATACTGTTCCAATTTACAGTATCATCTCATGAGAATTATTCATTGTAGAGTTCAGATTTAAGGAAGGAAGTGGAAATTACGCTGTTAAAAATATTACAAGTAATTTGTGCATTTTTTTTCTTTTATCATTGATTTTCCTTAAATACCCTATGACATGCCATTCACATTATATAACTTGAACTATCATCTGAAGTAAAACTTTAGTGAGATGTACTTTAGAAGATTAATGCAATTGAAATTTGATGGGATCTGCACCTTTTAAAAAATTCCTACCAGTTTCTGCATAGTTTAAGATGTTTTGTTAGTTCCTTGTGCACTGTTTACCTCATGAGGGGGCTTATTGGACCTGCAAGATACTGTTAAAAGCTCACAGTTAAAGCAACAAGCTGAAGTAAAAAGGATCAATATTTCATTTTAGAATGGTGTTTCAGAAAATTGGTTTAGAACTGCATTTTGATGGTTTATTTAATGGTCTTGTTTTTCCCCTGTAATACTAGGATGGCTGTCTGCTCTTCAACCTTTATTAAAATTGCTGGTGCTTAAGCTCACTTGGTTTGCAGCTCTAAACTATGCAACAAATTTAAAATTACAGATACATAGTTTGAGGACAAAAATAATGCGTTGCACATTATGATTTTATTGTTTTGTGCTCTAGGTTGTGTTGAAGATCATTAAACATTACCAAGAAGAAGGACAGGGGAATGAAGTGGTCCAAGGTGTGCTGCTGGGTCTTGTGGTGGATGACAGACTGGAAATCACAAATTGCTTCCCTTTCCCTCAACATACAGAGGATGATGCAGACTTTGATGAAGGTAATAGTAACAGTTTTGTAAAACTTTGACTAAAAAGAACATCTCTATGGGCTGTAAAGGCCTTTTTTCCCTCACAGTGAGCAGAAGCTTGTATGTACTCTGATTTTTTTACTCTGGGTTGAGGTGTCAATGGGTTAATTGGAGTGCTGTCCTGAATATCCAAGTTAAAGCTTGTCTGTGTAAGGGAAGGTGTAGGGGATGAATACTGTATGATATGGACATTTATTTTAGGATGAGATTCCACAGAGGAAGTTACATTAGTTTCCTATCTGTAATTCATAATCACTTTAAAGCTTTTTATGGAAATGGCTGTGTGTACGTGTGTGCATACATACACATCTGGATGTAGCTTGGCACATAGATTGCCTCTCTGTGGATTTAATTGTATGCATGAAGTACTCATTGGAAATCTGGAGAGCAGAGCTTTGTGAATTTTGAGAGGCTTTGGCTAACTTGAAGTCTGGATGATCATTTTGCTTTTTAAGTGAGCTAGAATGTACTATGGGTGGTTTCTCTCTGTCTCAGTGTTTTTTGCTGGTCCTAGTGATGTTTGGTTAGTGACGCTGTAAGTTAGTATGATTGGCTTGGCTCAGAATGACATCAAATTTATAAAGCAAACTTAAAAGGCTTGCAGTTCTAATCTTGATATTGTAAGTATGCATGTGTGTATTTAAGGATACCATTAGAAAAACTTTATTAGGGCATAAAGAGTCAGTTTAACTTCAAGAGTAACTAAAGAGGCAATATGATCAAAGTAGTTGCAGTTGCTTCTGTTTTGATAACTCAGTTTGAGCAAGATCACTTAATCTGTATGTATAAACTGCTTTATCTTGCTTATAATGAAATTAGGTATTATTAAATTAATATTTTATCTTACAACAAAAGAATCTTGGACTTTGCTTTTATAGCAGAGATAGTTTTAAAATTCTTTGCAACTTGGTAAGGTTTCGTTGCTGTTTATTCCTTCCTTTGTGGGATTATACAGTTAGGTCAAAGAAAATAAGTGCAAAAACAAAAAGGAATCTTAATTGTCCTACAATAACATGGTGCTTGAGTCAGAACTATATTTTACTAAAGCCTAAAAAATATTTTAAAGATTCCTTCTCTTCTGGAGCTCTTCAAAGGATTGAAGTAATCTAAATTGGACCCCATGCTTCATTTTTTTCTGTAGAAAATGGCTGAATTATTTCCATGTAGCTGATAGGAGAGCAACTACTGAAAGGAATTTCTCAGTGTCAGAGATGGATTCAGCTCACTGTAGGATAGTTCTCATGCTGAGCTGTAAGCCTGTGATCTGGTATGCAGGGTTCAACTCTTTGTGTTTGGGAGAAACTTGCTTCCAGGAAAGTGATTTTTGGTGCAAGTCTTTCCTTTTTTAGCAAGTAGGCAATAATCCTGACGTTGAGTAAGGTCCAAAGACAAAGCTTCCCTCACCTGGACCCTTTAACTTTTCAGCTTTCTGTTCCCATGCTGTGGGCACAGAAAGCAGAGCAAACTGGCCAGAGAGGGAAGTGAGCCTGTGGCAGTGAGGCTGATGCTGCCTCTGGCAGTGGTGGGGAATCTGCAGTCAGGTCAGGGAGCTTGCCTGTGCTAAACCCTGTAAGCTAATTCAGGAGAATTTCCTATGGGTTTCCATTTTCCCTAGCTTTTACTACATGGATCACAGAGATGTTGCCTCTGTATTCTTCTCAGTGAAATGCGCTTAAATAGACTGAACTACTTGGAAAATGCAAAGTGCTCATGTTCATTCTGCATTCCCTTTACTAGGGGTCTGTTGGGCTCTTTAACCTATAGAGTAGTAGAGCCTAGAGAAGATGAAAACCTAAACAAAATGGCTGTTGGGGTTGCTTGCTTGAGACTTTGGTATCTTTTTATGCTCCTCAGAGTTGTCTTCTGTCTTGCCAATATGAAAAACAATAATGTTTTATAAATGCCCCCTGTTTGTTTTTCCTGGAGCTGTGTTTTCCTATGCAAGCATCCTGCCAGATTTTCAAAAGATTCTTTTTCTTATAGATGCAAATAATTCAAGTAGAGAAATCTCTTGTTATGTGCCAGAATATTGAAATGGAGGATGCTAAAAACCAAAGGAAACAAGGCACCCCTTTCCCCTACAACTTGTGTGTTACTTCAGTACCCTACCTGGCTTTACATATTTGCACAAATTCAGGCCCACAGATATGGAGGGAAAATTCAAAGGCCTTGGCACTTCAGTGCTGCAGTCACACAGAATAGTACTTAACATTGTGCTCTTTTGTCAGGATGATGTTGCATCATCTGCTGCCTTAGTGTAGGCCTTAGTGGTCTTGAGGTGACTGTTAAGAGAATTTGAGCTTTTGTACAGGAGGGTGATATTTGAGCAAATAAACTGTTGGGTAATTGGCAAGACACATTTACGTGAATGTTTTCCTCTTCTAAGCTTTGCAAACCTAATACAAAACACATTTTTGAGGGTGCTAAGAAAATATCCTTAAATTGAACTTGAAATAGGTATGCATGACATTTAAGAATCAGTTTGATAAAGATGTATTTAAACTTGCTTACAGCAACTATTTCTTTAGATATGCTTAGTTATGTTTTTGTTCTGGTGCCATTTTGTCTCTTGCTTCTAATGCTTGAGATAACATCAAATTTTGACTATTTGCTGTTACAGAATTCCTTCAAAAATTAATTTTTAAAAAAAACCCCATATCTGAACTTGTTCTTTTACTACAAGAACATTTTTAATGCAGTTTGAATTGGACTATTTCTGAAACTACAGAAAACAGAGAGAGGTTTTTCCAGGTAATTCTTATTTCAAATGTGGTCAGACTGTCCACCATGTGTGAATCTGCAGGTGTTTTTCATCATAGAAAGTTTTTCCTGAAGTGTTGTCTTCCTATGATTCTTTTTACAAAGTCCAATTTTTTTGGTAAGATTTCCTGTCAGGGAAGTCTTAAACACTTAGGCTGGCCTGCTGCAGCATGAGATTTTTAGTGAGGGTGAGAGGGTTCAACCCAGCCCTCTGTTAGAAATCTGTAGGTGAAGTTTAGTTGATGATGTGTGAGCTAATAGAGGAAAATTGCAGAATTGTTGTTGAGTTCTCAGCAAAAGATGCTTCAGTGCGAATGTTCAACATTTTAGGTCTGCACTTTGGGCTTTTGGTTAGGCATTTACTTTTCACATAATTCTGTTTCCTTTTTGCTGGTGCACTTGAATCCTCATAGGCATTGACTTTATTTTTCAGAGCACTGATCTTAAATTTCATAAAGATACTTTCAGTGATTTTACACATACAACCCCTATTCCTGTGCCCCCTGTCTCCCCTTCCCCATATCCTCCACCCCACAGAGTCAGCTCTTGTTTAGTGAAAATCAGATTTCTGCTGTAAGGATTTTTGGCTTAGGTACTTCTGTGAAAAGTTGTAGTATTCCAGCTTGTCTTACTGAGGGTAGTTTTCTGAGAAGTGCTTTCACTTTAGGGCACTTCCAAGCCTTTGTCTGAGCATAGTTTTGCTGTCTTTCAGTTAAGGTTCAATAAAAACTCTATTTTCTCTATATTCTTCCTGATAAATAAATGTACTTTTCATGTTTATATATTTCTAAGCAATGTGTTAAGTTCAGTCCTTTGCACTTTATTGACTTCAGTCCTTTTCACTGAGTAGCTTTTCTCACAATTTAAAGGAAATTCATATTCCCTTCTTGGAAATAAAACAGTTAAAAATGAAGCATACCTCTTGTCACTCATTATAGATGTTGTGGGACATTTTTTTGAAACAGATTTATTTGAGTCTGATGTATTTTAGTAACTTAGTTACTAAAGCTAAGATAATAAACCAGGTCCTACGGTAAATTCGCCAATCGGAGCTTTGAGACCGTTATATAATTATATATCAAAATAAGTTCTATATGGTTGTAACCTTTTCTTCTTTTATTAGATTCCCTCTGAAATGCTCCAGAAAGAAAGCTGATGCCTTCTCCCCCTATCCCCCAACATGATTTTTATTTTGTTACTTAGGAAGATTAATTTCTGTTTTCAGGTTAGAATTAGCTAGATGATTAAATATTCAATTACCTGCAGTTTTCTGTGCTTTAGGTTGTATTTAGTTGTGTAATCATTCAGTAACAATTAGAAATAACATAGTACAACATTTCCACAAACCCACCATTTTTTTAGCCTCAAATAGGTGCAGTTGCATGTGGACAGAGTTGTCCCAGCTCATAAAAAGTGCTTATTCAGGGTTTTACTTGGCCAGGGGCAGCAGCAGTTTGAGCTGCTGAGCCTTATCTGCTCTGTTCACTCACCTGTGAGGTGTGGTCCTTGCAGAAGCAGAGGGCTTCAGGTGGAATCACAGAATCATCAAGGTTGGAAGAAAATGAGAAGATTATCATGTCCAGCTGTTGCCCAGTACTATCACTGTAACCCCTGAACCACATCACCCAGGACCAGATCCAGATACCTCTTAAATACTTCCAGGGCTGGTGAGTCTGCCACCTCCCTGGGCAACCTATTCCCATGCCTGACTACCCTAACACTGGAAGAAGAAATTCTAATACCTAATCTGCATCTTCCCTGTCTCAGTTTAAGGCCATTTTCTCTGGTCCTCACTGCAGGCACAGCAGAATAGATTGGCCTCCACCTCACTACACCCTCCTTTCAGATGGTTGTAGAGAGCAATGAGGTCCCTCCTGAGCCTCCTCTACTCAAGACTGAACAAACACAGCTCCATCAGCTGTTGCCTTAAGACATATTTTCTAGACCTTTCATAAGCCTTGTTGCAATAGGGTCCAAATGGACTCGGTGAGGGTTGATTTCTTTTGCTAGTATTGCTGTAGAAGTCATGGTGTCATTAAATCACTGCCCCCCCCAGCAGTGTTGGTTCATCTGCTTTCTGTAAAGGCTTCTGTCCAGGTTAGATTTAGTCAGTTTTTCTTGTTTTATTCCCATATTAAATCAAAGGTTTTATCATTGCATTTCTCATCTTGTATTTCTCTTGTATTGCGTGACAGACCTTGAACGTGCAGTGACTATGTTCTGAATAGACAGATACAATTTTAGCTGTTTTTTCTTCTTTTTTTTGTTCATATAGGTTTATTCTCTTTAGATATAGCAGTTGTAGCTCATGTCTGTTGTTGTGTACTTTAAGAAAATGGAATGTTTATGAAATGAAGAAATCAGGTTACAGGACATTTGAGTTTTATTTCACTAAGGGCAGGAACAGATAACCCAAAAGCTCCTTAATCACAGCCTTGGTTCTGGTTCCAGTTGTAGTCCGTTTATGTAAATTCCTAATCTGGTTTTTTTTGTAAGGCCTGTTGTAATTTAGGAAGAAAGCCATACTGTGTAAATGTTGACTTTTCAATTACTGAGTGCTGGTGAAAGCCTGTCAGGTTTGTCCGTGCACTTATGAAGTTACACTTGGTTCTCTATGTAAAAAAGGATATAGAATTTTAAGCTTTGTTTGTTTGCTTTTGTTTCTTTCTTTCTCATTTGGGTATAATGAATATGTGAAATGTGAAATAGTCCGTAGGCTCAATAAGGTTTAATGTATATAAGGAATTTAGATGATTATGACAAAGGGTGGATGATCAGTTGTTAAGCACTAAAAATAACGTCATCTGATTGTCGACTTTTTTTTTTTGTGGTTTGCCAGAACTGATATTGCAATATAATGATGGACAAAACCGTTATTTATTATGTGCTTAATTGTCATCTAATGAGATGTATCGCATCTTCAAGGTTCTTTAATAAAACTGCTAATCACACCTGAATTATTTTGTACTTTACCTGTCCCTAGTGCAAGCCCCTGATTTGTTTCCTGAAAGGAAGCTAATATTGACGTGGCTTGTGTAATTGTGATGGTTCAGTGGAGTAGCAGGCGTGCAGCGTGTTAAATGTTTTCCCTAAGTTGTCATACTGTGCAGACTTACCTGTAACGACTGGAGGTTTTTGTCTTCAATGGGTAAGAAAGAAGAAATCCCACTAAAAGGCCACTTTACCGGGCGCGGGCTGAAGTGTGCTTGTAGAGGATGTCTTTGAAACAGTGCTTTTACTGCTCGTGCCGGAGGCAATATAATGATGGACAACGTTATTTATTATGTGCTTAATTGTCATCTAATGAGATGGCATCTTCAAGGTTCTTTAATAAAACCTAATCACACCTGAATTATTTTGTACTTTACCTGTCCCTAGTGCAAGCCCCTGATTTGTTTCCTGAAAGGAAGCTAATATTGACGTGGCTTGTGTAATTGTGATGGTTCAGTGGAGTAGCAGGCGTGCAGCGTGTTAAATGTTTTCCCTAAGTTGTCATACTGTGCAGACTTACCTGTAACGACTGGAGGTTTTTGTCTTCAATGGGTAAGAAAGAAGAAATCCCACTAAAAGGCCACTTTACCGGGCGCGGGCTGAAGTGTGCTTGTCTCTATCGGAGGCGGCAGTGAGTGCCAGAGGATGTCTTTGTAATCACAAGTGCTAGGAAACAGTGCTTTTTTACTGCTCGTGCCCGAGGCGAGTGAATTATCCCGGGGTCCCCTCCGGGTGTCCCCGCCATGGCCCCTCGCGTGTCCCCCCCCACCCCCCACCCCGTGGCCGTGTGTCACCCCCCCCCCCCCCCCACCCCGTGGCCGTGTGTCGTCCCCACCCCCCCCGTGGCCGTGTGTCGTCGCCGTCCCCCCATCCCCCCGTGTCCGTGTGTCTCCCCGCGCTCCGTGTCCGTGCGTCGTCCCCGCCCCGCGTTCGTGTCCCCCCGTGGCCGGGAGCCGCCGGCAGAGGGCGCCCGTGGCCAGCGCTCGGCCCAGCCCGCGCTGGGTGTCCCGGGGCGTGCGGCAGCGCGGGGCGCGCGGTGCCTTCTCTGGCGCGGGGCATGTAATCTTTTACACAAATGAATTCAGAAAATATGTTAGAAAGTGCATTCACTATCCTTACTCGGTGTTTTTGCGGTTCTTAAATCATCCTAAATGTGCTGTGTGCTCGAAGGCTCAGTGTAGATGGGAAAATTAGACTCAGACTTCCATGTGTGTGTATCCTGAAAGCAGGACGGAGCTTGCCTGTTCTGCGGGCTTGCTTCTTTGCTTCCCAATTCTACCACTCTAACGAAGAAAGAGGAGGCAGCAATTGTGGTGGAACTCCTTGGTTTATCTAAAGGGATTTACACTACTGGACTGGGCAGACTTAAAAATTGCACATCAACTATTCCT
This sequence comes from Emberiza elegans, assembly GCA_024865655.1. Classification (NCBI taxonomy): domain Eukaryota; kingdom Metazoa; phylum Chordata; class Aves; order Passeriformes; family Fringillidae; genus Emberiza; species Emberiza elegans. The sequence continues at coordinate 29,610,814 of JALJVW010000175.1, read as the reverse complement.
CTTCTGGCAGTATTGCACAAACTGCCTGAAATGCTTTGTTTAGTGCATTTTTTGATTTTCAAGTTGATTTTTACTGTAGGGGCAATACTTTTAAATGGTAGGTTAATCCTTTTGTTCAACATTAATTTTATATCAAAAAGAAATTATTTTGCTCTTTAAAGTACCATGCATATTAAAGTTTTATTTAAATCAGTTTCCATTGAAATTTTGCTGCAAAATAAATAAGTTAGTGTAATTTGATTTAAAATGCAAAATGTTCTACTAGCTCTTAGCTTTTTTTTTTTTTAAGAAAACATATTTAATGGGAATTTTCCTTGAGCAATTTTAAACAGAAAAACCTAGCCTAAAATCTGTTGTAGGTTGCTTGATTTTTTTTTTCCTCCGTAATCCGCAATTGCAGGGATATTATTATCATACTTAATAAACTTCTGTGCTGTACTTTACTTAAAATTGTGTTTAGGAATATTCACTTACTTAGCCTGAAAATGAAGTTAGAAAAGCGTCTATTTTAAGAGATAGGTAGTTAGATGTATATAACTGATTTTTAGCAGCATTAAAATGAGCTGGGAGATTGTATCCAACTCAGCTGTTTAAACGTTTCATTATATGGAAGACTTCATCTTGAAGCCAGGAGTTTTTACTTTGTAGATTGTGTTCTGTCTTAGCTGTATTCTTTATTTATAATCATGATATACAATAACTTAGTTTGTTATATGGATATTTAATATAATTTTGTAAGAATTGCAGAAACTCATTCATTTTTATATGGTCAGCAATATGAAAGCCCAGTTTCTTTTACCTTCAGTTTTGGTAAAATATTACAAATTAGCTATTCTGAATTTAATTTTTTTATTGCTAATATAATCAGCTCAGCATTGACTAAAGACATAAAAGAGCACAGAAGCAGATAACCAATTAAATAATGAAAGTGCATGTGTGTGTATGTATATATATACACACATACTTAGTATCTGCTCTTGTGTCTACCTCTGTGTTTGGAGGAACTGAAGCTTCATCCAGAAGGAATCCCAGTGTTGTGAAGACAACATTGTCAGTTCTGCTAAGAACTTTCAGCTTCTTCATCCTTGATGATTATTCCTTGGTCTTGGACAATGTGGTACAGGAGTGGCTGTTTCAGTAGGACTGCCTGGATCTCACTCTGTGCTTTTTGCATGTCTTGCTTGGGTCTGTAGCATGTCCTTTCTTAAGGGACCAATTATTTGTGGACCTTGTGGTTCCCCTCAGCCTTGGCCATACATTTGGACTCTACTCTCATCTGTTCTTTTCCCAGTGGGACTGGACCAGGAGGAAGAGAGAGTTCTTTCAACACCTTCTTATTACCTCTTTCCATTCCCCCTCCTTTCCTTTTTTTGCTAATGCGAGTATTTAGCCATTTCCTTTCCCAAAGAAAGCTGTAATAAACTTGAGGGAGCTGAAGGCAAGCACAGCAAAATGAGCAGATCCCCTATTTTTTTTTCTGAGAGCTAAAATTAAGGAAATGCCTATAGTTCTATTGAAAAGCAGTTCAATACATCTGTGTGAGAGGTAATAGGAACTGATTGAAATAAATAGTAGTAGTAAATTATGAAAAATCATTTTCATTCTTATTTCTTGTTCAGTAATGTTTTATGGACTTATCAACTGCATAATGTGGAAAAATTATGTAGCATTATTCTCTAAGAAAATGTTCCATACTCAAGATGTAGTACACATGAAAGCTAAGTTGCACCTCTTGTTCATAGTGTTCACATTTATTTTTTTGATGGAAAGGCAGAGACAAGGAGCTGGCCCAAGGTGCAGGACTGAATTTGGAATTAAACAGTTGAGGAACAGACTCGAAATCCATTCTGCTGGCAGGAAACCCACTGCAGCAGCGAAGTTAAAAGATACAAGAATTTTTTTTTCATAAAAAATTATAGAACTTTAAAGGTGTTTTAAAAATACTAGTCTTTGTTAGAAAATATAAAAATCTTAGTAAAGTTTATGTTTGTATCTTTATTTTAATATTAGTTGTTTATCATTGATATGTATTGTGAAATCCAGTGGTGCAGTCAAAAATATATGGAGAAACTGAGAAAGCTCAAACTGAGCAGATCTTGCTTATCTCTGTAGTTTGAATGTTAATCCAGTGTATAGAATCTTAATATCAGCAAAATTTAAGAAAGTAAAAGCTACTTTAAAGCTGTAGCGAAGATGAGCAGAGTATGCATAGTTGCACATGTAATCGTATACAGTAACTTAAATTTATATAATTTTTTATTGACTGCATCCACAAAATGTTTTTATTGCAGATAAGGCTCTCACCCATCTGACTGAAAAGATTCGCTCTGCTTTTGTTTGTTGTGTGTCGGTTGATAAGTTGCAGTAATAGTGTGTAGCTTGTGGTCTGTATCTTGCCTTTTGTTTCACTGTGCTGAATACACAGTTTGATTTCTTTTATTGGATCACATGCCTCAGTATAGCGTAAATTCATGCAGTAGAAAACCATGCATGAAAATAGGTTGTTTACAGTAAAATACTTACATGTTTTTCTAAGTTTAGTGTGATAAATCCTCTGTACATATTTATAGCCAGCATGCAGACATGTGGAGTTCTAGTCAGAAATAAAAATGGAAAGATTTCTTAAAACTTTTTTAGAAAACAAGACAGGCATATTCTTTGTGTGATATATATAGGTCATAAGGGACATCTGCTAAGGATAATTTTCTAACACTTGCTAACAATCCTAATATAATATGGCCTATTCATCAGTCATATTGTTCCTGACTTGGCTAGCGTGGATTTTAGTGATTCCCGATGTGCATTTAGACTCCCTTAATTGCTAGTTTCTTGCTGTTCTATCTTATTGTTTTGTAGGACAATGCATAAGCGGGCACAGAATAATCAAAATGGTTTCCCTGGCCATATTAGGCACCTAACAAGAGATGTATTTGCTGTGCAATGTGTGCGTGTTTTTGCAAGTAGAAGTCTCGTTGAAACAAAATAAATCTTACCAGGGAAGTAATTCAAGGATTTGAACATGCTGTTCAGTGTCTGTGTGTGTATATATATTTATATATAAAAACCTGATCCATGTGGGGTGTATTGCAGATTTCGTAGTGCTCTTTTATGCAGCAGAGAAATTGGAGGGGTCAGGGAGGAACTGCAGACTCTGAACATCATGATTTTGAAGTTCTTGATAAACTGTTAAATTGTGCCAGTTTTGTGTCTTTGGTTGAGAAACAAAAGCTTCTTTAGAGATATTTGCAGTAAAGCTGAGATCTAATCTTTTAGGTTTTAATCAACTCAGAATTTCACTTAGCTGCAAGGCATTTGACTCCTGAAGAGGTGCATGTAATGTTCTTGCAGCTTGCACACGTGAGGCAAATAGTGCTGGGCTTCATTGTTTGAGGGGAGAGATGTTATGGTGGGGGTTAGGTTTTGATATTAGTGAAAAAGCAAAACTGACCACGTGAAGTGTGACAAAACTACTTCAAGGGGTGTTTGCAATTTGACTGTAGATGGAAATAGGTTTTTTTCTTTTCCTATTTTTTTTCTTTTAATTTTTACCAATTTATATTGCTCCACTGTTCCATACTGTGCTCTTACCTACGGATAGAGTAATAGCTGTTTAATACTTCAGGATAATTGTTATAATAATTGTTTTATCTTGATCTGTTTTCTGCTACTCTGTGTAATGAAAGAGGAAAAAAAAAGCTAGATATTGTAGCTTTTGCAGCAATTTGGGGGAAGCTTTCTTTATAACTTACTCTCGGTGTTGAATCTTGTTTAAAATTAAGTGTTATCCCTCTGATCAGTTTTGGGAAGAACAAAACAATTTTATTTTCTAGATTTGTTACTCTCATTTTTACTCAGTATTTTTTGCCAAGCACGGTAGATGGTCTATAAAATCCCACATAGCTGAAAAACATGAAAATTGTTTGTTGGGGCTTTGTTGTTTTGGGGTTTTTTTCCAATTCTTTTAGTGATTTTTACTTCTGTTCTAACAAAATGTGTTTAGGAAGACTGATGTGGACTATTAAAGCAGTGCCAATGATCGAGAATAAATCAGCCTGGGACTGTGAAGTCAGTTGTTGAGTATAGTTAAAAGCCAATAGTCTACACAAATGTTGATTTCATTCAGAGTTTAAATCTGTATCTCTGTGGCTTAATTGAAGTATTTTACAGGACTTAATAGTTGTTGTCCACATTGAATAGTTGAAAATTTCATTCATCTGTGCACAGTTGATTTAAACAGTTTGGCAAAAAGTGTGTGTAAACTACTTTGCTTAGAGTATATGTGCAGTTTAAGCAGAGAGCTGCTGATTTTCTGTAGCTGCAGCCTGGGAGAAAGGAACAAGGAGAGACTGAGGAGGGAACTGGAGGCGCTGTTGTAAGGATGCAGTTTGGACACTGGGTGCCACTCCTGGTACACACTGAGCCTGAAAGACTTTCTCACACCATGGAACAGCAGGCACTTTTAAAAATTGAGGTCTTTGTATACTCAGGAAATTCTGAAGGTCTTCATCCCCTGAGCCTAGTGGTTCTTGTAGCTGAGAAACATTGTCCTCAGTCCTACGAGGAGTAACCAAAGATACAGGGGCAGGATTTTTTTTTCAGTTCTACTGAGAATGGTTTTCTACACTTGGTGTGTTGCTGTCTAGTTCCATACCTCCCATCATGTGTAAGAGAGATAAGAGTGCAACACCAACTGCTCAGAAACTAGACCAAATACGACAGTTCTCCACAGAAATAGAAAAAATAATTGCAAAACTAAAAAATGTTCATGAAATGTCTGCCTGCAAGCATATAAATATATAGATATACATATGTATGTATATGTATGTATGTATTTTTATATATAGTTTTATTGTGCCATGTGCTTTCTTTTTAGATCATTTCAGTGTCAGATTCATTTGGTGATGCATTACTGGTGGAAGACTAGAGGAAAGGATGGGATTGGTCAGTTTAGCGGACTTGGAGGCAGTGATGGTTTCCAATAGGCACTAAGTGTTGACGATATGAGGAATGCTGAGGAGATGGAATAAGGAGTGGGAGTAAGAAATGTTTAGATGTAAATTGGAATGAGGTTAGTGCTTCCACCCTGAAAGTTGTGTAGCTCTCAAACTAGGAAGCGTGACCTGATTTATGCTTTACTGTGCTCATGCCCAGAGGCGTCAGCTGGCTCTGGGTGTCCTGAACATTATACAAACACATACTTGCTCAAACATTTTAGAAACAGCACAGGAGTTTAGGTGTCCAGTTCTTAATGGCTTTCAGTGGAATATTGTTGGCATCTCTACCTGGCTAATTTGGAAACTGAAATTTCAGTTATAGCTGAAAGGCAAGTGGGGGTTTGAAAGGTGAAATACCGTAGCATTTTAGAAAGATTAGACCTCTAAACCTTATTTCCATACAAAAATTTTGTCTCTATTGTTTGAAAAGAAATTGAAATAGTGGGTCAGAAAAAACATGCGTTTGGAGAGGAAGCAAGACACTACTTGAAATGATGAATGACAGGGTAAGGGATGAGGAAGCACCTTGTAAAATTCTACTTTGATGCAATGATGTAGAATTAAAAACAAAACATCCCTCTATCCTCAAATGTAGAAATTTGAGCTCTTGGTTTTACTTTTTAAAATGACATTTGAAAAAGGTTCCTGCTATTCACAGTGTTCCATTGTATTATACTTGACCAAATCTTCCAAGGCATTTTTCTTGTAATGATGTTTCAAGTGAAAAATTAATTGATGTATTCAAACACATAAAGCACAAAGTTAAATGAAGAATAAATGTCAAATCAGCTTTTTTTTCCTCTTTATCTGCTTGCTGTCAGAGCTTATAGTAATTTTAAAGGTAATGACTTCCATAAGTAGGTAAAAATTTTGACTGTGTTTTTACATGAAACTTTCAGATTAAATCTCGTAAAGTTGACATTATATTTTAAAATTTTTTTGGCTTTTTTGGATAAACATATTGGTCCACAGAAAACTATGGCAAACATGAGTCATTTGGTATTCCTCTGTAATTAGCTATGCTTTATGTAGATGGTGAATAATACAAAGACACACTGGTTTCTGTGTTTTTGCCAAATGTGGTGAAATGCCTGATTTTAAAATCGGTATTTTTTAACTTTTTTATTTTTTAATATTAGACCTGCTTATCAAAAGGCACCAGATATATAAACAGAGCCAAAAATGAAAGAACTGGCACAAACCTTTTGTTGACACCTGGAAATCTATTAAATGGGACACTTTAAATAATGAGTATGGCATATGATAAGTTAGAGCCACCTGGGTTTTATTGGGCTACTCAATGCTTTGATCACAACTTTATTTAAAGAGGTGTCTGTTTACAACATCAATGTTCCTTGTCATCACTGTGATTTAGATTTTAATCTGACACAATACAAAGAGGAATTGCAAAAATCAAGACAGTACTCAAATGGGAAACTGGTATGGGAGAGATGCTGGTTCAATGTGTCAACCTGGGAACAAAAGCACCTGTTTGAACAAGACCTGTAATCTGAAAGAGCAGTAGATGACTTTCAGGAGATGTGGGATGCATCATGCTGTGGAGAGAATGGTAATAACCCAGGCTTGCTGGCGGCAGACAGAGGAGTTTATATGGTATGAGGTGCTGTCATCTTGGATGGAGGGATCAGGGCCAGGCAGTAAGGCCATGTGTGTGTTGGTTTGGTGCAGCTGTGTCCCTTAGGAACTGGTGTCACAAGGCAGCATGGCTGTAGGCCTGGTGCACAGCTCTGCAATGCACTTCTGGTCCAGCCTTGGGTTCCCAGCACAGCCCTTTGCACAATGCAGACATGCTCCTTAGGATTTCCCTTTTCTTGCATTCAAATGGCACTTAACCATGAAAGAAGGAGCACTTGGGTCCAGCCTCTGATCCTGCTCATACTTGCTAACTAACTAATAAAATCTGATCCATCTTAATAACTTGAATAGGGGAAAGATCTGTTTTGATTCTTTCTATTGATAAAATTTAGATACAGTTCTGCAGCTATGAAATAAAGGCATCATGATATACAAGTTGTGTAGGTTATATCTCTTTGAGGCTTTGCTGATTGGCAGAGGTAGGAGAGCTGCTTGTTTGGTGCTGTCTGGGTATTGGTTTGGTCATGGATACTTGAGCGTATTTGTTGAGCCTCGAACCACACTGCTTTTTTTGCTGAGTTACCTGCTGCTGAAAATGCCCTCTCCCTTGCCTTCCTCCCTTTTTAGTATTACAGCTATGTAGCAGCTAGTGTTTTACAGTAATGGTGACAGGAGTTCTTAATTGGGATTGATTCTGTTGTGTGCTTCTGCTTTCTTCAGTGTAGAGAGGCTGAAGGGACATTTGATGAAATCTCTCTAAAGAAAAATGGTTTTGCCTGATATTTTTTCCTGCGTCCCGGGTGGTTGCAAGAAGAAGCAGCGGGTTCAACTTGTATTAAGGGTGAGTCATGAGGAGAAACCCCATAAGAGTAGTGATACAGCAGGGCAGGTTGAGTGGAAGTCTGGGGAGGTCGTGAAGGATACCTTAGCCAGATGTTTGCTGCAAACAGTGCGTAATGGGAGGAAACGGCTATCAGATGACTTTTAGTTCTGTCCCTATGATTTTCATATCCTATTTATCCTGAATTTGAAAGAGACTTAAATTACTGAAACTGATGCAATTCAACTACTGTAATTTGATCAACTAGTTAAGTAATATTTTCCATACACCATCCTGTATGTGGAAGTCTTCATTTGTGCAGGGGCCAATGTGAAGGTGGTTTGATTTAATTGAAAATATGTACAGTTATGAAATGGAAACCCAACATTTGCATGAAAACATCTCAACTGATGTAGTTTAAGTATGTCAGAGTAGTATAAAGAAGAAATAATATTTTACTTTTAATTATTTGTCATTTTACTCAGTTGTGTATGTTGTAGGTTTTTCCTTTTTAACATAAAGGAAAGTAGTTAATGTGAACATGGTAAACATGGAGTAATGCCTAAATGTCTTTGAAGATCTGCTACTTTATAAAATATGAACAGGTAATTTTAGGGCAAATTTGGGGGAAATAGGGCAAATCCTTCCCAGTTTTAAATGTCTTGTTTTGGTGTTTTTTCTTTTTTCTGTTTTCAAATTGCATACAAAAGTTGAAGCTTCCATATATACTTTTATTGGAAAATCTGTTTTTTTCATAATATTTTTAGCAATTGTAGTGGTAATATTAAAATTCATTAAATATGTGCGAGTAACTGTTTCATTAGTCCACATTTTCTCTTTCAGAACAAATAATGTTTAATGATTAAGCAAAATTTTAAAATAATTTTTACCACTGACTTTTTTGCATTCATGGAGGTGCTACAATCTTAATTGAAATGGCAGCAGGTCTGTATTTTCAGGCCATGCTCATGCACTCTGTAACCTTCCTGCTTATTTCACCTTTCCTTGCTTCAGAAGTTCTCATCCTTGTTTCACTATGCTTTTACTCACTTTCAAAGCTTAAGTGAGCCTCTAAACATGCGTCCACAGGAGATGCTGGACTGCCTTGGTGGGCTGGGGTCCCGTCACTCCTCCTGGTGCCCAGCTGGTGTGTCCCTGGTCCTGCTTGTGCTTCACCCAGCTGCACTTCCAGCCAGACCTGTAGCCAAGCCCTTGCTTGTACAGGTGTGAACTGGGAAGTGCCATATGAATGGGGGCAGATGGTCACTGCCTGGGGTTGTCTGGACCTAGCCTGTGTGGTTAAGAGACTTTCAGTTCTCTCTCATCAATGGGTTTATTTCTGTCTGGATCATGTCTCAAATGTGGTGCTCTTCTTAAGGTTAAAAAGGTATTGGTGGAAAGAAGCAAGTGTTAGTGGTCAATTTTTATATTCAAGTGTCAAAGCATAGTATTAATGTACACTCCCAATCCCCATTAACTCATTAAGTTACTTCCACCAAACTTGTAAGTCTTTCAGCCAAATATGTGTGTTTTAAATATGGAAATACATTGATAAAATTATTTGTTTACTGTAAATTTGGATAAAAATAGTCATTGTCACTTCTAAGAGCACATTTTTGGATAGGCCATTTTTAGGAAAGGTGTTGCTAATGTTCGGGACCTTCAGCTTGAGTAGACCTTTGGTTTCATTTAGACTAACATATGGGAGATCTTTGGCTCAGGTAAAGGCCTATCTATCTCTGTGTTTTTGAAGATTACAGCTAACAGTTACTGTTACTGCAGCTCTCCAGGTCACAGGTTACCAGAAGTGCCTGATACCTCTCCCCAAGGCTGGAGCCAACAGCTCTTTTGCAGAAGGTGTGCTGTGGTTTAAGAGCTGTGTCACCAGGTGAAGGAGCTACAGGAGGAAGTGGATTGGTTACACAGTATTTCAGCCGAGGAGCAGGAGATTGGCCGTCTCCTTTCAGAGACACCACGGTCTCAGACTCTCAGGAGTCTTAAACCTCCATTGCAGAGGAAAAGCAGGTGGATTCAGAGCCCTGCAGGGTAATTAGTGAAAGGACTGTTAGTCAAGGGTCTGTTCACAATGAAGGCTGGAAGCAGGTCACTGCACATAGCAGGAGGAAGGTTCCTTCTTGGAATTTGACAAGTAAGACTGGCACCTTCTGCAAAGAAAGCCAGGCAACTGATGAGGTGAGTGAAGGTCTTTCTGGGATAGTGGGGCCTCCTAAAGCAGCACCACCTCTACCCTGTATCACAACCTCCTCTGTTAATAGAAGAAGTGGGGTAGTTGCAATAGGAGACTCCCTTCTAAGTACAAAGGGCCCAGTATGCAGAGTGGACCCCACTCACAGGGAAGTCTGCTGTCTCCCAGGGGCTCAGGTAAGGGACATTACTGAAAAACTCTCCAGTCAATAAAGCCCTCTGATTACTATCCACTTTGGTTGTTTAAGCTGGTGGTGATGAAATAACAGAAATCTCAGGGCAATCAAAAGAGGCTTCAGGGCCCTTCAGGGGCGATTGGTAGAAGAATCAGGAGTGTGGGTAGTGATTTCCTTGATCCTTCTGGTAACAAGAAATAATATTGATATGAATAGGGAGATCCATCTGGCTCTGAGGTTGGTGTCAGTGGAAAAATGTTGGGATTTTTGACTGCAGGATGGTGTATTCAACACCCAGTCTAACACCTGACAGGATGCATCTGTCTCAAAGGGGAAAAAGAGCTCTAGGACAGGAGCTAATGGGGCTCATTGTTAGAGCTTTAAACTAGCTTGGAAGGGAGAAAGGAACAAACAAGGCTCACCAGTGATGAGTGATGGGACCCTGTGCAAAACTTGAGGAAGGGAGTACTAGTGAATCCCCCAATCTGCTTTACCAGGTATTGGATGCAATCTACCACACTCAGAATGTTTCTACACTAATATATGCAATGTGAGGAGCAAACAAGAAGACCTTCAGGCTTTGTCCCAGTCCCAGAGATTTGACATTACTGGTATAAACCAAAGCTGGTGGAATGAGTCCTGTGTCTGGAGTGCCCTGTTGGATGGTTACAGATTCTTCAGGAGGGACAGGCAGGGCAGAAGAGGCTGGGGGTTGTCATTGTATGTAATAGAAGTGTCTGAATGTATGGAGCTCACAGTTGGCAATGGCACAATTGAGAGTCTCTGTGGGAGAATCAAGGGGCAAACAAATAATGCAGACGTCATTGTAGGGGTCTGCTCTAGACCTCCCAGCCAGGATGATGATGCTGATGAATTTATTCTTTGAGGAACTAAGGGACATTTCCAAGTCAACTGCTCTTGTCCTTATGGAGGGCTTTAACTTGCCAGAAATCAACTGGGAGCATCAGACAGCTGGTACAACCTGCACCAGAAGATTCCTAAAAAATCCTGAATGACAACTTTATGGAACAGGTCCTGAGGGAGCTGGCAGGGAGAGGTTTCCTCCTTGATTTGCTGCTTGTCAACAGAGTGGATCTCATGAGCAAAGTCAAGATTGATGGCTGTCTTGGCCACATTGACAACAAAGCGATAAAGTTTAAAATCTGTGTTGACAGGAAGAAAAGTGCCAGCAAGACCCCAGCTCTGGACTTGAGGAGAGCAGACTTCAGGCTGCTCAGGGAATTAGTGAGTAAAGTCTCCTGGGAAAGTGTTTTTGCAGATGCTGGGGTCCATCACTGCTGGTCACATTTTAAACATCACCTCCTAAGGGCACAGGAGCAAGCAATTCTCAAATGTTGGGAGTCAGGCAGGGGAGGCAGAAGGCCAGCTTGGCTGAGCAGGGATCTTCTCTTGGAAAGAAGGTAAAAAAGGAAGGTGGATGCCCTCTGGAAGCACATGAGAGGAACACAGAGATGCTGATTATTTCTGTAAGGAGAGAATTTGTGTGGCCAAAACTCAGTTGGACTTGAATCTGGGCAGAACTGTCACAATCACAATAAAAGAGTTTTTTCAAATCTGTTAGTGGCAAAAGGCAGTGTAGAAATAAAACTGTCCTGTTACAGGATGAGGATGGTCACCTCACAAACAGGGGCAGACATAAGGCAGAGGTGTTTAATGCATTTTTTGCCTCTTTCTTCCAACACAGAGGAGGCTCCAGAGGGTGCCCTGAGCTGGGGGACCATGACTAAGAGAATGGTTAACTCCCAGTTGACCCTGAAACTGCAGGATTTGCTGCTCCAGCTGTATCCTTACAAATCTGTGGTGCCTGGTGAGATTCATCCAAGGATCCCCAAGGAACTGGCTGATGTCATTGCAGAACCTCTCTTGATTTTTGAGCTGTCTTGGGAATCCAGAGAGGTCCCAGCTGACTGGAAACTGGCAAACATTATCCCAGTTTTCAAGAAGGGCAAGAAGGAGGAGTCCAGAAACTACAGAATTGTCAGTCTTACTTCAGTGCCTGGCAAAATTAAGAAAATATTATTCTGAGAGATATTGAAAACACCAAAAGGACAATGCACTCGTAGGTCACATCCAGCATGCCTTCATGGGAGGAAAGTCCTGGTATCAAACTTGATTTCCTTTCATGTCAGGTAACTCACCTAGTTGATTAAGGGAAGCCAATTGTTGTAATCTTTTTGGATTCCAGTAAAGCTTCAGCATTCCTGTCTCTCACAGGATCCTTCTGGACAAAATGTCCAGCCCACAGCTGGATAAAGACATCATGGGATGGGTGAGCAACTGCTGATGGGTCAGGCACAAAGGTTCTAGTGAATGAGGTGACATCAGACTGGCAACTTGAACTCCTGGGGTTCTGTAGGGCTTCATGCTGGGCTCTGTGCTCTTCAGCATCTTCATGAGTGACTTGGACACGGGACTGCAAGGGACACTGAGCAAGTTTCCCAGATGATACAAAACTGGGAGGAGCTGTTGGCTCCCTCAGAGGCAGGGAGGTCCTGCAGAGAGGCCTTGAAAAATTAGAGGACTGGGCAATCCCAACCAATGTGAAGTTCAGTAAGGGCAAGTGTCAGATTCTGCACTTGGGATGGGGCATCCATGAATGTACGGTAAGACTGGGGAATGAGAGGCTGGAGAGCAGGGCCATGGAAAGGGACCTGGAGGTTCTGGTTGATGGAAAGATGAACATGAGCCAGCAGTGCCCTGGCAGCCAGGAAGGGCCGACCCTGTCCTGAGGGGCATCAGGCCCAGCATCACCAGCTGGGTGAGGGAGGAGATTGTCCTGCTCTGCTCAGCTCTGGGGCAGCCTCACCTCAAGTCCTGTGTGCAGTTTTGGGTGCCACAACATGAGAAAGATTCTAACTATTAGAGAGCATCCAAAGGAGGGCAAAGAAAGTGTTGAAGGGCCTTGAGGGGAAGCTGTATGAGGAGTGGAGGAGGTCACTTGGCCTGGAGGACACTGAAGAGAGATCTCTTCAGTCTACAAATTCCTCATGAGGGGAGGAGGAGGGCCAGACACTGATCTCTTCTCTGTGGCAACCAGTGACAGGACCAGAGAGAACAGCCTGAAGTTGTGTCAGGGAAGGCTTAGGTTGGATATCAGGAAAAACATTTTTCACCCAGAGGGTGTTGGGCACCAGAACAGGCTCCCCAGGGAAGTGGTGACAGCACTGACAGAGTTTGAGAAGTGTTTGGACAATACTCTGAGGCACGTGGTGGGGCTCTTGGTGATGTGCTGTGCAGGGCCAGGAGTTGGACTGGATGATTCTTGTGGGTTCCTTCCTACTCAGCTTATTCTGTAAAGTGGTAAAATAATACATCTTCTAGTATCATCAGAGATCAATGTTGTATCTTGATTAGCACAAGGTCACCATTCTCATTTTATCGAGTTGTGGCTAAAAGTGATAAAAGAATTGTAGACATGGATGAGTAACTACAAGTTTCATAAAATTTATTTACTAATTCTAAATGTGTTTTTTCATATATATGCATTCAAACTCTTACAACTTAAGACCACTCTGGCTCCCTGCTTTTTTTATGTAGATACAGAATTAATACCGCATGACGTGAAGAACATACTTGATCAGGTGTTTTTAAACATCAGTTACATCAGTAGTTTTTTAATTTAAAATTTTATTTTAAAAAGTATTAACTGTGTAGAAGTCCTGTTGATATTTTTCTTCCCAAAATGCTTTTCTCCTATCAACACTAGTGTAAAGGTATATGTGTGCTTCTTTCTGTCTCTGTGTAGAAGAGAGGTGTCTCGTGCACTGAACATCTATAAAATGCTATTGTGGTTGGCTCTGTGAGAAGGGAAAATTACTCAAAAGAGACTTGGAAGAAAATAATGGAAAGGGACATAGCTTTCAGGCTTGGGGAACTGCAAAGCACTTCTGAGCTGTGGAAGGAAAAAAAATGACTTTGTTTATACTAGTAAATCATAACTTGAAGCTATAGTGAATGCAGGACTAAAGTGGATTTAGCCAGTGCTGTGTAACTTTGATCATCATTATGGTTTGTTTTGCATTTCCTTCATAGTGTCCCAAGGCTATCTTTGAAATGGCTTTGTTGTCATCATGTCATCCACACGTGCAGACTCTGAAACTGCTCTTCTGTCCTATCTGGAACCTTGCAAATGCTGTATTTTCTTTAGCTTTCTAAAGTGTTTGGTGTCTTATTCCATCTTTTTGTATGGAATATCACACTATGATAAATCAATTTTTACTGTCACCTCTTTTTTAGGAAGTCTCTCTTTTTTAAAGTCTCTCCCATTCCCTGTCCAGATTATGGCATTAGGGTTACATTTGATTTATAGTTCTCTTGTCTCTTGCCTTGATCTTTTTCTTTCCTTCCCCCAGCTTGTCCTGTTAACATAGAACAGAACTGCCCTTGCTTGCACTGCTGCTCTTTTCCCCCTGCACTTCTTGCTTGGAAACCTTTTTTGTACTTGATCTTCTGACCTGCAGACCAGGCTGATAAAAGCACTATCTCTTTGCTGCACTGTCCTTTTTGCTACCTCTGCTGGATCTGTATCACCAGTGATCCTGAGTATAAATTTTCCAGTGTTTATGTTACTGCCTGTTCCTAAATTAAAATTGTGTTACTAATTTAGAAGGAAGTCTCCATCTAATATATTATTTAAATGACATTATGATGAATGAAGTGTAAGCATTCAAACTGGTAATAGAACCAATGAATGTTTTGAAAAATATGCAATTAAAAGTTAAATCCGCAAGGGTGGCTGGTGGTCCTTTTGCTGCTCTACTTCACAGCTTTTATGCTCATTAGATGGTATCTAGCAACATACATTACATGCAGCTGACAGAAGTTTCATGGATCTTGTAGTACTGCAGCCAAAAACACAGTCTGTGTCCAGCTTGCAGGCTGGGTGTTTGGGCAGTCTACCTGAAGCTGCAGATGCCTTGAGCCCTGTTTTATGTAGGAAAGTGTAGGTAGCTGAACCACAAAAGTGCACTGTGTCTAAGATGTCTGCTGCACGGAGTCGAGCCAGTGTGTGTAGTAGAGAGTTTTAATGGTTGTAAAGCTGCCAACACTAGGTAAAAGGTGGGATAAGAGAATGATTTGTACCTGGAGTGTGAGATTAATACTCTGCACTTGCATAGCACCTTTCATTTGATGATCTTGGCGTGCTTTATGATCAGTTAATTGCCTCATAACCTCTCTGTGAGGTAAAAACTATCACTAGTTTATGGTTAAAGAAGCTGATGCATAGAAGAATTGAAATAACTTCCTTGGGATGCCTGGGTAGTTGTGGCAGAAATATTTGAAATTTGTCTCGTGCTGATTTTGGAGTGTCTAGCATCAGAACACTTAATTTCCCTACACAAAAGGCAGTAATTGATTCGAGCTCTTTTTGTTCCTCCAGCTCTTCTGTTGTGTGAGTTCCTTCCCTGTGCTTTTTTTCTCTGTGGTCCTTTGAACTGTGGTCTTATAGGTGACAGCTGTTGAAAAGGGAAATAAAGTTCTTTTAACTGAGTTAGAGTGATGCAAATTGTCTGTCTCTTTTAAAAGCTGAAGAGCAGAGTATTGCCATGGAAATAGTTAAGTCTTGACTTTCTTCCCACTCTTCTTAAAATACAGGTGTCAAAATACATTCTTCGTATGTTTACTTTGTTCTTGTCATTTAAAGAAATCATAAACCAGTAATCCTGTACTGCCTGAGTTGCCATGCTTGAAGCTAAATATGTATTTTGCTCATGGTGGCTGGGCAATTCTGGATGAACTAAAAAGTAATTAACAATGCTCCCATGAAGGCATGGCTTTGTCTCTGTTAGAATTTATGAGCATTAAATAAAATTGCATTTCCCTTTTAGTGTATGGACACACCTCTCTGTTACCCAAAGTAAACTTCCAGTTAGTTTTTCCCTGTTCATCTTTTTTTCATGTTATGCATAAAATAACCAGAGCTATTTTTTATTGTTTTAACCATATTGGTGTAAAATTTCTACTTGTACATCCTGGTTAGGAGAACAGGAGTATGTGGAAGTAAAGTAGATCCTGGGAAAGGATACCTCAAGTAATTGGTTAAAGAGGCATATGAAATTGAAATTTGTGTTTTAGGGGAAATGGTGCTACAGGCTGCATCCTTTGTAGTAGTGTATGTGAAAAGCTATCTTCAGGAAGGTGACTCAAAGTAGTAATTCTTAAGGTAGAGGTGTACTTCAGAATTTTTTTGAACTATGACAGTATATATGCTGATTTAAAGGACACAAGGATAAAAATGGACACTGCTTGCATACCTCCCCACATCATGAAACATGATTTCTGTATTACATGTACCAGTTATTAATAGTGACTTTCTTTTGGTTTTAAGACACTGGAGAGTCAAAGGTAGTGGGAAAAATATAATAATAATCATGTGCTCAGTAAGTAGAACACTTTTTTTGACCTCAGCTTTGTAGAGGAAAAAGAAAAAAGTAAACAGGATTTTCTGTTAAAGTACTGTGGACTTGACAGAACTGGTAATTGGTTTTAATCTTTCATTTCAGCTGCTTTGCCTCACAGGATGAAGTAGGGTTTTTTTCTACTTCTTAATATGCCACAGTGCATCTCATGCTGCAAGGCAAAATCATAAAGGGAAGTATTCAAGATAGATGAATACTTACTTTTTTTACCCCAGACCTGCGGTTTGTCTTTTATTTCTGATCTTCATCTCATTTAGGAAGACCATACAGTATTTCTTCCTTAAAATAAGAGTGACTAGGGCTGAACATTATTTAACTAGTTTATTAAAGAGAAATATTTTGAAACAGATGTACAAAGCTTGTCTTTGTTGCAGAAGACAATCTTAGAAACTTTTTAGGTGGCACAAGGTGATTTCTGATGAGAAGGATAATGGATGGTTTCCAGGGAGAAAACTTAAAATCATTAAGGTTGGAAAAGATTTCCAAGATGATTGAGTCCAGCCTTTTACTGAACACCATAACCTGTAGTGTCATGTCCAGGCAATCCTTGAACCCTTCTGGTGATTGTGACTGCCACTTTCCTGAGAAGCCTCTTCCAGTGCCTGACTACTCTTTCAGTGAAGAAATTCATCTTGATGTCAAACCTGAACCTTCTGAGACACAGCTTGAGGCAATTTCCTCTTGTCCTGTTGCTTGTTGCCAGTGAAAAGAATTTAGCAGTTTTAAGTTCAAATGACAAGTTGAGAGGTTTTGAGCAAAGTGCAGTTGCTGGTGCCATTTTTCAAAATTCTGGAAT
Organism: Emberiza elegans; assembly: GCA_024865655.1. Lineage (NCBI taxonomy): Eukaryota > Metazoa > Chordata > Aves > Passeriformes > Fringillidae > Emberiza > Emberiza elegans. The sequence continues at coordinate 29,593,787 of JALJVW010000175.1, read as the reverse complement.
CTGGAATCAACCCAAATCAAGTATGGCCTGGGTTGGAAAGGACCTTAAAGATCACCTAGTTCCAGCCCCTCTGCTGTGGAAAATGATTCTGTCAAATTGCTGTAATGTATGCATACAGGTAACACTAACCAACTCATTCCAATTCATCATCCAGCTCCAAGAAAGTTAATTAGGGTCACATTTTTGTGTTAGAACTTTCAGAGGTTCATACTGAGTGTTCAAACTGGCGTGGTAGAGAGTGGAGCAGAATTCATCTCTTGTAAGAATAACTGCAAACCTTCCAATGGTGACTTTTCTAGTGTTTGGTACTTGCTCTGCATTTGGCAGTTTAATTAAAGAGCAGACATTACCTGTTGTGGTAGCCTGGGTAAAGTTATGGTCATGCTGAAGAAAAGCAAACCCCTTTGGTTGTTTTTCTCTTCTGTGTAGTACAAAATGCATGGTGTTATGGGTGTTTTACTAATTTCTGTGCTCTTCCTGCATGGAATTTCTCTCCTGCCAGACTTGCATGCGTTTTTCATTGTTGAAATGGTATTGATGCATCACCCATTATCAGTGCTCAGTTAATTTGTCACACAGAAGAGAACTGACTCTGCTGCCATAAAATTTGTTTTATTGCCAATACATTTAAACACTTTTGATTAACTTTTATTGGGGGCATTTTATTAAATTTGATGACTGTGAATATCATGCTGAGGTAAAGATTGCTACTTCGGATGCCACAAATTTTATTAAATTGTTATCTCAGAGCATGGTGGTTCTTTGTTCCTGGCCTGGACATCAAGTTGATTTGGAATCTGGCAAAAGAACATGTTGTTTCCATCTTTTAAATTGGCATCCTGCTAAGTAGTAGGGCCTCCTGGTTGCTTTACACAATTATTTTTAAGATATGTAGAAAACTCCAGAAATATGAAGAGACTGTTTTTTAAAGCTTGGTGTTTCATTGAAAGATACATTTATTTTGTTTGCCTCTTCTACAAAACAGTTTGTAAAATAATAATGCCCAAGAAAACATCGCTCTTACATGAAGTGTTATTGTCTTTATAGAAAATAATCCAGCTGACCTATTTGAAACACCTATTTACTGTTTCCCTTCACAGTGGGCTGGAAATGGAGTTTTTAGCATTTAATGATTCAGCCCCGAAGGAAAAGATTTTATTTTTATTTTTAAAATTGAATTGACTACTCTTAGTGCAAGTTAATTAGACCTTACTCCCAAGAAGTGTAAAACAGTAGTAATCTCACTGCTGGTCAGTATTGATTTGAAGATTACATTTTATTAATTTTACATTTTATAAATACATTTTCATTATTTAAGAAACATTGCTGTGTAAAAGTAGGTGTCCTTATATTTGTTGATAATAAGCATTTTTTACAAATGTAATGGATGTCATGAGATTCTGTGTAATGGAAACTATGTAGTAATTAATTTATATCATAACAGTGAAATAGTACTATAGGTCCATTCTGGTGAGGATAGAGATGTGCCAGTTACATCCTGGGACTTGAGCAAGCCAAGTGGGCTGCTAAATTTAAGTAGTAAATGGACTACAAGATAATGTTTACTTACAGTTTTAACTGGGGAAAGGATATCTTTATCATGTTTTTTGAGAAAAAAAAAAAAAGATGAATTAGCCATAGTCCCCAGTGGTAAATAGGCAAAGAAGGATTGACAAAAAACATCTGTGAGAAATGCAGAAGATAATAGTGTACCACTTTTGTGTTTATAAGATGGTAATATACTAGTTTTGTATTTAGTCAGTGAGAGTTGCATAAATAAACAGTCAAAGCTTAAGAAGCAGGGACAGTGGAAAGAAATATGGGCATTAAATTGGCTAAGAGTGGAAGGAGAGAGAAGAGAATTCATACATGAAGAAAGAGTATATTTGCTGTAGTGGGAGTTGTAATTCTGTGTTACTAGGAGTGAAGTGGTGATGGGAAGTAGAAGTTAAAAGGCAAGGTGTTGTTTTTTTAGTATAGTCTCTTTCTGTAAAGATAAGGCTAAAATGGGTAAATTTATTTTCCGCATTGTAAAAATCAAAGGATTTGATTCAATGCATAAAAACCAGCATTTGAGAAATTTGATGAACTGTGTGCTAAGTGATTATTTTACCTCCACAAGAGACCCTGAGGCCTGCAAGTTTTTGACACTGAGGGAAATGTGTAATTTTTTAAAATAACTCCTGCTGTTAACCTAAGAGAGAACTTCCATATGGAAATCTAATATATGTTCCTTTAGTCATGCCAGAAATGCAGATATGGTGTTTAATGTAGGCTTTTCTGTGACTCTCAGGCACACGATTGCTGAACATGTGACAGCAAAGAATGTATTTCACCATAAATTGGTAATAAGCTGTGTTTTGTATGAAAAGAGGGATAGTAATCTTTGCCTTGTGCCACCTAATCTGATAACACTACAAAATGAAAATATGGGCATCTGTTCTAGAACATGTGGTGTTTTCTTTTTTAATAGTAATTTCTACTATTTATGTCTTCTGTTCCTTTCCCTGGGCTTTCTTGGACTAATCCTCTACATATGGAACCATGGCTTTCCTTGTCTAAAAATGAAGGAACTGGATATGAAATGTATAATTACTTGAGCTCTAGGTAGATCTGCATGTGGAGGGCCAAACCATATCACTCTGCTCCCTTTTTGTCAGAGGAACATGCTTTGTATGCTTTTTAAAAATTGCTAGAAGTGCTTTATCATTATGTATTCCATCATCGTGGATGGTATTTCACAAAAACCACATATAAAAGACATATTACAAAAACTTAGTGTGCTCTGTAGATATTCTGGAAGGTGATCTGTCTGCATACCAGGAAAGATGTTTCCTTCAAGCATACTAGAGAAAACAAGTTTATTTTCTTGAACAAAGTGAGCTGTTTATACAAAATATTGTCACTTCAGGACATATATGAAGTTAATGACTAGAATCTGTTTGAGGTGCTGTCAGATGGTACTATATGTTTTTGGCTCACCATGCTTACTAGTATTCTGATGTTTCAGGCTAGATTTTATTTTATCATTTATCTGAAAACTGGGCATGTAAATAGTGCTCCCCCTCCTCCCCAACAGAAACATTCCTTCTAAAAATTTTCCTTGAGATTTTTAAAATGCATCATTGTAAAACCAGCTGGGGAGCAAGACCTGAACAGTTACAAGAGTCACAGTATTTGAGGTCTGCTCTGTCTGCTGCTTATCCTAGGTATATTGTTTTCTTCAGGAGTAAAAAGAAAACATATTACAGTAAATTGCTATAGCTGGATGGCTTTCATGGTGGTTGAAAAAGAAAGAGAAATAGCTGACTTGCTAATAGATTGTGTAATTTGTTATTGAAAAAAGGATACTTCACATCTATTAGAAGACTGCACAATATTATAACCAGCTAGACAAAAATGGATTGTAAGTCATTCCAAAATAAATAGAGCTTGTGGTTCTTACTGTGATACTGGAAAGGGGGAAAAGTAAAATCTTTCGAAATATTTTAATGTGTTGTTTTTCTAAGTATAATTAATTAATGGCTCCTAATTTTTTTCCTGTCTAATTTGTATAAGTCAATTATTACCAATGGGAAAAAAATTCAAACAAGCCAAACAGATTTTCAGTTACTTTTTTGTACAATTCCACAAAAGATGAAGTCTGGTAACTTCACTGTTCATGCAATGGGCAGATTAAAGCAGGATTTTTAAGCATTTCTTTAGAATAAGCCAGCTACTTACCTGGTTCTTAAAATTCCACTAGTCTCACGTAATTGAGGAAAAAGACAATGACAAACTAAGTTGACCATCATCTAGTTCCACTTAACACCTAACATTACAGGCACAAGGAATCTACCATTTTTCAGATGCCTTTTTTGGCTATTTTAAATAACATGAAGGTAACATGCAGTTTTTTTGTTTCTTCTAATTTTTTTAGTTTCTTGGTAGCTGGTGTGGAAGTGTGGGCTATTGCAGACAAAGGGAGCAGTTTACAAAGGTGGAGGAAGGGTGGGGTAGAAGCTTGGGAATATCCCTTAACAATATTTTAAAGGCCGGATTTATTCTATTGAAACACATCTCCTTAGGCTTACTTTGCGTTTATAAAACTGTAAATTTATGCTCTCTCTCTCAGAGAGTAGCAAATTTGGTGGCAGGGGAAATCTCAGTTGACATTTCACCCTAGGATGAGAAGGTGCCTGTAATCTGGCCATAAAAAAAGCACAACAGTGATCAGAATTAAGCAACAAATGGTAAAACCCAAATATGTTAAATGTTTCAACCTGTTAAATGTTGAAAGTATTTACTGGAGGAGATGATAGTTTTTCATTCCAAGTTTATAAGGCAGTACCATGTTACACTCTCACAGAAATATGCAAGTAAAGAGATGATAAGGTGAGATATCTTCCATTTTACTAGACACAGAACTACTTTCAATGTATAAACTTCAAGGGTAACACATTTGGTTTACAATAAGGTACATGCTTTTAATCAAGTTTTTCCTGTGCTTTAGCTGATGCAGTCTGATTTTTTGCAAAACCTCTCATGAGTTCTTTGTTTGAGCACATTTTAAATGGTAATTGCACGCAGTGTTCTGGTGAGATGGAGGGGCCTGTATCCCTGAGTGGTTTGTTTGTTTTGGTTTGGTTTTGTTTTTAAGTATATGCTGAAACAGTTTTCTAAAAATCATTCTGGTGTTTTGATTTTTACAGTATCTCAGCCTTTCAAGTATTCAGTTTAATGAACTGTCTCTGTTAAAACACAAGCATGTTTTCTCTGCTGGGTTTTTATGTTCCTAGAAGTTGGGTATCTCAGAGGATTTTTAGAGTACTTTGTATGCTACTCACTAATTTTTCATGGAACTCAGTCTTTTCCCATAAATTTTATTTAAGTGACTCAGAAAGTGTAAATGGGTTCTTCAGTTCCAGGCAAAGTGTCCTCCTTGCTTGCAGCATCCATTTATTGGTGTAGCAGGTAAAACTAGCTCTAGAATAGTGGCCCCAGAGGGGTTGCTGTACATTTGCTTATTTCTGTCAAGGTACCTGTAAACCCAAATGTGGTCATGTTGCATTTGTGTAATGCACCAACTGCCATGTTCCCTTGCTTGGAAGTGTTAGCAAGTTGAGTGTTGGGATTATAAAATACACCTGATAAAATAATAGATTTTTATCAGGCTTTCTTGAGCATCCTGACAGAGGAGTGGTTCCTCAAAGAAAAGTGAGAATGATTTGCAGCTGTTTTTGGACAACTCTCCATAAGCAAAGTCGGCAGTGTTTGTGCTTTTTGTAAAAAATGTAGCTGAAATAATGCCAAAAGGTGATGGGAAGTGTGAGAATAGGAAAATGGAAATGAACCTTTAGTATTAAAGGAGTATTTACATGCAGAAAATGGAAAGCTAGAGAAAAGCTTAAAAGTAGAGAGATAAACTTATATTTGTTGTAGCAACAACAGCTTTTCCTTTCCCCTCCAGTCTTCTTTATTAATGTATTAAAGCAGTTGAATAGGAGAACTATCTGTATTAGCTTGGTGAATTGATAGGAAGAAATTATCAGTATACTGGTCAAAGCTAAAGGAAGGCCAATTATAATAATTTATATTTATAAATATATATAAAATATATATAACAAATATATAATAATAATAAACAAGAAGATACCAAGAGTCTGGATTGTTTATTTGTTGCTTTGTGGATCCTGTACATGGGAATGGCTGTGTTTTAAGTTGCAATTGACTTCTTTTAAGAATGTGTCTAGGAGACAACTTGAGAGGATCCCCACATTTTGACTGTAAGCAGTACATTTAGTGAGCTTTATGCATCAAAAGGAGCAGATGTGTTTTAAGGTGGGATTTTCTATGCAACATGAAGCTTGCTTGGGTTGAAAAGAAAATGAGCTGTAGGGAACGTCAAGCTAAGGAAGAAAGACAGCTGGAAATAATAAGGAGGAAATAGACTGGCTAGTTTTTATCAGGTGTCCTACTCAGAGAGGAACTTAAGAGGTTTTGTGAAATGGGTAACAGGTGATTTCTTTTTTCCATTTCTTTTTCTCCTTTTCCCTCCCTCCCTTCCTTGTCTTCCTTCCTTGTCTGCCTCCCCTTCCTTTTTCACAGTTGAAATTTGAATAATTTTTTTGTGATTCATCTTGTTTGCATAGCATTATGCAGAGAGGAAGACGCTATCCTTGATGGTTCCTGTCTTGACTTATTTCATGTAGTTGTTAATTGGTCATAGATTGAATACAGTATGTACTATTATATCTTCTGCATAACTTGATCTTACTCCTACTTGCCAGTAGCACCAGAGATCTGCGTGTATGGTTGGGGATAGTGATTTGCAGACACTTCAGGATAGAGAGAAGACTGCAGAATGACTTAACTCTGCTTGGCAATAGAATTTTCAGAAACTATTTCCTAACTTAATGTTATGTAAAAGTTACTAAAAATTTTTAGTAATTCTATTCAGAATTACTGAATCAATTCAGTAATTCTAACACCAGCAGCATCTGAAGTCCTTGACTATTAATGCACTCTACTATTGCATGTTTTTCTGTCTCAAACTGGATTGGATCTTTAATCATTAGAATACTTCTTGTGTTGATACATGGTGCCCTCTCAAGTGCCTGTTTTCAATGACAAAACAAATGGTTACTCTTTAGACAGCTTTCCATGCAGAAGTGAGGGCTTCTGTGGTTGGTTTTGTTTGGTTTTTTGTTAAGAGAAGATTTGTGGTTTGGAATTCTGACACTCCTTTTTAATAACTTTCTGCATAAATTTTGTGTTGATATTTAAAGCATTCTATGTATTTATCCTTCACACTGTAAATTCAGTGAATTAAAGTTTCCAGTTAATGACATAGAGCCCTTGCTTTTAATTTTACAATATTTTCTTAGTTTCTCAAATGTAGAAAATAAAGTACATATGTATTATTTGATCAATTCTGTAAGTTCTGGATGACTTTAAATGATAAATCTTATTTAAGTGTCTTGCTGATGTTTTTCCTAATCTGTTATAGCTCTTGTTAGGGCACTTATTGCTGGGAGCAGACCATTTCATTGCTCTGCAGTTTCTGAAGCAAATGATCATTGCTATAGGAAGACCTTTATAGGTAGAGTTTAATTTAAATATGTTCTTGGCTGTTGAATTTTTTAATTTAAGCACCCCTGGCAAAGCAACTCTTACTTAACCAATGCATTTGTATTGTGGCCTGAAAGCAATGGTGTATTGATTAAGTTGGATGGCTTCAAGAATGGTAAATTAACCGTAACATGTAATTTATCCTTCTTTGATATTTTTAGGGCAGGTTTCTTTAAACTATGAATAGGAAAAAAAAATTGATTGGGTATTTCTAGTTACAGTGCTGTTTATTCTAGAAGGAGTGATTTGTTCTCTGCAGTTGAACTTTTACAATACATGTGATTTGATCTATCAGCTGAGGATGGGAGCCATCCCAACTATTCCTCTGTGCATTTGGCTGCCTGGTCCTTCCTCCTGCCTTGTGCAGGATCTGGGGCTTGCATGGCCACAGACCAAGTCAGATCAGCTTATTGATCTACTGGAGAGTGAATCCAACCAATTGATGAAGCTCATGTAGCAGGAGGAAGAGGAGGATTTGGTATGGAACCACCCGTTTCAGCAGCAGTTGAGGGTAAAGGATTGAGTGTGACATGAAACAGTCTGATTTTTGTTGCTGGCTTATTTACTTTGTTGTCTGTTAACACAGCAGAGAGTTTATTTTATCATAAAATTGATAAAAGCAAATTTTACAGCAAGAGCTGTAAAAATTATTGTGGTGACTTACTTTATTCTCAGCTAAATATGCAGATAATGTCAGATACAGTAATTCTGAAATAAGCCTGAGCAAAGTATTACCTGTTTCACCACTGTAGACTTGTCAAATTTTGTAAAAAAGCAAAGCAGCTGCCGTGCCTCTCATTAAGGGAAGAACTAAATTTGAGCTCACAAAGACAGACGGGTTACTTGAGCATCTAGATGATACTTGAGAGTCATCCAAACTGTTCGACTATGTACAAGGCAGTGTAAATGGATAGGATTTCTAGAGCCTAGCATGGGAGCTTCACAGGGCTCTGTGCATCAGATTGACATTTTGGTTCTTTGTGCCGGTTTGGATTTTTTGGGAATACAGGGTGGCTTTTGCCCCTACAGCTGCTTTGAGTTCTGAAAAGCTTTTGCATCACACTTGTCTTCAGAGTATTCCAAAGTTACATTTGTGGATTATTTGGAAGAGAAGCTGGGGCTTGCTTGTTTTTTCTTAAATCTGAACAAATGCAAGTGCCCCCTCCATGCCTTGGTTCTCCTTGTGTCAGAAGCAATCTTTCTTTGTCCATTCTTCTCCTGCTGCCTTTCATCCCTTTTCTGCAAGGTGTCAAGGAGCAGGACACAAATAACACCTAATAATTTGGTATGCTTGGTATTGCAATTCTGTTTCTGCATGATAGATTCTTGGTATTATGCATGATTTATATCATGACACTGCTGGCCTGATCACGTTTTCTGTGGCCAGTCCTTAATTTCTGTTCCCTGGGTGATCACATGACATTTATATCTTCCCTGTTTTTCTCCCATGTCTTGCATTAAATATATATAAAACTTTTTTTGATTATTATAATAATTGCTTTTTTGCAAATTTAAGTGTGAGAAAAGGGCCCTGTATGGAGGGAATTTTCTGCAGCACAGTTTGTGTTACCATGTAATCTATTTTTTGAAAAAGTTTCCATGTTCCTCTGATTAAACATCTTAATCACTTTCAGTTCTACTATGAAATTTTTATCCAAGAAAAATAAGTTTGGATGTGGATATTACTTCTTCATCTTCTGACTAAACAGATGCTGAATGGGAATTTATGATTTTTTTCCCCAGGTTTGATGTTAGAATTGTTTAGTGACCAATTTTGTTGGTCACCAAACAATGTTTAGTGATCAGTTCTGTTTCCACTGCCTGTAATGTTCCTACCATTTATAACACTGTATAAAATCCAGTCTCTCTTTCGTCAGTACTAATGGAAGTGAATGATAGTATGAGGTGATGGAAACATTTTATTTCCTAAACACTTCCCAGTTTGCCGTTGATTTTGGTTTCCCTGGTGGACTGATCTTTCACAGCTGTTGTTGCAAAATGTAAGTGCGTTTTTCCCCTGCTGTGCAGATATCTGCCTTTTTCTAAACTCTCCATGGCACAAAAGGGTCTTTTTAAAATGTCACAAATATAAAGCAATTTCTGTTGGCATTAAATGTAAACATTTTGCTGTCATTGTTTATGGAAGAAATTGAAAGTTTAGGAGTGAATGGGTAAAAAAAGATAAATATTGAGCAGTCTCCTTATAGAAACAGGAATGTGAGTTACACACAGTTTGTTCCTTGGGAAATATCTTACATTCAGTTTTATCAGTTACTGCTTGAAAATACTTGGGGCTTCACTTCTATATAATTGCAGTAACTATGCGGTCTGCTGTCTACTCTTTGTTATTTTGCCAATAAGTTTTGTCAGACGTAATGATGTATGGATGAATTAACTGTAAGTTTGCTTGCACTCTAAAACTAGTGAAACTGTATATATATATATATATGCACATATCCAGTTTTAACTATATATATTTATGTATATAATTATGCCTAGATAAATGATTTCATATGTTTAAAACTTCCTAAAACCCTTTATGATATAAAATAATAGGATAGGTTTTAATTGAGATAACTTTACTTTTAGAAATTATTTTCCACTGAGGGTTAGCGCTGGGCATTAATGCATACATATGGAAGCATAATGTTGATTCAGATGGAAGAGGAAATATCAATTTAGATTGAGGAATGTGTTCCCTATAATCCTCCCTGTTCTCAGTTATTCTTGTAGAGCTTTGCACAGAGTTTGTAGCTATGGTGCGGGAATACTAACTTCAGTAGCAGATGTGAGCCTGAAGCTTATTACATGTTCCACCAGATGTTTCATTTATCTTTAGGGCAACCTTCTGGTTTGTTTTTTATATCAGACACTGTGAGAAATAAAATTCAGAATATATTTTAAACATGTTATGAATATTTGGAGATAAAGGAAACCTTTTATAACTTGAACCATTATGTCTCATATTAAATATATTTTTCTTTTAGATTGTATTTCAGTGAGATATTTTATAATTTCCATTTGTATAATGATCCAGTCTTAGACTAAGCTTGCTTGTAAAGATAATGTAACACTAAACAGAGCAGATTTTGTATGTTTATGTAAGCCTATTGTCTACTTCTATATTTATTAATAGTTCACGTGATTTGATATCTTACATATTTACTGCTAGAGATTGTTCACAGCATAAAGTAGTCTTTTGGATGAAGAAGCCTCAATAATTTCAGTAATAATTGTGAATCTCAAGAAGAGATCCCTTGGGCTGATGCAGTTGATATTTCTTGAAGGAAAATAATGTTTTAATTTCATCTTTGAATAAGTGGGCCACTTGTGTGGCTCACTGGTTTTGTCTTTGCACAAAGGCCTTCACCTCTGTGCAGAATGGGGTATCAGAAATTCAGCTTCTGTCCACCCTCAGCTACTCCTGTGCTCAAACCATATGCCACCCTTGCCATATTTGAGTTACAGCATTGTCCAAAAGCTGATGTGTGTCTGGTGTCTCTGAACAAAAAATAAGTGTAAGCAGACCCATGTCATGGAAAGTGTTGCCAGTGAAAATTGTAGTAGGGGTAGCAAGTGAAATGCTTATCTGTGTTTAGTGAATTTTGTTCATCACGCGTGTTTAATAATGTGAGGACACATCAGGGAATTTGGAGGTCTGTTTTAAAAGCTAATTACATGTCTTTAAGTCCAGGATAGTATTCCTAATCCTCCTCATGCTTCAAAAGTAATGCGTAAGAGAGGAGGCTGTGACAATAGACTTGGTTGACCACATGGCCTTTTGGTGAGAGAGGAAGGGAGAAGAAGACCCTGGCCTCCTTCTCCTTTAACGGACAACAATGGAATGGGCAAAGTTTCAGCTGGGTTGGGGTGATCATACAGCTCATTTCGCCAGTTGCCTGGAAATCTCTGCAGGAGTGGTTGTCCATCACAGAAGTGGGATGGATCACCATGGACTGGGTTATGCTGAGTCCGACGTAGAAGGTCTGGATTTGTGAAACCATTGTGAATTCAGCTCTCCTGCAGAGAAGTTTCATTGGGTGCAATTGTCAGTTTCTAGAGTGTTTCTAACTCTCAGGACTTTGGTAAGGACATTTTTTTTTGTGTGGAATCTTCCACTTGCTAATGGAGTGGGATATGGTTTCAAGACTCCTGAACTCCTTATTGTGTAAGAATTGAAGAAAAATTATTTTTAAAAAACTGTATTGGACTCTTAGCTAATCAGCAGCTGAATGTATTGGGCAGTGAAAAAATTTATGCTACCAATAAATGTGATTTGGTTGGTGTTTTATGGCTAAGGCTCTGTGCATATACACCCCAAGCTCTGTGTCTGTGTGGGTACATTAAGGCTCTCTAATAAGCATTGCTGACTCAGTCTTCCCACAGAATGAAGGATTTTTTTTCCAGTCCCCTTGAGTATATTCAAATGATAAAATATGGAGGAGGTGTTTAAAACAAAAATTGCAGGTTTTAAAGTAGTTGTTTAGAGACTCTTGAGAATGATACAAACATCTTTCATCTAAGGCAGAGTAAACTTCTTACAAAGTTTGCAGATACCCTGCTGGGACCTGATACTGTGATTGTTATATGTAAAAATAAAATACATCAAGAAATTTAAAATAATTAGGTGAGCATAAATTGAGGTTATTCTTACTGAATTGTCATCTGAACGGATACCTCAAAGTTGCTACTGTTTCACTCATTAAACTTGTATTATTTGAATAATAATTTTCTGGTTTAAATGTGTAACTGTGGCAAATGGATTTTTTTTTGGTTTTTTAATGAAATACTTCAGGAAATAGCATTCTTTGCAATATCTTGCAGAGAAGGAGTCTTCAGCAGCCCATCTAGATGTAATTCTGATTATATTGATATTAAAGAGAATTTACTGAGTCTGCTCTTGATGGCTGCAACACTATTAAAAAAAAATTTAAATGCAACTTTAAAAATAGGCATCATGGTCAATGTACTAAAATGCTTTTTCACTTACATTTCTTTTTGCCACATTTCTCTGTTGGACAAAATTAATTCTCCAGGCCTTTATTTTCAAGTCCTCTTGACATTGCAGTTCAGTGTTATTCAGTCCTTGGCTTTGTTTCCTTTTTGTCCTTTGACAGTTCTGTATTTTTGTATTTGCTTACCATATTGAACTGCAGATGCAAATCTAAGCACAGTTTGTGTAACAAAATATTTTCAGACTGGCTTACCCATGTTAATTTTTTGAAACAATTTCTGTTACATTTTTGACATTCAGTGAGAGTGTCTAAAATAAATATAGTCTGTGGCTGTTAACCAAAGATTTTGCACCTATTGTGACTCGTGTCTTGTTTGCATTTGAAAAAGTATTTAGGCTGAATCCTTTGAGAATTATATAGTCCTCTGTATAATTGCCTTTAATGTTTTCAATAACTAACAAAAAGATGAATGCAGAATGAAAATAATTGCTTTTGAAAGACAAAAAAATCTCCTTCAATGAGATTTCACACTATGGTTGTTTGTTTCTAGAAACCTGTATTTTATTCAAGGCATACTTGGTTTACTTATACTGTGATATTTTTATTTTAGCAATTAGCAGAACTTTGTGATTTTGGCCCCTTTAAAAAAATAATGTTTTATGTGACTGAAATTAATGTTTGGCATTTCTTTTTGTTATATTTCTTTACTGTATTCTAACTTATTAAGCCATCTTTTCCAGTCATAGATTCATTGAAGTGCTGAGCTTGGAAGGAGTGTCTGGAGGTCTCTGGTTCAATCCTCCTGCTCAAAGCAGCACAGCTAGAACAGGTTGTACACACGAGTTTTAATTTTGTCTCCAAGGCTGGAGGCTCTGCAGCTTCTCTTGACAGCCACTGGGAAGTTTGCCCTTCCTCAGAGTTTGAAAGCAAACAAACAAATAAGCTATTTTGTCATATATGGAAGTTGAATTTCCAAAATCTTCACGCACATGGATAAGATCCCTCTCCCTTCTCCAGCTCTCTCAGCCTCTCCTTGAATGACAGATGCCCCAGTCCCAGTCATCTCTGTGGCCTGTCCCTGAGCTCTTTGCAGGAGGTCCAGGAGCCCAGCACATGACACAGCACCCCAGATGTCTCTTGCCAGGGCTGAGCAGAGGGGAAGGATCACCTCCCTGAACCTGCTGGGAATGCTTTGCCTAATGCCCAAGAACTCCTGGCCTGTCCATTGATGGCTCCATTGATGGCTTAACCGAATGTCCATCCAGGACTCCCAGTTGCATTTTCTGCTGAGTTTCTTTCCGCCTACTCTGCCCCAGCGTGTACTGGTGCCTGGAGTTCTTCCTCCCCAGGAGCAGGACATTGCATTTGCCTTTGCTGAACTTTTTTCCAGCCTGTTGAAGTCATTTTGGAAGTCAGTGCAAACCTCCTCCTGGTTTTTATCATGGCAAACTAGCTGAGGATGCACTCTCTCCCATCATCCAGGTCATTAATGAAGATGACTGAAGAGTATTGGACCCAGTGTCAATCCCTTGGGCACACAAAGAGTGACTGGCATCCAGATGGACTTAGTGCTGCTGCTCACAGCCCTGCATGGCTCATCGTTTTTGTGGCCTTTTTCTGAAGTGTGTTTGGATAGTATTAATCTTGTTGCATTCTTTTTTTCCCCCTCCAACTATAATTTAAGTTTGTAAATACAATGTTGTTGCAAAGGCATTTTGGCAGTTAGTGAAAAATAGGTGCCACCAAGTGATTTGATGATTCATCTCTTCCTCAAATGAAACTGTTTTGCTTCGAGGCTTTGTTCAGAATAAATGGTGAGTGCTGTCCCAAGGGTTTGTAGTCTTCAGAGAAAAGCGGGAGTGGAAAGAATTGACTTGTCCAGCCCCCATCAGGGAGTCCTTCAGCTGAGCAAGCAGTGGAACCACAGCCTACTGCCTCCAGCTCTGATGTACTGTGCTTTTGCAATTACTTATTAAAGAATTGATTGCAGTGAATCTGCCCCTCTGCTTCCCAACTTAGTTTCCAATGTAAAAAACCTTCTTTGAGTTTATAACTTCCTTCTTGGCACAGAGATCTTTTTTTGCCTGTTCAAACAGGGTGTGAGTTCAGTTCTTGGCTACTTTAAAAGACCAAGCCACACTTTGATATAAAAGTTGCAAGTGCTATGTTGCTGAAATATTAGCTTTGGCTTGCAAAATCCTGCCATATGATGTTACAAGCCCTAGAAAGAGGAGGAATTTGTCCTGACTCTGTCTTGTGCAGCTTGATCTAAAAGCCATGAGCTTTATTTTCTAAATAAAATATTCTTAAACTGTTGTGGGCTTTAGGTTTTTTTTTAATTATTTGGTATCTTTGCATTTGAACATAGTGCACGATCTCAAATTGCCTGAGTGCCAAAGGTTGCCCCTGCAAAGGCATGATTATCTTTTACCTCAGATATCTAACCACTCCTGGTTTTATTGTTTCTCTTGCTGGGCTATGGAACAGACTTCCTGAATCTGGCCTGAATTCATTGTTTCTTTGAGGACACATTGAAGAAGTGATACTGATGCAGGCATTACTAGTGTTAGCTCAGGCTTTAGAAAGTCCACTGAGTAAAACCAATGATGATGCCATTCAGTAGATGCTGTGCAGTGTTATAGTTCCTTACTGCAGGAGTAATGCTCAGTGAAATGGGGATGTCTGTTCTGAGTTACCTTGGCCTGATTTTCCCTGACCATGATGTTATTATCTGAGTATTGGTGAGAAATTATAAGCTGAAAATTTTTTGGAGTGGGTGGAGTGGGGGTAAGGATTGAGATGAACTTTGTAATACCAAAAACAAATGCTGTCAGCCTTCTGTGTCTTGTTTATTGTTGAGAAGTTGCCTTTTCCTTACTTTTTCTGTGTATATAAAAGCATGGTCACATGCATTAACATTTACCATGGGAAATACACCTTGATTCATGGTTAAATATCTATTTGCATATGAGATATATATATATATATGTATATGTTGTGTGCATGTATGTATTTTTTCCTCTCTCCCTCTTCTTCCACCCCCCTCACATCTGTATGTATGTATGTGTACATATATACACATGCATGACTGAAAATAAAGGAGGCAGTAAGTGATGATGATGCATCTGATTTCCTTTGGGAAGAAAATGAGACATGTAGTAGCTAACTATGCAGGTTGTCCAGGACAAGGTTGGAAGTCTGGTATAGAAATAGTTTGGGGATTTGGATAATGTTAATGCAGTTAATGCACAGTTAGTCTGGATCTCTCTTGACCGGTTGAAATGCCATTCTGGTGTACCAGCTTTTACTTTTTTTACATCCACATAGGAAGCCTCTGAAAACTGACCCATTGTTGTTTAGGTACTGCAGTAGATTCCTGTGTGTTAAAACCAGATCTGGTGTGGGTGTCTCCCTAACTGTGGTGGTTCTTGTGGTAAAATGGCACGGTAGCTGCCACTGAGCCTTTCAAAACCGTGCCTGCTGGCTGTCCATGGCACCTGGGCTGTGAGTTGCTAACCCTGTTTAAAAACATCATTTTGGAGTTATTTAGAAGCCTGTGCTGCTATGCCTGAAACTGTAACACTTCTAAAACCTTAAGTACTGTAATACTCTTTCACTAATTAAATGTTCCAGACGCTAATTAATTGATAGATGCTGTGGTAGTAGTCATGTAAGGAAACAGTACAGTGTATTAGTGATGTTCTTGAACGTTACTGTTTTGGAATTGGCATAAAAACAAGGTTTTACCTAATGAAGCATAACACTGGCTTTTTTCTAACATCATTGCTTAGCTGTATGGGATGGGATGTGTTCAAAATTTGGATGCCATCAGTTCTGGATGATGAATTTTTGGTCAGTGTCATGTCGCTCACTGCAAGCGCTTGCTACCTGCTAGCATACGTGGCCACTGCATAACTTCTTGCATCTCCAATATCCTTCTAGTGCTATCACCTGTCATGTTGAAATGCACGCAATATTAAATGTAATATTTAGGGAACAAAGGAGGCTGATTTTCACATGCAGGTAGGGACTACCTCTATGAGATTTGATTTAATCTGTTGTTTCTTGGTGCAGCCAACAGCTTCCAAAATATCTGTGACTGTTGGTTGGCAGGGAAGACTTAATAAAAAAACTGGAAAATGTCTTGTGATCTAATTGCAGTAATTTAAGAGTCTTTTGGGCAAATGCTTTCACAAGGTTTGAACCAGTAGTCTTATTCTTCCTCCAAAATTGAATATTTTTCCTCAAGCTCCCTAGAAAATGTTGATCAGTGTCTTCTACTTTTGAACCCATCTAAAATCAGTTTCCTTCATATTATTTCATAAACTCAAAACTATCCTGAAGAAAATTGCAAACAGCTCTTGGTAGCCATCATGCTACAGTAAAATACTAGTGTAAGATGTGCCACTCAAAAAATTGAGTTGTCTGATATAATCAGTTCTGGCTCTCATTAGCATCATCTCTGTATGGATCCGTGGCCTCCACATGTGCAATGCAAACCTTGCACTTCGTCCAGAGGAATGTTTAGGTGGACGGGTTGTTTACTTACCCTTTTGTAAGCCTGCATGTTAAGAATTTTTTGTGTTAGAGTTTGGATAAAAAAAGCTGTTTTCCCTCACTTTTGAAGAGTTGCCTAGTGATAAGAAGTGGTGTTAAATATGTGTGTCTGTTGTGTAGTGGCAATCATTAGCTCAGGAACTAAACCAGAAGAGAACCTGTCACTCTAATCTGCCTGCAAGCTAAACAAGGGCAAAGATTTCTGTTGTGGCAGGGATTGCAAGCAAAAGGACTTGACTCATTTTATCTGGAAGTCAATGCTCGGCAAAGCAAATGTCTGACCCTGGATCTTGTAGTGAAGAGATACTTTGTCATCTGTCTGCTGGGTAGGGCTTGGCTTGAATTCTGACTGACTTGTACCTCCTGTGAATTAAAGTGCTGCTCATGGCTTGAAGACCTGGCTGACAGCCATGAGGAGTGCTTGTAGATGGTCCCACAGCAGAGATCCAAGTGAAGCTGCCCTTTGTTGGAGCTCTCAGCTTAGTCATTGCTCTCTAAGCTGGTCAGATGGGGTGTCTCAGGCTGCGTCCTGGACTGCTCAATGGGGTCCGTTCCTTGGAGATGTGTGAGGCTCTAAGAATGTTGTAAGAGGTGTGCTGAAGCATCCTTGTGACATTGTGTTCATCTAGGTATTAGATAAAGCTCCTAGTTGCTGTGTGAAATGAGGGGTGATAGTTCAGTGCTGCTCTTACTGAAGAGAAAGAAGTTAATGTGGCATTTCATAGCTGTTTGCTCAGCAAGTAACAACACCTGGGCTAGACAAAACTGGTAGACTTTGTAAAACTAGTTGAATTTTGGGGGTTGTGTGGGGTCCTTCTGCCTTCTGGAAGAGCAAGAGATGCTGACTGCTTCAGGCCTTCCCAGTGTGTGGAGAGGTCTTGCCCTGCACAGTATGCCCCCAGCAGAAGAAGCAGTAAGGACAATGCTGAAGATACAATCATATTTTTATTTTTAATAAAATACCTGTGTAATTTTGATTCAAAGGATGAGTTTACGGGGAGTTTATGTTCTTTTGTTTTGCCAAAAATTGGAACTTCACCAATTCTCACTGCTAAATGTTTATTAGTGTTATCCCTACTTGATGGGCTGATGGAGGTTGCAGAAAAATAACTGGTGCAACTTTCGGCTGAAAAAATAGGCAGTAGCAATGAATTGCTATAAAGACAATTCAGGAAAATTGCTGTATGGGGGCTGTGTGTGCTTCAGTGCTCAGACCGTGTTTTATGAGCTTGAAACTTAAAAACAATGTGAGAAATTCTTGAAAGCAGACTTGTGCATATTTAATACCAAACCATAAGTAAACCACTTGCTTCATTGTATCTGGTAACACAAGATAGGTGTTTTGACTTTAAATAAGCTGTGGAAGAAATCCCTCCATTCCCCACTGCCCTTTGAATTTCAGCAGTGCAAACAGTGATTGGTAGAAAATATCCAAACTTTGAAGCTTTACAAAGAAGAAAAATGTTTTTTCTGTGTTTTCAGGGGAGATGAGGAATTTAAAAGGCCCAAAACCCCTTATGTGAAGTCATCATTTTTCTTCACTTACTGAAAAGTTATTAACTAAATGAGACTAACTT
Source organism: Emberiza elegans (assembly GCA_024865655.1). Classification (NCBI taxonomy): domain Eukaryota; kingdom Metazoa; phylum Chordata; class Aves; order Passeriformes; family Fringillidae; genus Emberiza; species Emberiza elegans. Next base: position 29,575,588 of record JALJVW010000175.1, on the reverse strand, counting down.
TCTTTTGATGCATGCTGTATGAAATTACTGATTTTCAAAATGCAGTGATTTTTGAGTTGTTTCCATTTCAGTCTGTTCCTGTTCTGCTTTCACATTGTTGAATATGAAAATCTGTGTTACATTAAAGTAAAAGTGACTGTGTAATTCATTAATCTTTAAACATTTCCAAAATTTTCCAGGTAATTGAATAACCTCTTTGAGTATTTATGTAATATAAAATTTCATAAAAATACATTAATCTGATTGACATTTATGTAGGAAAGGAATTAGTTTCACCACACATTTTTGTGTTGTGTGCTTAATTGCTTTGTAACTTAGAGCATTAAGGTAGATGTGTTGTAAAGAATATGTTGATATTTTGTAAAGAGAGAGCTTTTACCTGTTAATGTATCCTCACTAGAGTAAACAAGCTAAAATCGATGGCTGTTAAAGAAAGTTAAAGATATCTTAGGAAACCTTAAAAAACCACTGTTTTAAAAGGATGTGCTTTGTTAGATATGAGGTTACTGTAACACAGAGTTGTTTTTTGACCATGCTAATTCCTTTTCATGCCTTTAATCCTACTTTGAATGTTAGCAGCTAGAATGACACTGGACAAAATCGGTGTAAGTAAAGGCTTCGAGGTGCTGAAGTTCATGGGAATACACTCCTAATAGAAAACAGTTGATGCTTTCATTAGGCATGTGATGTTTATTAGGAAATGAGATATCATCTTCCTGCCTTCTTACGAGGAAAGCAAGCTTTAGGCTGAACAGATGGCATTTTTAGTAGTACAATTTACTGCTGTCATGACAATGTAGGCTGACTGAAACTTTTTCTCTGGATAAAGATTTTGATCTCATATCAAATTTGTCTTCAATCAATGCAGAAATAGTAGTGTAGTAAGCCAAATGGATGCTTGGACAAGAACAATATTTACCTGCCCTATAGAAGGAGATGGAGGATTAATTGGCGAGTGTTTGTAAGATGCTGTGAAGATGGATCTTTCTAGATAAATGTAAAAAAAAGATATGGCAGAAAGCCTTAAAATATGTTGCTTTTTCTTATGACCATTTCTTCTTGATAATCATTGCCAACAGAATAGTTGAATTATATTGCTTGATTTTAACTTTATTTCAAGATGCTAGTTTGTAGTGAATTTCTGAATTAAAAATGCTTTTTGAAAAGTCAGTGTTTTAATATTTCTGAAAGATAGTATTATAATGCTTTTATCTTTTGGAATAATGTCGCATACATTAGAAGACGATTTCACAAGTTACCTTGACAGTCCTACCCATTGTATTTAGAGTCGTCTTGAGGCTTGGATGTACTTATTTAAAAACAGGACAAGTTTCCGTTATCTTGAATTGTGTAGAGGATTGTGTGGTCAGTGAGATTTAGCTTGTCCAAAGGCTTGTCTCAGTGTTTGCTCATGTGTTAATAAAATGCTGTAGTAGGTTGATGGCTTTGATTGCCTCCTAATTCACTGGTTGTGTGATTAGACCAGAGTCCCAAACCCACTGTCAGAAACCCCTGGGTGAGTGCCAGCACATGTGCAGGAAGTGGTGTGCTTCCATTTCTGCTTTCCCCTTGTCCTGTCACGCACATCCCTGTGCTCCCCATTCCCTTGTTTGACTCATCTGCTCTCAAAATTTGTCCTCATCCTTTATCCCCACCAGTGACAGAGCTGCCCTTTCCTACCTTGCCCTGCTTGGTCAGGAACTGTCAGCTTGTGCTGGCCTTTGGCTTGGAGCCTCCTCTGTAAAGTAGCAAGGTAGTCATGGGCAGTCACTGCTGGCCGTGCTGGGGTGTCCCTGATCCCAGGACAGTTCTCCCTGTCCCTAATATGGGGGCTGTGGTCATCAGCTCTGCTGGGGACTGTGCCCTGGCAACCTCTGGTTAAACTGGTAACAACTAATACTCTGGAGGTACATGCTTACACTTGGGTAAGTATCTCTAACAGAAGCACTCTGAATGTTGGTTTTTATTTTTATTATGTTCTGTTACTTTTCACTGCTCACCTGCTGATTGTGATATCTCCTCTGGATGTCCTGTACTTTATTCTGTTGAGCACAATTAATATCACACAGTGCTGTCATAAAACTAACATTGGGTTGTGATTGTGGTTAAAAATGAATGAGTTTACTGAGTGTACTTAATGAATTGGTACTGAAGAGTCTTTCCTCTTCTGTTTCTCTCATTCTTTCTCATAAAAGCAAGGACCTTTTTGTTTGAGAAAAACATGAAGGTGCTAGCAAAGCCTCAGTTGCTGTAATAAGCATTCACTCAGAAGAGGTTGGCTTTTACTAGAGCAGTAGTGTTGGTGGCATAGATGGAGGGGATTCCTAAAGATTTGTAGCCTTTATTTATCTCATAGCCTGTACAGAAAATGCAGATTTCTGAATGTTCAGAAATCTGAATGTTTCTGAATGTTTTTCTTCCTCTGTTGCTAACTCATTAGAACACAAAATTCTCAAAAAACCCCCCCCAAAAAAAAACGCCCCCCAAAAAAACAAACCCCAGAAAACCCCTCAAAAAGCCAAAAAGGCCAGTGAGAGGCTTGGAACACAAGCCCTGTGATGAATTGACTGAGGGAGCTGGGGTTGTTTAGCCTGGAGAAAAGGAGACTCAGGGCTGACCTTGTCATTCTCTTGAACTCCCGGAAAGGTGGTTGTGGTCAGGTGGGATTGGTCTCTTTCTCCAGGCAGCAGCTGACAGAACCAGAGGACACAGTCTCAAGCTGCACCAAGGGAAATATAGATTGGATATTAGGAAAAAGTTTTTTACAGAAAGGGTGATAAAGTACTGGAATGGTCTGTCGGGGAGATGATGGAGTCACCATCTCTGGATGTGTTTAAAAAAAGACTGGATGTGGGACTTGGTGCCAGGGTTTAATTGAGGTGTTAGGGCTGGGTTGGACTTGGTGATCTAGAAGGTCTCTTCCAACCTAATGATAGTGATTCTGTGATTTGGCAAGGTATGTTCTACCCTTTTTTTTATTCTTCAGTTTAGTAGTTAAAATGGGGTTGAATTAAGTCTTTTGACTTGCTTTTCATTTTGTGCTCCTATGACTATGACTCTTGGACTTTTGCCTATTTTCACATGATTTTTTTCCCCATCCAGCTACCTACAGACCCTGGTCTGCTTAACTTCCAAGTTTAGACGAGGTCAGGTGCTTCCAGCCCTGTATAGCAAAAGTGCATAAAATAGAGCACTGTTTTGCAACCATGACTTGATATTTCAGAGGAGGAAATTAATATTATTGAGGAAAGCAATATTTACTTTAAATTTTTTTCTCCATGAATAGGGGAATTGTTGAGTTACTGAGCTTGTGCATTTGTCTTGGGAGAAGTGTGTATGTGTGAGGTGGTTGGATATAGATAAAAATCTGTAAATATTTGTATGCATGTGTGGTGCACACTTTGGACAGAGAAATGTATTTCAACAATATCTAAAGGCTTTTTCAGATGAAACATTGCCTTTGCTGGAATTAATTCTGAATTCTGGTTTCTCTTTTCTCATTCTTTTTAGTTGTATTTTTTAACCATAACAAGTTGGTTGTAGCATTCCTTTTTTTTGTATCTTCACAATTGGAATTGTTATCAATAGATGCAGTTATTGTGATTCATAGTTTTTTAGACAATTAATTGAGATTGTGTGTGTGGAGGGAAATTAATTAATCTGTTGTCTCCATAATTCTCTGTGCTAAATTAAATAAATCAATTTTCCTTCTTTTCAAATGCATATGCTGGTTCCTTGAACTAGCATCTGCTAACTTGGTTTAGTCATTGAAGATACTGTCTGAAGCATACATGTGGTTTGGCAAAGTTAATATGTATAGAAAAACCCAAATTTTTTTGTGCTGCGAAGTGTATAGCACTTGTTCAGTACGCATGCTACCACATGGTAGTACTTCAAAACAGATAAATTATTGCATTAAAAATACAACCCACATTAATAGCGGTGCTATAAAAGGAATATTTTGGTTGTTTCTCAGTATATTTTGACCAGATTAACGAAAATTTGCTATGTTCATGTTGCTAGTTAAATCAGAGAAGTGTTGGCACAGAAACTGGATGCTGTCTCTTCTGATGGACTTTTGTGTCCCTTGGACAGTATGCCTAATCTTAAGTAAATTTTAGGTAGTTTTACTTCATCTGTCTTCTGGGTGCTCAGCATTCTTTGAGGAAACAATATTCATCCTCAGATTCATTCTCCTTGAGTGTCTTTGTGAGGAGGCTGTAGAAGGCGAGGGAGCAGTAAAGGTCCACTTTGTTCTTAAACCAGTGACCTGCCCTCCTGAAGGCACATGCAACTTCTGCTCTTTGAGCACACCTGAAGGGCAAATTTGGGAAACGTGGGTTGAGGCAAACACTAAGTTGTGAGTGGCAGACTGAGGTGGCAGAACCGCTACACAGATGTTAGTGGTTTGTAGCTTAGAGTTGGTTGTTACTTCTTTTGCACAGGGCCCACTGCAGCAAGCTTGGTGATCAGCAGCATAAAACCAGTCAGTCTCTGGCACCTCACCCTGGTACAGAGTCCTTCCATTTCAATGGAGCGTGGCTTTTTAAGAGGCATGTGGATTTCAGCTCTTAAAATCAAATTTCTTAAAGTGTATCAACTTCAATTATCTTTTGGAAATTAAGGCCTTGAGCCTGTGAGGTGTCATCAAATATATTGACTCCAGGCCACTACTGATCACATGTTTCATGTGTCACAATAGTTACTGATAGTCTGAATGTGGCCAGGCTGAAATGCATCTCCTCTGATGATACCAATCACTACTTAAGTCAGCAACATGCATGTGTGATCCATGAGAGGTGAATTCTAATTAATTTTCCTTGGTAAAGAAACAATTCAGTAATAAGTAAACTTGCATCATTTGCTGGTTATTTTTGAAGTCTAGGCTTTTAGATTTGTTTGCATTTTAGAGTAATGATGGACCTTTTTTCAATGCTTCAGCTGATTTGACCCATTCTGAAATTAGGTTTTCAAATAGTGAAATTACTGACCAGATATTTTAAGGTACAGAAAACATGGCTGAATTGCCCAGTGTTGAATGGGCCATTACATCAGGGTTCAATTCTTTGTCTTGTATCTGATATATTATGTTGGGGTTTTTTTCTTTTGGTTGTGGGGGGTTTTTTTTTGTGGTTTTTTGTTTGGTTTGGGGTTTTTTGGGTTTTTTTTGTTGGTAAGGTAGGGTATATATATCCTATATGTTAAAGCCCAGATAAAGTTTCTAATATGGGCAGTACTTTCTAGAAAAAGAAAATGTCTTTGTTATTCTGTTATTTTAAAAAAATCTTTTACAGTATTTATTAAATAAACTACTGTAATAGGGTTTACTGTCAAGGTTTTTCAGTTAAGGCATTTTGGTAATACAAATCCATACAAATCAGTCATTTTCAAAGAAAACCCCATATTGTATAGTTTTGCACTTTGTTTGCTTTAGATAAATTATAGTAATGCTTTCTAGCTTCCTTAATTCCCCCCCCCCCCATTTGGTTGCAAACTTAACAAAAAATTGCCCTTTTAGAGGAAGGAGATGGTTCTTTTTAATAATAAGAAAGGTGAGAATCTTTAAAAAAAATTAAAATCTAAGAATCTCAGAAGGGTGCTCAGGAGAGCGTTGGTGGCTCAGGAGACAGAGTTTGCACGTCCTCAGTGCTGGGAAGTGCAGGTGTGGCTGTTGCCTTTCCTCATCATAAGGACATCCCTGAACAAATAGTTAAGGTGTAGGTACAGTGCCTAAATGTGAGGGAGAAGGAGGCAGCATCCTGGTCTGGCTGTTCCCCTGCCCTTTTCTTTGCTCACCTCAGTTCTGGGTGCTCTTAGACTAAGAGGCTGTTTCAGTGTCGGCTTTGCAGAGTGGCTCGGGAGGGACTGTGACATGAAAAAGTGCACAGCTGTCCCAAATGCTAGCAGATTGAGCAATAAATAGAAGGAGAGAGGGAACTCTTGCCCAGTCTGTGGTAAGCTTCTAGGTAAAAAGATGACGTTCTGTAGAGTGGGCAAAGGATGTAAAGAAACAGTGGTAATGGTATCAGCAAAAGCAGCTTGGGGGCTGTTACCCATTTGTGCAAGTTGGCAGCTTGTTGGAGCTATCTAGCTACTAATACATGTTATAAAATATATATGTTTGGTTAAAAGAGTTTCCATTTCTCCCTGGTGGGGACTGCATCATGTTTTAATTTCTGCAGTTGTTTTCCCAAGGCAAAGATGTTAGCTATTGATGCTTTATTGGTTCTTTGACATTTTTTCCACTATTGCCTTCATTATCATCTAACTGCTAACAGTCATGAGAGGAGGAATTGCTGACATGAAATCTGGATGGTTTTCAATGAGTCCTTTTTCTTCTGGATAGTATCTCTTGCATCGTGTTACATCTCTTACATGTAGCTGGGTGTACTGTGTTAAGGAAAATAACTTGTTCCTGGAACTTCGTTACCAGTTAACTCTCAGAGGAACACTTTTGAGACCATGATATGCCTTTATTCAAGTTTGTAAAAGATCTGGATGTTTTCCTGCTCTTGAATATTACACTTCTCAAGGTGGAAATTATCTGGATGTATCAGCAACATGATTTCATAGGAATCTATGTCTAAGTATCTTTTCCCCATCATTACATGAACACCTCTACTTTGAGACTGTCCACCATTACAAGAGAATTGCAACTGCAAGAAGTCTAGCTCAGCTATCTAAAAGTCCACATTTAATTTAATTAAATTTAATAATCACAAAATCATTTATCTGTTTCAGCTGCTTTTGAAAATCCTTCCTAGTTTTTCCTCTTAATGACTTCATTTGGCTACAAAGGATGTAACTATAATTTAGTTTTTTAGCATGTTGTAGCAAGTCATCTGAGAAACAAGTCATTCTTGCTTTCTACACAGATATACCTTTGAAAAGCTTATTTTAACCAAAAGAGTTTATTGTAGTTACACTTAATAACTGGATATGCTTTTTCAATTCAAAGCCATGCTTACATGAGGAGTCTTTTAGTTGGTTTTGGGGGAGGTCTGTGTTCTTGTTTTAATTATAAAATTTAGAAACTTACCATCTTCACCTTCAAAAAGTCCACAAAAACTTCTAAAGTTAAAGGACTGAGCCTCTGTGACAAACTAGACCTTTGCTTTTGAGCTAAACACTGAGATGCAAAAGAATTGGGCTTTGGGTAAGTAGCTTTGTTCAGCCTGGCCTCTGTTGCTGGAAGTAGCACAATGAGCTTGCTTAGGTCTGGCAAGAGGAAAGGTTTTCCTTCTGACTTGGGAATAGCTGTTTGATCAATTGTGCAGGCTGCCCTGAAGAGTGTAGAGGCATCTCCAGATTTGCTTTGGTTTAGAGACACCCACATCAAGCAGGCCTCTCCTTCACTGACTGTGTTAGAACAGAGCCCACATGGTTTTCCTGTATTGGTTGTGGGATGCTGGGTTATCATGGTGCCCTGGATGAAACACAAATTTCAAGTAATTCCTGTTAAGATACTGTGGTACAGAATGCAATCACCAGTATGTACTGATAGAAGAAGTCTGCAAGGGTTTCTGTGAGGGTATGTAGGTTACTTCAGTACAACAGTCAGTCAGATATGGCAATTTAATGAAAAGGCAATTTAAGAAGACTGCATAATGTAGTTTGTGCTGCAAGGGTGAGTGATAAGTTGGAAAAATATTTGTCCAGTCTTGAAGAATGTTTCCTCATATCTTTAAATAATATGTGTGGATTTTTTTCCCCATTTGAAAGGATATGAAGTGGGGTCTGAAAATGTAGCACATTCCACAGGTAATTAATTTGTGTTTCTCTCTTTTATAATAAATATCACATTTGCATCGGTACAAGGAGAAGCCTTGAAAAAAATCACCAAAAATGAACACATGGGGTGTATGTGTGTGTGTTATCTTTGTAATTTTTGCAGCTGCAGACAGAATTTAAGGATTGTGTAGTGTTCTTGCATTTGATTTCCTGTGAGTTGGCTCCAAATGTTGGTTCATCTGATAATCACACTGATTTCTCTTTCCTTAAATTTAACCAGCAGTCACAGTGTCTTGTCTGTCTGTTTAAAAGGTCTGATAAGTGATAAAGTGTGTTGTTCTGTTTGATGGGATTATGTTAAATATTCCTGAACAGAACTGTGTTCCATGAAGGTGATTGTTTGAATGAAGCATTTAATAGAAACAGAATTTTTGTGTTGGTACAAGGAAACACTACAGCTGCTGGTGTAAAAAGCCTTACAAAAAATATGTTCTCTACTGTTTAAGGTAACTTGCTGTATTTAGATATATGTGTATTATAAACAATAATACACATATATCTAAATGCATGCATCCTTTGCATTTATATACACCTAAAAAGAAGAAACAGTGTTGAAAATTGGAATTAAAATGCAATCAAAAGTGTCTAACAGCTGTAGCTGGTTCCCCAAGCTCTGATACTGAAAATGTAGTTTTATGTTTGTGAAAAAGACACAGTTTTTAATCTATTTCATATATTCATTAAATAATTCTCCTTTTGATTCCAAAAGTTACCTAATTCCAGACAGTATTGCAGCTTAAATCACAATAAGTCTTTGTTACTAAATGGTAAAATGTTACTGCTTAATGAAACCCAGTATCAGATATTTTTTTTATGAATGTGGAAGGTAATGCATGCTGTAAATGACGTGTAGCAGTTTGTTGATCACTTTAGCAATTAACTGCAGCTGAAAAAAGTCTGCTTACTCAGGCTGGTTTTACTCTCATTCTCTGAGGAAACTCTGGATTTTAATGAAGACAGTCCAGTGAGTAAACAAATTTCTAGGCAGTTGCAAAACTGAAAATAAAATACAATTGATTCATTTAATATCAAGCTTTCTCTTTAAATAGTACTGATTGTGTAAGTTTACTGTTTTAACACGCCTTTTATTTAATCCAGTCCAATACCAGATGGAAATGATGCGAAGCCTGCGCCACGTAAACATTGATCATCTTCACGTTGGCTGGTACCAGTCCACATACTATGGCTCTTTTGTCACCCGTGCCCTCCTGGACTCCCAGTTCAGTTACCAGCATGCAATTGAGGAGTCTGTAGTTCTCATTTACGGTTAGTATGAGGTTTCCTTTATTACTCTTTTCCCCTCTTAATATTATTACTACTATTTTTGTATTCTGTCTTTTGCCTGTAAGAGTAGCCTGGCAGGCCTTTTCGAGTAAATACCAACCCTGTGTCTACGGCAGCCTCAGCAGCAGCTAAGTCTAGACAGGGTTTCCTTCTTTCTGTTTATTTTTCTTGCTATCAGAGCCCTGATGTGTACGTTTTGGAATGCTGGAGTAGCTGCTTCATTTTTATTCCTTCATCTCCCCTCCCTCGTGGAAGGGGCTGGTGGAACCCGACCAGATGTCTAACAAACCCCGCTTGCTAGCGTGTCTGGCTCTGTACGTGACTGACCAATCATCACACGAATTGCCAAGTTTTTTTAATACCTCTGACAGAAGCATACAAAACCTGGACTGTTTCTTAGCACAAAGATTTTTTTCTTTTCTGCCTATTTAATGGTGTTTCCTCAAGCTCTCCAGACCAGATGTTCTGTGCTGTATCAGAACCGTAGGCAATTTAACAGCTTTATAGCCTCCCCCTCCCCAAACACTCACAGTTTGCCATATCTGGCAGACTTGCATATAGTTTCCAGCTGAGAAGTAAATGTAACGTCCTGAGTATCTGTCAGAAAAAATACTAATGAATACGATCAATCTTATGAGCTGCCCCAAAATTGTTTCAGTATGTTAACAATTGGATTACAGTAAAGAACAAGTTGTTAAAGTATACTTATATTGGCTGGAAACATTGCATCATCAGACCTTGATGAATTTTCCACTTGTTTCAGTCTATTTTGGTTTTCATTTTATCACCGATTGCTAAAAGTTTTACTGTGTTAAGTTTCAGACAACATGAATGTTAACACAGCTTTTATTCTTGTGTTGGCATGCTTCAGCTATTATCATGCTGCAAGTGTTAAGCTTCTTTGTCCAGGAATGTAACAGTTTGTTTAGAAAATTTCCGCCTAAATTCAAGGCAAAACATATCTTTGTATTTACCGGTTAGATTGCCCTGCACAAAGTGGCATGGCAGCTTGATCTGAATTACCTTATTGCTACTCTAAAATTACTCTTTTTTCATATAAAATGTTGTTTAATGAATATTTTAATTTACTGCAAAATGACTGGAAGGAAGAATCTTTAAATGAGGTCACTCTTACATAAGTTCTGTGGATAATTCATACAAAAAAAGGAAATGTGAATTGGACCTTTAATCGGGAAATAATACGAGTAGAATGGATCAAGATTCCCCCCAAGTTCTCCAAGTTAAGTTTACTACTTGGCATCACTTTATATTGTTGGTTGTATTTTACATAGCAGTGCAATAGGTAGGACTGTCTCTGCTATGGTGTCTTTTCTTGTTTGTTGTCTTTAATTTTTTTTTCACTAGGACTACTTAGTAATTTTCCTCCTGTTTATGTCATTCAGATATTTAAAAAGAAAAAGGCAGTCAGGGTTTGGCAATAATAGTCTTCCGTCCATTTTTAATAATAGATCCCATTAAGACTGCCCAAGGGTCTTTGTCACTGAAGGCATATAGGCTGACTCCCAAATTGATGGAAGTTTGCAAGGAAAAAGACTTCTCTCCAGAAGCGTAAGTAACTTCAAATAACGTTTTCTCGTAGGGTTTACTGAGTTATTGGGACACAGAACGGTACCTGGGATTATGGAATGCTGTATTTTAAAGTCTCATGTAACAGTGTGTGCTGGGGGAAATGGACCTGTATGGGCTGTGACAGTCGTGCAGTGGCACAGTGGGCTGAGGAGGTGTGAGAGGCTGGCTGGGCATTTCCAGAAGTGGGGGCGCCCAAATTGGGTTTGGGGCTAGTCAGAGGGTGTGCTGTGAGGACCATGGGGTAGATAGCTGTACGTGGGAGCAGAGCCAAAACCAGAAAAAAAATAAATGGAGGGAGGGAAATACCTGATCTGTCTGTAAGCTCTTTTTTTTCTCCCAGTATTAAAATAGAACAGGTATTATGGAATAGCTGTCCCAGTGTACTTGTTCTAAATTAATTCCCCATGTGGACACCATTTTCTGGAGTAAAGTAGGATAATTACTCTGTTTCAGAATATTAGCTACTTGTTACAGATATAGGCCTTAGCATCTTTTGCCTCCAACTGATTGGTGTTCCATAGCAAAAGCACAAACAACTTGTTAAAATCACTTTGTTGAGGAAAAATGTATTCATGTCATTGCTTGGTGTCTTAAACTGTAATGATGAGCAAACAAAGCTGTGATCAGTCAAAAAAAAGGGGGGGGTGGAGGCAAAAAGCAAAAGTTTTTGTTCCAAAATCCAGTATGAATATAAAGAAGTTAAGGCTCTATTTCCTTAGAGACTTCTAAATCATGCTTTTATATCCATATTTTATGAAAAGTATTACTGTCTATTTTATTTACTTTATTATAAAGTAACAGCAATAGTTTTTTATGTGTATGTTGTAAAAAAATACACACTAAAAATTTATGTTTTAATATTCACCACAGAATTGAATTATTTCAAAACATACAATATTTTGTGAATCTACTTTTTTGGTCAGTAAAAATTTTACTTATTCAGGCATTGGGAAAATTGTTCTTCATGGTAGTAGTTATGATATTTAAAGGTATTTTAGCATCATGTGGTAACTAACTGTTTAGTTCTGCTCAAGGAACGTTGATGGCAGGAAAACCAGTAAAATATTTTGGAAGGGAAGGGGCAGAGTTAATCCTGTCAGTACAGTCTCTTGCTGGAGGCTTTTTCGAGTAGGTAATCTATTAACAAGCAAGGCAGCTGCTTGTCTTCTGAGAATTTTTCCTAGAGCAGCTTTTCCTAGTCTTTGTAAACGTGAGGTTTTGCCATGCAAATGCTTTCTTAACAAAACTTGACTCTTGTTTAATTTTGGAAGTATGAAAATCAAGAATTTTTACAAAACTGTTGTTTGTTGGAGCAACAATTCAACAAAGAGAATAAGAGAGTATTACTGTTTATATTAGTAAACATTCTGTAACTTTTTTCACAGCTTGAAAAAAGCAAATATTGCATATGAAAACATGTTTGAAGAAGTGCCTATTGTAATTAAGAATTCATACCTGATCAATGTGATGTTGTGGGAACTGGAAAAGAAATCCGCAGTAGCCGATAGACATGAGTTGCTCAGTCTGGCTAGCAGGTAAGTACTTGTTACAATAATGGATGTACTTTTATTCGCTTTCCCAAACCACTGTTTAGCACCTTGGGTGAAATCCCAGTCTCATTACAGTCCATGGAAGCTTTGCCTTGACTTTTAATGGGGTTAACACTTCACCCTTCATGTTCTTTTGCTGAAGGAAAAACTGCATGGTAAAACTCTAGCATTAGATTCAAGGAGTAAATTCAAGGACTAAATTCAGTCTCTAATCCTCATATACTTGCAGTGCTTGAAATGTATAAATGTTTCAGAAGAGTGTGTTTTTTCAAGAAAATACAGGCACTCAGAAATTTCAGGCAAATAGATCTATCAAAAAATAAGTTTTGTTAAATATTCTGTTAGTGATTACATAAATTATTTTAATAAAAAAGAAATCTTCGGTAGGAGGATGAATTTTAAAATAAAATAATAAAGGCTCTGATAAACTGGCAAAAATGCCACTGGTTTTCATGACAGACAGCATTCATGATGTTGGGAATTGTTTTAAGAGTTTCAAAAATTATCTTCTCATAACTTTGTCTAGGAATAACTTTTTCTTCTTGTAGCACTTTGCCCTGAAAATCCATTTTTGATATCAAAGTAGGCATGACTTCTAGCAGAAGGATCAGAAATTTGGCAGTATTTAAATCTTACACAACACAATCAGTTGGATTATTATTGGTCTGACCAAAATAACAAGATACACAAAATAATGCAGTGTCTTGTTGCATGTAGAAGCTAGGTTGTATTCATGAATAGGTTGTTGGGGTAAAACACTTCACTTTGGCATCGAGATTCTGATCCTAGTGGACTTTTTTTCCTTTTTTCTCCTGCTCCCCTTCCCTCTCCATCATGTAAGGCTGAAGTTAATGGATATGTATTTCTAATGGTGCCTCTGTTGCCTAAGTTAGCAGAAATTTTCCACTTTCTCTGCCTGAGCTTATGTGGATGTTCAGAGGGATCTGATAGCTTTTAGAGAAGTGATCAAGAGAAAGCGGATATTAGGTTGAACTCTGTTGGGGTATTTACCAATGCCACAAGTAATACTTAGTCAGTAATTCTGTCCAGTAAAGTTGTTACTGTGCACATTGGAATTAATGCAGTGAAGAATTCTTGCTGAGATACTCAGTGTGTTTACTCTGCAGGTGTTCTGTAAGTCATTTTCTTTCTATGGTCAAAGATCACAAGGCTTTTCCCGTTTGAGGAGAGGGTGAGGACTGGATGTAGGAGATGACAATGGTTTGATTCCTTGTGAGCTCTATCACTTTGTGGTGAAAATGAGGACCATGCTGAGGATACAGATGGTTCCCAGGTGGCCTGGCAGCATTGCCCTCAGTTGATTCTTTCGGTTTCCTCCTGTGTAAAGGTCTGAGTCTACCTGACACCCTGGATCTAGTAAGGGCTGCTGCTAGTGACACAATATAGTTCTGGAAATGGAAAGTAATTTGAACAGATCACAAATCACAGCTTTAGGTCTTATGTAGTAACTGTTCTGTGCCACTGCCCTGACTCAAGAGAAAAGATAAGAACTGTACAAATTACTTTCTGTTCTGGTGTTAAATGTCTGGTGCAAGACAGACTTTTGTGTTGGTCTTCATACCAGTAAAAGGAATGAGAGGTGAACAAGAAAATACCAGCCCAAAACTAAAACCAGATTTTACTGGGAGATTTTTGAAGCTCACCTGTTCTCTTTGAGGAACATAAGGTACTTCGTTTGGTTTGAAGGAGAGTGAATTTTGGGAATTACTCCAGCGGGCTGTTTGGAGGTTTTTGTATGTGTCCTTTGTTTAATATTTGATAGCTACTTTTAGTTACCAGGCAGGTTACATTCAATGATATCTTATATTGGTATAACTGGCAAATCAGGTGGCAAATTAAAGCATTATTTTAATGCTTGTTTATTCAAGGTTAGGTGAACTTGTACTGCCTGCTGAAATATTTAACCAGTTTTTACTTGAATTCAGCTATGAAGGTTACTCTGTTAAAGTATATATTACTTGAAGTAGGGAGTTCAAAGCTCCACTATTCTGGAGTTTTATTTTCACATTTCCTTATTTCTGTCTTTCAGCAGTTTAGGCTAAAACATTTCAGATAACAACTTTTAATTTTGGTGCATATCTTCCTTACTTAACTTTGCTGTTGTTGACAGTAACTTCAAAGTTACTTTTTGGGTTTGGCCTTGTTTTTTGGTTTTTGTCTTAGCTTGTTTTGTTTAATTGTGGGGTTTTTTGTTTTGGTTTTTTGTTTGTTTGGAGTTTGTGATATTTTTGTTTATTTATTTATTTTTATTTTTGTTTGGGGTTTTGTTGTTGTTTTATTTCTTTGGAGTCTTGGATTTGTTGGGCATTTGGGGAGCTTTTTTGGCTCCTTGGTAGCATCCCTGAACTTCTATACTCTCTGAAGCAATGATTTTGGCAATAAAATTATTTACTCATAGTTCCTCTCTTCTGAAGAGTTTGCTTCATCAAGATTTTCACATGTTCAGCCACCTACCTTGTCTGAGTTTAAAGCTCTACCTATTTGAGGCACTTTGCTTGCACCTTAGTATCTTTCTCCATTTGAAGTATATTTGTGATAATTGTATATAGTAATTTACTTTTTTGGACATAAAGTTATGTTTCTCTTGTGAAATACGAATTGACTCAAGTACTCTAGGCAAAGAGGTTGAAGGCAGAGTAGCACAAGGTTAGCAAGTAATAGCAAGTAAAGGCCTTTTACTGTAACAGTTATCCTGCTACCCTTAAGGACCAAAATGTCTTGAAGACCTTGGAGTACTGCCAGTCTTTTGATAGAGACTCAAGAATTAAAATCCTGTCAGATAATGTTCCAGATCTGCAGGGAAATAATTACAACCAACTTTCTCATTCTCATCCATCTCTTCCTTATTCTATTGATCATCTAGTTTAAATTAAAAAAAGCTTTTTTGTGGTCTAGCTTCATAATAGGGTTGTTCTATAATATCTCAATTTGTCTCAAGCAATTTTTCTAATAGTGTGCGTCAGTAGAAGCAAACATGTGCTGAACATTTACTGCACTAACATCTACTTGGCAGTTATATTTTTCAAACATCAGATGCAGTATTTTTGCAGAAGTAACATAAGGGTTGCTTTGGCTTTTAAAAAACAATATTAACCTTTACACATTGCACTGCTTATTCAAAACTCTCAATGTTCTTAACAGATTATTAAGATAATTATGAAAATCTCTAATTTGCAGGTGGGGGAACCTGACACAGGGAGAGTAAATGTGTTGCCCAAAGGTACACATCAAAGTCAGAATAGAAAACAGAATGGAACTCAAGACTCTTGACTTACATATCTCATTCAAACAAAATCCTCTTAACACAGGTTGAACTCAGGCTGAAATGCTGAGATGTAAACAAGTTCCGCTAAGTGGTGGGAATGTACCTTACACATTTTTAATCAAAAAGATGTGCTTTGCCCAGCAGTACTTCTCTAATCCACCCAAAGCTGTTCCTACCAGGAGGAAAATTCTTTTCAGGATGGCACCTTTCCCAAAAAGCAGTGGCTGAGAGGGGGCCTCAGTGGAGTGGTGGAAAGTGGAAAAAATGAGCAGCAGATACAGCATTTTCCAGCACTTCCTCTTGCTGTCCCTTGCTCTCATCTTCCTTAGCCATGGTATGAGCAAAATAAAATTAATTAAGTGAGGGGGTCCGATTATGGCAATTGTAGGCAGGTTTAGGGGCTGTCTTTTTTGCACATCTCCAGCTCAGGATTGTTCTAGCCCAGGATTTGGTGCCTGGGTGCAGCGCCGTGACCCGGGTCTCGGAGGAGCAGGAGGAGCAGGGCCGCAGGCTCGTGGGGCAGCGCGGGCCCGGGAGCTGTGCCTGGGCACTGGCAAAGGAGTGAGCAGCACATGGGCACTGGGAGCCATGGGAATTGCTGCTTCTCTTTGAAACTTGGCTGTCTGACTTGAAGCTTCATTTTGGATGTTTCAGACCTTTAGCAAGTGTGTCTGGAGTCCTTTTCTGATTAAAGATGCTGAAGTAAATATGGGCTTCATGTGTAGTTCCCCATTATGAATGCTACAGAAGCAGAGCCAGTTTGAGGTTCCAGTCCCAGCTGTTTGTCTTGTTTCTCCCCATTACCCCCATTTCATCTCTACATCCCTCCCACCCTCAAAGATTTTTATTTCCTCATCTGTTGCAGAATATGGCTGTACAAATAGCTTTTGTGGCATAGTCTGATGGAAAAAGTCAGACTCCCCCACTCCTCCCTTCCAGCCTTCCCCTCTGCCTCCCCAAAAAAGTAGAAACCCCAACAGGGGGTGTTTTTGCATTTAGAGAAGAGTGTTTCACTGAAGGAGTTTGAAGTGTGCCCACGCAAACAGCTGAATCCATACAGCTCACAGTGCTGTAAGCTGTGGGCAGAGGGAGAGGCACGGAGATGCTGATGGTGGAACCTCTTGAACTGCCTTTGCTGGCAACAGTGAACTGGACCTTTGCTCTCCTTAAAATATGTCTGCAAAGGGAGGCTTTGGTGGTATGAGCACTCACTCCCTTGGGAAGAGGAAGGCTTGCATTCAGGTCCTTTAGCCAGATCTGTATCCTATGAGGATGCCCTTGTGCAGTGAGTCACCTGTGAGTTCATTTAATGTATTATTGTTGCTTTCTCCTTCTGTGGGTGCTGGATTCCATCACTGCCAACTGCAGGGCTCACCAGCAGGAAGAACAAGACAGGAAAGACCATCAGTGTTATCTGAAGATTAGACTATTCTGCTCACAGGTTTCTACTTTTCACCCTCACAATTAATTGACCCTTGTATTTGATAATTGTTAAACAAGGAATCTGTTAAACAGGGAATCTCATGTGTCAGTGACCTGATCTTATAGCTGCTCTTGTGGGTAAAGAATTACATCCCATCACATATAAGGCTGTTACAGAAAGAATGCACAGCTCAAGAAACTGCTTTCCAGACTATAGTTTCTAGTGTGTTTTATGATGTAAAGAGGCTTTGACAATTTCCCTTTGGCAGTTTGTATGTGTTAGTCATTTTGGGGCATTTTTGATTATGCTATCTAAGCTACACAAATAAGTCTCAAATTATAAATTTCCAGAAGTTCTATGGGTCACTCCTTACAGGTCCATGATTCTGGTAACAGTTGTGGTGAAGGAGTGTTCTTGTATTAGATTATTCTTCATTAGATGTGTAAGAATGCACATGGCAGGTACTTTTTCTGATTTTTAATTTCCCCCTTCTTTTCTTATCTATATTTCTACACAAAAAAGAACACAGTCCCCATGTGAGAGGGGGGACTTTGTGATGAAAGCTGATAGTTTTCTTCCATGAAGATTCCCTGTACCAGAGGAGTGGTGGTCTCCTGGTGCTATCTTAAGGTGGAGCTGTTCTTCTAGCTCAATTCAAGAGTGCCTTCAGGTCATCACCACTGTGTGATCTCAGACCTGATTTGTTTCAGATGAAACTAAACTGAAAAGAGGCTTTTGGAGGATAATTACTGTGCCTCAGCCACTTGCAGATCACTGGACCATGTCAGAAGCAGTGATAAGAACCCCCCCAAACACATGTAGCATGGCCATTGGTTTCTCAGCACCAGCTGTTTTGCTTTATAGGTCTGTTCCTGTTGGTCTGCATTACTCACTAATTTAAATGTAAACTCAATTTAATTGACTCTTTTGCTGAATCTGCTGACTGAAATGCAGCCATTGAAATAGCAGTTTCTTTATTACTGATCCCCCCAGAACAACAACAAATGCAAGTGCTGAGCTCTGCATTGTCTACACTTGACAGTCACAGAGCCCTGTAGGGAAGTGAGACTAGATAAGGATGCAAGCAGCACTCACTGGCACCACTTTTTAAAAAATATATATTTTTTTTAACTTTTTTTATTATATTGATGCATAGAGGGCATTTAGGTACCTGGCAGTGTGATCTTTGAGATCTGCTGTAGGGAATGCACAATGTATGGAGGTGTCTAAAGCACCCTTAAAGCAAATTAGGTGTATGATGAGTGTTATGGGCTGGAGCAATGTGATCTAACTTCCAAAGTATCAGCAGAATAAACTTCAGCTGAATAAAACTTCCTTAGAGATGGTACATAAGTATTTTTATAAACTGCTTCCTGTTTGTCTTCCTGGTTTTTTTAAGACCTGGAGCAAAAAATGGTATTGTGCACATGAAAACTGAGGGAAAAGCTGGTTCTGTATTTGCAGCATACTTATCACTTCGTGTCTCAGTTCACATCTGTTTAAGTTATCTGTTTTTTGTTGCCCTGGCAATGAGAGCAAACACTGTGTTACTGCAACTTCTGACAATAACTCTCTGTTTCTGTGCTCTGTTGTACTAAGCTGGTCCCAAAGAGATTCACGTAAAATCATTCTTTGTAACCAGCTATATTTCACAGGGACACTATCTGTAAAATAATTCTGTATTTCTGTTGTGCAAATACCTTACAAAGCCATTAGTGTGTACCTATACAGGCATTTCTGATAATATCCAGTTCTAACACTAACTCCATACAATATAAACTCTGTAAAAAACTGAGAACATGCATGCTCCTGGCTGTGGCAATATTCCACAGTTCTAAATATCATGTGCTTGAAATGCTCAACCAAAAAAACCCCAAGAAGTTTAAAAATAATTATTATAGTGGCGCCTTTCTTGCTGCTGTGGAGCTGAAGTCCTCCACACCATCTGCCTCTGTACGCAAGTGCGATTTAACTCTGGCTTGTAAATAAATTGTGGTCTCAAGTTCCTGATGCAGACCTTTGTTCAGTGAGCAGCCCAGTGAGTGAAACAGCTGTCGTTGCACTCAGAGATGAGGGTGTCTGCAGCTCTGTTCTCTGCAGATATTCCTAAGTGCATGATCAGCTTCTGTCTCCAGCTATGAGTTCTATGGATTCTGCAAATAATTTACACTTAGGGATGTGCACAGTATTTATTATATGTGTGATTCTCTTTTGACTTTATGCCTGCATCTTCCAGTTAGAGTTTTTCCAGTCCATAGGCTGTAGGATGATAGGAAAGCATTGTGAAAGAAGAGAGAATCTCAGATAACATGGTGAAACAGGGATTGAAGGGTGGGATTCTGACATTGAAGTGCACCAAATTTAAATTGGAAAGAAACTCTCTTGATTTTTAGATTTCAGTTGAGGAAGAGAAAGATGGAGTTTTGAGTCGTTGGTCATCAGCCAAGTAGGACAACAGAGCCAACAAAACAGCTTCTGACCAAAGAGATCAATAGAGAGCAGAAAGTGTTCTTCTTTTACTGCTCTACCCTGTAAACACAATTT
The DNA here is from genome assembly GCA_024865655.1 of Emberiza elegans. Classification (NCBI taxonomy): domain Eukaryota; kingdom Metazoa; phylum Chordata; class Aves; order Passeriformes; family Fringillidae; genus Emberiza; species Emberiza elegans. Next base: position 29,556,120 of record JALJVW010000175.1, on the reverse strand, counting down.
AGGAGGATGTCTCCATGGGCACCAACCTAAAAACTTCCAAAACTTTGACTTGGAAGGTATACCTTAAGTTGAACATTCCTGCAAAATATTGAATGCATTGCTAAAAATGGTAACAATAAAAGTTGTTTAACAGACTGCATTTGTCTGGCCAAGGCAGGAGATCGCATAGCTGGACACGCCCAGCCTGCTGCTTCCATGTTGCCTATGGTATGGAATGTGGAGCTGGCTGGACAGGACACAGACTCCCTCTCAACAGCTAGCATCAAACCATGTCTGCTGAACTTCCAGGCATGGCTAATAAGATGGAGTTCTGAAGAATATTTAATTGTTCTTACTCAGAATAATATTTAACAGAAGGATAATTAAAAATTTGATTTCAAATTACTTTTTAAAATTTACTACCTGAATTTGGTTTTGCACAAACACTTTGAGCACATCTCCTGGAATGTTACTTGGGTTGCATGCCACAAAATCATCAGACTTTTTCTTTTAGATGTATGACCTGCATCTCTAATAACTGTAAATTCATGCAAGGCATTGTTTTTTCATTAGTGGGAGGTTCCTAGAAAGACCAAAACACTTAAACTTTGTATTTCCAGTGAGGCAAAGATGCTAGAGGAGGAGATGCCATGTAAAGTATCATCAAATAAATATATGAAAAAAGATAATCAGGAACTTAAAAATTTGCAAGTGGTGCCATTAGTGCAGAAACTCTTGTCAAGAGAATGAATTTTTAATTTTAAAATTTTCTGTAGTAAATTTCATCTTTCATGAATGTTTCTCCTATTTCAGTAATCACCTTGGAAAGAGCCTGCAGCTGCTGATGGACAGAGTGGATGAGATGAGCCAAGACATTGTTAAATACAATACCTACCTGAGGAACGTAAGCAAGCAGCAGCAGCAGAAACATCAGGTTGGTAACATGGAGAAATTTAAATGAGAACATTTTTTTGCCACAAAATACAGTTTGGGTTGTGTTATCCAAGACAGATGAATTGGGATCTAAACATGATCTTTGAAAAATACACCTGTTAAACAGTGTGGTGGGTTGACCCTGGCTGGATGCCAAATGCCCCAGAAAGCCAGTTTATCACTCCTCTCCTCAGCTGGGCATGAGAGAAAAAATGCAGAAGTCTCATGGGTTGATCTAAGGGCAAGGAGAGATTACTCACCAATTACCATCTCAGGCAAAACAGGCTTGACTTAGGGTAATTAATTTAATTTCTGAACAATCAAATCAGAGTAGGGTGATGAGAAATGAGCCCAAATCTTAAAACACCCTTCACCCATCCCTTTTTTGGGTTCAACTTCAGTCCCAATGTTCTCTCCTTCTTCCCCTCAGTAGTGCAGGGGGCCAGGGAACAGGGACTGTGGTCAGTTTATCGTACATCTCTGCTGCTCCTTCCTCCTCAGGGACAGGTCCCCTCACATTCCTCCCCTGCCCCGTGGGCTGCAAGGGCACAGCTGCTTCACCATATTCTGCACCACAGGCTGCAGAGGAATCTCCTTCCACATTGACCTTGGTGTCTGCAGGGCTGTTTCTCTCACATACTCTCATTCCTCTCTTTTGCCTGGCATTTTTCCCCCCATCTGAAATGTTTTATCCCAGAGGTGCTGTCACTGTCACTGCTGGGTTTGGCCAGTGCTGGGTCCATCTCAGAGCCAGCTGCTGTTGGCCGTATTGGACATGGGGGCAGCTTCTGGCAGCTTTTCACAGAATCCACCCACTGTAGTCCCCCTGCTACCAAATCTTGCCACACAAACCCAGTACAAAAAGATTTATAAAATGGGTTAGTCAGTGGGCAATTACCAAACAAATTCACTTCTAGCGACATATGGTATGGATTTAGCTTTCTTCACTATTTTACATGTTTATTAGTGATTTAGGATAAATCAAAATAGTTTATAAATACTCCATGGACACAGGAATAAGAGATTCAGTAGATAAAAGGGGTGAAACTACAAGTTTTGCTCCAGACCAAACTGTATCTTAGTACAATCACATGTAGTCATGCATCTAGAAATAAAGAAGCATAGTCCAGTGGACTGTGAGGAAGTTGGACTGTTCTCTGATTGAAAAAGACATTTGAGTCATGTTTAGTGTCAATAAATAGTGATGCTGATTGGGTGATGCTGACTTTCAATTCCTGGTGCCAAAGGGCCTCTTTAAAATCCAAAGCATTAGAGAATTAGAATTAAAATCCACTGATTAGAGATTGAGTATGAAGAGCAGCACTAGGTGACCCTGCTTGAGCAGAAGGGTTGGACAAGGTGACCTCCAGAGGTCCCTTCCAACTGTAACTATTCTGGTATTTGAAGACAGTATTACTTGCTTTGCTCTTGCTGCACAGATGAAACAATGCTCTGTCTGACTGTAGGAGGATGGTGGTAAATTGGAAAAAAGCACCATGAGAATTATTTGAAAGCCTGGAGAGAAGATTTTGGTGAACAGAATTCACATAATATGAAAAGTTAGCAAGTTACTTGCTTACTCAAGAGATACCTGCATGATGAATAAGTTTGAGCTCTTTTATCTAGCAGACAGAGATATGACAAGATTCAATATTGGCCAACTGAAAATGGGCCAGATCACTTTTAAGATAAAATGTTGTTGGTACTGCCACGCACAGTAAGCGATTATTAAAAACAGCACCTGTTGTTCATGTAAAAGACTTCATCACTGACTGTTTTAAAATCAAAATTGTTTTTTTCCACATAAGTGTAGCTTGGACAGGGAATATTTTAGGGAAGCAGCACATGATCAGTGGTCTGTCCTGGCCATGGAATTCCCAAGGACATAGAAGCTTCATGCATGTTATCTTCAGAATTTTTTTTCACTTACTGCCTAATTTGAATAGAATGATGGCATCTACTTCAAAAGTTTTTGTTAACAACAAGGGGATCTATTTATTTTGAAAAACAGAGCAAAGAAGGTTCCATGGTGTCTCACTACTTTCTTTACTAACTATAGCTGCTTCAGTGGTGGTTCATTGCAGCATATTTAGTGGTCGTAACTTCATTTCTAGAATGGAGCAACTGTGATTAAGAGCAAGCCATTTCAATAAAGAATAATAGACAGACTGCTGAGAAGTGAATAGGGTAATGCAAAGAAAGAAGAAACTGCATGCAGTTCATATACAAATATGGGCATTTCAGATTTTATTTTTAACATTGTCCAAAAACATGTATTTGTCACTACTACTGGAAAAAAATTACTTCATTTGATTGTGCCACCAAGTAAGAACTGTTTTCAAACTCATTGGATCACAGATACATTTAAGTAAGCAAAAGAAAACACTCTGTACTCTTTGTCTTTTAAAGACTTTTTTCTTTGTGGTGAATATGAGGACTGTGAAGACAAACTTTGTAACTAAATCCTCACTGCCACATACAGTATGAAATCTCACATAGTTCCTGAATTTATGAGCTTTGCAAGAACAAATGTTTATCTGATAGCTGCAGAAACGTTTGTCTCAATTTTTTAGAATTTTGAGTAATCTCTGTGGCAAAGAGAAGTACAGAAAACAATTTTTTTATATATATATAGAGCAGAAAAACTTTTACAAGCTGCTATTGTAGCATATTAATGGAGAAATGAACCATTGTGCTTGGTTTCAGCCACCACTTTGTTCTTAGTTTGGAGTTAATATTTTTTGGCTTAAAATACCTTATTTAATCAAATTCCGTTCCCCTTTCACATTAATATTATTTTGACCTTTAACTTACATAAAATGGAGAATTTTTGGTTTGTGCAACTATCTGAGGTGGTGGCTTCTCATACCTACATATTCCACCCTTTCTTTTTTCTATTGTGTGGGGCAGTAGAGGCTTTCTCAACCATGCTCTATTCTTTCCATCACAGTGTTTATCTTTGGAAAATTTTAGAAGCTAACCACACTACCTCAGTACTATATGATTCTCCATTATCTCACTTATTTAAGGTGCCAGTGTGTGGAATGGGAAATGCCTTGTTGACAGTTAATTGAAATAAACTGTGAATTGCATTATATTGTTTATAGTAACCTGAATTGCATTAAAAAGTGTAATTTTTAAAACATAGCTGCTGGTTTCTTGAAAACATCTGAAGAAATTTTTTGCAGCTTTGTAAGTCCTGCTGCATTTTGATTCTGTTGTTTTATTTCAGTATCAGCAGAGACGTCAGCAAGAAAATATACAGCGTCAAAGCCGAGGAGAGCCCCCTCTTCCTGAGGAGGACATCAATAAGCTTTTTAAACCACCACAACCACCTCCAAGGATGGAGTCACTCCTTATTGCAGGTAATGTTTAGCAGTGCTTTCAAATTGCTTTTTAACAAAAGAATATCTGGGTAAAAGTACAGTTGTATCCTTTGAAAGCATTTTAAGTTTTCATTACCTTTGCCATCATGGTATGATATTTTGGCTTGGTAGCATTTCACATCCTATCCTTGATATTGTAAATTTGAGATTTTAAAGGAGAGATGGAGAAATGCTCCACGGGGCAGGCTTTCTCCATGAATGGTTGTAACTGCCCCCTTCACCCGTGCCCCAGCCCCTCCCTCAGCTCTAGAAGTTCAGGAGCTGTACAGACAAGATTGAGGAATAAGCTCTTTGGGCTGGAACTTCTGATTCAGAGCTGTTGACAGCAGCCCCAAGTTATTGATTTATCTAGGTTTAAACTGGTTGTTTTAGCAGCTAAAGAGGTTTTGTTTTTCATTTCGAATAGGGTGGAGATAATTTCTTTGTTTTGTATGGCCAGAGATTTAGGGAAACTGTCCCCATATTCTTGCACTGTCAGGAGAGAGAAAATATAAATTGGAATAAAGCATAGCTAGAGATACCACCCCCCAATTTCTTCAGTTCACTGTTGGGCGGCAGGCATAGCCACTGTCAGTGCCTGTTCTGTGCCTCCTGAAAGGGTAAAAACACCTGGGACCTCACAGTGCCAACTGTGCAGGCAGAGCAGGCAACCTAGGTGCCCTGCTAAGTAAAATAAGTTTGGAAAATGTCATGAGAAAGCAAATTGTTTAACTGTAGCAGGATTTTTTGATCAGATAGTGATCACCTTGTTTTGTACTGAGAGAAAATTCAAAACCCTGGTAATGTACTTAACATCAAAGAGTGCTTTGGCATTAGAAAAAAGTGGATTTGAATTACCAGAGTTTTGAAGTGACCAAGAGATTATTATTTTAATATTTCATAGTTTCACACTGATAATAAGTGTTGTGTTAAGAAGAAAGAATATTCTTGATTTATTACTCCTTACAGAGTCTTTTAGAAAACCCTATTGTTTTTATAGTTTTTAGCAGTTACTGAATCCTAGCAGCATTAAAGTATCTAAATATTCAGCTCTAACAGAGCTTATAAATGCAACTGAAGAGTGTATATGTGTAGACGTGTTTTTTATGAAAGTGAAAGCTTAGGATGAATCACCCCTTACGAGAGAAGGAATTGAAAACTATTATGCTTAAAGGAAAAGACAGTTTTCAGCCAAAGCACTTTCTCTGTTTGTTCTTTTACCATAGTCAGGGGAAGAATTGAAAGCATCCACTTCAACTTAGATGAAGTAAAGTTTGTGGATAAAGAATAAAACTTAGGTCTTTGTCTCTGAGGCATTGGAAAACTTCTCAAATAGAGAGTTCTCTACTTCTCTTTAAATTGAGAGTTTATTGGCCTTCTAAACAGCCTTAATTTTGATTAAACTGGCTTCAGATTTTGCTATTCGTAGCTAACAAGGGAAATAACTGGTAGCTGTAAGAGTATAAAAATGTTTTGATGGGCACATTTGATTTGTAAATCACTGACAAATCTTCATACCCTGGTGATTTTTGAAATAAAGTGAAATGTTAGGTAGAAAAAAAGGCTAGCAGAATGTCCCAGAGGAATGGCACAATTTTCAATGAGCTGCTGAAAAATAGTTCTTGCAAATGTTTTAATAGAGAAGGCATATGCATAAGAACAGAACTGAAATTCAGTCTTGTAGAATTTTTAGAGCAGCTAAATTGAAGAATTAATCTGATTGAGCTTTCAGTCCAGCAGCAAGAATTGTTTATTCTTTTTTTGTCATATGTATTTTCAGAAATTGTTTGTAGTGCTGGAAAATTAAGGGTTTTTTTGAGCATATCAGTTTACCTGTTCTCCTAATTTAGTTTCTTCTTCTTCCCAAACATATTTGGGCCTCCTGAAAAGATAAAATTCCTAAGTGTGGAGTAGTTGAGCAGAGTTAGTGGCTTCTCTGTAAATCCTCAGTGATTCATACACATTTGCGTTTTGAAAAACTATGTTCTGGGGTTCCTTTCTGAATTTCAAAACTGACAAGGGTTTACTCTTTCATTTTGACAGGTCAAATAAATACCTACTGCCAGAATATTAAGGAGTTCAATGCACAGAACCTGGGCAAGCTTTTCATGGCTCAGGCTCTCCAGGATTACAACAACTGAAGAAACTTTGCTGAAGCCCTCAACTAGAAGTGTAATTTACAGCTTTACACTGTTCATGATCATCTTGAAAATTTATTCTATTGGGAGGAAAGTCTTGTAAAACAGAGTCAACTTGGTTTATGTATAATTCTCTTATAACAGAAAAATAAAGGCACATTTTAATGGTATTTTAGTATTTTCTTACTTGTTGGCTGAATTGAACTGGAATTTTCTGTGGTCACTCAGGTTTTATAAATGTTTGGCAGTTATTCATGTTTAGTCATAGCAAATAATACAGGTTTTATTTAACTTGGAGTCAGAAATAAAAACAAATACTACAAATGTTCAGTATAACTGACTTAGAGAAGAAATTTAAGATTTCCCAGTTTTGGTTAAAAAGTTACAACTGCAGTGTGCTAGACACTGGGGGCAGTTGCTCATTTTTATTTTAATCTGTTTGGAAGGTCTGGTGCAGTGGTCCTTCTGTATCACAAATGTTTCTTAGACTTCACATTCAGAACATACAAAACCAGTGGGACATGGAGACAGGTCCCCACCATATTTTGTTGTGTTCCCATTTCCTCTTGCTACCACCAACTGCATTGAAATCAGAATCTGGAACCAAAAGCTGGAATGAAAACCAGTTAATGGTTGGACTTGGAGATCTTAAAGGTCTTTTTCAGCCTAAGCAATTCTGTGCAATCCAGTGATGCTACTGAATTGTTCATGACAGAAAGTGCAGAAGTAGCTGGAGCAGCCAGTGTGGTGTAAAAGAGCAGCATCTGCTGGAGCTGTTCATGTGGATGAGTCTTTATTCCTGAACTTGCTCTACTTATCTTTTTAAGAAGAAAGTTAAAGATTTAGTACATGGCAACTCACACAAGTTGCTGTTGTTATTTCATCTTTTTTTCCTCTTTAGTTCTTGCATGTCATTGTGTCTTGAATACCAAGAATGTAAAATGGCTGAAGAAGTGTTGTTTAGTCTTTTAAAATAACATCCTCTAAATATGGATCTAGCATGGAATATTTCAGTCTGAATGAACATTCAGGTGAATATTTTGGAAAGTCATGTGTGTGAAACCTGGGGTTTAGACTAAGTACTTATTCTTTTCCAATCTAAACTATAGTGATTGCAATATTTGTGTAGATATGCATGCAAATTTTGTTCAGCCCTCACATACCTGTCAAATTGCCAGGCTGATATTTTACTTTGGAATCTTTGGGCACCTTTTTTTTGTGTTAGCTTTCATACAGTGAACTCCTCTGAAATCAGAAATCACTGAAGTATCCTGCTACAGTGCCACATATTTTAATTTCCTATACAAAAATTATTCAAACTGTTTTAATTTTTCTAGTTTCTGTAGCACCAAAATATTCGCCAGGGAACAGAAGCAGGAGCAGATAATTAGGCTAAGATGAGATATTTGAGTGAGAAAAAACGATCTCCTGGATAACTGGGGAGACTGACTCTGTATGTGTATGGAAGGAAGCAGCAGTAACGTTATCCATTCTAGGAGGTCTGTGAAGTTAGCAAAACAGATACTTGGAACAGGTTAAAAATAACCTGTGTATCTTGAATTAGTTCTTTAGGATTGAAGATGTAAATGGAGAAAAAAAGCAATAATATTCTGCACTCAGTGGATTTTTTTTTTTTAGCCAGATTGAAAATGTGCTAAATATCAATTAAAGTCCATTAAGAAATAAGGAAGACTTCAGTAAAGGTTTGTGGCTTCTAAAGGCATAGACCTGTGTCAAGAGGGAAATGAGATACAAAAGTAGGTGACATGTAAGTAAATTTTGGAGATAATTTAACTGTTCTGTTCTGAATTAACACCTCAGTCTTCTGTCATGGTTGGAAATAATTCAGAGGAAGCTTCTTTGGGAGGCAGGAGAGGTGGAGTCACTTAAAGGTGTTGATCAAGAAAAGAGAACATCTGTGGAGATTGGAGATTAATAGGGATGGGGCTGTGTCTTCATACTGGATTCAGTGTGGACTTTCCCCACTATCTGTGTATTTGTATAGCTTTGCTTTTACTTGTTCTTTACATAATGTGAGATGGCGGCTCATTCACCACAAGATATGTCCTTTTTATTTCTGATTATCATAGCACTACCTGTTTTTTCTGCTTTCTTGTCTGTGAAAGTCTTTTCTGTGTACTAGTGAATGTAGTGACATAGTTTCTTTGAGAAATGTGTATAAAGAAATTAGAACTTCTTTTTGGTCAGCAAGCCATTGCAGAGGCAGGCATGGCCTCTGCCCTGTGGTTCCCTCTCCGTTACATGCCCACAGGTAACACAGATACACACAGGAGACCAAATGTGCATGCAGGGGAAAACCTGCCCTGTGGTTACCAGTTACACACACAATCTGCATCAAGCTGTCATCTCCTGTCAGGCTCCTAACCATGTAGGTTTGAGATAACTGGCTTGTAATTGATTTTTTATTTCTGCAGAACTGTAATCCTTGTAAGAGAAAGTGTTACTATGGTATCCGTCTCTAATTGGTGTGATTGTATAGGCTCTTCAACCTAGATGTGCAAGTCTTTCAAAAGTGACATCTGAAAGGAGAAAAAAGGAGGCAATTATCTTAGTTTTGATGCTAGAGAAGAACAGCATTTCTTCTAGTTGTTTAATACTTAGGATCTTCACCAGTATAGCTGGTGAGGTTTTGCTGTGAGATTTACTGCCTCTGTTCCACTGCTCATTATGAATTGTCTAATTGTACCGATAATTGGAGCAAACGTGGATGTCAAGCGCTGTCTCCCTTAGCCACAGCTCTAGCTCAGGTCCCAGTGCCATGGCTGCCCCTTACAGGTGCCCCTTTCCCAGCCCTTTGTCCTGTGTAGACAGAAAGGCTTTGCTGGTGAAAGGTGGGGTGGATGCAGCTTGGTATTGCATAAAGGGACAGAAATTCCATGCTCTGGTCATTTGAGGTAGTCACAGCAATGGATGGTGCATGCTCCTAGTTGGCTCAAAGCAGAGTGGAACGGCTTAATCTCAGCATTTGTAACAGTCTGAAATGTGTCTGGTTGGACCAGCACCCCAGTTATGCTCAGGACAAGCCATAGGAAAAGGTGCTAAACTTTGGACCTTCTATTGGTTTAACTAAAAAAATTAAAAAATTCTTCAGATACAGTTAACTGCCACAGCTGTTGTCAGAATCCTGTTCTTAATGTTAATATTTAAGGAAATGAAACTAAATGGGAGAGCTTTTCTGTAATCAGAACATGCTTGATGTGACCTTGCCTTGACATCATGATAAGATGCACTGTTTCCATTCTCTCTTTGGTATTCTCAAAGTTGAACCAGACTCCATCTAGGCTGTACAGCATTCTGCTGCTGACTGCCCACGTAGAAGAAACACAGGGTACTCCCCCTCTTCTACCCAGATTATCATCATGTCCTTTTTTCTTTTCAGCTCCACATGATATTCTCCCAAATACTTAAACATTTCTACTCCTGTGTGTCAAAGTCTGGACGTGTATGCAGAGCTGACCAGTGTGGGTATAAGGAGCTGCCATGTAAGAATGTGTAGGGTTTGTGCAGATGTAAACACATGCACAGAGGGGCAGAGTAGAGAAGGTCTGAGTGAGGTTGCAGATGTCCTTTTTGGTGCTAGCAAGGATGCTCAATGGGATTGGCAACCAATAATGCTTGTAAAGAACATTTGACATCTTTGTGTTTATGCTCTTTGTACTTTGCAAATTTCTGCCCCCGTGCATTCCTCTTGTTGGTCTGTATTGTTCAGTTTTTTGCCTTCTGATGACTCTCTGATATGACAAATCACGGGTGACAATCTGAGGCATCTTTAAGAAGCAAGCACTATTTAATGGTTCTCACTTGGCAGCCAAAGGACTCTGAATGCTCTGTTGAGATGTCGTTAGGAGCTGGTGGTGCAAATAATATCCCAGTCAAAATAAGTGCAGTGTGTGCACTTGAGGAATTGAATTGCTGTCTGTAGAACTGCTTCTCATCCGGATTGACAGCCCTGGGGTGAGAGCTACGTCCCTCGTGATTTTCCATGCTTGTGCATTTCTCTCCTTGAATTTTATACTGCCTTATAATTTTCTTCAGATTTTGCCCACAGCTTGTTGATTTTTAAGCGAAACCAGTATGCTGCTCTCAAACCCATGCCTTCTGTCATTATATTTACTTTTCCCTGAATTCTTCTGGAAAGCTTTGTCTGCAGTTGGAATGATGCTTTAAATTTTGTGATCTGAACATTCCGTTTATGGTGGAGGTTTGAGTTGCTCAGGTGTCAGGAATGATCCCAACCTCAACTTTCTCATGCCCCTGCACTTCAGCTTGGCACTGCTCAGGAGATGGTGGTGCTGCTCTTTGGACTAGTCCAGAGGGACTTGTTCAGAAGCTTTTCATGTCAACTTTACTACTGGAAGGAGGTTTATACGAAGTTGGGCTTGTGTTTTATTTTTGATCTTTTATTGACAGAACAGATTGCTGTTGACACAACTCATCATATGCTTAACAGTAGTGAACTGTGCAGAGCTGTGGAGGATGTCTAAAAACAACAGTTTTGCAAAAGGCTCCTTACTGAGAGAAAAGCAAAAGACTCCTTAATAAAAGAAAAGTTAATGTCTTATTCAATTAAAGCAAACATTTATATGTGAGGAAAAATGGCCAGATCCATTTTACAATGATATTAAAAGGCATTTGAGTGTCAGTAAAATAAATAAGGAAGAGTAGCAATGTATTCATCCATCAGAAACACAGCTGAAGCCTTCCAAACTTCTTAAGATGAAAAGAATATGTGTAACAAGGATTGTTCTGGTTTGAATGATCAATTTATTCAGTCTCTCTCCATTACTGAGGGTGATGTTGCTTAAGTCTCATACAATACATCAATCTTTTTTTTCCCCCCTTCTGGATTTGACCAATACATATGTAGTTTTATATATGTCATGTTTTCGTTACTCAGTGTGTGATTTCATCCCTTATCTCTCAGTAAAACTTACGGAGAGCCATATCCCTCAGGTTAGCAAGTTGAAATCTGGTTGAAAGTTTCAGGGGTCTCTTAACACATGAAGTGTTTGCTTGCTTGTGTGTTCTGATGTTTGAAAACAAAGCACTTAAATAAGGTTTTATCTGTCATAGAGCTGATTATAAGTTGTTTGTTTTGTTTTTTTTTGTTCCCAAATCTTTCACTTTGCTTCTTTAGCATCAGCACATTTAATTATTAGCTCACAGATTGCATCTAAGGCAGAAAAACGTATTATATAACTGGAACTCCCCAGTTGCAATAGACTTGCCTTTTTCAAGATGTGGTAAAAAACGTGCTTGAAAGGGAAGTCCTGACTAATAATGAACAATTTACTGACTAATAATGACTAATTTATTTATTTTAGAAGTAAGTAGATCAAGGCTAGTCTGTCTTGCAAGAATTTTAACACATGAGCAGTTTCTGTTTTGGACCAAATCTGTGATTTCCACACAGATAGTTATTTTTTCATTGGGGGGAAAAAAACAACCCAACAAAAAAGGCATGATCATATTAATTGCTGTCCAGAAGTCTGGCAAAGCTGTTGTTACTGGCTATGAAGAAAATAGTTTCCAAAATGATTAGCAATTACAAATTCCAGTGATGTTAACAACTTCTTTACATGGACTTTAAGGTCATATTAAAGTTAATTTTTCACGTGACTCCTGAAGTCATGCTCTAAAACATCTAAGTTTCTAGTACTGTCTGGGGGGGAAAAACCCTTTCAGTTCATAGAAGAGCACTTTCTACAGTTACTTATGTGAGCACAAGCAATCATGGGCTTGGTTTCTTGTGGCTTTTTGGTCTTCTTAGTTCAACCACAAGTAGCTGTTCACAATGACTCCTACACACAACTGCCACATCAGATGTTCAGTTCTCTCTGCAGGAGTTTCTCACTTGTGAGCGAGTGCTGGTCCAGCTCCCGTGGCCGTGTGTCCTGCAGGCCTGCTGGGGACCTTGGCAGCTCAGCTGCTGCTCTGTCTCTAACTGTGCTTGGCCAGTGAGCTTGGGAGGGATCAGTGGAGCTAAGAGACGGCGTGACTGCATCAGCTCTGCCTCAGAAAAGCTCAACATCATCCTTCATTAATGCTGACACCACCAGCTGTGCACAGCACAGAGTGTGTGCAGGGGAGGCTGTGCAGATCTGCGTTCACAGGGACCACCAGCATCCATCCGGGGCTGGCTGACATGGAGTGCAGTCAAGCTCTTGGGAAGTGAAGAGCTCCCATTCGCAAACTGATTTTTTGTTAAGACTTCCATGAGCATTTAATTAATCCCCACACTCCAAGGAAAAACTTCTGTCTGGTGGGATACCCAGACATGTTCATTTTATGTATCTGTAGAAGGGAAATCAGGTAATTCATAAGAGGCTTCTACATCAAGCACCAAACCACTTCCATGGCTGTAAAGTTACTGGTTTGTGTTTGTCTATAAATTACCAATGCTGGCAGAAAAGTCAGCATTTGTGGGTGTGAATATTTCTTAAATCATAAGAACTTTCATTAGATCATAGCATTATTAGAAGAGACTCCTTTTGTTTATAAATGGTATGTTTCATCTCTTTTAAATAAGTGGCATGAATTAGGCATCTATCTGAAATTTCTCATCCCCTTCATAGGCAGCTGCTGCTTCTTCCTGTCTTGGGACAACCAAACTTTACTTTTCTCCTACAAAATACAAGAGGGCAGTCCTCACTGAATGAGGTGAAAGAGGACCTGCGCCATGGGCTTAGCAATCCCAAAGGAGGAAGCCCCCATTCCTGGAGAGAAGTCTGTCCATGTCTTGTGGCTCCCCAGCCACAAGTTCTGCTTGCCACCAGGCCATAGCAGTGGATGCGCCACTCTAGGCACTAGTGTCAGTAGTGCTGTTGATAGACATGGGTGAATAATTTCTTTATGTAGAGGGCAGCTCTTGATTTGAAACATAGGAGCTGCTTCTTCACTCACATCTGCCTGGCAACATAGACGTGAGCCCAACAGGAATCCCATCTAAACCCGGATACAATAGATCCACATAAAGGTCCTCCCTGAGAAGGTCCTTGAATCCCAGTGCTTCATACCTTCAGTACAACAAGTAGCAATTCTCTCTTTTGTATTTTCTGAGTGTAAGCTCCTTAAGACAGATGCTGTCATCTGTCATATGCATTTAAAGTACTTCATGTGCTCAATCCAGCCCATGCTCAGCAGGCCCTTGATATCATTTGGAGAATCTAAGTATAATTGCCTTATTATTACATCTTATGGAGAAAATGGTACATGATTAGGCTATTAAAAGGTTGTGTACTGAGTAACAGGATGAAGATTGCACTGACAATTCAGGTTTTTCCTGTCTCTTGAGGGCTCAGATTTCCAAAGTCAAGTAAAGCAGAAATTACTGTATGAATTTGTGTAGACTGCCATGCCAGCTGTATTTGAGGCTGTGTTGGAGACACAGTTACTCTCTCTGAGAGCCAAGAGAGTGGAAAGCAGCAGAACAATGCAATTACCTGCTATGTGTACCTGACAGCAGAGAGGTGTTAATGAGCTGCTTTGCTACCTGCTGAACAGCAAAGCTGTGTTGAGGCCAAAATGCATAGATGTGATGAACCCTTCTGGTCTGGTAATGCCACCAGCCAGACAAGGTTGTTCTGCCTCCCCTCTTCTTAGCACCTGATTTTAATTTCTTATGTTTCTTAATTCTGTAATTCGATCATCATGTTACTTATTGTCAGCCTTTATCCTTGGTCATTCTTTGAATTTTAAGATCAAAACTCTCATTTTCCCTTATGGAAGTGCCAGAGCTTTTCATATTAAACTCTAGTTTTCCTTTTTTTTTTTCTTTTTTTTTTTTCCATTTTCTGTAACCTCAGCCTTGGAAATAGCTGAATCCCTTGAGCTAAAGCTTCCCAAAAAAGATCCTATTAGTCAGACAGCTAACATCAGGAATGTTTAGCCTGAATTGTTCAAAGTTATCCTGAAGCACAGTATTACAATGGAAAATGTTAAGTAGCTTCCTCATAAGTGTGGCTAGTTGTGCTGCCAGTAATATCCTTGGCCTTGTAGAGAATGTTCTTCTGCTAGTTAAATTAAATTAGCTGGGAAGTTTGCTCATTCTTTAATGTCTATCAGATTTGAGACTTCTAGGCTTAAGCCTGCTGCCACTAAAGCTGATGGTGAAATTATTGGATTCTGTGTGAGTGTGGACTTTTCAGGGATGATGTGAAAATTTTGTACTGTTGAAATCTGTGAGTATTAAGAATATAAGAATATGGCCATTACAGTGCAAAACTAAAGAGAATAGCTTTCAGACCAGACTTAAGTGTGAACAAGAATGTGTATGACAATTCAGTCAGTTTTAACGTTAGCTTGTAAAAATCTCTAAGTGTATTAAGAACATAAGACTCCCCATGGCTTCTGGTAAAATTACATTTTTAATATTGTATTAAAAAAAGTGTGATGAAGGGTTCAATTCAGTTTTTCTGAATGCTTCATATATCTGAAGAATTACAACTCTTGGGAGAGTATAATATAATATCTAAAGTCATATTGGTATTTAATGTTTTGTCATTGTAGTTCTGCCTTCAGCCTCTGCACCTTATTCCATTACGTTCAGATATGCTGTGGAATTACTCAGATTTAAATAGCTTTTACCTCTCTTTGGCAAGAAAGCAATTCTGAGTGTATTATCTGCATTGTTTTCTAAAGAAACTGATAATATAAACTGCTGCCCTTTTCAGCTGGAGATGGCTGCCTGGTGGCACTATTTAATAGCAGGTAAACAAGTAGGGTCTCAGCTGGCATATTGTCGCTGGGGTGTATAATATGTGCTCTGCTCCTGAGAACAGTTGAGACATTTGCAGATTTAATATACTGAGCTGTTTTGTCCTGTGTTCTGTATGTATTAGGCAATTTTTTTTTGCCCCCATGAAAATCTATAGAGTATCTTCAATGCTGTCTTATGTTGATTTTGAATCCCCAGAGGGTTTTTTTTTCCAGAGCTAAATACCTGCTGTACCAGGGCATGGGCCAGCCCAGAGCTGTCTTTGGGAGCAAGTAGGTGAGAGGGATGAATCACTGCCTGAGGTAAGTCACCTTTCTGGGCTGTGGTACCCCAGCTAGCTGGAGCCCTCGCTGTGTGCTGGGCACAGCCAGCCCGGGGCTGGGAGCCTCAGGGGACACGCTGTGTCTGTGAGCTGAGCCACTGCCCAGCCTCTGCCATTCCATGCACTGTGCCAAGGAATCGGGAGGGAGGGAGGCTTCAGGATATCTCAGTGCCAGCGCCTCCCCAGTTTGAAAACAAGAGTTGATGGTGACTGAAGCCAAGACTGTCACTGGCCATTTATGGAGAGCAGAAGCCTGTTCCTGACAGAGGAGATTTAAAATGTCCAGGGGCAGGAGCAGCATCCAACCCATTCATATCCACCATACAGAGAACACAGTAAGTGCTCCTACTTGAGCACCTTGCAAAGGGATCAGCTCAGCTACAAACGAGCTGCTCTCTTTTGGTTCACTCTGGTGAGCTAAATGGGAGAACTTCTTTGAAGCTTGTTCATGGCTGATTTTAATAGCAGCAGTCTCATCTTCTTGTATGGGGCTTTAATTGTGCACATCCCATTAGTACTAATGGAGTTATGCACCTGAAGTCTTGCACATGAAGATGGGACTATAAATTCAGGGTTGCAACCTCATTAAAGTTGTTTATTTCACATGTAATAGCCCTCTTGTCACCAGGATACCTTAATTCATTGCTTTATTTGTCCCTTTGAATGAAGTCTTCTCATCTCAAGATCATAACTACATCTGTACTGTGCCCTTAGATGACCACTCACTTTTCTCCATCTCTATTACTCAGCATGGCAAAAAAAAAAAAAAGCCCAGACCCACCTCCTGTGAGACCCTGACACAGAGAATTTATTTTAAAAAAATCTTCTAGGCCTCACCAATTCCTGCATTGTTTTCATTATGAGTGCTGGGAGGTGCTGCTCGGCCATGCCATTTCTCAGTGCACTTTCCCATTGCTTTTGGTGGTAAAGCTCTACTCAATACTTCCCTGCAGGTGGGGAGGGCAGGGCACAGTGAAAGCAGGGGCAGCAGTGTTGGGCTCATGCTGGAGAAGGTGTCTGTGCATCAGGGAGTGAGGTGCTCTGGCATCTGGGCCCAAGGTAAAGGCAGTGGAAAAAGAGAGGGTGGGAAAGCCAGAAGAACTGGGGTTTGCAGAGCTGAAGAGGGATAACTTTAGTGAAGAACAAGTGTCCACAACTAGTGGGATAAAAAGATGGATTTCCCCAAGTGACAAAAGCAGGCTCGGGTGTGACCATTTAGAAAAGCATGGTGGTTTGTGAGCAGACGGAGTGTGCTGTTGGCACACTGTGGGCTGCTGGGCACAGATGTTTGCTCTAGTCCAACAGGAGGAGACCCTTCTGACAAGCAGGTTCCTTGGTCTTCTACTTTCTTGGGGTCTTTTCAACTCGAATGCTGTTCATCACTGAAGGGTGATATATGCAGGAATAGCGGGGTCTTTTCTGATTCATCACAAATTGTGGATAGCAAAAGAAAAAAAAGTTATATTCTAATAGCCTTTGCTTTGAACTTCTTAATTTTTTTTTTGTAAGGATGATTTTATTCACACTGGTCACGAGAAGCTTTGTCATCTCCAGGCCAAGATTTTCTCTAGTAGTTCACCAGCTGAGTGCCCATCACAGGCTGCCCTGGCATGACTGGTTTGCCAAAGACATGAATTGAAGTTTGAACTCTCCAAAGGGGTTATAACAAGAGTAATGGCTATTAAGAATATGTGTCATTTCTGACATGGAAGGGTTGAAAAACCTGCTTTAGGACCATGTTTCTTGGTTTGGATTTGTATGTGTTGTGGTTTTGGCAGGAGCACGCTGAGGTTACAGGGAGGACTGGGGGAAGTGAGTGCTTGTTCTTGGTCCAGCCTGGCATGTCAGAGGGCAGTGGATCTGGGGCCAGCCTTAAAAGGGGGTGTGTTTCAAAAACACAGGTAGGAAGATGATCACTAAGAGGGTAAGCAAAGGGGGGATCATTTTGGAATGTCTTGGTGGGGGAGAAGAAAGGGAAGGAATTAGGAAGACACAGAGCTATTTACCTGCCTTAACAAATCAACTGACTTGAGGAAATGCCCATGTGTGAGGGAGACATTAAGGGCAGATGCAAAGGTGGGTTTTCATATTACTGAGTGGGAAGATTTCTTCAAACTAATTATAAATATGAACGTAAGCAGACTGAAGCCACTGATGAGCAATCTTCTGCAAATGGTGAGTCTATCTTGGTGACCTGGAGAGAGTAGGTGTCTGTGTAGGGCAATGCTAAGAGAAAATGGCCTTGGTGGACAGGAAACTTTTTTCTCAGGTATTAGTTCACAGATGACACTTTATTCTGAAGAACTGGAATGTGTCCTCACCACTGATATCTGCAAATCAGAGCCTTCACAAAGGCTCCCAAATCCATCACATCCCCTAGCACCATCTTGCTGTTTTCCAGTGGCTGCCATTTCTGTTTGTGTGTGAGTCTCTTTCAGAATAAGCTTTACTGGCATTGCAGAGCTCCCCCTTCACTGCTGCACACTGTTTGCAATACTCAGCTCACTGAGTCAATTTGCAAGTGTAGTTATCCTGATTTGAAACATCTCATTTGGAGATGGATCCAGATGAGACAGCAGCAACTCCATGTTGTGACTCAAAACAATGGCCAAAATGGAACTCCTTTACACATTTATTTCCATTTCCATTTTATTTTCTTACTTATTTAAGTGAATAATTAGGGTAGAAGTTGCTCCCAAGTATGTGCTTCACCCAAGGTTGCATGGTACCCTGGGCAACTGAATCCCCCTTAGAGATGTTTCAGATTGAAACTCTTAAATTTCAGGTGTGCTGAATGCTTCTGTCTGCTCCACTGTGGTAAAGGCATACTTGCCCTTGGCACACTTTCAAACTACAGCATTGCAAACATGGCCAGTCTCCAGGCACAGCTTTCCCTCTCCCCATCCATAATTGAGACCATAATTTCCCCTCTGTCCCTCTGTGCCCTGCTGGCAAGGCAAGCAGCCATGCCAGCAGTGCAGTCATTCAATTTGTGCAAGCCTAGGGAGACCATGAGGACCCTTCAGTCAAGGACTCTTCAGTGAAACTGCCGGCTCTACCCCTTTGTGATAATCACAGACATTTATCTATTAAAAGAAACTAATTCAGACACTATCAGTTTGTACCAACTTTTTGTTCTTCCGCTCAGATCTGTTTTTTTGTTCCAGAAGCTGTGCAGGTTTCTGTAATTTTTAAGAGGTCTTATCTTTGACCAAATCAGCACAATGTATCAGTGACAGTAAAAATGAGGCCATTTTGTTTTAACATCTGACTATGAATCGTGTTTGACATTGGCAGGGAACAAATAAAGGCATTCTGTTGTTTCCTGTGAAATGAGGGGGGTTATGTTGGTTTTTTTGGGGGGGGAGGGGTGTTTCTTGCTCCTTGGTCAGAGGTTTTTTTTTGTCATCTAGGTCTGTAGTGTGTTATGCAGAAAGTGTACCCCATGGTTCCTCACGAAACTCTCCTGATTGTGGGTTGGTAGGATAAATATTTAGCAATCAGCTTGGCAGGGGAAGCGCTTCTGGGAGCCACCACCCAGGGAGCATCCCACTACCTACTCCCAGAGGAGATCCAGCAATACCACTGAGATCCTGGCTGCCATGCCACCTGGATTGCTGGTTGCTGCCCTTTGATGAGACCACACAAGCTGGCTTTGATCTAGAGGCTACCACCTGCCAAGGGCTCTTGTGTATCACTTGCCCCAGAGTGGTTCATCTCAGCTGTCTTCTGCTGCCTGTGTTGGACCTGGTCTTCTGGTGCCTCTCTGTGAAGTGTGTGACGCCCAGGGGACCACATGAAGGCACCTCCTTTTGGATGGGATGGTTGTGCCCTGACCTCTGCCCACTGCAGAGGAGGCACAGGGGTACCTGCTCAGGTGCATGCAGGTCAGTCAAGTGCACATCCCCCTGGTACAGGGGTACCTGCTCAGGTGCACGCAGACTGTCACTCAAGTGCACATTCTCCTGGTACCTCCACTGAGATCACACTGGAGTGGAGGGTCCCAGCTCATCCAATATCTTTTGTATGTAGGTACAAAATCCACCTCTTCATGCTGAAAACCTGAATTTGCACCTGGAAATGGGAATAAAGCAAGTCTGCATTCAAGGAGTGCTCTTGCTGTGCTGTGCCACCCTCCTGTGTCTGCCAGCAGGTGTGCGTGTGCTCCCATGTGCTCTGAAAGTGGAGGGAGTCCCCACTGATGATCAAACTGTGAAATCCAGATCATGTCCATCTCCGTGAGACAATTGTGTTGGTTACATGAAGCGTATCGTGCCTTTGTCGATATTTTTTAATAGCTACAAATATTTTCTATCAAGTTTTATTAAGTGAGACCCACATACTTCTCCCAGCTGTGGCTGCGGTCTGTTCCTACATCGCTGCTCACCCCGCCCTTGCTCAGCAACACTTCACAGTCATGCTGTGGTGCAGATGAAGAATTTGGGTTTGAAGCTGGCAATCTGATTCCCATTAAAGCTGTATGGAAATTTGCCACACACCTGCCTAGGAAGCTGGAATAAATAATTCAGTGCTGTACAGTGATACCTAATAGCAAGCAGATAACTTGAAAAACCTTGTACTTGATTCAGCTCCTCTGTGCTCTGTCCTTTCATGGCAAAAGAAGGAGAAAAACCCAAGACGGACATGGAGAAGCTAGAAAGGGCTGCGGATCTTCTGAGATGGACATGGAGAGGCTAGAAAGGGCTGCGGACCTTCTGAGCATGAGCTTTTAGCCCTTCTGAAGGAAGGGAAGGGACTGACATCTGGTAGAGCTGAGGAATGCAGCGAGGAGAGCACACTGTGAGCGAGACCCACTGACGCTCGCTGGGGAGAGAGGCAGCAGCGGGAGCGCGGCCGAGTCAATCGCTACAATAACCATACAAGGCAAAAAGAAGAGCATGGAAATCTCTGTGTCTGACTCCCATTTTCAGAAATACCTTCACACTTTAGGAGCAAGTGTCATAAACAGAATTTAGCCTCTTCATTGCATGCATTATTTTGCAAGGAAGGCCACCTTTGTTAGATTCAGAATCACAGAATATTCTGGGTTGGAAGGGACCCAAAAAGATCACCACACCAATCTATCAACCAGTGACTGTGGGAGACACTCTTGCTACAAGAATGACTGATTTGCCCTCACTAGATGCAGCTACATAAAGTTGTGTTGAAAGCTAGCATGAAGGAGCTATGGGCAGAAACTTCCAGGTTTAGGTCCTGTGCAGTTTACAAATTGGTTGATCATATTGGTTTCCTAGTGCTTTCTCACTTTTTTTGCTGTCTTTTCTGCATGCCTATGGACACCTAGTGATTAGTATCTGCAGTTAGAGCAAATGTCATCAAATCTAACTGTTGCTTCATTTTGTATTTTGTGGCTCTAGCAGTCTTGGCATCTCAGATGAGAGATGAAGTCATATAGTGTTTTCCTTCAGGAGTTCACAAGGTATATTTGAGAATATAATCTTAACAAATATTGGTTTGCATTTAAAGAAACCTTGATTTGCATAAAATCATATTAGGGTTTTTTTTCTGCAGCATCTTTTAATTACCATTCTTTCTTATTATTGAAATCTAAGTGATTCGTGCCTCCAGGCTGCTGGTGATCTGTAAGTTACATTGGAGGCAATATATCTAATTCAGCAAGAATGATGCACTGACTCCAAGACGCAGTGCAGCCTGTTAAAAGAGATAATCTAATCTAAATGCTAAATATGAATAGATTAAGGATGTAGTCACTTTCAGAATTGCAGTTTGTAACTGGGCTCATGGGCTTTAATGACAACTCCCTCCCTGTTGTCAAAGCTCCATCTGCACCTGAAGCACAGCAGAATTGCAGCTATTATTATCATGAAAACCTAAACCTTATCAACTGCATAGACACCTGTTAATCTTCTGCAACCTGTTTACACACAGACTTGCCCTTGCAGGCCTGGTCTTGAAAAGGGGGCACAAAAAATTACTTCCAGGATGGCACCAGGTAAGCCAGCCCAAGCTGAAGAGCTGCCTCACTGCAGACCTGCCTCCCCTGCTCTGGTGGGCTCTGTCCCTGCCCTGCTGCCCCAGGTGAGGAGGGACTGGGGGAGAAGGATTAACCTGTATCTCCAAACACAGCCCTGCTGTCACAGCAAGGAGGGCAGCTGTGCTGCAGATAGGAAGAAGACTTGCTGCACAGCAAGGTGTCATTCCCTTAGTGTTGCTTCCCAGTGCTGTAAACTCCCTGGGCCAATGTAAATAATATATGTGAATTAAACAGAAGTGGTTTCTACTATTACATAGTTATTGTAACTATTTCCAAGTTGCATGTCAAAGAGATTTTTCAGACATGTCTGTGCTCAGAGGGAAACTGTAGGTAGATCTGTGTGCTCAATTTCAGCATTAATCTTGGGACAAGTAGGTAACAAGTAGTCTCTCAATGACATTACAGTATATTGTGTTTACGATGTCAGACTAAGGCCATTCTGATTTTTTGACTTCTATAAAACACCCCATATACTGTACTAGGAAATAGTCACTTTTTACATACGATGTGCCAGGTTGGTATGGTTAGACAGTTTTGGTACATTTCCAAAGAAACTAGACTTCTGGGATTTTTTATTTCATTCCGCCCAATGCAATCTGATCTACTGCTGGTCCCATGTGAAGCCAGTTTATGTACCTTTGGCCACACAACTCCACATGATTACTAGCTGACTTTCTTGGCTCTTAGAAAAATTGTCAGGCAATTTTTTGATGTTAGCTCCCAACAAGAGAAACAGGGTGCTTGCTGGTAATTCTTTAAATACAGGGTAATTAAAAAAAATAAAATCCCTGAACTACATTTTTCTTAAATTTGGGCAGTTATAAGATACTGGTTTCTTTATTGGGGAGAAACAATGTTCTTTTACTCCTAGTTGGAGACTGGGGCAGACTTTGCAACAGAGAAATCTGCTTTACTAATAAAATCTATCAGTCAGCTAAACATGCATACAATAATTCCTCCAGGGTCATGCAAACTGCTTACTGGAAAACTGCAGAGTCTGACATACCTCAAAATATTTCTAGATGTTATTATTTTTCAAGCTTTGGTGCTTGTCAGGATGGCAAATTTAGAAATAATGGGATCCTTTCACCTTTTATTTAACTACTGGATAAGCTGCATCTCTCAGTTGTAGCTATGGTTTAACTCCATCGTCCTGTAGGCTCTTCAGGGTCAGGCATTTCTTGTCATGCTCCTGGGATGGGGTGATCATGGCTGGGGTGGTTCTTCAAGGGCAGATGAAACAACATCACTTCTGGAGTGGTAGCCCTGCCCACCCAGCACCTCAGCACAGTGGGTGCAGTCCTGCCCCTGTAATGCTGCTAACAGAGGATTGGGACCATGGGCTTGGGACCAGGGTAAGAATTTTGAGTGAATTTGAGAGGCATATTTTCATGTCACTGGCCAGGGAATGTTCTGCTGGTACTTTCTGTGTGATGGAGGAACAGTGGGGAGGAGGTGGCACATTCCTGATTCAGTGGGAGAAGACTCAGGCCTTGGGAGCCCAAGTCAGAGCTCTGCCCTATTTCACAGAAGCTAAATGAGCGTTTCTCAATCTTTTAGAATCAAAGGACCTACAGGGTTTTTGATCTGAGCACCAGCAGCCAGGGAATGAGTGGTGCCTGTAGGCAGGCACTGACAGAAATGCCTGCCAACTGTGTGGGATGCTGTGTGTGTGTTTTGGTTTGGTTCCTTAATTATTTTTCTGCAATCAGTTCCCGGACCACCTTCTGGTGCCTTTTGGGATGTGGATTGCCCATGGGCCCCACGGAGCAAGGCTGAGCTGGATGACGATTTAGAACTTGGCTGCACCAGAGGCACTATGGATGAAGGATTTATGTGCTGTTACATATATTCCCTGAAATAATCACTTCTGTCTGAAGTACTTTGATATTGATAAGTGGCTGAGGTGGAATTTGTGTTCCTATCTAGTCCTACATGCCTTGTTTTGCAATTATCCTCCTTCACTGGTTTTCTCATATAGACTTTAATTTAGCAATTATTTCTTTACAACGATCTACATTAATTCAGACATTGCATCCAAGGGTTTCATCCAATGTGTGCATTTCAGGTGAAACGTTAGAAACCTTTCAGCATCTGAAATAATTTTTCTGTATTAAATGTAGGAATTTTTAAATTTAACATTAAAAAAATACACTTCAGTTGTACGGGCCAGCTTCAAAGTGGCTGCAGGCAGGAAATTGAAAGTTGGATGCTCTCTTCCAGCCCAGTGGAAGAAAAAGTTTCACAGGAGCTGGACTTCAAGGCCAGCTCAGTGTGGTCTTGGTTTGCTGAGCTTGCTGCTTCACAGGGAACCCAAGCTTCTTCCTAGGGATGGATGAAACTGTCAGGAGACTGGTCAGCATCATTTTGGCCTGCAGAGGACTGTGTGCTGCTGCTGCCCTGCACCCCAGCAGTGGGGTCTTGCTAGGGATGTTTGTTATCTGTTGTGTGAAATCAGTGAAAGCCCATGGACACTGGGGTCAGTGGTTAGTTGGTGGTCACAGATTAAACTCAAAATCCCAACCTGCCCTGAGGAGGAGTTGACAGATGCACTGGGTGTCTGACAGGGGTGTGCAGGGCTGGGGCACAGCATGGGAAGTGACTGACTGACATCACTTCATTAGCCTCTCTTAATTCCTGTGGTCAGAGTCTTGGGAAAATGCTAACAAAAATCTGCTTTTGCCTCAAAAAGATGTCATGTGCCAATATTTAATGCACAGCTCATGGCTTCAGGCTGAGACCTGCTGGTCCTGCAGCAGTGACAGGTTCACACTTCCTGCATCCACCTGCAGAGTTCCCAGGGCAACAGAGCTGAAAGTACCCACCTAGGAAAGGTGAGTGATGATAGGATTAGGATAAAGAAAAGGTAAATCCATCACTGTGTGTTAAAAGGGTAACTAGTGAGCAGGTTACCACTTAGTAGCTGGGCTTTTGATCTGTTTGGTCAGGCCAGATTTTTCAGGAGTGGCTGATGGTCTCTAGTACTTGATCTCTCCAGTACATACATCCCATTGTGTGGGCAACTGGCTGAGTGATAAATCTGTCTGTGCTGCAGCAGAGCTTAACCCTGCTCATGAACAGCCACTGTAAAAAACATTTGGGGCATGTGCTGCATTTCAAGCATTGATGTCATGGCCGTTTTTGTTGCTGTTTTGAAACACTGGAAGAGACAAGGCAACAGGATTATATAGTTTGTCAGCTCTCTTTTGCTTGTTCCTAATCTTAAAATGACTTTTCTTTTCAGTCATAAATAGCATTCTTTTCATTTTCTTTTAATTTTACTGCTGCTTTGGTTGTCAGATCTGGTTTATATACTCAGTGTATACACACACATTCCTTAAAACAGAGGGATCCTGCTGCTTTGCCTCAGGCACTTTGCAGCCCATTCCTCATAATAGCAACAGCAAATCTGCTCAAAGAGCAAATCTTTCTGCCCCGCCAAGTGCATGACTTGCAGCAGAGTTGGTGGAGACAGCATTGGACCTCTGTACTCTCCTCAGAGAGGAGACCTCTGTACCTTACCTGTCCCATAGCTAAGGAAAACTAAATCATCCCTCACAGATGAGCAATTGGGATTTTTTGGTCACAGGAGCAGATGAGAGGGGAGCCCTTCTCACCTGTCCTGTAGGAATGTGTTCTATCCTGTAGTTGATTGAAAAAAATGATGGTGCAGCAATTTTCTTGTGTGATTCTTGATGTTGGTATTTTCTTTAAGTATCATTTTCTGTGAGCAGAGAAGAATCTTGGGTTTCTTTTTGTGTTAGAAGAAGGAAATTTTCTAAGTAACGCTCTAAGTTTATTGAAGAAAAACTTGAGAGTTTTTCAACTTCAAGGATGAAAACCCAAAAGGTGAACAAGAAGAAACCCACAGGATATTATTATCAAGACAAACAAGCAAGCCAACCAACTAACCAACCCAACAAACACAGACCTAACCCAGTTTCTGGTGGAGGATGGCAGTGGTGTGGGCGTCTGTCTGTTGGACTGATGATGTTGTCAATAACTCCCTCTTTTCCTTCTCCTCCCTGTTGTCTTCTAATTTTGTGAATGATATTTTTATAACTGCTTCTTCTTGGATGTGTTTGGTGTTGGTCTAGGAGGGACACCAGGAGAAACACCATCATCTGATTTGTTCTGGCCTTGGCTGTGTTTTCCCTTGCAGGTTTCTTGCTTGCTGTCTGTGCTGCTGCCTCCCTGATTGCCTCTGTTCTGGGTCAGTGGGTTCAGCTTGGGAGGGCATCAGGTCCTTTAAGGCTGGTCTGCTTGGTCAGGACACTTTTACAAATGTGTGTTACATTGATCTAATTGTCCTCTGCCCTGACAGGGCTGACAGCCTGCAGACCTCCCAGGATGTGCCCTTCCCTGCTTTGTGACCTTCCCTCCATCATTTTCCATATCGTGTCCATCTTTCTCACTGACAGAAGAGCTGAAGACAGACCTGGGAATGGAGATACTGTGGCTTTATTAAGAGGATCTGATATTGATACTTTTCCCATGGTTCTTCTATTAATGACCATTGCAGCTCGTGCTTTATTTTTATCTGACATTAAACAATTCATTTAAGAGTTATGGATGCTTAATTTCAAGCTTTGCCTGAAAATAGCCATGAGATTTATATTACAAGTTGCCAAAACCAGTAGCTCTGTAGAGGGGAAGCTGCTGCAGCTCCACAGGCTCAGGCCCAGCCTGCAGTGACACTGAGCACGTGCTCCAGTAGGCAGATGAGTGCACACACACACCTGTGTGCACAGCCTGAAAGCAGCAGGGAGTAAAGCAGGTAGAAATACACAAACACAGCAGAATCAACCTAATCCTGCCCTCTTGTCAGTCCAGTCCTATGCAGTATCCCAGACATTTGCCCTGCTGGACTCGTGGTTTGGGTCTTTCCAAGCCCCTGGGGCTGATGCTCTCCTGGGACAGCCTTGGAGGAGCTGGGACAGGGTTTCTTGTCTCTGACTGAGGCGCCACTGCTGTCTCTGTGCTCTCCTGTGTGGGTGTGGGCCTTTCATCATAGAAGTGAACAGGTTATTTCTGGAAATAGAAATGGTACAGAAACACTAGAGATTACTCAAGACTTAGGCATGTTCAGAAATGCCTGAGTGACTTAGCAGCCTTGTATCGTTCTTTGGTACTTGAAAACATTAAAGCTCATCAAAAAAATGGCTGCTGTTTGTGGTCCCAAGTTGCTTTTGAATTTACTCCTGTTTTGACTAGTATTGCACAAGCCGTAGATTTTGTACTATGAAAACTGCTCCCAACATAACAATTTATGGTGAAACTGCAGCATATATTTTAGAAAGATAGAGACTTTGATTCAGGACTGGATAAGTAATGAAAAATGCATCACACCATTTAGCAACTTGTACAAACAGCAACTTTGGTCTAACAGACAGTGTTTTGTCAAAATCCACTGCCTAAAACCTAATTGAAATGTTGTGCTGATTGACAGAGCTGTAGTCAACAACATTCAATGTAGAAGAGTATACTTTCTTCCCTGTGTGCTTGTTAGATTAAAGAGCTCTCAAGGATCAGAAGAAGTGTCTCTGTCTAAGGAGCAGAGGCATCTGTGAATGGTAGGGGTGTAATTTCCTACCCGCCTCCAGTTACACTCTCTTGTGATCCATCTGTCTGTGAAGCTATCAGGTATTGTGTTTTATAATTACTGCTTGTTAAAAATATCATCTTCGTTGTAAGTTTAAAAAAGGAAATCTCAACAGACCCTCAAAAAATGAAAGCAAAGCTACTTCTAGGAAAAAAACCAACAACTTTTAATGAGAAATAGATTAAAAGTGTGAACACCTTACACAAGGATTTGATTTAAAAAACCCCAAACAAGCCACATAGAGCATTTCAATGATAAAAGAAATGTACGTGTTTATGAAAATATTTCATGTCAAGAATGTGTGCAAGAGTGTTTAGATGGGATGTCTCAGTATAATTGCAGGATCACACCAAGGAGTGTCCTTTGCCTGTTCAGGTGCAAGACTGAGCTCAGAGTCTGACCTTCAAGGTAACAGCTGTGTTCAGCTCCCTTCATCTGGGAACAAAGTGGTGCATCAAACTGACAGAAAAGATGGATGTACTTGTTAATGGGATCTGGGTCTCCTTAATAAGTGCCTGATTTCCCTGTAGAGCTGATTTTAGGCAGGAAGAGCAGGTGCCTCACAGCCCTGGTTTTCCCTTCAGCCAGATGAGAGGGGACACTGCTTGTCCCCTTCCAACACACCCAGATTTGCTTCCCACAGAAATAAAAGACTGTGGCTGAGTTACATATCTGGACCTAGGACTGGGAAGCTCTTTTTAGGCCCTTGTTAAGGATACAGCCAGGACTGACATTTTGGAAGTCTCTGGAGGCGTGTCATTTCCATGATGAATATATTAGGAATTAGAAGAACCATTGTATTAAGCATTAGAGGAGTTTTAATTAAATGGATTGATCCTATTTGGACCAATTATTGCCTCTGTGACACTGAACTGTTAAAGAAAAAAAGAGCATTATCAGGTAGAGGGACTGAAAACTCATGCATAATCCTAGTGACTGTGATGGCAAGGCTCAGTGTGTCTCTGATTTAACAACAGAATTTACCCTCTCTTTGATGAACACAGATCCCATTTCTTATTCTTGTTCTGGTATCACCATTTGCTTCTACAGAAAACTAGATGTCCCCAGCCCAGCTGAGCTGTGTGTCTGAGAAAAGAGACTCAGCTGATACTGTCTACTCTTTCCATTTTATTCCTAGTTGCTTCCTGCCTTCTTTTCTTGATTCCTGTTCACCCATATTAGGAATCAGTCATCCGGAAATTGCAGAATTACATTTGCTTGCCTGTCCTCTCTTAAAGGGGCTGATCTATCTATACCAATAACACCCTGAGAGGCCACCTAAATCCAGCTGGCCTTGTCCCTTCCTGCAATGCTATGTGCCAAAGTTTCTTGTTGGGGCAAGCAAGCTCACTCCTCATGTCCAGGCATAGACAGACAGACAGACAGACTGGAAGGTGTTGGGCAGACCTACATTGACTGCAGTGATACAGGGTCTTGGATGTATGCCTGGGAGAAAAAAAGTGAAATGACCAAGTGTGGGTCATGGCCATGGACTCATTATTATTTTGGAACTAAGGCCATAAGCCCTGATGCTGCATATCTTCAGCCTGGCACCTTCAGTGAAGCTGTGCCAATTTCCACAGGCTGATGAGTTACCCCTGTGTCTTAGTAACTCTGTGCCTATTCCTTCCTCTGCAGGTGGTCAGCAGGGAGAAGATGGGGCAGATTTTCACACCAGAGTTCAAACTGACTAGCTGGCATTGGTGGAAATAACCCGAAGCCTGAAGAGGCAAGGAAAGAGTTAAAAACTGGAATTCCAGTTTGGACATCAAGAGCAATCATGACTTTTACTACATCCTTCTGCCCAGCAAGTATAGTAACAAACTGGGTGGATGACGATCTCTCTCTGTTTGTAGAGACTGAAAATTATGGTATTTGCATGGCAATAAACTGTTGTGGGAATAAAAACAGCTCTCAGATGTTTACTGCTGGCAAACAGGGGAACTCTGAAAAAAGGGATCCCGTAAGGATTTATGATTTGTGGTGGAGAAACTGACAGTAAAAAATATTTTTAAAAAAGCCAGTATTCTTACCTGGTTCCATGGGCACACTCTGCTTCTTCATGGTTTCACCCCACTGGACTGTATTTCACACTCTGCAGAGGAAGTACACTTTCTTTGCAGAATGAGAGCGTGACAACTTCTCTCTCATCCTCTGCCCTGGAGGCTTGTTAAAAGGAGGAAGAATAATTGCATCTGGAAAGTGCCTGGCTAAATTACCCAGGAGCCAAAGAATTGGGATAGTGTGAGGGGGGTTGCTGTACAGTTTGTGGGTTACTCCAGCTATTATCTCAAATGGCTTATCCCATGGAACTATGATGGGGTAACCAGAGGGTCGCTCTACTTTTAGTCACAATTCAGGTGTTGCCCCTGGGGATCTCTGTGCACTGAATGGACTATTTTTCCTGAGGAAAGACTGTAATTAAAATACTCTTTAAGCTCTCCTGTATGTATATTCAGTCCCTGGGGAACCTCCAGAGGCAAGTGCCCACACGTAGAACTCCTGGGATTTCATCCACTGGGACACACACAAATATGTCTCCAAGGGCCATATGTGGTTTTTCCAATAAAAGTCTTCTGTGCCAGGGCTGTCAGGAGAAGAGAATGAGGAGGATGGACACATTGCCCTGGGGGGACACTGGGCATGGCATGGTCCATAGCCATTCTGGTGGTCAGGGTGCCTGAGTTGGGGCTGCAGGACCTCCCTGTGGCAGTGTCTGGAAGCTGAAGGGGAATTTCT
Source organism: Emberiza elegans (assembly GCA_024865655.1). NCBI lineage: Eukaryota > Metazoa > Chordata > Aves > Passeriformes > Fringillidae > Emberiza > Emberiza elegans. The sequence goes on along the minus strand of JALJVW010000175.1, from coordinate 29,526,289 downwards.
GCATCCAGAAGGGAGCCAGCTTTTCATAAGGAAATAATCTCATACAACAGTGTGATGAATTTGTGTGCATGTATATCCTTGGCTGCTGGAGCCAGTCCAAGCTACGTGTCTGTGTGCCATAGGCCTCTGTGGCTCAGAGCAAACAGAGGATCCCTTTCAGCCTACGTGGTGGGGAACCGTCCCCCTGGCATGAGGCATCCCTCAGTCATGGGTCATTTCCCAAGCTGGGTGTTTTGGCTTTACAATGCTCAGGAAAGAGACTTTGATTTTTGCTGGTTTATACTAGTGAAACCTCTGGAGAAAGAATGGTTTATTTTGTGCAGTTATGCTTAATTAATTTAATTTGGTAATGGCAGAGTTTTATTGGTGAAAACCCTCTTTCTCTGGTGCAACCCAAAGAATCTGCCAGCACTGCTTTGCTCTAGCGAGTCACCCCCTACACAGGTGATGCAAAGCACTGCTCAGGATCTGGCTGGTGCCCTTTGCTCTTGCATGGAAGAGTCTGGCAAAAAATATTCATCCACTTCAGCCCAGGAATGCTCCTCAGAGAGGAGCAGCCTGGGGGTGCGCGGGTGCCGGCAGCCGCTCCGAGCGGGCAGGAGGAGAAGGGCTCCCTGCCAGCAGAGCTGCCTGTGCCGGGGGCTGCACTGAGCCATCTCTGTTCCCCACTCTGTGGCCACCCTGGCCTCCGTCTTTCCCAGTAGTTACGTCAGAGCCTGTGCACTTTGCCAGTAGGTTTGATACGACTGACTAAAAGCACCATTTTCCTGGTAAAACAAACACAGACTCCTTTTTAAAAACACCTTTTGATACTTTATGAGCAGGGCTGGTATATGTAACCTATCAAGACCAACATATGGCTTATTATGACATTTAGCTGATTAAAATAGTCTAGACATAAACTTGAGATTTCAAAAATGTTTAAGCTAAGTCCGAAATACATTTTAATGTACAGTAGATGTATACTGCAATTTGGGCCACCTGTGTCCCTGCAGGAATTATGGAGCAGGAAGTACTTTTGACTCAAGAAGTGTGTCTGAAAATTGAGGCTGTAAATTAACAACAGCTTGTCTATTAGATTATTTCACCCATAAAGGAGTCTGTATATTTCTAAATGCCTCGTGATTTTCAATACCTTGCTGTTGTTACTTTTATTAAAGAAGGAGGTTGGCAACAGTCTGGACATCTAGGTTGAGCACATTTTTAGAAAATCATGGAATAAATAGCAGCAGCCAGCCAGACGGTGCAGCATAGCTGTGGCCGCAAGAGGAGGAAACCCCAGCCTGGCCTGTTAGTGGGCACGGTGGTGCCGGTGTTCCCTGGCATCCAGGGACTCAGCCCAGCTTGTTTCAGACACTGGGCTGCTGCTTGTGGGTTGTTCCAACGCCAAAGGCAGGGCACAGTGTACACACCACCACTGACCACCTCTGTAAAAGGCCAGATAATTTACCTCTTTGTCAGCTTCCTGGTCTCACTGCATAACTTCACATCATCATCATAATCTTGCCTGCCTTTCTCTTTTATTTTTCCTTCCTTCCGAGAGTTTGGTCTATTTATGGTTGTTCAGCTGTTTCTGAAAAGGCCAGAATAGGAAAATTTAAAAAAATAAAAAAAATTCCTGCTACATGATCTGTCCCAAGCTTCACTGGAGTGGCTTTCAAAGAGGGGAGCAATGAATCCTAAACACTTCAGGGAGGGAGCAGTCTCCACAGGCTCCTAGTAAGGAGCATCACGTGAGGCTGAATAATGGTCAGGGCATCTTCAGCAGGGGAACAGGGCTGGGGAGAAATACCTATAGAGAAATTTCCATGAGGAGGAAGTTATGGCATAGAATATGCATTCTATCCCCCATAAATTGTTATGTAATTCCTATTTTGCTCAGCAGTTCTGCCACATGCGTTAGACCTAATGATTTGCACAGCACATGAGACTGGCCTACATGGGGTGATTATTTTGGCAAAGAGCTGTGTTATGTTCAGTCTGGTCATTATGCAGGGGTCTAGATACATTACCCCTCTGTGGTTCATCCTCAGGAGAGGTGTGTACCTTCCTCCTGGACACCCCTGTACTGCTGAACAGAATAACACATTGTCTGGGGTATGGGATACTGTTTCAAGGACAAGAAAAATGAAACCACAGGGACAACTCATGGAAACTCCTTCCACTTGAAGAAAACAGGGCTGTGGTTTGGTAGCTAGTACTCTTACAGTCTTGCAACACCTCATCTGCAGGGTGGGTCAGTAGGAAACTGGCAGGTGAAGGTGGTGGAAGATGCATCCCTATTCTGGGTCTGGGCTAACATACAGCATCACTGGTCCAGCCAAGGCTACTTGGTGGTAGAAGGCTCTTGTTCTACCTGCAGGGAGGTCTTCCTGTGGCATTAGGGCTCGTGGCAAGTGTTTAGGCTGCCTGCAGCACAGATGCTCTGTCTAGCAGCCCGTCTGATAAGCAAGAGCTAAGTGCAGAGCCCAGGTTACCTGAGGGACTTCAGACAGAAACCGGCTGCAGCCAAGTCGAGGCAAACACATACACACAAACCTCGGACTCCCCTGAATCTCCCTCCTCTTCCCTGGTTTCTCCCTTTTGTGCTCCCCTTGCCTTGTTGGCTTGGCGTTGCCCCATCCCTGTTCTTCCAGGCTTGGTCCATCTGGCACGTTGGGTGCTAAATCAGGGCTGGGCAGCCTTGCCAGGGTGCCGGGTTCCATCTGACTGCCCAAAGGCCTCTCTCTCACCTTTAATCCATGAATGAACGTGAGCCAGGCAGAGGGGAATATTCAGGCTTTGCTGCAGGGTGCTTGGTGTCACTGTGTCCAGCACATGACGTGGCTCCTTCTCCGCACAGGCAGAGCTGGGTGAGATGGGCCAGCGTGGGCTGCAGCCGCAGCCTGGGGGGCAGGGGCTGCCGGGTGGATGATGGACCCCAGTGGGGCTGCAAGCTGCTGGGGGACAAGGAGCAGTTGTCACTCTGGGTCAGCTTCTCCCGTCCCAGAATGCAGCATATTAAAGCAATTAAGAAAAGCTCTGCTCAACACAGGGATTTTAAGGGGAAATATGAATGTACGGATACAGCAGTCCTCGATCAGAGGGGAGAAATAGCAGAGGGTAAATTAAGCACAGCTGGAATGAGCATAAGAAATAGATTAATTCCACAAGAATTTTTTTTTTCTTTCCATTCTTTAAAAATTATGTGAGCTAGGAAAACTAGCACATCTTAATTCCACTTGGTATGCAACCCTTTAGTCCTCTAGCCTGTCAGCCAGCATGCACTGAATTCAAGTACAAGCCATTCACCCTACAAACCCTTGGTCAGGAACCCCTCTCTGACACCCACCCCTGCTCATATCCTTCTCTCCTCTCCCTGTGCTTCTGTGAGGAAACATACTGTGGACAAGGGAACTCCGGAAAATATATCGGGAAATTATTTCTTTGTATGTTGTGATACCGGTTCAGAGAAATGAACAGAACTCATCTGCAAGAACAATGTCAGGTTCTTCTTCCAGTATGCTTGTCAGAGAGATCATCCCTCAGTTCTGAGGCTGCACAGAACTTGAGAGGATGGTGTCTTGTTCTGTGGCTCAGGTGTTTAGTTTAATGCAACCTGTACCGTAAATAATAGTGGAGTTTTTGGACTGAGGCTCACCAGCTACTTCTGCTGTGGCTGATACTCAGCTCTTCATGGTTCTAGGCACCTTATCACAAGGTTGAGCAGGACCTGTGAAACCCTGAGCTTTGCCTCAGTGCTTCAGAATTATGGGGGATACATTGCTGTCTTTCCTGCTGGATCCTAAGTATGGACAAGCCCATCCAACCATTGCTCAGAGTAAGGATCATCTTCACACTAGTGCCTGTAGGGCCTGGAGTGTACTCTGAGAGGGTGGATGAGTCCAGGGATCTGTGTCCAGAGGGGTTGGGTGGAGGCAGCTGGTGCCTGGAGCTGCCCAAAGCTGCAGGAACATGCATCAGTTCCCCTGCCTGTGGTGTGTGGCCACAGGCTCAGCAGCAGCTCGAGGCACTCCCTATACCGGGGTGCATTGGCCCCTTGGTTGTCAGCCACTGGCCCCATCCTTCCTCTCCATCCCTCAGGCCTCTGGGAAACTGCCTCTCCCAGAAAGTCTGTCCTTGAGTTTGGGGCCAGGCTGTCAGGGATTGCCCCCAGCACTCTCCCTTTGGGAGGGCCAAGCCCCACAGCCCTGCAATGGCACCGGCTCAGGGATGGCTGAGATGCAGCAGCTCTGTGTAAAAAAGAGGGAAGATAAAAGGAAGAGGATAATTCTGGATGCTTACTGTAGGCACTGCAAAAGCAGGAAAGGGTTTGAAAGAACAGATGAGGCCTGTTGCCATAACATACAAATTGGTACATCAACCAGTGCTGGACAAGAAATGCAAGTTATGGCTGGCACTTGACTCTTACCTCATATAGCTGCTGGGTAAAAGCATAAAGGATAGCCTTGATTTTGAGTGTCTTGGCTTCTCTTAACTTGTATAGGAGCCATAGCACTAAGTAAATACATGTTTTCTGGGAAGATATTTTCTTTTTCTCTTTGGCAATGAAAATTTTTGTTGTTTTTTATTTAACAAAATAACATATGGTCATAAATTGAGTATCATTTGCTCAACTATATAGATGACTTTGTTGGAACATGTCCAGTCTTCAGTTAAAGATATATTTAAGCAGGTTTCAAATACAGTATATTTAAAATGAGGTGAATAATCCTTAAGGCATTTTGAAAATGGTGCTTAAGAAAAGTCTGTTCACAGTATATTTTGCTAACTTCCCCTGCACTGTACATTAAATATAATGTCTTCAGTGATGCACTCAGGCTACCACAAATGTTAAACTCAGCAGGTGTGTATGGAGTCCCAACCAGGAGTACAGTATGGATAAAATACTCTCTGTAAGGGCGGGAGGCAGGGCTGCATTTCCAAGGGTTTCAGGGCATCTCTTGGACTCTGTCATAGTTTGACACTGGCCAAATGCCAGACACTCATGAAAGTCATTTTCTCACCCCTTTCTTGCTCTCAGGTGGGCACAGGAAAGGAAAAGAAAAAAAAATAAATTAAGGGCTCATGAGTTAAGGATTGGGAGAAAACACTGCAAGGGGCAAAAGAGATTCAAATTTAAAGGTATAAAGTAAATTTATTATTAACAGAGTCAGAGGAGAGTAATGAGAAGTACAATGTGCCTTTAAAACACCTTTTTTTCCCCCTCAGGCCCTCCCTCCTTCCTATCGAAGCACAGGGAGACAGGGCATGGGGTTTTGGTCAGTTTGTCCACCCCTTGAGATCCTCCTGTTTGCTCAGGGAGAGGAGCCTTCTCTGCTGTGCCAGGGGGTCCCTCCCATGGGCAGAGTCCTCCAAAACTGTTGTGACGTGGGTCATTCATCCATGGGGTGCAGTCCTTTAAGGATAGGCTGCTCTAGTTTGGAAGCAAGGACTCTCTCTCTCTCTCTATCTCTGGAACCAGGCCCCTCTCTCTCCATTTGTGTCTCCCACTGGATCACAGCTTTCTCTGGCATCCACCTGCTCTGGTGTGAGTATTTTTCCCACAGGCTGTGAGTGGATTTCTGCATCCCCCATGGACTTCATGCATTATGGGGGACAGTCTGTTTCATCACAGTCCTCACTCTGGCTTGCAGAGGAATTTCGGCTCCGGTGCTTGGAGCACCTCCTCCCCCTCTTTCCTTTCCACTGACCTTGGTGCTGCCAGGTTGTTTTCCCTCCCATGTTCTCACTTCCTCCTCTTCTCTGGCCCGAATAAAAACTGATGCTCGTAGGTGCCATTGCCAAAAAGTTCCACCAATTAACAGATTCCTGCTGGACCCTGCAGTGCTAAGAGGTTGATCTTGTTTAGGTTCCACACTGGAGAACTGCTGGCCAGGTGGCTCTGTCACCATCATGCAGGCAGTGGTGGTGTCTTAGGGTAATGTCATGATGCTTGTATCCCCAGTCAGGTTGATCTTGTTTAGGTTCCACACTGGAGAACTGCTGGTCCCCCTGGTCAAGACTGGGTTCTAAGAGGTTGATCTTGTTTAGGTTCCACACTGGAGAACTGCTGGCCAGGTGGCTCTGTCACCATCATGCAGGCAGTGGTGGTGTCTTAGGGTAATGTCATGATGCTTGTATCCCCAGTCATCTATTCTGTTTATGCTGGATATTATGTTCTGTACCTTCAAGACAGGTTCTGAAGAGTAAAAGTTTTGTTTTGTTTTCCCATCAGCTGCTCCCCCATGGCTGGTGGGACACACAGATGGGGCAGTACATGGTGCTGCTTTTGCTTTTTGCTTGGCTTTTGCTTTGCTCTGGCTCTTGATTCTGTTTTGTTTCTGCTTGCTCTTGCTTTTGCTCCTGCTCATTAGTTAGTTTAGCTAAGCAGTCTGAACTTTTCCCTGGACTGTTTTTCTTTCCCTTTCTTGGAACAACTTGAGCCTGCTCTAGACTGGGACCTGGGAACACCGAGAGTTTGCACCCTGTGGCTGCAGCAGCTGCCCCAGTGCCAGAGGGACCGAGAACAGAGTGACCACCCCCAGGAGAGACTTTCTGAATTTGTCATCTTTTCAGAGCAGTGAAAGAGTGATGTCATCTGATATTGTTCATTTTGTGTGCTGGGGGGTGCTGTGCCTGTTAAATAAACAGGTTCTTTCCACTTCTCTCTGAAGGATCCTCCTGGAACCGGTTGGGGGAAGGGGCCGTGTGGCCCCTTTTTTTGCTTTCTGGAGGGGCCCCCTTTGGAGGGTTTCTCCCAAATTTGCCCTAAACCAGGACAGGTGGCCACTGAGGCACTGGCACTGTTTAACACCTCTCTTGATGGGGACCCCGGGCAGGGAAGCGGCGTGGCTGGCGGGGGGTCCCAGGCAGGCACGGGGCACTGCAGGCCGCACCAAGATGGCGGGGGCCACGGTGCATCACCATGGGCTGCCCCTGGGAAAAAACCTACGCTTGTGCTCTTTTGATTTTCTTCTTAAATATGTGATCACAGAGGTGTTACCAGCCTCTCTAACTGGCCCAGTGGTGTGTCTGTCTTCAGAACCATCAGAGATTGCTCTGCTGGATATGGTGGAAGAATCTAGCAGCTTCTCACAGAAACCACTTCTGTGGCCCTCCCCTGCTACCGAAAACCAGGCTGTGCCACATCAACACACTCTGATGGGTGCCCTGGAGCATCATCCTTTGAGCTGTGTCAGGGCATCCTCATACTCTGCACACTGCCCTCTCCATGCAGGCCTTTCCCCTTCCCTGTCCTTCCTCTGTCCTTCCCATTGCTCTCCCTCCTTCCCTCCAGGGTCACTGGCTTGAGTGGGCCAGAGTCACTACACCATTCCCAAGCCAGCAGGTGAGCTGTTTTATAAGGATGATATTTCCTAGCAGAAGGGCACTGATGCCTTAAAACATTTCTTTTTGTATCATCTGAGCAACATAAAGAAGCCTTAAAGGAGGAGAAGAATTGAAACTACACTTGTGGAGTGAAAGGATATATACATATATATTGTAATGTACTCATGGCCCACTGTTGCTGAATTTGAGCACATTAGACTCTGCTGTCGCACTTACCTGAAGCCACTGCCTTTGCTGGCTCCTGCTCAGCATGCTGGGTCCTTGAGAAACCCTCCAGAGCAATCACAGAAAGATTTTGCAAGACTGGCAGGAAGTTAAAGGGATGTTCAAAGCAGGATTGTAGACTTCAAACAAAGCTGTGCAGATAATTTAGACTTCGGGACTGTAATTAGATAGAAGAAAATGTATGCTATGATAAACCCAGCTGCTGTTCTCATAGCATGTGACTGATATCATGGGCACAAGGCCAGGATCAAAAAAGGTCACAGCCATGGTTAAAATACTGCCTTCTAAAATTTATCAGATATGATGTGCGTGTTCAGGATGATGAAATGCTGGTTCAGATACTCCTCTCACCTCATTTGAGGAGGCCAGGCCAGAGCTGCCCCTTACAAGTTGATTGTTCCTCCAGCAAAGCCTAGTCAGAGACTTTTCTCAACCATGTGTGAACCAAGCTGCTCAAAATATGGGCGAGCAAAAGAGGTCTTGATGAGGTGACCCATTTGCAGCAACATAAATTCTGCTCATTTTATTCAAAGGAACCTTCTGTTGTGGTTAATATCATAGCATGAATCTTGATCAATGACGCTTCTAAAGCTTGGATCTTGCAACTACTTCGTGACCTTTGTAATACAAGAGAGAAGTATCCAAAAAGATGGGTATGTCCAATGATTAAGACAATGTATAATCTACACTGTTATCAAGAACAAACAAAAAACTCCATCCATGGCAGGATTTTGCTGTAAAAAAAGTAAGAGTCACAGTGAGATCACTGAGAGACATTCAATTTGAAGATCTTATTTCTCCAGTCAGACTTAAAATTGTTGCCAGGTTGAAGTAAGACAGATTAAAAAGAAAAGCATGGCATTTAGCATCAGAACAGAAAATGAAGCAGTCATGCTCTCACCTTATCTCTGACATAGACTTGCTTTGGCAAACCCGATATGTCACCTAGTGTGCTGATGTCTTAATTTTGCCATCTGTAAAATGGTGATACCTATTATGTTTCCTGAAGGGGCATGGGTGATGCATGTTTAGCAGTTGATAAACGTAAAATTCATATTTGGAAAAAACTCACACTTAATTGTATGAAATTTCAGTGACAAATCAGTGAATTAATCAGTCTGATTGCCAGGAAAGCAGGGGCTGAGTGGGACCTGCAGTCAGTGGTGAGCTTGATGGTAGGACTATATTTCTGGTTTTAAACTTCTTTCTTTTCTCTCTTCTCTGATACTCTCTCTTTTTTTTTTTTTTCTTAAAAAAAAAAAGCAACCCTAAATTATATCTTAGGGTTTTGAAATAGCATCAAAGGCATACTTGGAATGCTTATAAATAGCTGTATCTTTTCTTGAAGGTGTGGTGTCCCAGTTTATTTGAGGACTGATGTAGGGAGGCATTGTGGGCCTGGGGCTGTGGATACTTCACAGGGCTGGCTCCCTGGCAAGGCCTGTGCTCATCCTCCTTGCTCATCCTCTTGCTCACTTGTGTACCCAGACCCTGCTTCTCCATGGCCACTTGTTGTTCTGCCCTGCTGGCAGCCTGTGCCACTCGCCCTGGGGGATGCTGTGTATGTGCAGGCTTGTCCCAGTGCCTTCCTCCCTCATCATCCCGTGTTTGTTTCCCCAAACCCTCCCCTCCTTCCTCTCCAACTCACAGCTCCAGTTGGGTCTCCCCTTTCCCCTGGCTTTAGACACAGGGGCAGAGAGTAATTCCTTCCTGCATGCCTCCCTAGGAAAGATCTCATAACAAGTCCCCTCACTCTGTGGGGCTCTGGAGGCTCCACAGCCACATCCCTTGGAGCCACCCCCGTGGCTGGCACTCAGTCCCAGTGCCACACACAAGGAGCTGGCAGCGAGCTGTGAGCACAGGGGAGATGTGCCAGGCAGAAGCGCAACGCCTCTTCCTTGAAGACAAGCACTGAAGGGCCACGGATGTTGATCTGCAGAAGGATCTGTGCTTTCCACAGCTGGGGGGAAGGTGGCTCCCTGGGGATGGATCAGGAAGAACCATGGGATGGCACCTCGTGGCATGGCAGCACAGGGGACAGGCTGCTGGAAGAAAAACCCAGCGTCTCTTGGCTCAGAGTCTATGGAATGAACTGTAACCACCAGCCTATAAATGAGAACATCCAAACAAACAAACAGAAATAAGACCAAATAAAAAAAAAAAAAAAAAGGAAAGCTAAAAAAAAAAAAGTAAAAAAAAAAAAGGATCCAGGATGGTGCAGCTCTGACTCTGGGCCCTGTCGTCTTCTAGGACTGATGAAGCGACTGGGTGGTTCTTCAGATTCCTGTGGTCTGAACACACACCCTAGTCATCACTGAGATGAGCACGGAAAAAAACAGTAATGAAAGAGGGCTCTGATTTATTTCCTGATAAAATAACCTTTGCTCTCAAAGGCTAACATTTCAGCTCCAGCTTGCAGAGAATGATCTTTTATTTCCATCCATCAAAGCCTACATCGTGCTGGATATCCAGAGTATTCTTCACACACAGCCATGTGTTGGCCAATGAAGGAAAATTACTACCTATAACTTCTTTTTCTGAGGGGGGAGAAAAAGGAGGGGGGCTGAAGTCTGTATTAAGGACTGAAATAATTACTATCCAGTGCAAACCTGTGACTACAGGAAAACTGCTTAAAAGTACCAAGCAGGCCAAAAAGGTTTTTCTACAGTATAAATAATCTCTGTGTTTTTTGGAGCCTTTGATTTGAATCATCATCCAAATAATTCCTTTTTTGTTTTTGTTCAGGTCAACATCTTGAATGAGTATTCAGGGCCTTCCCTCTCTGCTGCTGCATTAGATAAATACCAGTACCTCACGTTTTTGTCCATTGCTGGTGTCACTTGGTGTGAGGTAAGAGCCTGCAGTGTTGACTGAGAGCAACAAGAGTAACAAGAGTAAATTAAGATTTCCAGTTCACATGGATGATTTCACACCACATTGTGCTGCAAATGGCTACAGGGAACTGTCAGTGTGAGTTAAAAGCAAGGCAGATGTTTATTTGCAATCAAAACATTAGCCGAGCTTGATACCCGATGAGGCAGAGGCACCTGCTCTGCAAAGGAACTGTTTGAAATAATGAGTTGTTTTTCATAAAAGAAAGCCTGCTCCAGTATATTTTTCTGAAAATATAATTTTTTAATGTCAGTGGTCTGCATTTGGGTAGAACAAAGTAGAAGGTCTTGCAGTGCTCATATGGTCACCCTAATGAGCAACGTGATCAGCGAGCCCCAGTGCACGGCAGATCGGGGTTCACATGGCCCAGGGCCTCTGTACTGCCTCTGCCTGGGAGTGCCAGCTCAGTGTCAGCCCTGGGTGATGCCAGTGTTGTCCCTGGGTTCTGACGGTAAATCTGTGGACATTTTGGTGTGCTCTGAGAAGGCACATTTTGAAAGGGCTCCATTCTGTTAGTCCTGAGCCTTCAGAGGGTCGGCAGAGCCCCTCTACCACGTGGGGTTGCTGGTTTTTACAAAGCTCTGTGAAGAGGCACTGTAGCAAGAAGCTTCAGTGGGTGTAGAAAGCAGCAAGGGACTGTTTTTCTGTGAAGGTGGATAGAGGGTGTTCATGGGTGCATGTACTACAAGTCATCCAGCATGTGGGAACAAATATTTTTATCTACAGAGATTAGCACACAGAAGTAAAGGCAAAGAGGAGTGCAGAGACCATGACCCTAAGTCTCTTGAAATCATCAGGGATTTCTTTTTCTGCTAGGAGCTGAGCTTTGCTTTTTTTCCTTGGAGAGCTCATTCAAGCTCAGAGGAGGCCCAGAAAGGATGGGATGAAGAAGGAGGAGTAGGAAGACTTCTGTGCAGATGAGTGATGGTGACATAGATCATCAGTAGGCACTGACAGACCCAAAACTCCCCAGACCCCCTAGAGAAAGCACAAATTTATTTCCTTTGAGTTAAAAAGAATAGCATCTCATAGCTAGCAAATATTATAGAGACTCTTCCCATGAGAGCCAGCCACTGCGAAGCACAGTGAACAGAGCTACCTTGAAGCAGTGCAATAGGATTAAAGGTCAGCCTCCTGTGTGGGTGCCTCCAGCAACAGTCAGCGGGAGTTTCAAGGGCCGAATATCCTCACTGCAGTCAGTTAAGGCCTTGAGAAGGCAAATTAATGTTGGTTTTATTATGAGACAGTATAAAAATGGTTATGGGTCATCCAGCCATTAGCCTATCTACGCTGGCTATAGGGAAACATTCATGGCACAAAACAGAAGCTGGGAAAAAATTGCAGAATAACTTTAGAAAAGAGCTATAATTCCCTCATTTTCAAGTTCTGGTGTTAAGGACCTACAGGATTATTCCCCAGTTCTCAGCTAACCATTCCTTCCTGCTCTTGTTGTAAGCAGTTTTCACATAGCCTGACTTCCCTCAAAGTGTGCCCTTCATCCACAAGGACCCCATAAAAAGTATTAGGCAAAGATTAAACATTATAAATGTATAACCAGCTCATAAAATGAGTTTTAAATGCTAAGCATGAAAGGGTGAGTTTGCCTAAGGGGGTTCCTCTGAACTCCATTGACTCAAGGAAATTTGTTCCTTGAGAGACATATTTATCGCTGTAGTTTATTTGTATTACAAGAGGAACCACTGGAGACTGGGGGCTTCATTGTGTGGACTGCAGCTCAGATATTCAATGAGAATAAATTCCCCCTGAATATTTCATATCAAAACTGGTAGGAGACGCCTAGACTAATAATAATAACAGAAGATCTTCTATTCACATTTCTAAGGATGTTCAGAATGAAGGACTTTGCTGAGTGTGTGCTGGTGGTCCTGTAAAAGCAAAGGGACTCAGCCCAATCCTACAACATGTCCCACTGCAGATCCTTAGCAGAATCAGCGCCTGAACTGCCCTTTCAGATGGTTAGTACTAGGCCTGAGCCCTCTGCACTGGTCCCACTTTGTGTCTTCTTATGACAGATTGTTTTTTTAATTGAGATTCAAATGCAGAAAGGATAGAATAAAGCTCCTGGCACATCACCTTCTTTCACAAGGGCAGACAAGGATCTAGGCATTGGCTGCAGAAGCAAAAATGCTGCATTAAGTGACTTAAACAGCCAGAAGAAAAATGCAGCCACAAAGACTGCAGGGAGAAGATACACTTTTGTATGGATGATTTGAGTACAAGGATGGTGGAAAAAACCATCCAGAATGGAGACAGACCTATATTTATAGTCCTTAATAGCTGACCTGATTTTTCAGGCCTGCCAAAGATGTGAGAGCTTTCCCAGAATGATTTATTTTACACCCAACTCCTCAACAAATAGCCTCTATGTCAGTAGAGTTTGTAACCAAAGAAGCATTGATAATTGCCTGTGTCAAAAGAAGAGTTAAATTTTGCATTAAATTCCAAGCCTTTCCATTCCTCTAGGCTAGCTAACATTTCCTATCGTCATCTGACTCGAGTTTGTTTTCATGTTTCATTTTCTTTCCTATTGATGTATTAGTCTGGTAGACTGAGTTTTCTCAGAGGGTGAACTTTTGTGCAAGTTTCATTAAAAATATTTCACAATACCTCTCTAAAATGTGATCTGTGCTTTTGTGCTGATTGAAAATGGTGCAGCAGCTTGTTAAAGCATATGCTTTTGTATTTCATCAAAACAGATACTTTTTTAAAATGGAAATCTCAACTATTATGTTTCTCTGTGGAGATTAGAGTGAGCATTTTCAAACTGTCAATATAATTACTTTGAGCCTGATTCTCTTGTCAGATGTACCTCAGTAAATAAAGAAAAATTCTTCTGAAATCAGTGGAATTATTCTTATTAAAAACTTCAATGCATGATTTAGCAAGGGCCCTTGTTTTTATTATGTATCAGCCAAGCTGTCTAAACTGTCCCAGAGCTGCCTGTTAGTAGCATATATTTAACTAGAATATTAATGAAGGAAAAAGTCTAATTATTTGCATGTAATGTATTTCTTTAAAACTTCACAATAGGAAACAACATGTTTCACATTACCACTTACCTCCTCTAAGGCAAGAGTTGTTCCAGTGGTTAGACTGTGTGAGAAATTATGTTACATACCACCACGGAGCCTCATGTATCTCTAAGCAATCTGAAATTCTTTAAATCTGCAGATCAAAATGCTGTTGTGTATTACAACAAGCTGTGCTGTACCACGCTGTCTCCTCTAAAGTCAGAGAAAGAGATGAATAATTCACTAGGATGCTTTTTAATTTCTAAAATAAATACTTCAGTGCTGTTCATTTTAATGGATATTTTAAAAGGTGACTTGCTGCAGAACCTGAGTGTTCCTATCATTGCATCAGAATAAATACTTTGCACTTTTTGTCTCAATGATTTTATGCTCTTTGATTATGGTTTCTGAAGCTGTCCATAGTCTCAAGAATTATTACATTTGTCTGCTGCCATGTCACTCAACTTTTTCTTTCTGTTGGATAAGCAGGTTTGTGCCTGCTCAATACAAGCATTGAAAATTTCAAGGAACATGTGCAGTAGGAAACACTGTCATATATTCACATCCTGACTCTTCCTGGGTTAGCCTGGAACTGGAGGACTCTTACAATGCTAGAGAAAATTTTCACTGTTGGACTTTTCTCAGGAGATGGATTGCTTATTTCAGTTTCTTGATTAACTCAGAATTATGGTGATTTTTTTCTACTCATCCAAAATTCTCCTATATAAAAGCTTCATTCAAAACCAGTTTGCTTTCTTCTCTTTTACCAGCATGCAAGAATTTGAGGAACCTGCAGGTGCAAACTTTTGCTAAACCAAACTCACAGGTAGGTGGGAAGTTAAAAGATGATGCAAAGGCTCCTCTGTCCACTTCTCCTGGTTTATGTAAACATCAGAGAAAAAAGGCTTCAGAGTCATTATCTTTGTTCTGATCTCTTTGCTGAGGAGATCTGGTTGGAGAACAGAATTTCTTTTCATGGGAAATTTGACTCCTCCAGATTTGTTTTTGTTGTCAATGAGAAAGTTAGTTCTTTGTTTTCTCACAGATCATTCATCAAGGGAAAAAAATAAAGAAATCATTAGGACATGTCACAGTATTTTATCTTCATTTTGGGAAATACATTTTACTTTGGTAATATGCAAATATCTTGTTTTGATATACTGAAGATATTTAGTTTTTCAGAAAAAAAACCCAAGAACAAAGACCAACTCCTTTCTTTCTGATTTCTTTGGAGATTGGTTTATTTGCCCAAATGAAATTTTTTGATTAAAACAAAGCCCAATTTTCCAAAGAAAACTGTTCTGTGGAAATATTTATTAATCCCAACTTGCTTTTGCTGTTGCTGAATGTTGCTCAGATTGTATCACGGCTCCAGTTTTCAGCCAGCAAGTGAACCAATCTCTATATCCCTACCTAAGTGTGTGTAGATACATTGCACTTGTACACACGTGTATGCACAGGACCAACTTCTGCCCTCAGCTACGTAAATTAATCCCAGTGGAGATTACCATCGACCTTGTGCACATATGAATGAAAGTAGAATTTGGCTCAGGATTTGTAATCAATATATAAGGCTTACTGAGTGATTTGAGATGCTCGGAGAAAGCTGTTACATAAATGTTAGTCATTATTATTTGTAATAATTACCTACAGCTGTAACTATGGCAAGCCTCCATATAAAAACAGCTAGCCCCTGACATATGGCTTCTGTGCTTCAGCTCCAGATTCCACCAAAGTGCACAATAAACTCTTTCTTTAAAAGCATGTGCCTGAAGGGAACATGTAACCTCTGGCACACGATTGCAGCCATAACGACGAGGAGAGAATTATGCCATCCTCATTAGCAGCAGAGCCTGACTCGCACAGAAAGGAATGGGTGTTGGATCAGACCCTATCATGTGAACAACATGCTCCTGAGATGCAGTACAGCCATGGGCAATGTAGGCAGCAAATTAAATTCAGGTTGTAACTGGGTCAGGGCTGAAGAACATTTTGTAACCATATTTTTCCAATGTGGCTGCAGATTAGCTGGATCCTTATTTTTGGGGATGTCTTAATTCTCTTTGGTTTTAAACTAAATAAATAAAAATTACAAAAAACAAAGCAAAACCCAAAACCAAACCACCCCCCCCCCCCCCCCCCCAAATCCCCAAAACTAACAACCAACCAAAAAACAAAAAACCTAAACCAAAATATCAAAAAACCCCAACTCCACAAAGATCCTCCCAAGGCAAACAAAACCTTCCAAGTGTCCTCCTACTTTTTCTAGCTTTTCCCATTTCTGACATGGCCCGAACAGACATTTAAAAGATGAAACACAGAAACTGTTGAGCAGCACACAATGCTGCTACTCAATAGTCTCAGGAGGAAGCAAGGAATATGGCATCTGACTGAAACTTCTTGGGAATTTAGGCAAACAGCCTATAATTGCCAAATTGATTTTGGCCAGAAGACCAGGGCTAACACCCACAATAAGTATAAAGTGCCATGGGATCTTTAATGACCCCACTGCTTTGGACACAGTTTTACCTTTATTTAATGCACATTTTATGTTTGTGAATAATATACTCCATAAAATATATACAGTCAGGAAATGCCAAACGTTGCCAGTTTCCCAAAGGCAATTTCAGAACTTGCAGAGAACACTCTCAGGCCTCGATTCATGATCGTGTTAAACTTTGTTTATATGAGGTAATCCAATATTTTATTCATTAAAATGCACCATGCACCTAAGAGGAATTAAACAAATGCTTTACTATGCACTAAAATTGTTCTTCCCCCTTCAGTGAGGATTAAGTGGGAATACTCCATGGACCCTGGACCTTGTGCGGTCCGTGAGGCTGTGGATGCTGCCTCTGCTGGCTTCACAGCATCCCTCTGGATCTTCTGCCAGGCCCTTGCTGGCAAAGGCAGGGCAGAGAGGACTGGACAGGGCAGAAGGAAGTTTGTGCAATGAGATTCCCAGGACGCTGAAATGCCCTGGGGTCTTCTTCATCTTTGGGGAGAAGCTTTTATCCAAAGACAGCATGGGGAGATCCTGCCTTGCCTTAGGATGTTCTGAGACTGATGAGAGCTGAAGGTAAAGAGATGGTGGGTGCCATACTGAGGAGGAGAGACTCATAGCAGTCACTCATTGTAACATGGCGTTAGCTGATTAGTAATGAAATGGGTGAAATATCTGCATTTCTGAATTCAGAGTGGCATCTTATACAGCTGCTTGGCTTGGGCATTAATTGCCTCTGAGTACCCATGATGAGAATTCAAGTTTTTCTCTGTGTTTAGTCTGGCTATAAGAGCCCTATGTGTTACTCTGTTGGTAATTTTGCTTGGGTGCAAACAGAACAAGATTTTCAAAAATAAGTCACTAAACTTAGGCTTCAAGGACTTTATATGCACACACTTAAGTCAGTGATCTGATTAAAAAAAAGCAATCTGAGTGCCCAAGGTCTCCCAAAGTTGTCAGATCTGTAGCCAGGCAAATACAGAAAGCTATAATCAGGACTGTGCAATTATGCACATATTTGTAATTTTAAAGATTATGCTTCTATTCTGGTAATGACTGGGGTTTTAAGCAGTCTTTTGTATTTACTTTTTTTATAAGGAAAATGATGGTGATGGTTTCCTGAAATCTAGATCAGGTCTCTTTGGGATAGACCACGCTCAAGTTCACCTACAGCACTCTGACTTGCATCCTGCTGAGCCCAATGTGCAGCAGCTGGAGTCACGGGGGTCAGTGTCAGAAGATCTTCACCTGCCTCCAGAGGTCCAACCTCCCACCCGTGCCAAGAGCGGCTCAGCTCGGCTGCTCCCAACAGCAGGATCAGGTATGACTGCAAACACCACACATCTGAGAGTAAGGTTTGGTACTTCCATATCACTTTCCACGCATAAAGTCCACTGCTTCTAGAAAAATACTAGTAGTGAGAAAATCTGTGCAGTATTTTTGGGACACAATTCTGAGAGCCAACCTGGCATTAGTAACTTGTTGCTCTCCCTTTAAGATTTATCTCCTTAAAACCTTTCTGAAGATTCAGGAAAGAAAATATCCTCCTGTGGCTTGGATTAATGTAGGCAAGGATGGGTCTTTCCCTCAGTGGGGAGGAGTCTAGGTTTTCCTTGTTTTCCCCTCTTTCTGGCACAGAACAACTCTGGACTTTGAACACCATTTTTAGTTTTCAAGGGTCACAGATTTGCTGTACTTGAGGTGGACTTCTGACATGGATGTTCCATTTGGAAGACATCTGTCCCGTGGAGCCTCAACCTCTGAAAACAACAGCATCCAAACCAACCTGATCTTCACCAAGGTGTACGTGTGCCATCCAGCTGTGCTCCTGCTCTGCTGTTGCTGTTTGCAGCCACTCCCTCTTCCTGCCCTCCCAGGGCTGCTGGAGGGCAGGGAGCACTGCCAGAGCCTCCGTGGCCAGCCCCGGAGCAGCTCTCTCACGGAGGCTCACTGCTCCTGCTTCCTTTCTAAAGAGACCTTCTTGTGCTGGACTCAGTCTCTGCTTGGGACTCTGTGGCACGCAGCACAGAGGAGGTCAGAGAGGCAATCTTAATAATTTATTTGGCCTAAAAACCTATTACTCGCCTCTGTTTCATTAGTCACAGTCCCAGGAGCATTAAGATTAAGGGGTGTTGCCATGATGATGTCTGGTGCTGGGAGACTCATACCAGGAAATGAAGGCCAAGGCTGTCAATTTCCAAATTTGATATAAAGCAAAAGGGTGTTTCTGTAAGAATGATCAAAGCAGGGACTGATCTGGAATAAGTATTTCAAAAAGCGTATTTGGAGCAAACAGGCTGTGAGCACCCCATGCATGGTGGTGATGCTTGAAACAGATCATTCCCTTTTTTAAATGTCAAGTCTTCCACATATCATTCAGCAGGAGATCCTCCTAATTAGTTTAGACTTTTTTCTCATGGGTCACACCCTTTATCACTTCCCACTCCGTATGACTTGACTTATGGAACACTTGGCTTCAGACACAGTCTCAGTCCTGCTCTTTGCATGCTATTTGCACACAAATTACTTACATCCCTCTATTAGTCACTCTTCTGTTTCAGTGATGCATTTTTGTACGTTGTGAGTCTGAGGCAGAAGGAGTATCGTTTGGATATGTGAAATCACTCCCAGGATGGGAGTAAGTCCTGGTGCTTGATTAAAAAGTAACACTTCGACACATGTAAAATAGCATGGCTCAAGTCAGCTCTGTCAGAGCTGGTTTTGCTTCTCTGTGCAGCCCAGGTCTTAATCTGAGAATGCTTGTTGAAGCACTGAAAATACAGGATGAAAAGGCAGATTTGGCATTTCTTGTGTCACCCACGTGAACGTATCTTGGATAATACCTGTGTCTTTCAGGCCCAAAGGGACGCTTTAACCCCTCCTCTCAGGCATCACTTTCCAAAACAGGGTAATGTCAGGAAGGAAGACTCCTTGCGCCAACCAGCCTTTAATCTGCTGGGTGAACTGTCTGCTGGGAAGAGGATAAGGTATGAGTTTGAAAACTTCTGGCTAGAGGACAGGATGTGAACCCAGGCAAGTGGACAAGGCAGCTTCTGGAAAAAAAAAAACCAAAAAAACCCAACCCGAAAAATACATTAACTCTTACCTTTCATCCTTCCCCTTTTTCTGCTTTGTTTCAGCCAAAAACTACAGTACATGCTGCCAAGTTCAGATATATGGTCAGAGCATTGCCAAATAAATGGCCATCAGAAGGGACAGAACCCAGCTCATGAAAATATTAACATCTTAGGTGGGGTTAGGGAAAAGAGACACACACACAGAACCTGAGAAACCAGGAGATCTTCTGAACAAATATAAGATTTTTGATAGCCAGGTAGCTATTTTTGCAGTGAAATTAATGACATCCAGGACAGGGAGCATAGCATCAGTGGAAATAATATATATCGATATAATATATATATAATATGTAATAATCAGAAACTGAGAGACAGCAGAGATGAGGCTTATTGTGTCAACAAGCCCTGTGCTACAGTCCCAACATCTGGGCCTCTGCTCTTCTGGAGCACTGTGGTAGGGGCTCATCCCAGCCCCTGCATGTGGAGAAAAGCTTGGGAATGTGAACACAAAGTACCACACTTGCAGCGCTGTAAATCAACAGGCACATAAAAGGAATTAAAAGTGCAGGGCTTTTATATTGTGATTTTGGGGAACCCTCACTGGAGAAGATTTTTAAGTACTCAGGCTGGCAGAGCACTACGTAACAGAGACTGGAAATGGGCCTTACAAAATCACTTCTTTGAGATAGCTCTTCACCAGAAACAGCTGGAGATAATTCTTCATCTTTCACTTGAAACAGCTATTTCAGTTTAGAATCCATGTGTGGAAGGGAAGGTGGCTCTGCAGCTCCTCTGACATTTTTGTTTTTTCACAGCTCACTGTGATCAGTGGTGGGGTTTCCATTGGAGATCAGGTGAAATTATAGGGAAGTAAATTTGTACAATCAACAAATCTTGTAGGATCTCTGGGCTGCCTGCAATGCCAAGGCTTGCCTGAGGCTCAGAGGTTTTGTCTCTGGGAAAAATTAGGAGGTCTTGACAAATAATTGTAACATGCTGTTATAGAGAATCACAGGAAGGAATGACAAAATCCCCAAATGATTGGGTATTCAGTTCCTTTGTAACATTTTGCTTTTATTAATGCAAATTGTGCTCACATATGTTATTCAGTGGCCAGTTTACTGCATCGTATGTTTGAATCCCTTATAACATACATAAGAATTAATACATTGTGCCAGTTCTGTCTTCACCTGCAAAAAAATTTCTGAAAAGGAAGAGGGACATAGAACTGTAGATAATCTGCATAGGAACACAAAAGTTTTTCATATATTTCAACTGAGGAGGGTCTCTATCATAGGAGTTCACCTTCTGGTTTTGGCTTCCAGTGAACCCCATGATGCAGAGCAAAACTGAATGAAGTTTTCCACCCCAGATGGTAAATTGGTCCAGTTTCACTTGAAACTTGGCTTTTTTGCAAGTGTTGTTTCATTTGGCCTAGTAGATTATAATGAAATTTTGAACTAGGATTGTTTCACTATGTGAATTAAGTATTGGGCATATTCCATTCCTGGATGGAGTAGGACTTTCCAAGCAATTACTTTTCTTATCTCCGGGGGCTACTGTGATATTCAGAGCTTAAAACGTGGAGATTGTGACTCTTGGCCTCTCACTCAGTGCCCCTGCTGGCACTGAGGTAATATGGGAGGGAAGGATTGAAAACAGCCATCCCCTAACACCATGTGAAGCAGCGATGATCCTTGTGGACAGGAATGGGGACAGAGAATGAAGGGGCTGGTGTGAGAGCTGAGCTGGAAAGTGATGGGGTGCAGAGATGAAGGTAAAGATCCAAAACTTTTGGGAGTGGTGGGGGGAGAAGCAACTGGAATGTGGGTGGAGGTAGGGAAACTCCTCCAATTAATGAGAGAGAAGGTGGGTGAGGACATCGCCGGGCAAGAGATTGTGTGAAGGTGGAAGAGAAGGTCTGTGGCAGCAAAGAGTGCTGATGTTGTATCCCAGCCCAGCTCTTGCCCCAGGAGAGGGAAAGAGGGAAGTGACAAGCAAATGTGCAGGGCTGTGCCGGGGTGGCCAAGCGCTGCCACCAGGCACTGCCACTGCCAGGCCTGCGAGGGAGCTCTGACTCCTCTGCTCGCACCCTTCCTGCCACTGCCCTTGGCTCCTGCACCTCACCTGGGGACACCCAGCACAGGGCTGAGCTCTTTAGGGCCACTCTGGATTGGTTCTGCATGTCAGAGGGCCCTGGGCTCTGGAAGCAGACTGGAGATTTTATATGTAATAATTTATACGCAATAGTCACAGAGTAGCCTGGATGAAACCTTGATCTGGGCCACACTCTAGTTTGCTGACAGGAATTTCATCTCCGGCTTCAGTGCCAGAGATGATAGTAATTTTTTCTTGACTTTTGCATCAGCAATTCTATGTTTTGGGATAGGAAATTGAGTCTTGTTCTTCTTGGACATTGAGGAGCAGGAAGATGCCAAGATATTTCTAAGCCCCAGAAGTAGAGGCTATAGAAATTAATCAGAAGCCAAGCCAAAAGCTTCTCTTTTGGACAACTGCAGCTTCTGATTTCCTCGAGCCCAAGCAGACATTTCTGAATAGGTTATCCTGAGCACTTTCTGTTTCATCTGGCATATGGGGTTGAGACTTCATACCAGAGTTGCACTGTTTTTGTCCAAAGTTTTATTTTTTCCTTTGCCAAGATTAAGATCCACTCAGAGGTTCTTATCCAGCTAGCTCTCCTGCAGGTGCCAGGACATGACTGGATGCTTTAGAGGCTTACTCCTTTTTATAAATGACATGCCGGCCAAGCTCCATTACTGCTCCAGAGAGGTCCAGAGGAACTCACAGCATCTTAGGGAAAAAGGGCTGGAAGGGACGAGAGGTGACTCAAAACATCTCCTGCCTCGAGACACACTGTCTGTGCAGTCCGCAAGGGGTAGTGTTTTCAGAAGCACTGAAGTCTCATTTTTAGTCACCAGTTCCCTTTGTGAAGTCAGAAGCAGAGACTTGGGCAGGCTAACTGTTGTGAAAAAATGTGTGTTCATGAGGTGTGGAGACTACTGACACACCTCTGGTTTTGGGGGAACTTTTTTTGCAGCCATGTGCAGGACTCAAAATACCTTTCTTTCAAATCAGAAAAACACATTGCATTGTCTTTATTTAGCTATAAGTCAGTTCTGTTTGGTTGAGATAAATCTACCCCATAGCTCCTGTAAGTTATCTTGAATAAAATGGTGAGTTATGACATTAAAATGATAGGATTGTATTCTTATTTTCTGTTGTTTGTATTTCAAGTCATGGCTACATTCCATCAAAACATGCCTCAAGATTCAGTTGTTAGCTGCCTCCTTGCTATTTGAAGCTGTATTCATCCTGCTTCTTTCAAATGTAGAATGTTTTTAAGCACAAGGAATACACATAAAATGTGACGGAAAATTTCATATCCTATCTGACTAATACCAAAAGCCTTTGATTTGAAAGGTCACAGAAAACCAGTGTGGTGCAATGCACCTCTCACAGATTGTTCAGTGTTTGCCTGTGGCTTAACTCCCAGTCTCTCTATTGTTGTGCTACTTTCTAAGCACCGTTTTCCTGGTGCCTGTGGAAGGCAGACGGCCTCTGCACAGCCTCACCCCTGCTCCTCCTGGCAGCCCCGCTCCCTTGATAGACTTCAGCTCAGGTTGAGGTGACAACATAATGGAGCTGCTGATGGTCAGGTTTCAGGAAACAATCATGCACCTTATGAGAAACAATCACTAAAACACAAGCACTTAGAGGAGCTAGAGATAAAAGAGTCTCATTTTCTTGGCAGCCCATGTAGATGTTCTGCAATGACTGATGATATGCGTGTTATCTTGACACCATACTCTCCCATGTTGAAACTGTTTATGGGAAACAAACATCATGTGAAAAACAGATTGCCAGACACTAAGTAAATCACTCTGATGAGGAACGAGTCAAGTTCTGCCAGTTTTACCCACACTGTCATTGTTATGATGTAACACATTCCTCATGACTGATACTGTATCCAAATTAGGGCACAAAACCTTCTCTTGATCAGTTAACTGAAATTCCCTGCCTTGTGACGGCTGCGCACACACACACACACACAGAGGCACAACCTGGCTCACACACACACAGAACCCCACTCAGTACAAAATCACACCCTGTGTTAGTGGTGGCAAAATGATACAAATTGCAAATTTTAAACCTTTCCCTCTTTAATAAGCTGTTGCAATTTTCAGAGTTCTGCTAGCAATGATTAATAAACATTTGGTGTGGTAAACATATGGAAAAATCATCCCATCTGGACCATTTAAAACTAGGACGTAGACTTTATCTTTGTTTATTTCATCCTTAGCTAAAAGGCTTATTATGAATTGCAATAATCCAGGGAGCCAACCATGGAAGACAGACAAGCTCTTTAGATAAAACCAAAAAGGCAAGTTTTCTAACCGAGGACCAGATGTATTTTTGGGTATTGCCCTTGTACATATTTAGCTGAGCTTTTCAAGTGGTGACGATTTGCATGTTTGTTTTGCAATACTAATGAATATGTTTTAGATTTACATTTTAGAAAATGGAAACTTTTATCTTCTTGGGGCTTTGTAAGTTAATGATTTCCAGAAGATAGTTTGGTATCCTCTTTTAACCCTTCACCATTGAAAACATATCACTTTCTGAGGCACAAGGATCTAGTGCAGGCCTGCTGAACCAAACCCGGGAGATATATGTGACTCTTTCTATTGTTTATTTCTGGAATTACATAAAATGTGGGTTTTACATTTTCAATCTAGTGAAAACATATGTAAATGGCAAATTATTTTAAAACTAACTTAATGTGAATCGTAGGCATTACCATACACATGATCTTTTAATTAGATAAATAAGGAAAATACATTTGAAAACATATAGTTTTGAGACCCAGTATCTTCCATGAGTGATTTCGTTTCTTCCAAGATAAAGACTGGTTTAGAGTAGTAAGGAAAATGTGCTGCATAACAACATTTTTACTTCTAGTAGAGAGAGCAAAGTTGCAGTTTCATAACATAGTTTTTTACCCTTTGATTTTCTTTAGAGAGGTTATGAGAGAAAATAATTAATGAATAAAACATAATTTTTCAAAGGCTTACCCTCACTGGCAATTTTTGTATGACACGAGTCCTATCAGAAATTAAAAATTCTTCCTTAGGGAACAACAGAACATTTTAATACAAGAGATAGCTATAGCTTTGAACTTTGGGTGGTTGACAAATCAGTCTGAAACACCCTTTCTTCCAAATTTTTCCAATTGTTCATGCAAAATATGATAGGAAACTAAGTAGGATCTTGAAAGAAGATGATGTTTCTTATGCTTAGTTCAGGAAAAGTTGCAAACCACTGTGCATCTAGGATGCTGAAGTGGTGCCACAGAGGGGTCCTGGTCTGGAGGGTTGTGTTGTCACTGCAGAGCAGCTGGAGGCACATGCAGTGTGAACACCTCTGGGATGAAGGGTTTGGCTGCCAGGCACAGCCTCAGCAGGCTGTTCACACACAGGACACGTGTGTACCTCAGGGGTTGTCTGCATGTGCGCAGGGGACGCTCTGCTCCTCAGCCGCCTGTGCATTTTCGGGAAAGGGCTCCTGGAAAGGGATCCAGCCAAGATCCCAGCTCCACTATGGACGCAATTTGGTAGAGTACTATGCTTTTCACCTCTGTTTGTTTTTAAAGAGAAAGTCAAAGTCAAAGCTCCTGCGTGCTCTTGGCACAGCAAGGGATGCCATGACATCGTGCCTGTCTGGCCAGGGGTGACAGCTCAGCACAGCATTCCCAGGAGCAGGAATATCCAGCTCCTCTGAGCTATTTAACTCCTGCTTCTGCACTGGCATGGCAACATGTTCAGCTACTGGGGGGCATGTGCTGGATTTCTGGGGTACTTTTAGCAGCTGCAGAGTTTACATGGAGGTTAATGGGGTCTCAGATTTGTTTTCCATATCTGTATTTGTTAAAAGCAGAATTGCAAGGGTAAACCAGTGCTACCACCCAGGCAGCTCCTGTGCAGAGCTCAGGACCTGACAGTGTTAGGGAAGGCAGGAGGTAGGACAGGGCTGTCTCCAGGATCTTGCAGCTCTGCTTGGTAGATCAGGGGAGGTCAGGGTTCTTACAGCTGTCGGGTGACCAAAGCTGGCTCAGACTAAAGGGCACACAAGACATGTTTGGGGTCCTTTTTGAATCATGTTGCTGTAACTCTGTCTCTTCTCACCAGCAGGGGCACTGAGGACCTGGCTGAACACTGCAGTGGCAGGAACACCACTGTTCCTAGGCTCTCAACCAGACATCCCTCTTGAACCAGGCCGTGCTGTGGAGAAAATGTCCTGTGGGCAGAACTGACCTCGAGGCCACTGGCAGGACCATGCTGATCAACCCCCATTCACTGAATTATAGGTGGTTTAGGCTGCTGGGTGGGTGGACACAGATTTTATTTCAGGTACGATGTTGTGGAGAAGGTGACCTTACCTAGGGACTGTGATTTGTTTTCAGCAGAGCCTTTTGGTGACACTGGTCCTCCACTACTGAAGCAACTCTAATGACTGCATAGGCATCATTCTTTCTCTTCTGGGTGAAACTGAGGTCAAAGCATATTCCATAATCCCTGTTTACTTTACTTTGCTACTATTTTTCCTTTTTCATTGTCTGTAACATTAATACCTCCATTTCCATCAACATGTGCATAAATATGAGTGCAGCTGGAAAACTGACAACCACGCTCTGCTGAAGCAGTACTAATACCGTATTCTAACACTGCAGATTTTTATTTGCATTAAATTGAGAGTTGCTCATGCACCAAGAGACAGAGAGTTGTTCATCACATACTTTTCAGGGAATGGGATCCTTGCCCATACTAGAAAGGTGGTTAACATGAACTAAGTGAGCTGGACTTAAATTCATCCCTTTTTTCGATGTGGATATAAGACACTTAGTTTTGACCTGAATTAGTCCACATTAATTACATATAACCTAAACATTGCTTTTTCTCTAGGCTGGACAGAGCTGACACATTGCCTACAGACCTTTCACTGTCTGACCTTTAGTACACACCGAATGTGACACTCTATTTATTTCATCTTACTCTATTTTTCCATGGGACTTCTGATTCTTCCATGTATCTGTGATGGATAGAGAATGAAGCAGGCCTGTGTCACATACAAAGCAGGAAGAAGTGGAGTAGTCTTGTGGTTAAGGTAATTGGCTGTGATCTAGGAGGTGTAGCTTCTATCTCTGCTTCTGTCATAAAGTCTCTGTGGGAGGCTGCATGGAAGTCTCCCCCCAAATTTCTGAAAGTAGCTGCTAATATTTTCTTCATTATTTTCCAGGAATTCCACACAGGGAATTGAAATCTGATTTCCGCGAAGTCAGCTGAAGTCAATAAAACCTGCAGATGTGGGGCTGCTCTGAGAATTCAAGGTCTTGGGTGGTTGGCACTGTACACTGAGTACCAGAGGTGAAGAAAGAAGGTCTTAAAATGTCTGAGTTCAGGTTCCCTTAGATTTATGGCAGACCTTCTGTTTCATCTTGCCCAAGGCAGCTCCAGCCAGGCTCAGACAACCCTAGAACAGGTTTCTCTTCCTTGGCTGTGTGAGGGCTGGAATCTGGGAGAGCTGGAGGGGAGCAATCCAAACCTCGCTTCTCTTTTCACTCAAGATGTTTCTGTAACTGCAATGCCAAAGCTAAACACCTTGGCACTGCTGGCAACTGTTTGAATGGAGACGTCCATTTTCCAGGCTCATTTCCCTTCTGCACAATGATACAGTTATAAAAACAACTCTCAGTTCAGGTGGATATGGTGGCTACATCAATAACAGTAACCACCAGGTCTGGCACTGCTCTCTGATGCCAGCTGGCACAAAGGGTTCCATGCCACTGACCTCTCTAGTCTTCAGAACAGGAAGGCTGTGTGCAAACTTCAACCCAAGAGTGGCTTCTGATCTCTGAGGTCTCTGAATTGGGAATGGCTTGGGAAAATGCTATTTGTACCAGCCTGTCTCCATGCCAAGAACCATTCCAGCAAACCAAGAGCAGCACTGACAGATTTGCAGTATCCCCACTGTTCCCTGGCATTCTTTATTTTCCTGCTATAAGTGAAGCCTGTAGCTCCCAAAGGGCACTAATAAAAGACTCAGCATTTTGTGTGAGAGGAAAGGTGTATTTCTAGCACAGGTCAGAAATTGTATTTCATTCTTTGTTCACCTCCAGGTGTGAGAAGCACATGGGTGGCAGAGGAAGGAGAACTGAAGTAAGTATTTGACTCTAGGTGGTAATCAACTTTTTTCACCAGCCAGCATGAAATAGACCCACCTCAAGACACCTGAGCAGACCTGAGCAGGTAGCCAGCTTTCCAACAGTCCCTTCTTTTAGCTGGTTTAGTAAGGCAACATTTACATGCAAGCAGAAGCTCAGACAGCCTGAATCCTCACACTTGCATGTGCTTGGCCCTGCAGCCTAATTACTGCAGCTAGACCTGAGCTTGCTCCACCCATGCTCTGAGCTGATGGATGTAACCTGTCCCAGGAAGCCATATGTTCTGCCTGCCCCAGGAGTCATGCTTTAAGCTAAAATGTATGTCAAGCCCAGCTTACTGCCAGAGCCCAGGCAGCTTGTGCATCTGCCTTGTGTGCAGTGCTTTGAGCCCTGTGGACAGCAGGAAACATTAGTGGCAGTGCCATGACTGATGGGGCTGTGCAGTGTCTCAATGGAGCTGGCAAGGGTCCTGCTGCTCCTGCTGAATTCACAAGCCATAATATCAGTTTAGTTTAATGGTGCAACAGCCCTCCAGCCAGGACCATGCTTTCACATAAACCTGGCTGGTTGTTCTGCTGTTTCCTTT
This sequence comes from Emberiza elegans, assembly GCA_024865655.1. NCBI lineage: Eukaryota > Metazoa > Chordata > Aves > Passeriformes > Fringillidae > Emberiza > Emberiza elegans. Next base: position 29,498,403 of record JALJVW010000175.1, on the reverse strand, counting down.
GGTTGGTTGCTTTTTTCAAACATATTTTCTGAGGAGCAAAGAGGAAGAACTCCCCTGTCTGCTTTGTTGGGATTCTCCTGTCCAGGCCTTAGCAAGCATCACTGGGTGGGTCCAAGTGATTGAAAAGCACTTTGTGGCCTGAGCCAAAAAGTCATTATGGTCATCTTGAAACTTTAATAAAGTCTTGTCACACTTCTGTAGAGGACAGTAGCCAACTTTTGTCCAAGGTTACATTGAATCAGACTGGCTGAAGATCCTGAATGAATGATTGTACTGCTGGAATTTAGGGTTTACTCTTTGGCCACAGTAAGCCTGCTCCTTAAGTAGGGGTTTTCCATTGACTTCAATGGAAGTTGGAGCATATTAATATTTTTTCACAGAATTAATAAAAAGCAATCAAAATCTTGCAGTCTCCACTTGATCCATTTTCAGGGAAAACTGTCAGTGTAAATCAACTGAGAGGTTTACAAAAGGAGAGCCACTGGAAATGTCCCATCCCTGTGACACTATTTGTAGTGGCCATTTCTCAGAGTAGTTTCAATACTGATAATTTACTGTACAGAATATGACTTCACTGCACAATTTCAAAACCTGGTTGTTCAGACATTGTATGAAGGGAAAGTTGGCACAAAGACTGCAAGTCCAGATTGTCCAGATTTTATTTTAGTGGGGTTTTTTGGTTGTTGTTATGCTGTTATGTTGTTTGTTTGTTTTAAGAAAATTGGTATTACCGATTTTCAGAGCAGAAAAGCCTAGAAATTTTATATAGAGTTCCTTGTCTTTCACAAACTGTGGACCAGGTTTATTTTGAAATACGGAAGCTGATTTTTGTTAATCTCTTTGCTAGTTCCAGTGTTACCAGTTCATACCATTTTTGGTGATTCTGATACCTCTCCCAAGGATGTTTCCTATAACTTGGGGCTTTCCTGAGAGGTGCTGAGTGCAGCCAGTTTTGATTTGTTGATACATTGCTATACTGATATTGTTCTAGTTTAAAACTGAAGAGAAAAAGGCACAAGGAGAGCTCTCTTTCTCAGCAAATGACAAAATTATTTTTTACCCCACCCAGAACAGCTGCTTCAGGTGTACATTTGCTGCTGCCAGGACAGGGACGTCACAATTTTGCAAGGAGAAAATTGGTCCCTTGGATTGGATAGGAGGACACAGGATCTTTTGGGACTTTGGTTGGAGATGGTTGCTTACAGCAGGTCAGACTTTTGTAACCTTTCTGTGAGCAGTGGAAGGCTCTGAGGCCCCTCAGATCACACATCTGGAGTGCACACAAGTCAGGAGCACTCTTTCTTACCTGTTTGGGTGAATGAAGGATTTCCTCCTTGCATGCTTCACAGGAAAATGTCTGACATGGACTCCAGCTCATTAATAAAGAAAGTTGGGCCAGGAACATTGGTTACCTTTCTCACATCTCACTCTGGGAAAGACAAAGTCAAATTTTACTCCAGTTTAAATCTCTTTACAATGACCTGAGAAAATTTCCTTTTATTTGGATGCTGTACCTCGCAACAGCCATTTACTTCTGTTCAAAGCTCCATAAAAAAAGGAATGCTTGTGAATAAAATTCCCATAATAATATTGTGCAGCTAGGATAATACACAGTCAACTGGGGTTATTTTGCATCTAAGGAGATAGAACAATATGTAGCTATTCTCACTTTTTCTGGAACTTTTCTCACTGAGAGAACTTTAGAAAAATCCATCTAATTTATAGGACTCCTTGGGCCTGAGGACCACACATCAAGCTGCAATATTTAACATATCATAGCAGCAGCACAATACCATATAAAAATAACACAATAAATGATTAATAGACTAACTCTCTCAGACTCATTCCCTCTGATTATTTCTTTACAATTAAAACAAGTTGCTAGGGTTTTTTTCAAAAGAATAAGAGATTTCTCTCTGAAGTTATCCGCTGCTGGTATTTGTTTAAGTTTAGAAGAGCCTGAGCTCCTTTGGCTGTCTTCTTAGTGCTGTATTGTGCAGTACAGACCCCCCTTCTGGTTTCCAGACATACCTTCCTTGCCATTGCTGGGTCCCGCTGCCCCAGATGCGGGAAGGATGGATTGTGTGTGCTGTGCTCTGGCAATACCCTCAGGATGGCAGATGGCTGCTGGGACTTTCTAGCAACATAAATGGGGCAGCCTTGGGGCAGCCTGCCCCTGGCTCTAGGACTGAGATGATACCAAAGAGGTTGGGAAGCTGTTTCAACTCTAAAAAGAGAGATGAACCCCAGCTTTCCAAAGGTTCAAGATAGCAAGATGTACTCTGGGTAATTCAAACATATTTATATTTTAGTGTTTTCTCACAGGATGTGTCATTGCCATTGGCTCTGAGTAGGGAAGATACATAGATGACAACACTGTGTATCTTTACCCTGGGCAAATTAACTGAAGAAGTACTACAAGACATGTACTTATCCCAGGGACTTTCATGGCAACAGCAGATGGATTACACTCCGGGACACAGCATATTGCTTTATGGGAGGTACTGTTGCATGAGGGGTTTGCGAGTGCTCAGGGACAACCCTGTCATTGTGTAATTTTTTCTGCCTGTTTGTCTCTTTAGTGTTCAGAACTGGATGTGACTGAGACATCCCAGTTGCCATTGCTTCTAGGCTCATGGAAATAGCATGGAACAGTTCAGAGCAATCTGACCTCCCAGGCCTGGGCGCAGCTGCCGCTCTCTGCTGGCATGTGTGTTGCAATGGGGTCTTGCAAGGCACGGTCCCTCTCCTAGAGGGGGACACATCTGCTGAGGAAGGAAGGAAATGTGCTGTGCTCCAGCAGGTCTGCTGGTCTGGATAACTGGGATTGCAACAGAAAGTGAGAAAAACATCTGCCCTGCAATGAAGACACATGGATTATGATACACGGATGAAAAACTTCGGAATGATGAAAGCAACTTCTCTGGAAACACACAGCACTGCCACTGCCACAAGCATGGGAGCAGATGCATTATCCCACAAGCTGGTGTGGCTCTGCTATGGAAATATTGACTCCATGGACTGTTGCTACTTTGTGGAAACAATATGAGGTCAGGAAGTCCTACAGCAGTCCAAGTCTTAGCTTCTTGGGGAGAGATGGGGCTCTGACAACCATGGCAGAAATGCTGGAGAAGCTTGGGATAACCGATTTCCTAGAGTATGTGTAGGTATGAGAAACTGTCAGGACACATGCTCCAATTTTCCTCCTTGAAAAATCTCTTAGAACATCAACTGTGCAACAGAGGCACTGACAGACCACAGGCTGATGAGCAATATGTGATTCACAGAGGGAGGTACTCATAAGAACACATTTGATAAAGACTTTTAAGATGGTGTTATCAGGCTCTTTGCACCATATGTGTAGGAAAGGACTCTACTTTTAAATAAATCATTCTGTGACATTGCTGGATGAGGAAAATCTAATGTTAGAAAGGAAAAAAAATACCTTTATCTGTCTTCTTCCCCACTATTCTCCACAAACTGGTTCTGAGCGCAATATGAATTTTCTGCTTGAGCCCATCCCAGGTAAGGTGCCTGTCTTGCCTTTTTTTAATCCCAGAAGGGTGCTTTCTCCTCTGTAGAAGGCGAGGTCCTCTGTAGAGGATGGTCTCATACAGGAGGGATTTCTTGTGATGAGAACACATGACTGATGGATTTATTCATTCCACTAAACCTCCCCAGTGCTACTCTGATAGAAACACCTGGACCTGGCTTCATGTTGCTTCACTCTTCTGAAGTTCACACTTCCTCCTGGTTCCAGTAAGGATTTATTCCTGTAGGCCGAGGCAGTGGGATTCACCCAGTCCCTAACCACTGAGGGTGTAAAAATGGTGCTTTTTGCTGATTCTGGGCAGGAACAAGGGTTTAATGCATTGTCTCTTTGGGGCAAACTAAATATCCCTGTTCACATATGGAACATGTCAGGAAAAGAATTTTTCCAACATAAAATATTTTTTTAAAACCTACAGGGGAAGTGGAACCAGTGATCAATTTAATCTCAGTGAGCAGACTTTGAAATCAGGGCTACAGAGCCAGCACACAGCACTGGGGAACAGGCATTTGCTGAGCAAGTGTTGTAGGAAAGAGGGAGCAGAAGTGGCTCATCTGTGCCCTAGTGCTGCTGATCACAGGTTCATGCAGCCTTTGTTATCTTCTCCTACAACTCACTTAGGTGTGAACAGCACAAGCATATGAAGAGGTTTGTGTCTGTAGCAGTAGGATTCACCCAATCCCTAATCCTGAAGGGGTAAGGACTGGCATTCCTCATTTCTTCCAGACAGGAACGAGGGGTTAGTGCCTGTTTCTGGTTTTTTTCAAACTTTGTAAGCTAGAAGTATGTCATCATGTACAAAGCCTGGAAGAAAAATGAAACCTGCTGATGTGAGCTTGCCCTTGCTGCTGCTCTGTGCAGACTGAAGCTCCCTGGTGAATCTCTCTGAGCTGAAGAAAAAGCAGGTGATGATGGCAGCAGCGTGCCAAGCCTGAAATAACACACCCAAACTCAGCAGGGCTTTACCAGCACTGGCTGGTTCCATACTAACGTGGTCACGCAGCTTTCCTGGCTCCAAATACCAGCAGAGCAGGCTTCTGTCTGCCCATAGTGCACTCTGTCAACAAGACTTTCTAGTGCACATCAAGCTTCAGATAAAATCTTGAAGGTGTTGGATGTCTTCCTAGTTTGTGCTGAATATCCTCTGCTCCCACTCACCTTGGTGGGAACTGAGCAGCATCTCAGCACCACTCACTCCCCGTGTTGCACCATGGAGGTTTGGGATGTTGACATGTGATATTTCTGTACACAATGAATAACACATTGTTCAGTTGCACAATAAGGTGTGGATGGGTTTGATTTCCTGGGCAGAATCAGCTCTGTTTCTGAGCTGGCCTGCACAGCTTCTGTCAGTGGGGTAGAGAGATCACAGAATCACAGAATATGCTGAGTTAGGTACTAGTGTGGATGCCTATCAGCTCCCTGAGCTTTAAGGGTGAGACTGCAGGACTGTGGTCTCATCACAGCCACCAAACTTGGAGAGAAACATAATTTCTGTCTGCAGAAATAGCCCCCTTCTCTCCCTACTACGATGCTGAACACAAGTAGATGTTTATTTTAACACAAGGTGAAAATGAAACACTGCAGTAGTCTAAATCTCCTTAGATTAATACAGAATGACACAAGTGTTGCTGACTCTTCACTAGAAGGGTGTTGTGAGGACTCTTGTCAATGTTAATAAATTCTGAGAGGTTTTGTCATTTAGCTTGTGATAAAGAAACATTCCTCTCTGTTAGCTATGCAGCATGAACAGACAAACTTGACAAGCTTTCACTGTCATTGTCCACAAAGATATTGAAAACTTACAACATATGGGCACATATTCACAAGCACACACCCAGACACACATGAATACACACACACACAAAACTCACAGCCAAATGAACGGACACAAATTATTCTGCCTGTTATGCTATAGCTGTTATGTCCTGGCCTCCTTTTTCAGCAGGTGGAAAAACTGAAACTTATTGTTTTTTAAAGTTTAAAAAGCCTCAAGCAGTAATAGCACTTGTTACAGGTTTCACCAGTCATTATCTCTGAGCACGCAATTCTAGTTATTTCTAGATAAATACACAGGAAAAGGATCTACTATCAGTAGTCTTATATTCTTGAACAGGCACAGATACATAGTAGGGAAACCAGTGTGGCCTAGGAAACCAAGATTCAGGTGCCTACCTTTCCCCCTGGCACACCAGATTATGTTCTCAATCTCAGATATGCCACCTCACAGCTCCTCCTCTTCCCCTCTCAGCTGTCTCCTGTATTTACATTCAACAGGGCAAGAGGCCATCCAGTAAATCTTTGCATGTGTCTTTTGCAGGTACATCAGTCAGACTGCAGATCTCAGCTCTCAGGGGTGGTGTTTATCCAGCCACCATCAGTTTCTCCAGGCCAGATGATGCCAAGGGAGAGGACTGGTTTTCACAATACAACACAGCTGCAGCTCCAGCCTCCAGGAAGGGCATGTTATAGACCTTGCTGCAGATGCTTTAAGCAACTTAAGAGCCTTTGCCTCCTTCTTTATCCTTCAGGGAGAGTTGACATACCCAAGATTTAAGTTGCCCACTGGAAGTGCCTTTCTCAGGTCATATCTAAAAGTGGTAAGGTGCTGCCTGTGAACATCACGTGCAGCTGCCTGTCCCAGATGGCTAATATCACCCTAAATTTCCTAAACAAAGAGTTCCACTTACATTTTTACCTCAGGCTCAGTGGTAAAATGCTTTAAAGTCTAAATCAAAACTCCATTGATAAGATTAAAACTAGCATCTGCACCAAGCTTTCGGATAGCTGAGGAATAGAAAGCAATTGCTTTCATGCTGCCTCACTGGAAAATGTCATCATTTACAGTGACACTACAGTGTTTTGCAATGAAGAAAGACGTGACATAAATCTGTTTCTAATTTTAGCTTGAATGAAGCAATTATTTTAAATAATTTGTGGTCAAGGTTGCTGGCTACTGCACTTTTATTCAAACTCATTTGAAGTAATGCTTTCTTAACCTCACTAAATAAAATTGGGAAAGCCAGAAAGCAATAGATCTTCATTAGGGTTGTATGTATAGGCATCAGCCAAATCATTATCATTAGCAAATCCATCAGGCATATCTAACCTTAGTCCAGCTTTTAGATCTAATACGATCATTAACTGCTCCATTTACATCGTTATTGAAGTTCTCTGTACCATCTTTTTTGGCCCATTCTTTTGTCAATGAATTATATATTACTAGCTCAAGACTGAAGACTGTGCTCACTTGGATTTCTGAAAAGTCATATGCCAATCCTTATTAAAGGATGTTCCAGATATCTACATTTTTCTTTTAGACAAGAGCCTCCTTTAGGGGAGAATTCATAAGCTTTGTGACTGAATCAGAGAAATAGTGCTAAGTCTGAGCACACTCAGAAAATTGGCAGATATGAACAATGAGAATCAAGAGAAAAAGAACAGAACAGAAGAATTGGTATTTGTTAAAGAAAGTAAACCTGTCCTCCAAATTCACTCAATGGAAGGAAAATATACCATTTCTAGAAACAGACCAGTCTGGCCAAGTCAGTAATTCTTTAGCAACTCCAAAAGTGGAAAAGAAACATACAAAAAGTGAAATCCAGGTCAGTAAAGTAAAAATTAGTATAAAAGAATCACACAAGTTCTTAGAGAAAATAAGAAAGGCCAATGCAAAAAAATAAGCTATAGAGATATGAAGGATAAAATGAAAACACTGTATAACTTCCTTGGCAGTAAGAAGAGGACCAGAGAAAGCATTGGCCAGCTAATAAATGGGACAGGAAAGCTAATAACAAAACATGCCAGGAAGGCCAAATTGTTTAATGCCTTTTATTGCTTCAGTCTTCATTAAAAAGCCTGACTGAAATCAGATGGCTGACACAGTTAACACCAGCCACAAAAGGGTAAGAACTCAGGCAAGAATAGCGAAAGAAATGTTTAGAAACTGCTCAGATAAATTAGATTTTCTCAGATCATTCAGGCCAGTAATTCACCCTAGGTTACTCAGGGAACTGGCTGAACAATTCTGAAGGCCATGGTAATTATCTTTGAGAATTTGGATGATGCTGGGCTAGAAAATGGCTGAAAGAGTGCCTATTATAAAAAAAAGGAAAAAAAAGAGGACAGAATCCCAGCTGATCTGACTTTCATTTCCCAGAAAGATCAACAGACAAGGGTTCAAATGATGTGCAAGACAGTAAAGTGATCAGTAGTTATCAATGTGATTTGTCACGACCAGATCATATCAAACCAGCCTGTTCCTTTGTTTGTTTTTCCTATGACTGGGTAACAAGACATGTGGATAGGCAAGAATTCAGTAAGGTTTTTTGCACTGCCTCAAATGGCATTTTCATAAGCACCCAGGGAATTGTGGTCTGAATCATGGGCCTCTAACTTTGCTGGGCTCAATGAACAATAATACTGGAAAACATGTTGCATTGCTTTCCATGTCAGCTTTGGTTTGAAGCTCTGCTGCCCAAAAGTCACGGCTTGGGGACCACTGACTCTTGACAAAGCTGCTGCAAAACAGCCACAGTATTTATTGGTAAATGACAGCCAAGGATCTGCGGTCAGCAGTTCAATATTGTGCTGAGTGGATTTAGCAGGTAAGGTTCTGTAAGGGGCTGTCCCAGGTCCAGGTCCACTGTTATCATTACAGTGACTTGAATGATGCACTAAAGAGCACATATTTTAAATCTGGGTTTGACTCTAAGCACTGACAAATTGCAAGCATCTTGAGGAAAAGGCCTGAGGAATTGAAGAAATACTCTAAAAGAAGCAGGACAGCCTTGAATATAAACTGGCATCTCGATAGGACTAAATGACTCCCAAATACTTAATGGTAAATGAGAGGAGAGGTAGCAAAGATCTGGGAATTGTAGTGGATCATAAGCTCAGCATGAGTCAGTAATGGCATCCTGTTGTGAAAGAAGCAAATATTATTCTGGGATATATAAACAGCAGAACTGTACAAAAGACATATGAGGTAATCCTTCCATTGGTAAAGTCTCCAGTAGGGAGCCAATTCCAGTTTTGGGTACCAGACTTCAAGAAAAATTGTAGAAAGTCCAGGGGAGAGAAATGAGCCTGGTCAGAGGTCTAGAAAACATGCTCTGCAGGGGCAGGTGTCAAGAAATATGTTTGCCTAATTTATGCACAGAAGACTGGTGAGACTTGTGCCTGCAAGGCTTCAAATAAATAAAATGCTACTTCAATGAGATGGTAATAAACCTTTGTGTCTCTATTCATTGTGGTTAATACAATAAGTTATATGTTTAACAAAGATTTAAGTTGACTTTCTGAGAAGTCTTTTTTCTGGAATAGATTCTTTCAGAAACAGTAGCATCCCTCTGATGAGGGCCATTAAGACCAGACTCATGAAATACCTGCCAGGAATGCTGCAGGTACAGCTAGTCTTGCCTTAGACAGATTGATGAATTCTTCCTATTTTCTTTGTTTCTATGATAATGGATTGGTTTTTAAAAAATTCTGGGTCCTGACAGGCACATATTTACCATAAGCAATCTCTGTGCTTGTCACAAATATGAACTATGAAGATGTTGTGTGTGATATTAAACTTGTTGATGCATAAATCAATGTGTAAGTTAAGCATATGTTTAATCTAAGTGCATTCACTTCTTTTGGTAAATTTCCACTGTCTTTCATTCAATAAGCCATTGCCAGCAAAAGATGGCTGTGGATGCAGCATGTCCCTGTGCCTCTCTGTCCTGAGCCTCAGTCCTGCGTCCTCCTCATCCAGAGGATGGGGTGAGGAAATTGGTGTTAACATTGGCAGGACAATTTCTAAGCATCTCTGTGGTTCTGGCCTGACAGATTGGCATCATGATTGGGCTGGGGAGGTGGAGGAGACTGCTCCTGCTCTTTCTTGCTGCACTTCAGAGACAGCAGGCAGCCTTTGAAGAAGCCCTGTGTGATCATGAGTGGATACTAGCTAATGCTGGCTACCTAACAGTGGGTGCTGAGCACAGGCAGTGCATCTCCCAACACGCCACAGTGTGAGCCAGTCCAGCTCTGTCCCTCCTCAGTCTCACTCTCATTCTCAGGCCACCAACCCTGGTCCACCAGCCACAGCTGGTGTTGGGTTTCAAGGCTGCAAACAGGGGGTCAGCACACTTCAGTGATTCAGCCAAATGGCAGCCCACGGGAACAGGATTGACCTGGCCTAGGGATATGGCTGATCTCACCCATTACCTGCACAGGCATTCTGTCCAATGTGAAGAAAAGAGCAGAAACCAAAAGCCAAATAAAGACAAATGCATTGGGCTGCTTCATTAGGTGGCAGCCTGCAGTTAGATAAGGTTAGAGTGATGTGTGACAAGTGCCCTCATTTTGGCCAGCAAAAAAAGACTTTGGTCTTGGCTAAAAAAATGTCAGCTAGGAGCCATAACACCCAGAGTTGTCTTGTTCTGCTCTTTATTCCAGTGAGTGATGCCAATGCTTCGTTGTTTATTTGGATTGTTTTTATCTTATCCAGTGTATTTTGCTCTGGGCAAAGACACAGGCATAAAGTCAACAGAAGGACCCAGGTGTTGCAACACCGAGTGTTGGAGCCTTAACTGTTGGGCACTGGGCCATGTAGTGGAATCCCAAGCCCCATATGAAAAACTGGTCTCCCTAAACAAAGCACAGGGTTTAACACAGTAATTTATCTCTAAGCATCACATGGGAATGTGTCTTTGCCACTCAGCCATTTATTATTTCCCAGCCAGGAAAGTTAGAGAGGAGGAAACAGTGTCTCATGTGACTTTGGAGAACCTTACACCCACTGAATAACAAGCAGCAAAGGGGGAAGGGGCAGAGGGAAGACGAGCAGTTTGGAAACAGCCTAAAGGCAGAAATTTGACACAGAAACTCTCTGGCATAAATTCCTCAAGAACAGTGAGGCTGATAGAGGAGAAAAGAGGTCCCTAAATGATTTGTGAGCAGAAGGCAGGGTGCTAATGTATTTACATAATTTATTCATAACAGTTTGCTCAGCCAGCTCTACCAAGGACATGGATACTGGACGCTTTAAATGTTCTCTAGGGGAGGAGTGAATCTGACTTTTTGAGCTGAGTCAATGGCTACTGACGTCTCTGCTGCCCTTTCTGTGTTCCTGTCTGAGTTGCGGATCGAGTGCTGGGTCTGATGTTGCTTGGTCCCATGTACAGATGTTCCACCTGTGCAAAGGGAAGCTGAGCACCCACATCCAAACCACTGCTGGATTTTTCTGTAATTTTTAAAAAAATTTGTACCCAGCCTCTGTATTGTGGGTTAGTAGCCCAAGCTCTCAGACAGGGCATGCTGTGGGAATACACCACCAGCAGCTAGCAGTTATGAAATATCCTCAGATGCCTTTGACTGCCTGAGCCTATTCAGAGCAGTACTGTTCTGCACCCTCAGAGAAGAGATAAAACTGCCCTGCACAGCAAGTGAATCCCACATTGTGCTGGGAACAGGAAGGTCCCTCAATGCCCTGCTGCTCCCTCCCACTTCTCTTTTTGCTATGCAAAGTCAGATGAAAATGAATTAGATGCTTGTACTGAGCATTTCAATGGGACAGAAACTCAGCAATATTACCTGTCAGTGGGTCTCTGGGAAGCAAAAGGTCCCTGCCAAGTCCTGCTGGATCTTGAGCAATCTGTGCACAGCGTTGGCATGGCAACCCACAGATACAATTTCCATGCATCATTTGTCTGGGGACTAGCTTCTTTCCAGCCTTCAGCCCGGAGCTCGGAGCTGGCCAAGTGTCTAGTTAATCTGAGTCATTGAATTGCTGGAAGGGATTATAGGGTTAAACTGGGATAACCTAAATAGGCTGATAAAAGGCTATTCAGTAAGAGATGCAAGTGCCCAGCATCTCCCAGGTTTTAGCCCTCATGTTCCGAGTCCTGAGTTGAACTTATCTAAAAGAATAAAGGGTAGGCACTGGAAATTCCCCAAAAAACTTGGAAAGACACCCAGTGTGATCTTAGTCTCTGTGAGAGCTGGAAAGATTTATTTTAGAAAGAGGTTTGGATGGTTAAATATTATTTGGAACTGTGGTTTCATTTTGTATGTACAGTGGTTTTACTCTTAGTTCCTTTCCTGTTCTATAATCTCCTCTGTTTCTTCAGTGTAATTAGCCTGTTGTTTTCAAAAGGCTGCTGATTGTGTGTGAATTGAACTCATTATGCACTGCCTTCCCTGCGTGTGTGTGTTATGTATGCTGCCTGTCCTGCCGTCCCCGACCTGCACCAGAAGGAGCTTTGCAGCCTCAGATATTTGCATGTGGCAATGGGCTGAGGAGGAGGAGGGAGGAGGAGGGTAACTCAGCAGGCTCTTGGCTCAGCAGCTTCGAGCCTCAGAGTCTCAGCTGATGGTTCTGGAGATGAAGCCTCCTCTCCTGGAAGTGTAGGAGTCTGTGCTCCCTAAACAGGAGCAGATTTAATCATAGGGGCCTGTCAGGGGGTGTGTTTTGGGTACTGTCTGAGGTCCCAGTGCTCAACAGATGTATTCCAGTGTTTCTTGCAAGATCAGCTAAAAGCGGAGTCCTTGCAGAGGCCTGATGTTTCTAGGTTCTGCTCCACACCAAAACCTATAAGTACTGGGGAAAACCAGTTTCTGGCTTCTGCCAGCATGGCATAATTATCCTGGAATAATGGTCCTTGAGAATCTGTATCAGGCCTTTTAGGCTGTAAGTCCTGCTATTGTGGATGCTCTATGGAAACAAGATAGAACTGGGCTTTTGAGGGTTTTTACCATTCCACAAGTCTTTGGAAAGGCTGGCATGGTTGGTTGCCTCAGAGGCATAGGTTTTATAGTTGTGGGTTCCCAGACCTGCTTGTTGGCTTCCAGGTGACTTCAAGTCTAGCTTTGATCTTCTGAAACTTTTAGATCATTTAGTTTCAGCAAATGACTCTTTTTGACCAAACTTGGTTTTGCTCCCAAACTTTTGTCTTACACTACTTCAGCACACAAGGAAAATAAAAGCTTCCCATTTGGATTCTCAGTATACTTTCAGCTAAGTTCTGGGGAAACTGCCTTATCAAGATGGAACTTCCTTGTCCTTCCCAGTCCACACTTTCTATGACTTGCTACACTCTCACAACTCCCACTAGTTCTGACAAGTGTTGCCATGTCACATATGTCCAACAGCATTAATTCATGAGAATGTATAGAAGATGCCATTCCTTCAAGTAACTTTTTGTACCCTGAAGTTCTTGAAGTGCAAAAGACTAGTAAGTATAGATATGTATTGTAAAATGCTTTCAAAAAGCTCCCTAATTTTCCTCCTGTGAAGTGATCATCAGGGCAGCAATGCACAGAAACTAAACAAGTTTGAATGAAGGTTATGTTCAGGAGCAGGGAAGAAAGCAATGAAAACTGCTTCCTGTTTGCCCTCTCTATACAGACACTTACAGAAATTCCATTTAATTGGTCTCTGCCCAGGGTAATGTGAATTTTGTCCTTAAAGAATAAGTAGTCATTCATTTGGTGGAGAAAGTCAAAGTCAATGTTAATGAGATCACTGCCCCCATGCAGGGAGGTGCTGCAGCTGAAATGAATGTTATCAAACATAAATACCATTTATGGATGCCAGGCTCCCATTCTGGGTTGGCCTGACAACTTTGAAAGCGATGCTTGTTTTAGTGGCTAAGCAATCAGCCAAAGTGACAATTTCTTCTTGAAGACAGCTTGACAATCTAGCAACTTCTATTGTAGTGTTACTACCAAAATGCACAGTATGAATCATCACAGTCACTTTCTATTTTCAAAAGTGATAGTGATAAAGTATATCGCTATGTAAATACAGGGGATAAATTCTTCTCAGTCCATCAGTAGCAAGAGGAGGATGGTGATGGACAGCCACAAAGGGAAAATGTTTGTATCATAATTGTGCCTATTTTTCTTTTATGGAGCTCATTCATAATGCCTACAGAAATTAGCAATGTGGCAAAGGAAAGTGATGTGCACAGCAACTGCCATTCCTTCTACCATGTTGCCATATTAACCTTCAGTTTGATAATTAAGTAATTGGTTTCTATAAATCTGAATCACTTATCTTAGAAGGGAAGGGCTCTCACTGCTGGACTTGCAGTGTGATATGTGGGCTCAGGACTGAATTATGCTTGATGTGCAATTAAAAGCTATTTTTGGAAGCAAATGTTTTTCTATGAGTGGGAAAAAGCATTCAAATGTTTAGGTTTATATTGACATTTCTGCTAATAAATTGCACATTTAATCTCAGACTCAGTGTTTAAGAATTTGCTCAGTAGAGGTGGAGCTGATAAGAACTCTGCAGTAGGTAGGATCAGACGTCTCTGTTACACCAGAGACTCACTCCTGCCCTGCCTGACAGCATTCATGCCCTCACCACAATGCTGGAGTCTCCCTTCTGGCTTGGGACTCGTGCAGGGGCAGCGAGTTGGCTGGATCTGCTGACCAGTTCCTTAGGTGGGAGGTGCCAAGGGAGAGGAGAAGAAATATGACATTGCAATGAAAACCAGCTAAACCTTGCAGGGTCTTTGCAGGGAAAGCACCATCTTCAGCAGAGTCAAAGGCAGGGCCACTCCCTCAGCTCATGAGCGCATGCATGTGAGGGCGTGCCATGACTGCACATGAGAAGTGTTTCCATCATGTGATCTGTTGTTCATTCCCAGTCTCATGGTCCAATGTGAATCATGCAGAAAGCTCAGAGGCTTGGGAGGTGGCATAATCAAGCCTTTGGGGAAGTCTGGCCCAGCCAAAGGAGCATCAGAGGGGTTTTGGAGTGAGTGGCTACACACATTTTCCATTCTTAGCCATGATCATCTGCAGGGTGATTCAGCTCTCTGAAGGCAATGCCCTTTGAAAGACTCCATGGTATCCAAACTATGCACGTGAAACTGTCCTGTCTGAGTCCCACAGCTTTTTTTTTTCTGGAGATCCAGTGTCTACCTGAGAGTATCTCAAACACTGGAATTCGACACCTATGGATATGATCTGAATTACATCCTTAACTTAATCAAGTCCTAATTTTTTCAGGAATGTAGGAATTGCTCCCTACAGTAACAAGATGACTGGAGGTCTGTGGAATCCTCTGACTCCTCCCCCTCAGGGAAATTCCCAGGGACTTGCCTTGGAAAAATATATCATAGAGTTTTCCCCACCTAGGCTGATAGAAAGGACTCTGCCCATGGTCCTCTGCAGCACAACAGCCAATCTACACTAGGTTGCCTCCTCCATTGGCCAGTTGCCACTGCCCACCCCAATTATTCATCCCTCATCCCCCCTACACAGGGTTGCTGCCCTTTGCCCGCCCCTGTGCCCTCAGGTCACTGACCTCATACTTAAGTCATGCAGACCACATGGTTTTTGTCTTTTGTCTCTGGTCCCTTTGGTGTGCTGGATGCAATAAAGCCTGGCTGGAATACACCATGCAAAGACCCTTCCTGTCTTTCCTCTGCTGAGCAATCGGTGGTGTGTGTGTGCATGGACTGGAAATGGCTGTTCTTGGGGCCTTACTCTGAGAGGCCTTTGAAGGAGATGTCCCAAAGAAGGTTGCAGCATTTCTGCCACCCTGCCATGCTGTAGCAGAGGTCTTAGGGTTTTAGCAACTGCAGAGTCCTTGGAATATCTTCACAGCATTGGACACTGGCAAGTGGAGGGATGTAGGGCACACCACTACCCATAACAGCCTCACAAAATCAGCCATTCCACTTGTGAGAGCACAGCTAGTTTAGCTGTTTCCCCAGGGCTCTGCCTTGCCCTGCCAGTGCTTAGGAAAGTTTGGTGTGTGGTGGCACTGGCACTGTCTGGTTGTGCAGGGAAAGCACAGACCACAGCTCTTGGAGCTGCATCAGGCCAGCTGGTCTGGGGCCCTAATGCTGGTGTTAGCTAATGAAGCCTGCAGGAAGCTGGGAGAATTTAGTTATGCCCAGCACCTGGACAGAATGCTTGGACTATGGCTGGACTGATAATTAGTCAGCCTGAGAAGTTGTACCATGTAGGCTTACGTTTGGAATGTCTGCTCATTCCTGCATCCTCCTGGCTTCCCGAAGTTCTCACAACTGTAGACTTCTAAGGAGCAGGCACAGAGCTCCATCTGGCTTGACAATGAGACTTAGACACAGAAGTCAGTCAGATCTAGCAAAAACAACATGGCAAGCACTGTTTCATATGTTTTGAAAGTGCTGTGGCTACAAAGTCATAGAGAAGTGTCATAACCACAGCTGTTCTCCTGACACTGTGCTGCCTTAGTGACAATGTTACAGCAGGACCTAATGCCTAGGGAAATGTCCAATGGCTCTGGAAAGCCTGTTGTGTAGATATTAAAGCTGTAGAGAAATTGGCCTTTTTACCTGTCCTAGCCACAAATCACACCACCTTGTTTGTTTTGCTGTGTGGAACCCCCTGGTCTGTCAGAGCTTTGTTTGCTGGTACAAATGAGGTATAAAAGTAGTTCTGTTCTTCAGAGGTACAAAACAAGGATATGAAAGGCCCTGAGATACTGAGAAACTGGAGTACTGAAGTTTGAAATTGAAACATTGGCTGAATGCATGAGTCACATTCAATAGCTCACAGCAGGACTTGAGATCATTTTCAGAAATTATTATGTTGTATTCTCCCAATGGGAGTTACATTACGTGGGACAGTGCCATTATGCTTGTCTTTCAGACAGGAAGGTAAAAGATCTGGTTTGCTCTCATGGTTTAACTTCACCTGGAAACTGAGCACCATGGAGCCATGCAGTCGCTCCTCCCTGGTGGGATGGGGGAGAGAGTTGAAAGGGTAAAAGTGAGAAAACTTGTGTGTTGAGATAAAGACAGTTTAGTAGATAAAGCAAAAGCTGTGCACATAAGCAATACAAAACAGGAATTAATTCCCCTCTTCCCATGGGCAGGCAGGGGTTCAGCAACCCTCACTAAGGCAGGGCACTGTCTCATGTAAGAGTGACTTGAGAAGACAACGCCATCACTCTGAGCTCCGTGTGCTGAGTAGGATGTCACATGTTGGGGAATGTCCCTTGGGGCAGCTGGGATTGGCTGTCCTGCCTGTCCCCCCTCCCAACTGCTTGTGCACCCCCAGCCCCCTCAGTGGTGGGTGGGACGAGAGGCAACAGAGGCTTTGGCTCTATGTGAGCACTGCTCAGCAATAATGAAAATATCTCTGTATTATCAACATTATTTCCAGCACCAATCCAAAGCATGGCCCCATACCTGCTACTGTGAAGAAAATTAATTCTATCCCAACCAAAACCAGCACATTTACTAATGAATCTTCTAAAGGCAATCCTCTCTATGAGGAAGACTGTGGAAATCTGGCCAGAAGAAGTCTCTCAGAACTGAGCATCCCGGGGCTCCTGTCCTCAGAGAGTGTTGATGATATTCTGCATAAATTCACAAACCTTCATGAGATGCAGATCATCTCCCAGTGGGACTGGAGGAGTTGAAGTCTTCCTAAGGAAGAAAATATTTAGACTCAAATGCACATAAATCTCAGGCCTGAAATTATTCAGATTATAACCTGTGGAAGCTCAAAGGCTGGGACTATTATCAAAGGAAAGAACAAGGGATGAAAGATGGGATCTCTCTTGTGATGCAGCAAGCAAATACTTGCTCTATCTTGTTAGCAATGACGTTCAGAAACTTAGCTAATAATAGCCCAGCCTTGATACTGGAGAAATCAATCCCCATGTACTGAGCTATCAACAGATCTGATTTGGGTACGTGATGTTCAGAACTGCAAGGAGATGTGGTATGAGAAAAATCAAATGTAAAATGTGACAAACTGTTGGATATATCTTTTCCTATTATCACACCCTGGTAAAGGAATGGCAACATTAAGCATCTATTTCAGTCACTTGAGTACTGTCTCTTGTACACATGTTTTAAAAGGATACTTGATCAGTGCAAAAACCTTGAGTCAGAGAGCTAATGGTTGTCATAATATGATGTTATGTTGCTTAACACAGATGATGACAAGTGTTTTTTCTAAACTATCTGGCTTATACCTACATATGAGTAATCACTTGTGGAAATGTCAGGGAGGATGGAGGAATGTGGTAAGGAAAAGAAGTTAATTATCAATCACATTCAAAAGTCTGAGCCAAAACAAGTGAACAAACAAACTAACAAAAAACCCACAAGTGAGTTTTGAATATGAGCTGAGACAAGAACCCATCTGATAATGCTATTCAAGTGGTTTCTTCTGTACAGAGAGCTGAACTGCTCTGCAATGATCAGGACAGTTAAGGAAATACAAGAAGACAAAGACTAGCTCCTTTGCAAACCCTCAGGGGCACACTGGCAAAATTTTAGGGGTCTATTTCTGAAAGGCTAAGTCTGGAAACAGTGTTGTCTGGCACTGAAGGACTGAAGCACCAGGATTGCCTTGATTCTGACTTTATAGCTCCCCAGATGGTAAGAACTGCTCTAATCTTGACAGAGCTGAGCAGCTTGGCACTGTGCTTGCATTAATCATGCTCATTGTGATCATTAAGCAGTGCCTGGATAAAGTAGACAGAGATCAGAGTGGTGACCAACACTGGCCCCCTGCTCTCCATCAACACCTCACAGCTCTGTCCAGCTTGCTGCTACCTCTCCTCTCTCACCCCCAAATTTCTACCTGACAGTCTTGACCCCCATATAACCTCTATGCTCATGCATATTGCAAGAGATAAGGGCTTAAATCAGCAGGCAAGAGGCTGAACATGCCTGGCTATGACATAGGACTCTGTCTCCTGTTCTTGCATGCTACAAACAGGTTAGAGTTGGGTGGCAGCCTGTGTTTAGCATGATGCTCTGGTCTCTGCTGGTGAGCAAGAATCAGACTCCATAGATACTTTGCTCCTTAGAGATGTTTATCTCAGTTGCAGTTGCACACCTGAATTAGAGGGAAAAGTGACATTTTGCATAGCAACTTGTGTTGGGATTGACTGACAAGGTCTGAGCAGCAGGGGGGTTCAGGGCTGCTGTGGTTTAACCCCAGCCCGCAGCCAAGCCCCAGGCAGCTGCTCACTCACCCTCCACCAGCAGGAGTGGGGGAGAATCAGAAGGGTAAAAGTCAGATCACTCATGGGTTGAGATAAAGAGAGTTTAATAGGGAAAGCAAAAGCTGAGCATGCAAATAAAGTAAAAGGAGGAATTAATTCACTGCTTCCCAGGGGCAGGCAGGTGTTCAGTCATTTCCTGGAGAGCAGGGCCCCATCACATGTAGCAGTGAATTGGGAAGATAAACGCCATCACTCCAAATGTCCCCCTCTTCCTGCTTCTTCCCCTCACTTTATGCCCTGAGCATGATGTCACATGGTTTGGAATTTCTCTTTAATTAGTTTGGGTCACCTGTGCTGGCTGTGTCTCCTCCCAACCTCCCAGGCACCCCCTATTTCTTTGCCACCATGGCCATATGAAAGGCACAAAAGGTCCTGGCTCTGTGCAAGCCCTGGTCAGCAATACCAAAAGCATCTCTGTATTATCAACTTTGTGCTCAGCACAAATTCAAAACACAGCCCCATAGCACCCACTGTGGAGAAAATTAACCCTACACCCACTGAAACCAGCACAAGGGGCTTCACTGAGAAGCTGCCAGAAGCTCTCCTCATGTCCAACAGAGCCAATGCCAGGTGGCTCCAAGGCAGACACAACAGCCAAGGCTGAGTCCATCAGTCACAGTGATAACCTCTGGGATAAAGTGTTTAGGAATGGGAAAAATATTGCACAGGAACAGCTGCAGTGAAAGAGAGGAGTGAGAACATGTGAGAGAAACAGCCCTGCAGTGCCCAAGGTCAGTGAGGAAGGAGGGACAGGAGGTGCTCCAGGTGCCAGAGCAGAGATTCCCTTGCAGCCCACAGTGCAGCCCATGGTGAGGCAGCTGTGCCCCTGCAGCACATGGAGGATCACAGGGATGCAGAGATCCCCCTGCAGCCCATGGAGGATCACAGATCCACCTGCAGCCCATGGAGGATCACAGGGATGCAGAGATCCACCTGCAGCCCATGGAGGATCACAGATCCACCTGCAGCCCATGGAGGATCACAGGGATGCAGAGATCCCCCTGCAACCCATGGAGGATCACAGGGATGCAGAGATCCACCTGCAGCCCAGGGAGGATCACAGGGAGGCAGAGATCCATCTGCAGCCCATGGAGGATCACAGGGAGGCAGAGATCCACCTGCAGCCCATGGAGGATCACAGATCCACCTGTAGCCCATGGAGGAGCCCATGCTGGAGCAGGTGGATGCCCAGGGAGGCTGTGACACCCTGGGAAGCTGCATGGAGCAGCCCCTGGCAGGAACGTGGACCCATGGAGAGGAGCCCAGACTGAAGCAGGTTTGCTGGCAGGACTTGTGAGGAGCAGAGAAGCCTCTGGAGCCCTGTGAAAGGGATCCATGCTGGAGCAGGACTGCAGTCCATGGGAAGCACTTGTGTTGGAGAAGTCTGTGGACGACTGTCTCCTGTGGGAGGCACCACCTGACACTGGAGCAGGGGAGGAGTGTGAGGAGTCTTCCCACTGAGGAAGAAGAAGCAGAAGATAGGATTGATGAACTGACCACATTCCCTATTCCCTGTACTCCCAGAAGAGAAATTGGGAAGGAAGTTGAGCTTGGGAATAAAGGACGTGTGAGGAGAACATGTTTTAAGATTTAGTTTTGATTTTTCATTACCCCATTCTGATTTGTTTGACATTAAATTAATTTCCCCAGATCAGTTGTGTTTGCCTGTGAGGTTAACTGGGGAGTGGTCGCTCCCTGCCCTTATCTCAGCCCATGAAACTTTCATATTCTGGCCAGGCATCTGTAGGGGTAACACTTCCCATCATCCAGAACATGCTGCATTCAAAAGGGTAGTGGGGTTATTAAAAAATAAAATTCCTGAAAGCCCAGACAACAAGCACAGGCTGGGAGCTTCCTGGTACATTTTCCCATTAATCTCTTTGTTTGTTTGATTGTTCCTAAATAAAAAATAAATAAACATGCCAAAATCAACACACACATTTATTTTAATGTCATTTAGTAGGGAAAAATCTTCTGAGCATGTTCAAAACTTGAAAACAGTCTGACCTCAGTCTTCCCTACAGATATGTCTAGACTAGAATTTGCTCTCCTGTTGTAACTTGTGTTTATTAGTTGTTTGCCAACTAGCTAGTAGAGTTGGTGAAGACATTTGAAATTGTAAAAGATAATCTAAACATTCCAAGAAGATGTGTTGCAGCAGTCAGACATTTGTGGTTTACCTTCACTTGTGCACTGAGATAACTCACAAGTGTTTGCCTCATGGAATGAGCATTTATGGACTGCCTCAACTTTCATTTATAAGCATATTAACCAAAAGGAAGTAACTGACAACCAATTAAGCTGTCTCACATATCAAAACCCATGTTATACCTGACTATTCTAGTTTCAAACCGAATTAAATGAAATTCAAATTGGATTAACGTCTCCCCTTGCACACTGATGCCCTACCTCCCTGCATCCAGGGTGATGTGGTCCTGTGTGCAGAGAGAGATACTCAACCTGTCCCTCGGGCCTTGAGCCCTACAGCAGCGGCATGGTGGCCACAGAGGAAACTTGGGGTGCAGGTGCTTTCTCCTGGCTTCACCTCAGCTCTGGCTTGGCCACTGCCAAATGAGCTACAAGTTTTCTGTTTTCTCTCTGGTAGCAGCTGGAGGAAAGAAAATGAGCTTTTCTATGTTGGGAAAGTGAGGAACATCACCAGCTGGAATAAAGAGCGGAAGAGGGAAGCAGCCAGCCTCTCTTGTCCCTCCCTCTGCAGCAGGGAGACCACATTCAGGTAGCACCAAGGGGTAGTTTGACAGAGCAGCACAGCCCCTGGGCCAGCAGCAGCCCTAGGCAGCTGCTGGCATCCTAAACCTGCCCTATATCCCTGCTTTCTCAGAAATAATTACCTAAGGACAGATCTAAAATCAATTATCTGATCAAGGGAGTGACCTGTGTGGAAACTCAGTGATGTATCTGAACTCAGACTGTGTCAATAAAAGCTTCAGTCATAGCACAAGTTGAGCCAAGAG
Organism: Emberiza elegans; assembly: GCA_024865655.1. Classification (NCBI taxonomy): domain Eukaryota; kingdom Metazoa; phylum Chordata; class Aves; order Passeriformes; family Fringillidae; genus Emberiza; species Emberiza elegans. Next base: position 29,476,862 of record JALJVW010000175.1, on the reverse strand, counting down.
TGAGGTACATTTTCCCATAACTTCACGCATGGCCAATTCCTTAGAATTGAACAGCCATGTTCAGCCCACTTTAGGGCGTAGCCTTTTCCACCCTGACTACATATTTCTATGGCAACTACTCCTACCACAGTCACGTCTGCGTATATGTGTATATGTAAATAAACCCTAGATAAGGTGCTAGTAAATAGTGCTAAACCCATGCCAGTTGTGTGCGCACATCTCCCGCTGCATGCTGCCAGCCTGGTCTCCATGTAGGTCTGTGCAGCAAAGACACAGAGCAGAGGCTTGGGTTCTTACTGAAGCCTGTGTTGTGGTTTAGCAGCAGCAGAGTGTTGCTGCAGTGGGCTGGCAGGGAGCAGTCTACCCTCTGTTGTGATACCAACAGGGAAACCTGGAGCTCCTCCGGTGCCTAATGCGAAAACCAGGCAGCGGTTACAGTTTTGGACAGAGAGAGCGAGTCAGTCAACGTGGTCACTGTGTAAAGCAATCAGGAAGAACTGCTTCCTAATTTGTCAGCTTTTGGAGCTAATATGTGAAGTTAGGCAGCTTTTCCATCCTTAATAATTAAAAAAAATCATCAGGAAAAAATTACATTTTCTCCTATATTTCCATATCACTTGACTCCATGAATCCCCCTTCTTTTGACAAGGTGGGAGCTGAGTGGTGGAGCCAGGACATGTTTGACTGCATGGAATTTTTTCATTTCTTGGATAATTTTTTAAACTTTCTTTGCTTTCCTTCACTTAGCTTCACACTTTCCAAAGCATAATGGTCTGAGAAGTAACAGGCTCTGTCATGCCTTTAAGATGCTAGAAACTTTCCACTTGCCTCAGAATTCTGTATCTTAAGGAAGAAGCCTTAGACAACAAGATCCAAAAAGCACGAAGTTGTATAACATTGAGGTCAGGAAGAATTTGCCATTTTTGTAGGGGCTTACACCTCACTGTGAGTGCAGTCCCACCTTCAGCAACTCACCTAACCTCTCCATCTTTCTGAGAATTAGAGACACTTTAGGTTAAGACTTTAAGTTCTTTAGCTTCCTTAATTTCTGTTGCAGTTTTTGCCTGGAGGTTCCTTCCTCTTGGCTGAACTAAACATGTAGGTAACTGCTTTTCTGCCTGGGGCCATTTATAATTCATAAAGTAAGTGTTCCTCTGCTGTGCTCCCCTGAGGGGCATCCTATGAGCCGTGCTCCCAGACCACGCAGCTCTGCGGAATTCAGGAAAAAGGCACTCTAGCTTTGGGCCCGTTTAATAAAACCCCTCCAAACCCACAGAAGAAGAGTAGAAGTTCTTTGTTCTGTATATGGTTGTTGTAGGAAAAACAGAGAAAATGTGGGAGACCCAAGGTGGGTTTTTACTTCTTTTTTTTTGTGCCATAGTTCTGCAGACCTAAAAGCACAGGCACAGAGACATTCAAGTCTCCCCTTTTCAGCACATTAACCCTGCAATTATGCAGCCAGGACTAGGTTCCCTTCTTGCTTCCTCCTGGATGCAGGTCTGAAACATGAAGTTTGTGGTGGACCCTGGTGGCAGCAGGAAATCCCTCTCCAGCTCCTCCCTAATGTGGCTTCTCCTGGGCCTGCAATGTTGGGGTGTGAGCCACGCTTCCCCCCAGTCAGGGAGCAGCCAGCCCCCCAGTCCCAGTGCCACAGGATGGTCACTCAGCAGGTGGATCCCAGTGTCATGGGGATGGCAGCGAGGCCATGGCAGCAGGGGCTGAGGTTTAGCATGGAGCATTCCCCAGTGCAGGGACACCCAGGCTGCGACTCCCCATCACTGTCAGGCAGCTCGGCCAAGGCGACGCTGCCTCTGGGCACACGGTAGCAGAGCTTAGAGATTTAAAGCAAATCTTCAGTGCCTACAGCCTCTCAGGTGCCTAAACAAGTCAGGCAAAGTTTTTTTTGGCTCTCTGTCCTCTATGTAGGCATCTTAATTGTGCATGAGTTGCACTTTAGGTACCGTGCTGTTTTCTTTGGATTTTGCCCTCAGCTGTGAGCGGGAGCACAGGTTTGCTCTGGCACGTGCAGCAGAAGGACAATGTCACCCATTGACTACATCCCAGAAATCCACTCCCCTTTTCCCTTCCAGCTTTTAAACCTTGTGACAGTGATTACAAAACCCTACCTGCCATTCTGTAATGGCACCCTTACAACCAGGCCCATGAACTCAACTTCCCAGTCATTTGATCCAGATTATATCCACATCTGCCAAAGGCATTCTCTCTCTGGTAAAATCTCCACTTTCTGGTCATCTTTTCCACCCTTCCCATATATATGCATTTTTTAGTCTGGATATTTATTTACTTTAATAATAAAAGTGCTGCTCTTCTTTTGAGTGTCCACCTCAGGCTGCTTCAGATCTGAGGAGCAGTCAGGGTAGAGAGCTGAAGGGATCTCTGAGCTCCAGGATTTGGGTCTGGCATGACACAGGCTACAAAACATGGGCTTGTATAACAATCTGCACTTGTTTAATGATGCCTCCTTCCCACTATGGTGGAGGATCTCTGGAAGCTTTATTTTACCCTAATTAATTTTCCCTCCTCTCTGCTTTCATGGTTGACCTTTTCCATCAAGTGTCCCAGAACAGATGAATTGTCTAGGAAACTGAGGTTGTTCAACCATTTTTCCCCATAGCTCTGCTCCTTTCCTCTCCCCCAGGGAAGCAATTATTGAAGCAAGGTGTTTAAGATATTTGCAAGGGAAACTGTGAAGTATTTGGCCTTGTTTTTCAATTTAAATACGCTGGTGGACAGCACAGGCCCATTTTCATGGATATTTTATGTGCAATCCTTGTATGGATGCACATACAATGTAAGTCATTGCTTGTTTTAGATATAAGGGCTACAACATAATAATCACTTATCATCACTAGTCAAAAACAATTCCAAGCAGACTCGGATTTTGTTTTCTGGGAGAAACATTACTTACCAAGGGAAGAGTACACAGAGGAGTCTGCCACTTGGAAAATAGAAAACTGAGGCATTCAATTCCAGCTGAAGTTATTGTTATTGTTATTTCTGCACAAGTCCTAGAATTTATGCAATAAATTGGAAATAATACAAGATCAAGAGGATTTTTAATGGACTTAAAATGAAGACAATTATTGTGGTATCAGTTGTCATTGACACATAACTGCAGCAAAGTGATACAACAGTGGCTCACCCATAAAAACAGTATTTGGTGTGGGAACCTTCAGCAGGGGTGCTAAAGAGTCAGAGAAATTGTGAAAGAAATGATTGCAGAAAATGGCAGAACTGTCACAGAGGCGTACAGAAAACACTGGAGACTTAGTTCCTAACTGTCCTCACCTCTGGATGTACTGTTTCCTTACAAATTAATTTTATTCCTCAGGGTTCTTCTCTGGGGACTAGCTTTTAAAATTTGGTAGAGCCGAACCATGGTAGTCTTTGAATGACTTTTTTACAGTTTATATTACCCCTGTGCCTTGCTGGTAAATACAGCAATTGCTTGTTATGATTTCTGTTTGTTCTTTGGGAATATAATGACATGTTTTTACAGATTGGTACAGATTTATATATAGTCTGAATTACTTAATTAAGAAAAGTAACTTCCTCTGTCCCAAATACCTCAGTATTGAAAGATTTATTCATGAAAGTAGGCAAAAAAATCACATTAGTAGACCTGAGAGATTAAAAATTATGTATATATTTTTTTCATTGTGAAGAATGACTGGAGACATGAAATTATATACAGGTACGAGTCCATCATCATTAGGAGGAAACCAGCCTCATTTAACAGTGGGCAGGAGGGCATGAACATTTTATTCAGTCAGAAGAAGATTGTAGATAAATTACATCTCTCTGAATTTGATCAGGACAAGGAGCATGTTTCATCTTGTGAAAGACTGTGTAATATCTTTAATAACCACAGGAATGAAGGCTTTGCTCATGTATTTCACACAGAGCTTCACCTCCATGGGGAAAGGAGCGTTCAGAGCCAGCCCAGAGGGAAGAGGCACATCCTGATCAGCGTCGCTGCCGCCTTTCCCTCCGAGGCCGCGGCTGTGCGAGCAGCACTGGGATGCAAAACCAACAAAGAGCTCAGTGTCTCCCAGCAAAACCTCTATCATTACAGAAAAACTGCTCCTTGCAGGAGAAACAAGGTTTGCCAATAAACGTGGTGTTTTGTCAGGGCTGCTGCTGGCTGGGAGCGCCAGACAGGGATGCTGGCTCTTCACACCCACGGCAGCCGCCGCAGCGCTGGCACGGGGCTGCGCTGCCGCTTGGCCTCCGATGCTGAGCAGCACCAAGAATAGCACTGGGTGGTTCCTTGTGTGCAGTAGTGGAAAAAAAAAATTGTATTTAAATCCAGTGTTTTCCAAAAGTAGCTAAACCCAGGAGGTTATAAATTATTAACCTGTAAAGCAGAAGGTTTAGGAGACTGCCACTTGTGCCTCCTGGAATAGTTTCTGCTACCTTTTTGGGATGGAGCAGAACCTTTCATTTTGTTATTGCTTTGCAGCTGAATTTGCAGCAGCTGCAGTTTATCTAATCCTTGCAGCACATTTTCACCCTAGAAAAAAAATCCAAACAACAAACAACAGAAAATTGAATTTTGCCTCATTATTTGACTTTGTTTTGTGTTACCAAGATTTTCATTACTCTTAGGTTGAGCCCATTAATTCTTTACCTGCTGTGTCCTGCAAGACCCCTTCTCATCAGAGAAGAGGAAGGGAGGAGAAAGATGTAATCTGTGGTTAGAAACAACCAAGAGTAAGAAGCAGAGACTGCTTAATGATTTAACTAGTGCTTCCTTTTCCACTCTGAAGTAAATTTTGTCCACTATGCTTTAAAAAAACCAAATATTTGTTGGAGAAATCTATCCATTCACTACATTATCTGTTAATGCCTAACATAAATTTATTTTGCCTTAAACATGTAAATTTTTGTTCCATGGTTGATTTGTGTGCTAATGGTTTATTGAAGAATCCTTAAGTAGGAAAAAGTCATATACAGATAATAGGGAAAACTAGGATGAAATTATGACAACAAACCACCTTGTGTGTATTTAACCTAAACTCCTGTTGGCAGTGGGGACAATTGGAGGATGAGAAACTTCAGGACCCTAAGTAGGTGCAGTGGCACCTCTGCACCTCAGTAGCAGCTCTGTAGCTGCCCTGCTGTCCCTAGAAATGTGTACGTGCACACTGTGTATGTGTGTGTCTGTATGAATAGCTATGAAGGACAGAAAAGGAAACTCTGTGTATAAGCTTTATGACAAGTAGCATGTGATTTACTTTTCTTTGTGCATATTGTGTATTAGAATGATCAGATTAGATAAAATACATAGAAATGAATTTTGGAACTGCACAACTGAAATTGTGACTTCTACAAATAACTAAAAAAATTTTGCCAGCTGTACAAGAGTACAAAAAAATGAGAATTTTATTGCATTAAATATGCAATGAAGTAATGCAATAAGTCAAATATTTTATCTGTTTGTAATTTAATATTTCAATTTACTTATATTTGTTTTTGCTTTCTAAGTTTTTAATTGCTAATTTTTACATTCAAGATGAACCAAACACTGGATGGTTGAAGTAATTTTCTGAAGCTTGGAAGAGAAAACATAATATATTAGAAATACTGCTGTATAGAATATTTGAGAAAATACAGACTGAGGTCCAGTTATTGGTACATGCAGGTATATCAGTCTTTATCAGCACATCCTGTTTGGGCTATCTTCCCACAAACAGCTTAGGTGTTAGTCTCACAGAAGCAGCGTATCATTCTCTTCTGTTTATTTTTGGCAACTACAAATACCATAGAGGATATTTGTTTTTGTAACACTGTAATGAGGAAATAGATTTACTGGCTGCAGTCACAAGAATGCTAAGCAGATATTCATTTGTTTAATCTCTGCAGGTTTGTTGAAAAATTTATAACTGTCTGGGACAAATTGTTAGGGAAAAAATTGGACATTTGGGTTTATGGTTATGGGGTATTTTTATAGCACCCAAAAAGGTATGGGAGATAGTGTGGGTACTTACAGCTACAGAACAACCAGTAGAGAAAAAGTTATTAGTGCCACAGGCTTCATGGCACAAACAGGGTCCCCACAGCAGAGTGCCCTCCGGGCTAGGAGGACAGGCTGGCTTCACACTCTGGGAGGTATTTGCACTTCAGTGGGAAGTGCATATGTTAGATAAGGTGCTGTATGCCAGATGAAAGCAATCATGGAGCAGTTTTTACTTTTCATCACCTAAGATGAAACCATTAGTCCAGATAGAGAAGACACAGTCTCAAGCTGCGTCAGGAAGAACTTTTTCACAGCAAGAGTGTTAAATTATTGGAATGGCCTGCCTGGGGAGGTGATGGAGTCATCATCCCTGGATGTGTTTAAAAAAAAGGCTGGATATGGCACTAGGTGCCATGGTTTGGTTAAGGTGTTTAGGGCATGGGCTGGACTTGATGATCTGATGGTCTCTTCCAACCTGGTCATCCTGTGAATTTTATGATTCTGTGATCTGGGGTTCAGCTGTATCACCACTTTCTTCTGTCAGGATGGTTTTTTTTTGGCATTTCCTTCCATAATGGAAAGATACACCCAAAGGTGTGGCAAAGACAAAGGAAAGCCACAGTCCCAGATCACCACTGATAACCATTATTTCTTTTAATTATGAGCCCAGAATCACCCTATCCAACTTTAGGCACTTCATGAAAGTGACTTTAATTCTGTACAGAAAGAATTGAAAGAATAAATATCCTTCTGCAGAGAGACCTATAGTAACAGGTCTTCTCACCTGAGCTCCTCAAGTCCAGCTCTTACAGTGGAGGGGACTGAAAGCAGGTTTCTCTTGCACGTCAGCCCTGCGTAGCAGGTCAGTGCTTCTGAGAGATCTGCTTTATTCCTGCGTCCCTGAGCCAAGCAGCCTCATCCTGCATGCAGCCAACCAAAAGCTGAAGACACAGAGAAATACAAGAAAAGAACAGCATGGTGCTCCATCTGCTTTGCTTGCAGTGCTACCACACTTTTTTTCCCCTTCACTTCTTGGAGTCTAACAAGCCCAAGAGCTGCTGGGTACTGCTCAGACTCAGACAAGCTGTTTTGATCAGTCACCTTCTGCTTGTCTGCGGCTCCAGGGCTGTTTCCACTCCTGCTTTGCCTGTAGTAGTGAGGTCAACCAGCTCCCGCTTCTACAAGTGAATTTTCAGCCTTGTCCACCTGGTTTTTCTCTAAAGAAGCAAAACAAAAAAAAAAGGTAAAGAAGACAAATCTACAAACAAAGTCTGGCATAAAGAATAGGATTTATGTGCCTTTTTTTTCTTCAGTGTTACTGTTTTTATCCCAGTCTCAGTATTTTGTGTGATATTTTCTTGCAACACAGTACAGAGGGCCCTGTTCAATCCGTGATACCTATGGGTTTACACCAAACTGAACTGAACACATTTTCATTTGTTTCTGCTCCCTCCCTGAACATGTGCATTGCTGGTTTTTATTTTCTTTAACCTTGCTACTAGACACAGTATTGATGAGGGAAGAAGCAGGCAAACATCTCCAGCTGTTTTAGCCATAAAATAACCTTCCTTTTCCAATTTATTAACCCTGAAGGGCACTTGTTGCAGTTACCTCTTTGAGGGTAATATGATATCTGTAAAAAATATTTGTACTTCACAGTTTCTTTCTGCTTCTTCCTCTGAATATTTTTTTAGAAACAATTAGGGCTCTGCTAACAGAATAGGTTCTTTTTGTCTTTATATATAAAAAATCACCTCACCAACACACTAATATTTTGCAGGAATGTGGGGTTTTGACAACTTTTTCTTTGCTTCAGATTGCTGACTTGGATCTACCCTGCAATCACGCTGCTATTGCTTGTCCTGACATGTCTGTCTCTTCCTTTTTTATTAGGTGAATAGTATCAAAGAGCCTTGGCTTCGACTCACCAGGAAACTGAAAAATATTCTGCAACCTTATCTTGCAGAGGCAATTCCTCTCCTCCTCCAAATTTATATTTATAAAATAAGCGTCAATGGTAACAGAGGAGTACATATTTCAGGTTAGTGCAGTGGAGAATATTTTCAAAAACTTTTATAAATTGCACCTGCAAATCCACAGGAACATTGTTATTTAGTTAGGGAATAATGATAGAGAGTTTTCACTGAAAAAAAAAAAAACCGCTTTACTGTCCTAAGTAATATGCTGAGAAATCAAAAAAGATGTCTTATTTTCATAGGGCTTGTGAAGAACATGGCATTTGAGAGATGATGGGATATTAGAGGTAAATGGGAATAAAATGGAAACAGTACTAATCAGCAGTTAATATACAGGAGATTTGAAAAATGAAATGATAATTTTTATTATCAAATTTGAGATGTAGTATAATGCAATCTTTATTTTCCCCTCAGGTCATTCATACATATATGTTTAGTTGCTGCTGAATAACATTTGGCATAGGTAAATCTTTGTTTATTTTGGGGAAAATAGGATCTTGGTCATTTCAGAAGCAAGGTAAGTTGTTTTTCTTAATAGCACATTTAAATAATTTAGGGTTTAATTGTTGTTTATTTAATAATTACAGTATTAACATCATTCAGCAGCTATTCTATGTGCTATTGTCTGTGATCTCTGAGTGACAGACTTGAAAGATCAGGCTGACTTTAGCAAGTGATCCCATCTTGCAATCATGTAAAAATTTTATGTTTTACATGTTTAGCTTTGCATCTTTCCAGTCACATGGATAAGTATTTGTGCTGTCAGTGACTCAAGTCAAGATTATTTTCTTCAGACAAGGAACAGCAGTTGCCCAGAAAAATTTATATGTGGATCCAGTATCATAATGCAGTACCATTTTACTAGTGTTTATTTTCAATACAAAATTTGTTGGCACTGAAATAGTTGAAACCAGGATTTTAAACACAAGTATAGATTATATCTACTCCAACAACTTTATCTCTACAATAAATATATACAAATTTACAAATTCATCACACTGTAATTTTCAGCTGATGCCTAAAGTAATTACACATTCTGTGCTGATAACACATTCAAGGTTTGTTGTTTTTTTATGATACCACAAGCTGGCGAGACACCTAGATCAGGCCTGCTAATGCTAATTGGCAGATAAAGCATAAATCTGAGGGAGTCTGGATTCCTGCCTTTTGCCAGTTTTTTGTTGATTGGGAACTGAATTCTTTTTATCCTCGCTTTTGAAAAATGCCAAGCTATTCACTGTTGTCTTTCCTATGTGCATTTTAATCCATCAGTTCTGTTACTCCTTTAATGCCTTGTTGTTTGTTTTTAATCCAGTCGACTAAAATGGTTTTCTTTTTAACTGCCTTTTAAAATCAATCATACACGACTCCCTAATGCAAAAAATAATTGGTTCTGATGACATAGCTATAACATTGATGAGGTTTTTGTTTCTTCTTTATTTATAGAGGTGTATGATCTAGTGATAATAGCAGTGATAAACTTTGAAATATACTAATTTACCTGCTTGTCAGGTGAACATACTTGGTCATTACTTATATAGATTTATACCAAATATATCAAACTTTCTGGAAATTCATCTCCCTTCAAGGCTGTGAATCTCATTCCAAGACCTGATCCCTACGTATTCTGTGGTATGAGTATATTTACATACTATTCTTTATTATCCTTATTTTTACTATACAAGTAAATATAGTTTTTAAACAGGATTTTCAGAACCTGCTCATGCATGAAGGACTCCAGAACCTGCTCATTCATGGCATAGATCTTCTTGAAAATAGTACAGTAATTTATCATAAAATGAAAATATTTGAATCTTCTTTTTAAAACCATTTTTTGTGAACTTAGCCCTGATTCTCATTAAAAAAAATAACTCTGTAACTGAAGGACCACGGAATCCCCCTAGCTGTGGGTGAATGTGTAAAGGCAAGGTCATAAAGTAATAGCAGATGACCGTAGAAGACAAAATGACACAAAGATAATAGATAATTGTAAGCAATCAAGACAGAGTGCTTTCAAAAATTAATTTCTGCAGGAAAAGATGAAGATGTGCATTGATAGCTACTGAGAATAGCTACAGATGGTATAGATACAACAGTAAAATGGTGTAGACCCAACCATACTTCAGGAAGGCCCTGCTGAATAGTTCTCAGAAACCAGAAGAATATATTGGGGAAAAACACTCTAAATTTGCGTTATTTCTAATATTAGGCCATGAAACATCCACTGATGGTTACAGGTGGACAGAGGCCAGTGAGCAAGGTGGATTTCTGAGCTGGCCAGTGTGGCTGCTCCTGTGCTTATGACCACCTGTGAGTGGAGGGGCACTAATTGACTTTGTGCACCTTTCCTTGCCATTAAAATGAGGAAAACAAAAATTACTAGCTTGTGATTGAAAAAAACTTATTCTTGCCATAAGTCATAAAAACATGTTTCCTCTCTTCAGAGCAGAAGCTGCCTTGAATATCTTCATTCTCTTTTTCTGAAATAGTGTCTCATAATGGTAGAGCTCACACAAAATAGCTGTATTTGGCTACTGAAAGTTTTCTTCAAATAATACACATTGAGATAAAAAAGGAAATCGAAAAAGGGGGTTTAAAGTTGCCAACAGACCGAGTATGTGCCATTTGTATAATATGCAGACTTGCAGTAAGACAGCAAAATCTGTTTTATCCTAATACCTAAATTTTTATTGTTAAGTCATTGTGTATTATTTTCACTGTGTTTTAAGGCCCTCTGTAACCCATAGGTGGTAACATCAGACAGATCTACCAAATTATTTGTCTTAACTTGCAGATCTGTGTCTGCCAACACACAAATCCTCTATCCATTGTTCAGGGAAATCAAGTCTTCAGAGGGTGTGAAAGCACCTGCCAGAATTGCAGACTTTGGGTGGTGGCAAGGGGGCACAGACCGAGCTTTTCTCATCTTTGACACTGAAAACTTCTATGTGTTTGTACTGTAGAGCTGTTGCTGTTCAGTAAATGGAAGACTACGTATCATTTGTAGATAAATGTACCCTCTATGTCTATGCAAAGGAAATTAGCAAAGTGTCTTCTTCCAGTACAGCATCATATGGTCTTGGTTATGCCTTTTGTGGCCTCAGGGGCTTCTCTGAGCCTGGGTTTGTGTCCTGCAGCACTTTGCTATAACTCAAATGTCCTTCCTTTTGGTTGATGACTTTATATGCAAGACAAAGACCATGACTTTTGTGCTACATCCCCATGTGGGTTGCAGGTAAGGCTGGATTTCCTGCAAGGGAGGACTTGTGTGTCTCAGCTCAGTGCAGGCAAACCTATGTTACAGGGAATGTAAATAGAATTTTTAAGAAGTTTCATTTTGTCTGGATTTTGGATGTACAGTGATACTTGGATGCCTGTATTTGTAAGAAATAAACTTACTTCTCAGTTGAATTTTGTTCTTTTATTCCTCAAGAAAATGGAAAAACATTTTGCTAAAACTAAGCAGACATCTTAATTTAGTTTGCTTTCAGTCACTGTTTGCTTAATATGAGATTTTAACAAAAACATACCTCTGCTATAAAATTTTGAACATTTTATACATGCAATTAAATATTTTTATTGATACAGTATTTTTATTCATTATCTTTTTCTTATTAGCCAGCACCATACTGTCATTTTTGCCACTCCATTGGATGAACCTATTCTTTTCTCCAACCTGTTGGCAATTTGCTTTATATGCTTCTAAATAATGCCTCGTGCTCTATTCTCTGAGTGTAATATTTAACCCTTATGTAGAGTGGGGTTAACTTACTGGAAATGTAGGAACTGGTTAACTTACCATTACCTACAGTACCTGGAAACAATCAAATTTAAAAGATCATATTAAAACCCAAATATTTTTTGTTTTTTAGGGAGCTGGGCTGTATCTTGACCCAAAGTTACTAGTGAGATCAGTTCGTGCAGTGAAAGGGGATCATTGAATTGCAGAGTTGAAAAGGCCCAAAAGAGTCTAATCCATCCCTTTCAGTTCAGACAGACCAAAGTGGGCTTCACTGGGTGCATGTCTTGAACAAGAGTGTACACCACAGCTCTAGACTCTGCTTTTACTTTGCTTTTTGCAAGCTGTGCTCCTACAAGGCAATTCAATATTTTATTATCCAACATGCTATATTGGGTTTTCTGGGCCCTATATTTCTTCAGACACGGTGATGAAACATCCTTGAAGACATGGTCTGTGTTCCTGCATTTCAGTCAGTGCATTGCTATGGGGAAACTATCCTCAAAGGTGGGAATAAGTCCTGCATGTTGGAGGGATGTCAAACCCAAGTATGGCTGCACTGACAGAGAGGCAGCAAAGTCCATTAACAGCAGGTGGGGCAGTGACAGGTCCCACACTGAGAGCAACAGAGCCAGCAATGGCAAATGGTGTTTGGAGCCCACTACAACTAAGGCATGGACATTCTTCTCTTCAGGTAAACCATGGATGTCAGCTGGGCTCTGCAAGAGCTGGATATTGTCAGAACACATTCAGGAATGATTAGGAATATTAACAGACACTTATCTTGTATGTTGAAGCATTCCTCAGAAGACTCCAGCCCACTTTGTAGAGGCATCTGATGACATTTTTAGGTTGTGCATTAGGAATCCTTTCCATGTGGAGATTTGACTTTTAACCAGGTGCAGGAAACAGAAGAACAAGATGACTGTAAATATCAACACTTAGGTAACTAATATCTGGGAAATGAAATCTGTGAACCTAGTTTCTGGAGTTATGACTATGCTGTGCCCCTTTTGCTAGTCAGGATTCGACCTTGTAACTAAAGCAAGATTCTGTTTCTACAACAGGAAGCAACTAATATCACTGGTGCTCAACAGAAATCAGAAACTGACGTTACAGTGTTAGTTGAAGAATTATATTGTTAATAAATGAACATTGTCCCTCAGATAACTATTTTCTCTCTGCTGTGGTAGACAGCTCCACTTGCTCTAGCTGTTGATTCCAACAAATGAGTTCTCAGGAACTTGGTATGTACCTGCTTTCTCTGGAAGATGCTTGGGGTTCTGTGGGAAGATAAGTGCATAACAAAGTGGTGATCTGTGCATAACAAAGCATTCCCCTAAAATGGCTGTGTTTTAATAATTGAATTTATTTGCTTTCAGTAGATGCTACTGAACTGTATTTCTCCTACTACCGCAAGGGCATTGGACATGGAAAGATTCTTTAGGCTTTGGCTGATGTACTAGTGCTGCTTACCAGGAAGAAGAAATGTGTATTGCCTTTTGCCCATTAAAATCTGGCATTTGTCTCTAGTTACTTTCAGAAGCAAAAATATTTTTATCAGGAATATCAGATTAAGTGTAAGGATTAATTAGAGCAGAATAGAATGTGACAATCTTAACAAGAGACCCTATGGGAGTGCAAGGTTTTATTTATTTTAAAATGAATGGATTTCACTCCCAAACCTGTATTCTGTAAAGTTTCAATCAGAGAGACTCCCAAGAACCAAGAACCTGTCCAGCTGGGCTGATCAGGATCCCTTGTAAGGGACATGGAGCATAAAAGACACCAGCCACTAAGTCTTCTTTTCCTTCTGATTGGCAACAAAAAACTGGTTTTGGATAAGGTCTTTTATACTCTTCAGAGGTCAGCTGTTGTCATAGGGGGACCTTCCACCTCAAAGTCCTTCTTACTTTGCCCATTTATCTTCATCTTAACTTCTGCTCTTTTTGTTCCCCAGTTTTAGGTACATTAATGGCTGCCTGGCTTCTTCTTGGGACAGCAAGAAGAGGGATGGCAAAAATGAAAGGCTGTAACTTTGAGTCCTCCTTCTTGCACCCCTATTAGGTTTTCTGCTGTAAACAGATGGCAAGCCCAGCCTAGGCTGAAGAATCACAGATTTATATTGATTATTTAAGTAACAAATGAAATTGCAGCAGAATTTTTTTATTAAACCAGTGTCTAGTAGGGCTCTTTTTTACAGGAGGAGGAAAAGAACTGAATTCATTGCCTTAGTGTCTCTGTAGTGTCTAAAAATTGAAGGCATGGCCTCTGTATTTGTACACAGAGATGTTGTGTTCAATACAGCAAATATGGTGGCAATGTCATTTGACATTCAATTGAATGTAGCAAATAAATTGTGATGGTGATAAATACTGTGTACGATATACCTTCATATTTGTGCAAACCCTAGTGAAATTAATTCCCCCATTTTGTTCTTTTTTATCAAACCATTCCCAATGAGTGGTTCCTTTGTGATCAGTGACACTGATGGATGTGGTGCTTGGAACTGCTGCTCCTGAAAACCATCTGAATCAGAGGAAAAGTGCAGAACCTGGGTCTGGGTCTTTTGCCTTAGTTTGTGTTCAGAGGATTTGTGGGGTTTCTTCTATGCCTTTATTTGGTATACAGAGGAATAGAAAAAACTGATTCTGAAACTATGTTTGGACACTCAGATTAAATGTTCTTCATGGCCTACCAAACCATGTTAAAGACTAAGCATTGCAAGTTAATCAGTGCTTTGAGGTTTCACTTCTTATTAGTGGAAAAAGTTTGTGTTGACTGTGGCTTCATCACCCAAATGTATTTGTGTCCCCTAAGAAGTGAAAAATCCTTAGCCCTACATCAGAGTTTAGCAAATGGAGATGGAGGGCAGGTACACAGAAGATGTGGATGAAAGTGAGACCACAAATGATGAATGAAGTCTGAAGGCTTAGACTGTCACAGGTTACATCTGAAATAAGTTCTGTCAGATCACTGCATCAGTTTACATCATTTGTTATGTTCTTTTTACTTGCCTTTGATGTGCAGCCCTTGGCTATGATGCTAATGCTACCTGCACAGAATGAAAAGGAAATTGTCCACCTGACTCTGACTGGGTTGTATATCCAACTGTAAAGTGAAGTAAATAAAAGCCAAGACTCAGAAGCAGTTGCTATCCTGAAGAGCCAAATATTTTATTTTATATTGTGCACAGGACTGTGTTCACTGCGTTCCTGTGTCACTAACTGAAAAGGAAAAGCAGTGTTTTGTAACCATGACATACCCTCTTATCTTCCTCAAGTAATGAGCTCATCCAGATTACTCCAAGGGGATGCTTACATTTTATCAGTGGCGCCTTGTTGCACAATTTCCAGTTTCTTTCTTGAAGATACAATAAAAGATTTATGTCTGAAGGACTATGATGTGGTTTTCATCTAAGAGTAAAACAATTCTTTCTAAAAAAATACCGTATCCCCAAATGATTTCATAATTGCAAACAGCGTTGATGAGCTCTGTGGCTTAAATGAGTTTATAACATATTTGCTGTGTTCTCTAGTGAATATTTTTGGATGCACTTAGTAAAATCCCCTGCTTTTTTAAACTGACACTAAGTAAGTGTGATCCATTAGTTGATGTAATAAGTAATTTTTTTCATTTCATTTCAAATTTTTTACAAATATTTCTCTCTCATTTTGTGTGTGTGTGTGTGTGTGTGTGTGTGTTAAATAGTTTCAAATCTGAAAGTCAGCCATGTTTCTCATTATCAGACATCAGAAAGGCTTTTTTCTCTTTGTGTTTTCATGCCACTTGAGGATAAGCAAGTTTCAGAATACTGCATGTTTTTGATGTATGGGTAAAATTCACATCTTCTGTTCTTGGTGCAGAAAGCTTATCTGCACTGCAGATCTCAATTGGATATTCTGTTCTCATCCCCTGCACTGGGCTCAGGTTGTTATCACCATGATTTCCACGTGCAGATAATTCAAAATTCCTGCAGCATGGACAGGAGAATTGGCCTGTATCAGTAATATCAACATGCAGAAAAATATTTTATAATACACCTTGCATGAAAAGAATTTCTGAGTCTGAGCTACTTTCAGGAAAGAAACACGAGACATTGATTTAAAAGACCAGTGATATGATTTTAGGTAACACTGACTAGCTGGTTAGAATTAGTTTATCACACTGAATTATGAACATGGTCTTACTACTTTGGCTATTCTATTTCTTTTTACACTAGTAGCATTTGATGTTAGAAATGTGTTGTATTTTAGCCTGTCTGTGGTAAAGTCTGCTGATTTTACTTGAAAGACTTTCTGAGTGCTTTTTGGAAATAATTTACAGTGCACTAGTTCTGATTTGAGTTATGGACTTCCCTTATTCTTACTGCTACATCCGGTAGAAAATAATGTCTTTTTTTTAGATACATCTCAGCTGTCTTGGATCAAATTTATGTTCCTGTTTATTCAGGATTTCTATCATCTAAGAGTGGGTATTCTGAGGACTAAATTAAGGCAAAGCATGTGTGTTGATGTTCTCACTATTGCCATGAAGTGGGTAGTTCTGTAGCCTAGTAAGAAAGGGCATTTCAGCTCCAAAGGTTGTGTCATGACATTAATATTCTCAGGATTAGTTTCAACCTTTACATCCCCATGTTGCACACAAGAGACACAAGTTATTCTGGATCTAGATCAGGGTCTAAGTTTTGCAGAAGTTTCTGAACCTTTGCACTTTTCATTTTTCATCTAGGACTTGCCCAAGTCCCCTTTATTTCCCCACTGTTAAATTTGTGCTGGCTTTAAGCTCTAGATATTAAATTAGAATATCACCATTAACTTCTGACATAATGGGCAAAAAATAATGGCTCTAATTTCAGGAGGAGGAATTAAGCAAATAAGGCATGGATTGACTGTCCATACTAGTGATTACCTGTGAGCAGTTAGTGCAGCACCTGCAGAGCCCAGGCTTGGCAAGGAAATGACCTCTCTGGGACACATCAGTTTCAGGTGAGACACTTCTGTTTGTTGTGTGATGGTTTGATCTGAGAACCCTCTCTCACAGCTCAGGTCTGGAGGGTACTCTGTAGCTTACACAAAGACCCAGGAAAGCTATGGTCAAGGATAGGGTGGGAAAACAGCAGTGAATCTGGCTATAGGCTTTGGAAAAAACATCAAAGCATTTCAGCTTCTTATAAGTCCCAGAATACTGCATGCCTTTGCATTCAGATTCCTCATTCATTTAACCAGGATTGCAATGGGAATGGAAACAACAGAACATGAATCCACGGAAACAAAGGCGTTTGTATTATTCTGTGTGGCCCTCAGAAGCTGCAGTTTGGATATAATTATGACTCAAATGAAAGGACATTAACAAAGCAAATGAAATATTTTGTCTCTAATCTGTTCCAAAGAAAGCTTTTATGATTGCAAATTTCATAGATAGTTTTGGCCACTCTTTTTCAGAACACAATTTAAAACAGGTTATTTACCCTTTCAAATGGATCTATCTTTACTGGCATCTGAAAAAATTGTTTAAAGATATTTATTTTACAGAGAATCTGTCAAATTCAAGTAGAAGAAAACTGAATTAGTTCTTAAAGGATAAAGCTGTGGTGTGGGGAAAATCAGGAAAAAGTTGTACCATGAGGAGTTGCTTTATGGATTTAGTTAGCTCTTTCAAGGATTTTTGAGAAGAATAAGGCAGATGGACTTAAAGGCAAAACTTTCAAGGGAACTTGTTTTTAGGAGTTCATATAAAGGTCTTTGATTAATTAAAAATGAATTTTAGTAAGACTAAACTAAACTAGTTTACTAAACTACATATTTGCTTACTACCTACTTACTCAACTACTTCCAGTGACTATAATTACCATCATGTCCTGTGGTAGCACATGGAGAGAGACCCAGGTACCTGAACAAAGTTATTCAGAGCTCAGCGGTGAATGTGTGGTCAAGAAACTCATTCTAGATTAAATAGTCTTTATGAGGGAATACATTTTACTGACTTCTTTTTTTTTACATCTTGTGTATCTTAATTGGCATTGAGGTCAATGCAGAGTAGCATCTTCAGTTTTAAGATTCCTTTCTTTGCTACAGAGCATCTATAATGTAAGGATTGGGTGAGGGCTAGTTCCTGTCTGGAAGAATCTGTAATTCATCATCTAGACTGGGTGTTAAATTGGACAACCAGAAAGAAAAACTAATTTAAAACTGAAAACTTAACTTTAAAGTGGTGAAAGCACCTTCAGTATATGGCAATACATAGATGGGTGATACAAGGAAAATCTTCCATGGTTGTAGTGCTCAGGTCTAGCTCTAGCACATACATTTTATACATTGTGTGACATGCTTACTAAGTGGTCATAGTCTGCTTGCTCAGCTAAACCCTGTATTTGAGTGACATTTTCAGTTCTGGTTTTGGCCCCCAGAATATTGAATTCCTAAATGTTCTTGCTAACTTTGCATTGAGATTGACAGATGTGTGATGCTTAACAAGGGCCATGCTGCTCAGTCCTTTGCAGACACATCTGTGCCCGTCCCCCTCCATGCACAGCAAGGTGGATGTCACCCATCCCTGCCTGTGAGGCAATTACAGAAAATTCTGCAGAGAAACAGCCCCAAACTATTGAAGCTTTGCAGTTTTTGGACCCTTGCTTGCAACCAGCCCTCTTGAGGCAGGCATAGGTCTGACCTGAAAAGGTTGTGCAGATGTACCAAACCCTGCAGTCAGGGTTTCAAAACCTGCTTCATTTACCACCTCCCACTAGTCTGGAGGGCAGCCTTGGAAACTGTTCACTGTTACTCCAGTGCTACAGAAATGTGCTGCACATAGCAATAGGTTCTGTATAGGAACACAGAGGATCTCTTATCATCTTAGCACTGATTTTCTGAGGCAATGCAAACAAGGTGTTTAACTTCCTTGTGCTGCAGTTTCCTCACCACAGTGATGGCAGGGACCTGCCCCTTATAAAACACCCGGAGAGCAAGAAGTGGGAAGGATCACAAAGATAGATAATGGAAGTTTAATTGGGTTTTATCTATAAAGTGTTTTGACATCCCATGATAAAGGATATTGACTTCAAGTTATTATTAAAATATTATTAATTTACATTAAGAATTAAATGCATTAAATATTAATTATGATTTCTAATTAAAATGATTATTTTTTGTATTTAACACTCAGTGTTATTCTGTTTTCCAGTACTCACACCAGCCAACCTCTAAAGCATGAAAGTTTTCCTCTCCAGAAGCTGCCCCAGTGTTACTGGGTGGAGAAGTGGAGGCTCCATGGCATGCCAGATGACATAAAGCGGTGTCAGAGTTGGACTGCTGTCATCCATGCTGATTTCAAACACAGAGCTGCCACTGGCATATTTGCAGTTAGTGCCAGGAGACCAGTCTGAGTTAGTAATCACTATTTGTCTTGTGCTTCAGACTGGATGTCCAGATGCTTCAGTCCATACATCACCAGGGTGACAGTGTTTGAGGTGACTGGCCAGAGGATCTTGCTGACTTGTAGAATGACAGATCTGAGAATCAGGCTCCCAATTCTTTATCTTACACAGTTCTGTGTGAGCAACTCCTCTAGGAGCCTTAGTCCAGTGGGACTCCAGACACTGACATTCAGCAGTGCAGAGTGCTGTCTGCTGGATAACAGCCACCTCTGGATGAGTCTTCAGAAAGAAAAGCTGCAGGAATGCCATTTCTCATCAGCTGGTGTCACCGCTTGGAGCCAGATGTTCGCAGCTGGGTGTGGTAGTACAAAATGGTCTAGGAAAGAAAGAAGAAAATGTTTAATAGGAAACATTAACATTCTGGCAAAGCTATAGGCAAATGCAGCAATCCCTTGTTTACAACAATAACTACTGGAAGCTGCGGAAATAGACCTCTGACATTTAAAGTAGTATGTTGACTCTTTTTGATCAGACAGGAGATAATGTCATGTGCTTATTTTACCATAAACACTCCTAATAAAGACTCAGCATTTCAGCTATTGGTAAGAAATAGAAGAACATGAAATATCTTTTGAATATTCAAACACCAGGGTGTTTGGAAATATGCAGTTTCCTGTAATTGTACTTTGTATTTCTTAAACATTCTTTGCAGTAAATATCTTGATTTATGAATAGGTGATAGCCTGATTATTGGAAATCTCAGAAGTAAGACAATTTGCTTGTTCCATTTCTTTCTAAAATAACCCAGTCCCTGGGAATGGTGAATGTTTATGGTGAACAATGAGGACTATATTAAAATACAAAAATATAAATAAGGAAGAGCTTAATGGCCTTTGAAAACGCAGCACTAAATGCACACACAGTTCTATGTTTTAGGAGGATAGACATTCCCTTTTTCTGTGGATATCTGATCATCTCGCAGTGGCTGGTGAGTCACATGATGTGAAGCAGGGTGATTCTGGTAGGACCAGTTTGGAGAATGAGAAAGAAGTCACTGAGAGTGAAGCACCTAAAAGTGCCCCCGACCGGAGATGAAAGTGACCACAAGAGGTTGTGAGCACTGCTGCATTCAACCCCCTGCACCTGCTTATTAAGTGAACATACAGCTCCCAATTAGAAACCCAAATTGGTTATATAAATAAAAGAGAGTTGGAGCTTCAGAGATTGATCCCAAACAGCCACAGAGCCATTTTTCTAGCTGGCAAAAAAGGCTGAGAGGCTGAGGCCAGCTGAATATCATGAGTCCTGGGCTTGGGTTAAAAGCATTTAAACTCCTACACAGTTCTTAGATTTCTGGAGTGAGGAGCCTAAGAATATATATGCTTTGAAAAACAGAGCAGAGATCTTTCTCCCATTTAGAAGAGAGTTTCTGGGGGACAGTGCTCCTTTTCATTATTATTTATTATTCAGCTCAGTGGTTAGTACACTCATTCAGGATGTGGGTGACCCAAGTTC
The DNA here is from genome assembly GCA_024865655.1 of Emberiza elegans. Lineage (NCBI taxonomy): Eukaryota > Metazoa > Chordata > Aves > Passeriformes > Fringillidae > Emberiza > Emberiza elegans. Next base: position 29,456,277 of record JALJVW010000175.1, on the reverse strand, counting down.
AGTTCCTTCCTCTGCCTGAGGGGCTAAACACTCACATCTCATACTTCCTTGGAGAGTGCCATTACCACCAGCCCATGGACTATTCTTAGGGTGGGGGACATTAAGTCCATCCTCTTGAAGTTCCTCTTTGCATCTATCCTTTCTCTGTCTCAAGAAATGGGTAAATATGTCATGTGAAAAGTGGCAGCTTCAGCAGGAAGACCTCACAGAGCCCTAGAGCCCTTCTCTTGTTCCTTCAAATTTAGGCCAAAGCCTAGAGTTGAGACCAATTTCCTGAAAAGTGGAAGCTTTTGAGTTTGATTCCCCTAGGGCTGAAGGATAAATGATACTTTCCATATATTTTCCTGTGCTAGTTCTCTGACACTTAGTCATAATGGGTGAGACTAAGGATGTGCAAACAACAACCCCTTTGGGGGATTGATCTCTAAATGATTTCCCAGTTAGGGCAATTTGTGGTCAGAACCCCAGTGGTAAAACTGTCCAAGTGAAAAGGTACAAATGTGTTTCAAGTAGCAATTTACCACTTGCAAAGGCACATATTTTAGCTTTGCCATCTAGGAAGATCTTACGTTAGGGCTAGCATTTTATACATTAAAAATCACTACAGTGGCTTAAACCAGAAACACATGTTTTTTCCTGCCTACTTCTCTGCTATATAAATTTATAGATGGGAAGTGCTGTATGATGAGTTCTTTGAAAATCTTCCTCTCTGTGACACTTCCTACACTATTTAGGAAGGAGCATTTCTAAGCACCAAGTATGAAACAGAGGAATGGCAGACTGATTCCAAGTACAATTAAGGTAGGCTAGATAAGAGAATTTCAGTGTGGATAAACTGGGTTGGTTCAGTTAGTTATCTGCTGTTGGATGTATCTGACAGGAGAATGATTGCCTATTCCAAGAAACAAAAATCAAAAGGATTTTAACAAAAAGTACTTGCTGGCTGGGATAAATCCAGGGTCCACATTGGTGTTGACTCAGACTCAGCAGCGATTTGAGGAAGAGAAAACTCAGCTCTTCCCAGGTCTGTGGTCACACTGCTGCTCCTCAGGAATCAGAGCACAGCCCAGCATGGGCAAGTGGGGGCAACAGCCAAGAGCCCCAGTCTCTTCTTGCTATGGAATAGAGGCCAGGAAGACATTGCACAGGGGAGCAGCAGGAAGCAGCCTGCTGGAGTCCTCATGGCATCTTGCTGGAGCTTGGTCCAGAGCTTAGGAAACCAAAGACCCTACTCTGCACTTAATCTGCTGCCTGCACCCTGTGTGAATGAGCCCCATGCCCAGGGCGCTGAGTGCTGCCAGCTGCATGAAAGCCTCACTGTGTCTGGGGAGCCATGTGTGGGGCACACACAGGACACTCCAAACTCAGGTAACTTTTCTTACAGCCCTGAGCAATTACATTGAATTACTCTATCTCAAGCATATCTGCTGCTCTTAAACAACTCAGTGACAAGGCTTGGAGGAGATGGATTTTTTATCATGTAAACAAGTGGAGCAGACAGGATTATGTGTCAGAGAGACCAGGCTGCTGCATTGTTTTTAAATAGAGTTTTCTAGATGGCTTGCAGAGTTATCTGCAGACTTTCCCTAAAATAAGGGACACATCTAATTGATAGCTGATGCCCAGCATAGTTAGTACTGGTTGAACTGATGTTTTAATGAACCAGTGTGCAGCTGATAAGTTACTGGACAACTTCCCTAGCTTGTTAAAACAGTGATAAATAGAGTATCACTTGTTGAGGCCAGAGAGCCTGACAGGGTGGCTGAGACAAAGCCAAATGCAATCTAATCCAAGCCCTTATCTATATCTTATTTGAAAGACCTTATTTGAAGATCTCTGATTGTCAAAGTTTGATAAGGGTCCACGTACTGTGAATTTATAGGCCTGTTGTTCCCACCATATTTATAACCTCATCAAGGTAGGGTTATTTTTTCTTTTTCTCGCTTCATGAAGAAGTCTCCAGGGGATCATTTCCAAGCAATTGAATTTAGTTACTTCATACAATGGCAGGTGAAATTAGTGCAAAGTAACAGGAGCTAGATTAATGTGATTTCAGGAAATAATCCATAAAAATCTTATGAGGCCTTTAGCAGGTTGTAAATTGGATTTTAGGCATGGGGATAGAGAAAGAAAACTTAAAATCTGAGGAAAATAATCAGTCAGTAATGAGAAGTGCTAACATTTTAACACTTTATGCTGAAATAAAATGCTGGAGAAAAAACCATTAAAATGACTAACAGTGACTTTTTAAATGAGATGAATGACTAAAATTGTGATTATAAATGTAAATATATGCCTCCTGTTTTTCTTACCAAACAATTGATCCATTTATCATCAAAGAGCTGCAAATCAATAAGAAAAAATTGAGATGGAAAGACAAGAAAAATGTGTCTCAAATAGTTGCCCGTCCCATGCCTGCAATGGGGAACTGATTTTTTCTTAGTCTAGTCATTAATTTTCATCATGTATTGATAAAGATTTGTGAGTGGGGAGCAACAGGTCTGATGCTGTCTGATGCTGTCAGTTTGAGGAGTGACCGGCTTGTCTTCTTTAAAAGGATTTATTTTCAAGTCTTTTCCACATTCTTTGTAACCCCTTTAGTCCTTCTTTCACTGGAAATGGAAAGTAAAGTTTTGAAAAATTGTGTGCAATCCTGTTTTAGTTGTTTTAAAGCTAGGTCAGGACAGAATAAGAAATGTCTGGATAAGCTTGTGATTTTGATCAAGGCGCATCTTTTGTGATACACTCCAGACAGCTTTCTTATCTAGAAACAGTCCTCAGTATCTTAGTGAAAGTATCTCAGCAGAGAAGTAAGAGAATGGATGGCTGAATTCCTCCCTCTGAGCACAAGCATTTAGGAAAGGAAAGGTCCTGCTAGAAAATGTGTGTGGCTTCTCCAAGCAGGGCCAGGGCAGATCCCTGTCCCACAGTCACAGCATACACAGGAAAGCAAAGAGAGAAGGAGCTCTTCATTAGCAAATTGGACACACCATGGGCTGCTGGCCAGTTTTGTGTCATGCATGCAGCCATATGCCTAAATTATCTTTCTTCTTCTCCCTGAAAAACTGGCCTTATCCCTATTGTTTTTTGGGGCTGGTGCCTGAGCTGTGCTGTCTCCCAACAAAGTGCTGCCATTGATGGGAGTGGTGGCTGCTGCAGGTCAGAACCATGCCAGGGCACACATGAGCAGTGGTGCTGCTCTTGAAGCAGAGCTCTGGGATCTTTTACTTTGCTGCCATACATGACTGATATAACTGCTCTGTCCTGATTGTAGAATGTGAACTAAGGCTCAGCACTTCACTGTAGAGACCTTTTTATACAAAACTGCTTATTGGCAGATGGTGATGAATCTCTTCTATAGATGGGTAACTGAAGAAGATGAAAAGGACTATCTTTTCTCTCCTTTGACTATACAGAAGTTTAATATGCCTTAGTTTAAGACATTTAAATTTATCTGCCTTGCAATGCAGATAAACCCCAATATATCTGTCCTGAAATGCAATTTCTTGAAATTTCATGGGCCATGAAAATGAGCTGAAACCCGAGGTTCTTTGTGATTTGCAAAAATCAATGATTTTGTCATTCTAAAGATCAAGAAAGTTGGTCTTTAGAAGGGAAAGCATTTGATAGAGGCCCTGAGCTGCTTTCTTCAGCCCTGTAGGGGTTAGAGCTGGAACACAGAGAAGGAGCTTTTATTTGATGTAGAAGCCTCGCCAAGCAAAAACAGGGAAGAGGAGCGGGTGGCACAGACCTCGGGGCTTGGGGAGGCCTGCCGAGCCCCTGCCCAGGGGAGGCTCTCAGCAGGGCCATGCTGGGACCCAGGGCTAGAATTCACATAAATCCCAGCCACTCCTGGGAGCAGACTCCACCCTCAGCAAACATTTGGCTCCGTGGTGACACAGAGTGTCAGGGAGGCTTACTTCTTTCTCATTTGGCCTCTTTTTCCCACCAGGCCTTTACTGGTGCATGATTTGTCTGGGAAGGATGATTTTATTACATACAGAGTCATACAGTGAACACCTTGGGGAGAATTTGATTGTAAGGCCATAAAATTGATTTCCTTTCCCACAGAGAAATAACTTCAAAAGTATAAAGATATTAGATGTACATTTGATGTCAAAATAAGTATAGCCATACCAGAGGAGCAGAGGGGTTAGGCAGTTCATCTGCTGGGTTAGTATATCCTGAACAAAATTTCCCTTCATCTCCACGTGTTTATGGACTTACCACTTACAAAGAATGATATTAATATTTGAATGTCTGTTGGAGATGAAAGAGAAGGAGCAGAGGAGGTGTTAAAGAGAGAGGCTGAGCCCTTGTGAGACCTGCACATTGCAGGGGTGACATTCTGCTAATGAGGGAAAAGTGCTCAGCACATCACTGAAAGTTTTTAGTAACCAAAAGCATCCCAGTACAGGAAGGCAATAAATTAGGTGAGGATTACGGTAATGGACATAAACTCTAGCTCGTTGTTTAATGGAGTTTTATGAAATTATTAGAGTAATCCTTTCCTTTCTTCCCTCTGTATTGGAAGAGATTGGCATTTAGCTAAAAGCTAGGAAACTGATTTTCTGAGTCCCTCTGCTGCTCTCCAATTTTCTGAATAAAGAATAGTTTTTTGGGGGATCAAGGACACAGAAAACATCACTGGGCCAGAGCTGAGCCACAAAATCAGGATCTTGTCAAAATCCATATCCCTGCCAGCCAGGTGGAGCATTGCATTGGAGACCATCTCCTGGAGGGTCCCTGCTGATTGCAAGAGCCCTGTTGAAGAACAAACAGGGGATTTGGATGAGTGTAGGAAAGGAAAGAGAGAGAAACAGAATGTGATCTGACTAAAATGAGCCTAGGTAGGAGACACAAGTGAAGATGTCAAATGGACTGGCTGCTGTGAAAAGGTAACAAAATTTCATCCCAGCAGATTAAGGCCGGAAGGCTATGGCAAACTTCATTAAAACGAGAAGAACAGCAGCCACATTTTTCTAAGTCACAAGGATCTGGGTTACAAAGCTGAAAACATTAAGACCAGCACCATACCCTCAGCTGGCTCTTCCATTTCTGATTTTATTTCAGAACTACTAACTGTTCATGTAACTTATTTTCTTGAGAGGCAAGAGTTTAGCTTTCAAAAAAGTTGTTTAACTGCAAAATGTAGGAGACCAGATAATTGAATTTTCCAGTTTAGATTTGATCTAATTGTCTCAGCTGGTTATAATGTGAAATGGAAGAAATTTCCAGAAGACAAAAAGAATCTTTTGTGCTAAAAGCAAACACTGAAGACTTTTGTGGGCATTGTTGTTTTGAGGAAAGAATAAAAAGCAATCTACAGGATTTTTTTTTTTTTAGAATAAAAAGGTAGAGACTGCAGTGTGCAAATAAAAGAAACTATGCAAGAACACTGGAGCCATAAGTCCATGAGTTATTGTATCTGGCATATTTTGTGATGCCCTTATTTTCCAAGGGGAAAAAGAGTAGCAGAGCTCTTCCTTTCATTTGTACCGCTCCAGTGAGGAACCTTAGCTGTGGACTTTTTCAGAATAACACACATTTTCTACTGAGCAGACAGATTGCATGGGCAGAGCACTTCTGTCCATGTAGTTTATATGAGACTGGAATTTATTAGCACAGTGTTTTTAAAGTGCAATAAAATGCAGCACTCACATCTCTCTGGGGATCTGTATTATGTAGAGTGTTGTGACTTGAAAAGAAGAAGTGCTGTCATATTGTGCTCTACCACCCAACTTGCAAGAGCAACCATGGTTAGGTATTTAAAGGAAATACATTGGTATTTTCAGCAGGGCTGAAAGAGAGTTCTTCCACACCAGGGCAATGATTCATCTGCCTGAAAAGCTTTGTTATACATTCCCCAGCCAAGTGGCAAAAGTTCTCTTCTCTTCTCTAAAAGCGCAGGGGAGAAGGAAATAACACAGGCAACTCCTCTCTAGCAGCACTTCAGCTACCCAAAGGTAGATGTGTGCAGTGCCATTTAATGAGAACTGTCCTGAACTTTCCTTCCCACCTCACGGGTTTATTATCTGGATGGCTTGCCCTGGTCAGATGCTGGGTGTGCTGCTAGAGGCCATATCACACTGCTGGCTTCTCAGTCCACCCTGGGGCTCTATGACAAACTGGTGGCACATTCCTCCTCTCTTCCACATCAGAAAAAAACCATGTCCTTGCGTGTAATCACCATGTGCAAAAAACGTAGTTGAGGTTTAAGAACTACTTTAGAATTCAGTGGTTTTGTGTCTACTGGAATGACATTCATGTGCTGGAGAATTCTTTAGGACATGGACAATTTATCTGCCCTCGATGACTCAGTATTGGACTCAGGGCTGTGCTTTCAAAGTGTTGTGGTGACTTTGTCTTCAGTTCCACCTTTCTGGTTTTAGCTTTACCTGAATAGAAGTAAACTATTATTAAGAAAGGAAAGATTGTGTTTAGAGAATTCTAGTCTAAAGAATTTCAATGAGTATAAAATATAGGGATGCTATTTGGAGAAAATCTATTTGTGAGCTAGTTCTTCCACTGTAACTGCCCTTAAATGATTGAACTTACTACTGTTGCAGGTTCTGTTTGGAGATGAAAAATTATATTTGGTCAGAAGTAGAACAGTTTCTTCCTTTTTTCATTTTTCCTTTATAAGTATTGAGGTCGTTAGCTCATCTGTTTCTCTTTGTGAAGGTTGAATAGTTTAATTTTTTACACTTTTGCTACTGTGACATTCTAATATAAATACACAGACACATACAAACACACACACACACACACATATACACTTACATGTATTAGTAGCTGACCTTGATGAAATGAAGCTGAAGTCAAGAGATTATTCAGAGGTTTGCTTTGCTTCAACTGTGTCTGCTTTGGTAGTTTTGGCTTTAGGTTTTGATGAAGATGCTAAAGAAATGAGATAATGGCTTATTTTCTTATGAAAGTTGTAGTAGAAGAAATTAACTTTCTTCTCATTTACCTCCTCCCTGAGAAAGTGAATATTCCTATATAGACTTCTCAGCAGGAAAGCATTTAGAAAACTCTGTCCTGGACCCTTCTTTTTATTTGTTCAGGAACCCTGAAGATTTCATTTAACTTCATCTCTGTCTTGCTTCCTACTCTTCCTCACCTGTTTCACTGAGTAGAGTAGATACACCAAGTTGACAGTATCTGCCAGAATGCAGTGTATATCCAGCATAGATTATTGCCCTAATTAGTGTATTCTTGCTATTTCCTTTAGCAAATATCCGTCAGAAAAAAGGCACAAGTTTTCTTTTCTTGGTGACTCCATGATTGTTTTTCTGTCACTACTGACTGTGATTCAGGATCCTTGGCAAATTTGGCTGTGGCAGCTGAAGAAAAGGTGTTCATATGTGCCTACATCAGTTTGTCCTCTTGACCTGTTGAGCCCTAATAGCTGGAGTCACAGGAGATCAAGGTGACCAGTACTTTTAATGGTGACCTAAGTTAGCATGCATCCATTATAGGGGAATTCCAGAAATCCCTCTTTTGCAAGGATTTGTATTAGGATTCTAGTTTTGTTGCATGCAGTCATGATGGAGACAGTTGTTTCTCTGTGCTTACATCCTTGTGTGTTGTGGAGAGCACAGAACACCAAAGCAAACAAAGTGTTTTATATTAATTCCTTCTCCTGTCTCTGTCAGCTCCAGAAGATGAGCAGGTATGAGGACATTTTGCCCACTACACTACAAGCCCAGCCATCCACTCAAGCTGTTGTCATTTATCAATCTCCTATGAAGCATTGAGTGCTGGGCATTGTAAGACACTGGCTATGAAGGGCACTGGCTGTACAAGTTTTATCTTCTTAAATTCATCTTAGGTGTTCCTACTGAGGTAGAGTAGCCAAATAAATGAGTAAAGTTACAGTGTCAGCGCACCCAAGATTTTTGTGCTCAGTTGAACTGAATTAGATTTTTTAATTGTCATCAACATGGTCTATAATAACACCTGTTCAAGGATGAATGAGTAGGTATCAGTAGTTTCAATTTTCTATTAATATATAAGGCTATTAATTATATATTCAGAACACACACATATCCACACAACACCCAAACCCAAAACTGTAAAGACTGTACAATTAAGATGTATGCATGTCAGGAAGCAAAAATAAAGATAAGAATTTAGCTGTAGTGCAAAGCTCTCCATAAGGAAGCAAAATCTTAATACATGAAGCATCAGACAACCTTAATAGTATGTGGCTTCACCAGCTGTTCCTTTAATTATAGCATGAAATTTAACATACATTAATTGTAAGGTTTTAATCATCTAACCAGAAAAATAGAAAACACTATGGACATGACTATATTTATACAGAATCAAAAATGAAATTGTCTCAAACTTATTTAACCTTCCCTTCTCTGCCAACAGCAACAATAACAGAAAATCATCTGTGTCCTGAGGTTAAATACTCAGTCTTTCAGCCTGAAATGTGAATGCTTTGGCAGTGCTGAAAGTCTATTAAAGGAGAAGTTTTGTTTGAGATTGTTTTGGAACCAAAGCTATTTGGAGCTCTATTAGACCCCGTTATAATGGAGGAGTGCGTGGGCAGATGTTCAAAAGCAACAAGGTTGCCACATCTTCACAGGGTATTGCTCATCATCTGAGCAATGGTAACTGGCTAGTTGCACAAACTCACCCTCCCTGGTTGTAAAGTAAAACCTAATAGCTTAACTAATGAGTCATTAAACCAAAGTAACTCAGTGCTTTTGCCTGTATGCCCACAATCAGAGACTGCATTGGAGCTAAAGTGTTAGTGCCAGGCACTGTGGGTAAGGTTTGAAGGGATTTTGGAGTTATTTAGCACCTGAAGCCACATTTTCAAAGGTGGTGGGGTGGTTTCATGAGCTCAGAGGCTTAGCTCCCCTGTGTCTCAGTGCCCACACCATACTGGAAGAGAGTCTTTCTCAAGAGGGAGCTCAAGTCACTCAGGCCAGGAGGAAAGTGATGAGAAAAAGCCCTGAGGTTTCTTGCAGGGAAGGGAAGAAGTGGAGGAAATGATGCAGAGGATCCTGACCAGCTTGTGTGGTTGGTGAACTTTGTGGAAAGACCTGGGGAGTCTCTAGTTTCTTATTCAAGGGAGAAATTCACCCAACATTTCCCCTGCTTTGTTATACCACAGCTTGGTTTCCAAATCATTCAAACACTTTGGAAAATGCTGTCCTAAATGTCCACTCCTACTCATTAAAATCAGTGGGTATCAAAGATTTTTGGTGGGAATGGCAGAGAGGGCCCTTACGAAGCTGCACTCCCCTTGCTTGTGACATGAACAGAGCTTGTTGTGTGAATGTGGTGTTGTGTTCATTCCAGGCCCATCTATTATTCTCTGGGTAACAGCAAATACCATTTATTTCCATTTATGCAGACCATAAATCAACATGATATTAGCAGCATGTGATCTAATGCTGCACAGTGTGCATCAGCATGAGAAGAACAAATCTGTTCAAAGTTCTGGAACACTTAAATGTCCCTTTTTCACTCCCTTTTTCTCCTTCCCATTGTTTTAAAACCATTTAAATAAGACCTTCTACAATCATTACAGGGTGGGCTTATTCTCTCTGGGGAAGAAGCAGCATTGCTGGAAACTGCTCTCTTCTAGTTTGCAGGGGAGGAAGCTTTTTACCATCTTTCTGGTTTTCTATTATCAGGAGAACAAGCATGTTGCAAATCAACCTCCCAGATGTGGCAAAAAAAGGATGACATTTAATAACAAATCACTGCATCCAGACTGGGAGGGTTTCAGTTATACCCTGGTTTTAATACTGTGAATCCATCTGTTACAAAACAGGAGAGAATTCTATCTCATCATTGGTGTCATTCATAGATTACTAGCTGCTGTTTCTTAAAGAGACATGTATTTGGGTGCCAGTGAGATAAAAGGAGCTAAAATGAACACCCTTGTGAGATGACATAGTGCCTGCTTCAGGCTGTACCTACCCAATGGCAGATTGCTACTGCCATCCTAAAATTAGCAGGCTTGGTGGAGGTGCAGGATGATTTGAAAGTTCACTGGTTCCAAATGGGTGTGTGCTCAGATGTAGCATGTACTAGCAGGCCTAAGAGCAGGTCAGTGTTCAGGACTGAGCTTCTCCTTCCCTCAGTGCTCCTGGAGCCACTCATGCCTGCCTGGCTTTATGGCTTCCTACATGGGTGGAGAGCTCTGAAAGGAAGGAAAACTCATGTCTTAATGATGGAAATCTCATTAAGAGTTCTGAAGGAAATTCACTTAAAACATTAATTGAAGTATAAGGAGGTGATAGTGCGCTCCCAGTAGATGGGGAATTGTACAGCAGAGGGGCAATGGGGAGGAAAGAACAATGGAATCTTGTAGATGTCTGCATAGGCAGAGCGTCATAGTGCATTAATTCTCTTTCCATGGCATGCAGAGGTAGGACAGTGCTATCAGTTTGCAAATTGCTCTACTCAATGGAAGTGTTGTGACACATTTAAAGGTTAAAACAAAGACTCCGTCATAAGGACTGAACTGGAGGTTCCTCAGATCTCTCAGGGCAGGTTATCACTTGATCACTCTCCATTTCTAGATGACATGGGTAATGCTAGACTCTTTTCTCGCAGCATTCATGTACCTGACAACATAATTTTGTCAAATGAGGTTAAAAAATGTTTTTTGACTGCTTTCAGGTGAAGGATGATGCTGAAGAGGTTATGGAATCTCTCTCGCTGGGCATATTAAAAACTATCTGAAAGCTGTTGTGGTTTAGGAGTGGTATTCTCCAATTAAGTCTTCCTACTGAAACCACTCCAAGCCATGCACTTCTTGCTTGTTCCCTCCTTTCACTTCTTCTTCCCTGAAGTGGGATAAAAAGGAGAATTGGAGTCACAAAGGGTAAAGATCATGGGTTGAAATAAGAGCAATTTACCGGAAACAGCAATAAGATAAGAAAAACAGCAAGAGCAACAATAATGAGAAAGGGTACAAGAAAATAAATGTCATTGCTCACTATGGAAACCCCCAGCAATAGAAAATATCTGATCACTCCCTCTGCCATGCTACTCCACAGCTCCCAGCCCAGATCCAGCATTATCCAACCACTCCCTCTGGTTCAGAACTGGTGTCACCCAGCAGGTCTATCCAGCTGGGAATCAGAGCTCCCTCACCACTCCCTTTGCCACTCTTGCTTGACTGGAAGGAACCCTTTCTCTTCGGAAGAGACTTCCTTCACCCCACCCCTGGAAGACAACATGAGGTGGTATAGAACAACCTCTGGGTTCTGGCTGTGCCCCTCCTGGCTACTGCAAAAAGTTGACCCTGTCCTGTCTGGAGTCAGGATAAATGCAAACCTACCCAATGTGCTCTGCTTGAGCAGGGACATTAGACCTGAGACCCAGCATGCTCTCTTAAACATTGTGTTACTGGGTGATAGTTAGGTATTTCATCATGCAGAAGAGTGGTTTTATTATTGATCTTTATGTGATCTTGAAAATTCCACTTAATAAAAAGTCCTGATGTCCTTATGCACCAGGAGCTGCACACATGAGCAGGCATCTTACCAGATATACAAATGCATAAAATTATTGCAGTCCCTAAATACACTTCCTGAATCTCTCTGAAATGCAGTTTATCAAGACAAACTAAAAAGACTTCTATTATCCTCTAATTCTGTCTAAAACACCCACTTTATTTCTCTAGTAGTGCTCTCTATTTCAATCCCCATCATTCTTTAATATTCACAGCAGGGTTAGGGGTTCATATCGTTGTTTCAGCTAATTGGCAGTGCAATAAAAGAATATGAAACATAAAAAGATCCTGGAGGAGAATGTTATAAAAAGCATCAGGGCAAAGTGTCTAAATGGGCATGTCTGGTATAGAACACCTGTAGCCTTTAATTTAGAGCCTCTCCAGTTCCTCTGGGGTGCTCCTAGGAGAGATTTAAAACATCCTCATCACACTTGGCTGTGGGCAAGTTTTCCTCCTTGTGCTTGGTGCACATCAAATGCAGCTTAACAGATATTCAATGATTTTATGAGACATGTGGTGAAGGAGGAGGTCCTGAGTTTGCACCTTGCTCTTCTTTCCTGATTAGAAAAGATTTTCTCAACCAATCTCACAGGAAACAAAAGCACTGAAAATCTTGGTGCTAATTTTGTTTTGAATCTGGTGTGTTTCTGACAGGCACAGAAGAGGCTGCAACAGTAAGAGGGCTGACAAAAACCTGTCAGTTCTTAATGATTCTTTATCCCTGCTGATGTTTGGCCTCCAAATAGCCATAAGCCTTTTCTTGATATTTCCAAGCATAAAATTCTTTTCTGGCAAGAGTTTGAGAATTCTGGAAATTTATCTGTAATTTTCTTGGGTACTGTTTGTCCATGCAAGTCATGCATGGTGAGTCTGACACGCACTGATCTCATGGCATTTGGTCACATACTTTCGTCTAGAAATTTTGTACGTAACTAGACTGGGGAGAGCACCAAATCATGACTTTTTATCTTTCTTCTAGTGGTGTTTCCACAGTGACCTGAAGTACACTGGAAGCTGAGCTAATCATGGTAGACTTCTTTGAGCCACAGTGGCTGGATGGCACAGCTGAGGTCAAGTAAAACAGAGCCTTTAACCCAGGCAGTCATGAACTGTCAAAAAACATCAAATCTAGGTGTTTGCTATTATTGTTATAAACTGTGACAATATTGAAAACATAGAGAGAAGAGCAGTATCACCTTTCTCTGTGTTGAAAAATTTAAATCTTGTCTCTCAGTTCTATGTTGGCTTTTTTTTTTTTAAGTAATCTGACCTTCCAGTTGGAAAATTAGGTGTCTTCTAATGGTAAACTTACTTGTATCTTTTGAGAATTTCTAAATGCAAGTGATACCAGCAAGCTTAACTACAGGTGGTGCAACTGTCTTTGTCTACTCATTTGCATCATTTGTTCCTCTCTCTTTTACTAGAAAGCAGATATGTTTTACCTGCACTGACAGGGTGAATAGTGAAAAAAAAATAGTCTGGATTCATGAGATCTGTTTTTATTTAATATTTTGAGGAATACCCAAACTGAAATAGGCACTCGTTTGCTGATTAGTTCTCTTATAGTTTGGATATAGACATATATGTCTCATTTTCTTATTAGAAGAATGCAGATTAGAATATTTGAAGCATATATTACACAGTTGCAGGGTGTTTTGATCTGCATTTGTAATGAGGGGAATAGGAAGAGCAAATGGCAGCTGAATAATCACCTCAGAGTCTTGAGATGACTTTGCACTGCTGCTTCTCTGCAGCTCTTGCTGCTCTCCCCAAAGGACAGGAATCAATCAGCTCTGGGAGAACGTGAACCACGTTTTCTGTGACAAAGCCTGCATTTCCCATCATGTTACCACACTGAAGCAAAATGGCTCCTCAAAAGCTGCCTCAAATGCATTCTCACTCCTGACGGTGCAACCATGATAGGGCCTTTTTAGGAAATGGTGAGAGAAATAAGGTTGCTTGTGTTGGTGGTAAACAAGCACAAGTAGAAACATGTTTTATGCATGTGGAGCTGGACTGTGCAACTTTCTTTTCTGAGATGTTTTTCAGGCCAAAGACTGAGCAAACACAGGGATGACTAGATATTTATGTGGATGAGAAGGTCATCCAGAGCTGCAGTAGAACCAGCATGAAAAGAACACAGGCTGGAGGTAATTCACCAGATAAAGAAATTTATAATGGCATTAAGGTTTTAAACTTTGTGGGAATTGAGTTTTCTGTGTGTGCCAGGGATTTTCTCACATCTTCTTGCAAAACAGAGCACTGACTTCTGTTTCGCATCATTGCACTAGTCTGACAGTTGCTTCTTCGGTTTCATACCTTTAAATTCTGGGTGTTGAAGAAAGTAGTTTTACAGACATCCAAAAAGAGCTCAGATACTGAAGAGCTTTTGTGTAGACATGGCAAACCTGTGATTTAAATCATGTGGTTGAAATTTGCAATAGGCCTCAGATATCTGTTGTGATCTGGCACACAGTTACAGGGAAAGTGGGCAGAAGGAGGTGTGGAGCAACAGTTGTAGAACAAAGAGGTTATTCCTGAGAGCAGTTTAACAGCTTTTCTGCTAAAGAAAATTGTTGATGTTGAAATCAAATGAGAAATCTTAAAAAATGGTAATAACTATGTCACCCTGTTGTCCATACAAAGATACATACATTGCTGTTATTAGGGACTTAGCCTTTTGTGTTCTTGAAACCTCAGACCAGCAGAGTGTTCCAATAGTAAATACTCCCATAATTTCTGATACAAGTTACATGAAGATAGTTACATCTTTTCTTGAAATAAGCAGAACATAGGAATAAACATGGTGGTTGGAACAAAACTCTGATTTTTACAGAATAATGAAAGAAAAACACTGCTTAAATAATGCAATCATTGGGCTCTGTGAAGGGATACCTCTCACCATTTAGGAATTCATTGGTTAAATATTTTACTAAACATAACAGACTTTAAACAGGCAAAGAAACTGATATAGTGTAGAATCTGAGGATATTATAGTGAGGGGTGGAGGTCTGGGAGGAGAAGGGAGTGGAAATGGGGTGTTGGTGCTCCTTGTCTTCAGAAGAGGGAGGAAGGTGAGGGTGAGGCAGCCCTTGGGCTAGCAGTGTGAGTCTAATGTGTGTTTATGCCTAGAGACAGAGAAGGGAGGCAGGCTTAACCCTGAAGAGTTGAAGGCTTGAACTTCAAGAAAATGCAGTCTTCTTAAAGAAAGTTTTAACAGTCAGCCAGCCATAGTAAGACCCAAGGCAGTGAGTTAGGTAGCAGTGGGAAGTCTTTCAGCATGTAGAAGAGAGGGACACACACATCCTAACCTCTCTTTGGGGTGTCCAAGTACGAAATGTAATGACCAGCCCATGTTTCATCCTGCTTGTTGCTATAGTTTCTCCAGACTCTCTGGAACTAATTGGTAAGCCTAAACTTCACACAATCTCCAAACCCTCAGCTTTCCATACCTGTCACACAAATTGAGCTGTGAGTGTCTTGACTCCTATGGCTTGCCTTGCTGCCCTGGCCCAGCATGAAGCAGCTGTACACTGTTCCTACCCACCATGTGTTTGCCAGTAAAAAAACATCTCTTGAAGCTCAGGGTTCTCATTTGCTTCCTAATAATCAATAACTGCTGGGGAGCAGGGGGAAAAGATGTTTGGGATGGTTTAGTGACTGCAATAAAAGCACCTGTGAATTGCACTGGGACCATTAAAGACCCTTTGTCCAGAATTCCTGAAGATATTTCCAGAGCTGAAAAACTACAAATGTGTGTTAAAGCCTCCTCTGTATTCTGTGGTACAAGTTTCTCTGGATGCAAGTAAGAATTCATTTCTTAGTATAACCTATGAAAAGGTGCTTTTAAAAGGCAGGGAAATACAATAATGCAGGAAACACCACAAGCTGTGATCGTAATCTAGTTTCATTTTACCTTTATGCACAACTGTTTCTCCTCCAGCTTAAAACTTTGGCATTTCCTAGTCCTGGACTTTGGAGCCAAACTTTGCTAGTGTGAACCTATCTCTGGGTTGAGATATTTATGGTGATGTTGAAATCTCACTGTACTAGTGAATGAACGGTAGCGTATTTTGCAGGAATAATGAAATCTCAGCAACATGAGACCTCAATAAAGCACATTGTTGCTAAATCTTTGCTGACTGCTGTTTTTACGTGTGAATTATAAGGTGTGCGGATAAGCAAAGTGCGAATTAATGAGGTTTTGCTGTGCTGAAATGAAACTGTGGTGGGACATGAGCTAAGAAATATGGTGTTACTTAGTATTTTGTATTCAAGAAATTATGTTTTCTGAGCAGCTGCCAGTCAGAGCATGGGTGGCTGCACTGAGGGCATCTTTACAGCCATATTTTTGTATGTATATTCCTAGGGGAGATTTTTATCCATCAGTTTTATTTCCATTAACCAAAGAGAAGGTTGAACAAACTAAATCTCTATTAAGGCCTAAGAGAAATAGACCATGAGCAGGAAGCTTTCAAGAAACAGTTAACTGTTTTCAAGAAGCCCTTATCTGTGTACTCAGCTAAAGAGACTGTAGAGAGGATCTACTCCCCTTTCCACTTTCCTTCTGTGGTTTGACACAGAGTGTCACCTCTATTCCTCTCATTGCTCAGCCTACTGCTGGCCAGTGGTGCTGCAGGGTGGGCAGGAATTCCTTGTGTGAAGCCATCTGATCTGCAGTGTGCTCAGCACCTCCTGAGCTGTCACTGGGATGCACTGCATTAGTTGGGCTCGTGGGTGGTGGAAAAGCTCATGATCACAAACGAACAGAATTCCTGTCTGTGTGAGAGGTTGTGTGCAGGGCCCAGCCTCTGGATGGAAAAGCTCTTTCCAGGTGAACACAGAGGTTTAGTAACAGGTAATGATGCAGCTGCATTCTTGTACAGCCTGGAGGTGGATTTGCAGGATAGCTGTTTCCCTGCCTTCTCCTCCAGGCTTTTAGTGTTGCTGGTGCTGACTGAGGTGTCTGATAGCTGCTGTGGTCACAGCCATCATCACACCAGCTGCTCCTGTGGGTGGAGAATTCAGAGGAAATTCAGGGCCAGGTCATGAACAGCTTTCTCATCCTACCTCAATCCACCCTCTGTTCACTATTTTGCCTTTTTCAGCCTCTCTTTGTCTGTGGCAAAGCAAGTCATCATGTTAGTCTGCCAACCCTCCATTGCTGTCCTCACCACTTCAGCACCTGGAGACATCTGCATGAGCTGGTGTGGAAGTTGTGGACTCATTTGGCACAGAACACTGCATCCTATGAGCAATCTGCAGCTCCTTTCTTCCAGACTGTGTGTGAGGAGTGAAACAGAGCCAGGACCAGAGCAGCTGAAGTGCATCGGCGCTTGCTTAAATATGGTGGCTTAACTTCTATTTACTTATTTGCCTCTTTACAGTGGGACAACCTACCACAGCTGGAATTTTAGGTGAAGTGGGGCATGAAGCATGGGAGATGACATGAATGCTTCTGTAGAAGAACATGGGCTGAAGGAACATTCCTTCCCCAGGAGATCTTATGGAGGATCTGCTCTCTAGTTAAAAGTTTTTCTGTCATCACATTTTGCATAATTTCTCACAATATAGTGAACCTTTGTGCAGAACTGTATAGGTTAGGCTTTAAAGGAGTCATATGATATTTTACATATGTATTTCTTTGGTTTGGACACGAGCTGTGGGACAGTGTGGCAAATAGCTGAGGAAGTGCTGACAACTCATCTACCCTGTACAAGCATCCCTGAGAAGATTAGAGATCTTCGGCCATGTAATTGCCATTTTGTGCTCTTCTCCTCTTTCCACAAAATGCACATGCATGAACATGCTCTTCCATGATAAATCCTACAAACTTCATTTGGAAAGTAATTTCTCTGAGTATTTCTGTCTGAGGCTTGTTGTTTTCGGTGGAAGGAAAAGGCTGGAGGAACCTTGGTTCTGGAGAGGGAATGGGACAGTGTGAATGCCCTGGCATCTGCACTGGTGTCAGTGGGTAGCTGCACAGCTCAGCTGGCTTAGGGCTTTGCTGGAGTAAGCTTGCAAGCAGATCAGCTTTTGCATAAGCTTCTACTGGAATAAATGCCATCTTTCAATAAATGCTGTTTTTTTTTTTTTTTTTCCTTGCTTGTTTATATGAGCTTCTTGTTTGTTTCCTCAGCTGACAGTGGAGAACCAGTCCTCAGTTTCCTATGCAGTTTTCTGTTCTCCAGTGTGGACATGGTACTACCTTCTAGGAAAGGCTATCTGGCTTTGAGATAAACATAGAAGACAAGATGTTTTTAGGACTTAGTTAAGTTAGGCACAACGCAGTTTGTTGGTTGTGTTTGTCACAGCTTTTGAAGCTCGGCTGATTCTAGACAACATCCAAAACAATTCTTTACTTCAAAACTGAGCTACATCTATTTCTATCAGAGTGTGGCCTTTTCTCACTGCTCTGCTCTGTTGCTACATTGGTGAGTCCCACTTACTCTGTATTTGGATTTTAGGGGATTCAGTGTTGCTTGAAAGCAGTTTCACAGTGAGTGTGACTGGGTCAAAGTGAGCTCTGCTGAGAGGTGATTTTCCTACCCTACTCCCACACCACATTCCCATCCTATCACATCCTATTTCACAATGTGAGCACTCTTTTTTCCCAAGCTTCTGTTCACTAGATAGCTGACAGAGCATTTCATGCACGCTTTGGCTGCCATCAGTCTGTACCCTCACAAAACTGGCCAGATGCTGTAGCAGATTGAGCCCGAGACCATTCCTACGCATTTCTGATCTGGACATCAAGCCAGTGCTTGAAGTACCAGAAACTCCTCAGGAAAGAATATTGCTCTTTTCCTCCTTAAATTTCCTTCCCCAAACCATGAGTGAGTTGTACACAGCACATCACCCTCTTTGCCTTCCTTGACAGTCTTTTCCTCAACAATACGAGTGCCCATGTTGCACAGTGTGGTCACTGTGGTACACTCATCCTGTAGTAGATACCTCCCAAACAGGTAAAGATACATTTGACAGAGAAACAGACATGGTCTTGCAACATCCCAAAGCAATGAAACTGCTGCAAACTTTACCAGCCTGCCAGCACTAAATTACTTCCAATTAATTGCACAGAGCTGCAGCAGAAACAGTGAACTCCTGGTACACTTTTCCTTCTCAAAGACCTCAGCTGACATGCCTTAGACAATGCTAATCAGGCATCAAAAGGCATGAGCTAAAGGCATAGAGCTTTAACAGGACCTGCACTTTCAAACAAGCATGACTCACTTGTCAAGCATGGCTCTCAGCCTGTGGAAAATCCTTCTGAGGGAAGCAGCAGCAACACCGCTTAGGAGACATTTAAAGTCTTCCCCAGAGACATTTAAAACTAGACTGGACAAAGCAGTAGAAAGTGTACTGCAGGAAACAATCCTGCACTGGCATGGGGTTTTGGTCTAAATGACCTAATAGGTCTTTTCTGCCTCTAATTTCTATGATTTTATGGCTGGAAATAACTTCTAACTTAAGAGGATTTAGATGGCAGACATGGGCATGCATTATTTACAGCTGAACCTAAAGTAACTGTTATATTATGGAGTGCCTGAGCAGTAGTGGTGAGTGAGGATTGAGCAGGAAAATGTTGAGAGGAATGCATGGGATTAGGCAGCAGTGGTGGAGTTGGGATAATGGGAATAGATTTCTTTGCAAAAGGGGCACTTCTAAAAGTGTAAGAGTCCTGACTACAACAGGTACCTTTCAATATATTTTGCAGTAATTTGCTAAATTGTTGGCTTTTAAAATGTTTTTGGAAACTGGCAGTGGTTGCTTTGAAGGCATATAGAAAAACATGTTTAATTTTACTTTCTTTGAGAGAATGTTGCAGGGCTTCCTCTGATAGGGGCTGAGCTCCCACAGCTCATAAGCTCATTTTGCATATTTGGGAGGAACTTCTAGCTAAATAGAAATTGTTGTGCCAAATTGTGACCTACTGATCATGCTGTGGCTAAACCAGCTTGCAAATGCACACAGAGAATGGTTTCCTCCTCTGTGCTTGTCTTCTCAGTTATTATCAGCCATTCTTGACATTTACAAGTAATTTTCTCCCAGACACACTCATGGAGCAGGGTTATTTACGAATGTTTCTTTCCTTTGTGCACAGGAGTTGAGGACAGGGGAACTGCCACAATGAAGAAAATCTGTATGTGGCACAGATGCATGCATGGTCTGAGCTGAGGGATGTGCCCTGACTTTGTGATTATGGGGCCATAGCAATTACATAGCTTATTTAATCAAGTAGCATCCACTCTGGTGTCTTCATTTTCTTTATTAAAAAAGAAAAAAGACAGCTCTCATTATCAGCTAGACATGTGGAGCTAATTACTGTGACTTTCATATTCTGTTTTTAACTTCCTGACTTTTATGTTATGCCTTTAAATCCTTCTGCTAAAAATGCACTTTTTATATATGTGTGGAACTGGGAAACTTTGTAATAGTTAATTGAAAAGGGAAGTACTTTGATTTATTTGGGTGCACATCCACTGAGACACTCCAGCACAAGGATCCCGAAAATGTATCAGGATTAACTTGAAGTAATCTTCCTTACCTTCCCCCTTTTTCTTTGCAAGGGGAGGGAATGTGGGATCAGGATTCATGAATGGGACTGGAACTCCAGGAGGGTAAAGTGTAGCTTGGACTCTACTGCAGTCTTGGGTAAGTCATTTAACATCTATCTGACTTAGTTTCTCTTTTTGGAAAAAAATATTGTAATCTCTTCTTCAGGCAACTGATGTGACTTAATTTGTGTGTGTAGAAGGTCATATAAATCCTTAATTTAGGAAAGGAACAGAAGAATAAGTAGCCATTAATACAGTCTCACCAGAATAGATGTGTTAGCTTGCTCCTAGAATTCCCTGAAATGTTGGATTTTCCATATGTTGCAGTTTTATTGAATGGCCAATCCTCCTCTCCCTTTCTTCAGCTTCATTAACCTGTTCTGAAAGAGGAGAACAAAGAATCAATTGAAATATGTAAGACTGGAAAGTTTAACATACTACAGCACTTAACTACAGTCTGCAGAATATTTAAAGTGTGGTTCCACTCTGAAGTTGGCAAGCTGAGGCAATACCTATGTGGAGCATTAAAGCCATTGGATGCTGCATTTGTTCTGTGGAAATAGAATTTGCAGTGCTCAATATTTATTGCCTCTCCATGATTTTTGTATGAAATTTACTCAGCTGATAAATAAAAGGAGGTAAGTACCCAAATGTCAGCTATGTCAGCTTGTCCTGAGACTCCAGGCATGGGCTGAGTCTATTCTGTGTGTTGACAGCAGGGGTGGAAGTTCTGATATTTGTGTTCCTTCCTTTCCCAGAGATTCTGTAGCTACCCATCTTCAAATGCAATTCCTCTTCTGAGTGCCTTCACTGGATCTGTGCAAGGGTAAATGAACATGGCACAGTGAGCAGTTGTGTGGATGAGACATAAGTGAAAGTTGTATTAAAAATGCCCATTTCTGGTCAGACCAAACAGAAACTGTGTCCTACCTATTACAAAGAAACCTATAATTTTTATTGTTACTTGCTTCACCCTGCAAGTTTAATGAAAATGTCATGCTTCTGGTTTTTTTTCTACTCAGCTCAATTTTATCTGAATTTTGTCCCATTCATCTGCAGAGCTGTTGCCTTTGTATTTTTACTGCTTGTAATTCATAATCCCTTCCAGAGGTTTAGGCCACAAAGAAAGGACCAGACATACCTGCACTGGGGAAATACTGAGTTTCAGTCAGTCTTCCAATGTGTTTTCATTGTTCAGCTACTGTCAGCTGTAGGCAACAACAGTAGAAGGGCCACATTCATAAAAGCTATTAGAATAATTCTCTTATTGCCTTTTCTTTCTTTTCTTCTTAGTTTGTACAGTTTGGAAATCATTATAAGCCACTCTACATGTTTATATACCTACACATTCACATTTTTTATTGGATACATAAAACCTTTCTCCCCTATGTACATGAATCCATAAAAGCAGCATAAGGAGTGGAAAACATGACAGGTCTGGAGAATTTATGGATATAAGAATGCTGCAGCCTGGGAAAGGGAAAGAATATACAAATGCTTCTTTCTCAATACCTTCCATCTATTCAGTGATCTTGATTATAGCACACTCAAGAATTGGGTGACAGCTGCTTGTCCCCCATCATTCTTCAAATAGTCCACCCCATCCTCTGCCAAATGGTGTGTTTATTTTGGCCACCTACCTACATCTTCAGTATTATTAGCAGTGTGATAATTTATACTGTAAAGTGAAAACATTTCAATCAAGGCAGGATCCAGTGCTTTTGAAACATGTTTTGGCATCCATAGCCAGGCCAAAATATATATTTTATTTTTTTCATTTTTTCCTTGAAAATAATCTGGAGCTTTTTTTTTTTTTTTTTTCCCTGATTGACAATAACTTAGACAACACTGTTGTCTGTGGCTTAACAGCATTGTATTTCACTGAAAACCTGGCATCATCTACTGCCAAACCTGGGATTTTCAGCAGATCGCAAATGTTTTTAAATCAAAAACTCATTTATTCTTTGGTAAAAAGAAAAAAAAATAGAAAAAATAGCTCATCTGTGTTCCTCATGATTGTTTGAACCTTAATATAGGCAGTTATGCTTCTATAGGTTACAGCAATTGAGAGAGATACTGTTTAGTATTGAATCATTTCAAAAATATGCACTGCAGAAGACACCAAAACCACTTAGGATTTTGTTTACAGTGGTGGAAGTTATTGTGTTTGTAATCTCAGAGAAAGAAGAAGATGAGTTTGGAAGTTAGATGTCTGTCATTTCAGATTCCAGCTCTTGCCACTGAGGAGTTCACTGGTAGGAAATATTGAATGAATCACTTTGCCTGTGACTGGGCTGCCTCATGGCTGTTCAACAGTGTAGAAAAATGGTACTTTGTAGGCTTGAAGGAGAGGCAAAGGTTAATTTTCAGAGTATGATAGTAGCCTAATACCACGTTTGAATGTTTTAAAGTTTCCTTCTTTGGTCTTATTTAGTGTCCTTTGGTCTGCAGTCATTAAAAATTAACCAGTAAGCCTTACTGCTTTGAAATATTTTTTTCAGCGACAAAAGAAGAACAGCAACTATTACCTAAATGTCTTTGAAATGCTCCTGCAACCTTCTCAAGGAGATAATCACATTCAAAGTTCCATTATTGCTGCTGTAAATTATGTGCAGATAGATATGCCTCAATGTTCAAGAATAAACATCTTTGATAGATTTAGGTATAGTTGTCTTGATTGACAAAATGAAACAAGATCCACAGAGATGTGAAAATGCTATGACTACTCTACAGGGTCCTGTGGGTAAATCCCTTCCTTAAAATGCTAATTGTTCTTCTGGTATGAGACTATACAAAGTAGCTTATCTTCTGATGGAAAAAACAGCTTTTGTATCAAATAAGATCCCAGAAGCTGAATACAGAACCCTGGACAAACATTTTGGCGAGGACTCACATGTTCCTGTACTCTTCCTTAAGGAAGTCAGATTTTCTGGTTTCAATATTTTCTCCTTCCAAATTTCCAGACTCAATACATTTATAGTTCTGAATATTCCAGATCATCTGGAATGGGTTTAAAGAGCAGACTGGGGAATGGACCAGATTAGGACAAGCAATCTCTTATCCCACAGAACAACCTTTCAGCATTCTCTGTTTCTGAAGCCATTCAACACACAAAGAATTGCATCAGTTTAACTATTTTCAGCCTAACACAGTTGAAAAAGTTGTAATGTTGTGAAGTCCTTGGCAGGCAAATTCTAAGAGTTCCAAGAAAGGTTCATATTAATATAAGTGATAGAAATAAAATCTGGTTGGTTTTGCTTACCCATTTTAAAAAAAGAAATTAAGCACACAATGTGTGTGTATGTGTGTGTCTTTTGAAATTATTTCTGCTTTTGCTAAATTGCCTAAAAATTAAGTAGCTTAGTGGGTTTAGATGTTACATAAATAAACTAAAATTTTTAGGTAGACAAGTTTTAAAATAAGACAAATACAAACTCTTAAAGGAGTGCCCAAACAATTTAAAAAAGTACTTTTTTGCTTCCTCCATATTGTTTTTCTATGTCTGTGCTTTTTACAGGATTTTAAATGTGAAAGGTATAATTGTTTTGCAGTAATCTTTGCTGAATAAAGACATTGTATTATTGGAAGAGTCTAATTGAAAGATGGGTTCATCATAAGTTTTTCAAATGATTCATTCTATCTTTGTTCTATTGTCAGATGTGGTTTGGAAAATTCCCACCTCTGCTTATGATATGTTTCTGAACCAGAGGCAACCAACCAAACAACATAGGAAATTCAAATTAAATACAGTATTAATTTCATGCTTCTGAGAGATGGCTGGAGATTGGAAAGAAGAAAGTTTTCTTTTAGTGTTGCATCTGTATTTTATAGTTCCATCAAGTATTTTGGTTTCAAATGGAAGGAGGAGCACTTTTTTTTTTCTTTTTTTGCACTTTAGCTCCCTTAATAATGATAATAATAGTAATAATAATATTAGTAATATTTCATTACATAGCAGTGAAAGTGGAATTAAAGGGACAAGTATAAACACTGTGCTGTATGTATCTGATGCAGATTTGCTGAGAGAACTGCTGAGCAGTCACTCCCTTGCTGGCATTGGCCAAGGTGGTATGGGCTGCAGGAGTGTGGAACATGGAACAGTTTTAGCCATATAAGAGCCCCATGTCTCCCTTCCTGCACCATTTCTGAGCTTCTCATTTTGTATGGGATGGGTCTGCCTCAGCTCATCACTCATTGGTGGAGGAGCTGCCTTGCATCCCAGACCCTCACTTTGTATATGGATTTTCATTGTGTGAGAGAAGAGAGAGGAAAAAAATGCATGTGCGTTTTCAGGCCATGTTGATTGATTGTTCCTTAGCTATGAAACAATTTTCTGTACCAATTATGTCTTTGCAGATGACAGAAGCCATTTACTCTAATGACCATAATAATTAATTTTCATTATAAATCAGATTAGCTAATGATGCCGAAGTCTACATTCTTCACAGAACTAAAGCACAGTATCTTACACGAGCTCTCAGAACATATAATTTGCTATATAAGGCACTGCTTTAGAGATTTTTGAGTCAATAAGAGCAGCACTGACTGCCTTTGACCTCCAGGATTCAGTGGGAACACCTACTGTCCCAATGTCAGATCCTTGCTAATGGCTTTTCATTTCCAGCCACGGGCACGAAGCAACCAAGGCTGAAGATTCACTGGTTTTATAGCATGTTCATGGTCAAAATTATTTAAACCACTGTTTTTTTTCCTTCAATGTAAAAAGTTATGACAGAGCAAACAGTATTTTGTGAACAAGGCAGTGCTTTTTTGTTTTATTTCCAGAATAATATTCTTGCTGAATTTTTCTAAACTTTTGGTCCTGTGGTCACTTTAATCACATAAAGACTATCTGTAAAATATCTAGGTGGTAGTGAGTGAATAATCAAAATGTAGGATAAGTTATATTTGTATTTTTACCATTTATTCTTTTGCAGTAGACAACCTATGAACTTCAGAAAATTTACAGGCTTCTTCAATGAAGAAAGGTATGAGACTTTTGCTACAGCAGTTTTGCAGAAAAGCTCTATTTATTATTTCATGCAATAAAACTACTAAAACTGGTCAAATACCAATGTATTTATTTTTTCCGATTCTTAAAGTCTGTGTGTTGAGATGAATTTACTGTTTTAATAATTATAAGTATGCAGTGAAGAATGTGGATAATCACTGTACAGCTTGTGGCTTTTGATGATTTTAATTTAGGATATTAAACAGTCCATTATTTTTGGTGTGAAATGGGCCACCATCTCATGTGGTGCTGTTCTCTAACTGAATGCTTCTAGTCATGCAAAGCATTGTCAAAGCACAGACTAACAAACTACAGTTGGTGACGAATATACAGTGAATTATCTGGTTTGCACATAAGTGCTGGGGAAACAAAGCCTTGTACATGCAGCCAAAGCCAGTGTGCCTTTCTGGTGGGCTCAATAAACATGCTTTGGGGTGCCATTCTGTCCATGGGCTTCTCCAAAGGAATTGTATTGGGTCAAAATAAAACAAATAAAACAAAAAAATCTCCCCAAAAAACAGAAACGAAAAAAACAAACAAAAAAAAAAAAGCAAAAGAGTTAGAAAGGAGAGAGGGGGAACAGAAAGTGAAGAACTGTAAGAAAGATAGACTGGAAGAATTGATATCTATAAGAACTGATAGACTCACATTTTTGACTATATGTTACCAGAAAGGTAAAAAAGAAAGGAAGAAGTAGATACCCAAATTGGAAAACTAGATAAGGAAGAACAAGAAGGCAGAGTGGGGATTGCATAGCCAGTATGAAGAGGAATTAAGAATCATTTTTACTAGATAAGATGCAGCTATTCAGAGTATAGATGACCTGGCAAATCCGTGTCTGACCAAGGAAACCTGGAAAGTATTATTTCATTAAATTGTGTCTCATTTCTATTCTTGTCATTAGCACATAACTGATTAAAATAATGTTATATGAGCTGGCACAGCCTTGTCAGTTCCTCTTTGTACAATATTGTTAAATGTGGTGCTCTTCTCCAGCAATAACCTAGTCACATCCAGCTCCTAGGTTAATTTATAGACTTAATTTTTAATCCATGTATTCCATTAAAATAGAATTTGTTAAAAGAACATCACTGTCAGGATGGTGGTATATTTCCTATGTTATAGCACTGCATTTAGACTGAAAATATTGGACTACTTAAGTGTCCTATTGTCTCAGATACCTTCAAAAAGGGAGAAGAGTTAAAATAATACCACACTGCTGCTCTGCAAGGTCGACAGTATCATGAGAGAGCTGCAGGGAATGCCAACATTTTCCGGCCTGGGCACGATGTGACTGCAGCACTGCTGGCTCTGCTCCAGAGCTCTTCCCTCTCCTGGGATCAGCACTTGCCCCAGTGGGAGGGGAGCAGAGACTCCTGCAGGTGCAGCCAGCCCTGGGGACAGGGCAGGTATGCGTCTGCTCAGGCAATCTGGAAAACCTGCTCTTACATTTTAACTTAATTCCTTTTTCTATATTAAAAAATTGGTTTCGAGTTGTTAATTTTAGCCCCCAAATATTTTGCTGGCCTGCAGTTGGGAAGTGGTTTCTTAAATAAAATGAAAAAAAAAAAAAGTGAGGAATGTAAGGGCATAAAGTAAGCTTGATTGATTTTACCAATGTTTAGTTTCAAATACAGTAAGGGCCCTGCCATAACTACTAAAGAAGATACAGCTTTTGAGAGATCTACTTTTAAATTTGTGTCTGAAGGAACAAAGTTGATTTGATAATACCTCTCTGTGTTCTAAATAAAGGACTTCTGGAGAGGATGCAGTGGAATAAGTGAATGCAAAACGCAAATTTTCACTGTAGGGGACAAGCAAAAATAGTAAAGTTTTATTTCTTCAATTTCAAAACTCTGAATCCCATTTCTGTGTCTGTTTGCTTCAAATACAAACTAAGGAGTTTTCAGTTTCCTCTCTCTTTCTCCAGTAAGAAGTCAAATGTATTTTTTTTTAAAGAAAAAAGAGCAGTTGTTCATAAAGAAAACTTACACAACATTTGCAAATAGGAAGAAGGTCCTTAATTCTGAGCACCACAAAATCAAAGGCAGGCTGAAGCTCATGTCAGTGCATTCAGTATTATGGCTTTATTTCATCTCTGGCCATTGAAGGGGTGAAATGTTCCCTTTTCCCCCAGGATCCCCCTCTCTGCTGCACTCATTGTGGAACGCTGTAGCCACTCAAAGATCCTTTGCTGTGCCTTGGAAATGAGGCATACAGAAAAAGGATGTTTGAACTGAGAAGGTGGCTTCAGATTCTACAGGAGCAAGTGACAGCTTGATCTGTCTGTAGCTTAGTTGTCCCATCTGTAAAATACTCTTTTATATTAACTTTGTAGCACAGCCATTGCTACTGGAGCTGGATGTTTGCCACCTGTACATTAAGTTATATGACTGTGCATCATTGGAATTATTTGGTTCTTTTCATCCTTTTCTTATAGGAGAACATATGCATACAGTTTGGGGATTTGGGGTTGCTATTTGCCAGTTTCCAGTTGACCAGTCTGATTTTGGTCTTCCTATTGCTATGAGCCTGCTCAGATGGATCTGCAACACAAAGCACCCACTGTGTGTTCAGAGATGGCACCACTGCCTGGGTTTAATCAGGTTTTTAAGATGTAGGGTTTTTCAGATGGATATCTCTTTATATTTATGGGAGAGAAGGCAGGGCAAAGACCTGAGACTTGCATTTGAGGAGGTGGCTAGACTTGTCATGGTCTTTATTGTATTGAAGGATTTATTTTTTTTCCAATTTAACTTAAAAATATAAATTTCTTCTTTTTTTTTTTTTTTTTTTTTTAATGGGGGACCGGTTCCATCCTCAGAAAGTCCTTGCTTGCCAAAAGAGTTGTATTGTCCTTTAGGGAAAGACCTGCATTGCTCCAGGGAGCAGGGAGTGATGATCTTGACCACACTTCACATCTTTGAGGTTTGGACAGGAATTCTGAGCTGCTGGGCTCAGAATTGCATGCCCAGACCCACCTTGAGGCAATGCTGCAATGATAACATCCATTAGTGACTGTAGGAGGTCCAGACACTGAAAAAAAATGTCTAAGATGGACAGATGTGTTTTTATTTGAAAGAAGTCTCCAAATACAAGCAATCTGTGATCAAACCATACAGTTTGATGAAGTACCAGGAGGCAAAGGAGAATTAGGACTGAGGTGACAGCCAGAATAGCTTTGCTTTTACTCATATGCGTTTCAACATTAATGTTATTTTAACATACACACACACATATACACACACACACACACACACTCTCTCTCTAGCTTACTCTTCCTGAATAAAAACTCTAGGCATTGCTCCAAACCGTTACACCACAGTCTACTCTCAGGCAAAATTGCCAATTTCTGCAACGGGTGCTTTTATGGAGCTGAATTTTAAGACTGAGCTGCTACACAGTATCTCCTTTTTGGTTTTTCTACTGTAACGGAACATCCTTATTTGCCTATCTGGCATAGCTATTGTGAGTTATATTTACTGACTGGAAACTTGGCAAGTCCAATATTTGTTCTTGGTAACAAGATACTACCCACAGTTTTTACTTACCAGGCTCTGCAGCAGCCAGGTGGAACATACATCATTAGTTTACTGAATAATGAATATACTTTAAATCACGATTCAAAAATGCTCAGTTACAGTATATTAAATTAGTTTAAAAAATTAAATTAATGTAAAACTGTCTTTCCATAGTAGAATTAGCAAAATCAAAATAGGCTTTTTATCAACTTTATTGAAACTAATTCAACTTTCCAAGAACTAAAAATTGGTTTCCTGTCTTGACTGTTTTGGAATTACTTACTGTCATCTGTTTCAGACGTTAAAGGATGTGATTTAATATCAGCAATAAGGCCTCTGTTCCTACTTTGGCAGGTGTTAATTATTTAAACACTACTCATTTAAATTTGTTTCCAATCACTCTTTTAGATTGATTTGCTTTACATGTTTCTTTGTGTGTATTTTCTGCACACGCAAATAAAATAAGGGGGAAAGTCCCCCAGTCAGTAACTCTATTTCTTTTCTTTTCAGCCTTTCTTTAGATAGGGAGATAGAAACAGAGGGATATTTCATGGGTGATGGCTTTCAATGATGAAACATAATATATAATACATCATTTTTATCTCCTTTGTAATAATAAAAAGTTGTTCTCTTAGGGAGAGTGCTGTGGTTTCTGCATGCTAATGGCTGTACTCTTTGTGAATGAATTGTGAAATGGGTCACAGTTCCTGAAGCATTCATGGAGGCTGCAACAATATAGACAGACTTCTTGGTGAAAAACATGGGGAAAGAAACCTCTTAAATAACTGCAGTCATTCCTCCACACCTACAATTCCACCAGTCTACTTGTGGTGACAAAAAACAGTTGTAAGAATATTGTCTGGTTCTATACAGCTACTTATTCATAAAATGAGAAATGTCTCCCTTGCTGTATGTGCCTGAATTATCCTCTATCATCATGTTAGAGTCATCCTATATTTTTTTTGTTTACTTTACCTTTGCCTTCCTTTACAGTGGTGCATCAGAGAAAAGGGAACTCTTAGCTCTGTACAACAGACCTCTGTCTGGTGTGAAGTGAAATTCTCATTCTGCAACAGATAACTTGTAATTTAATACATAATTCTTGTCAGTAGAATAACATGAGGGAAAGCTAGACCAGAGGGAAAGGCAGCCATAAGAGAGGGAATTTTATGCACCACTGGGAAATGAGAAGCTGACAACTATAGGTATTTCAGTTCTATAAGGCAAGTCATTTCATCCTGGTAATAAATGGAAAAGGTGGGTGTTTGTTTAGATTTAGGCCACTTGGTAATGATTTTAACACTCAGCTAAGCCTCTTGCCAAGACAAGCACTCCAAGGCCAAAATCTATAATGAACTCTCATCTTCTCAATTATAGATTCAGCCCCGACCAAAGTGATATCCAATATTCCCCTCCCCACTCCACAAGTGCAGAGATGTGCTGCTGGACGTGCGAGCAGCCAGGTTCTGCATGGCTCCTGCAGCTCCCCAGGACCCCCAGCCCACCCAGCTGGGGCACCAGCACCCGCCCCCTCCCCTCTTCCCTTCCTTACCCCCGCCCTCTGCTTCGTGGAAAGAGTGAGAGCAGAGAGGGAGAAAGAGTGCCAGTGATGATGGGAGGAGGAGAAGGAGAGGATGAAAGGACTGTCCTCCCTCCACCTCCAGGATCCTCCCAGCCCCTTCCAATGGGTGGGAGACTGAATCAGTGGAGCCAGCTTGTGATTGTGTTGGCAGGTCTTTGCTGGCTGGCTGAGCGTGCCATGGCTTCTGAAGCACTGGGACAGTGGGCAAGGCATGCATGGCTCTGCAGCACCCTGCTGCTCTTAGTCCATCTCCTTCTTGCTGCTACTTCAAGTGGTCTCTAGTATCTCCTCCTCACTTGCTCTTGTCACCAAGCTCACTCTTTCTGATGCTTGTCCAGCCAAAAAACACAGAAGGTAATTTTTTTTCCAAAGACTTATATTTTGTAATTTATCCCTGCGGCCTCATTCCCTAGCTTGTTTTCTTCTGCCTTTTCCCATTCCTTTGCTTGTTTTTCCTTGTATGTTTTCATACATTATAGTATATTTGTCTTTTATCCATATTGAAATGAAGGCATCTTGACCCCACCTGCCTACTGGCTGGTACAACTCTGTCTTTGTTCCCTCTTATAATTCCATAAACAATCACCTGTCTCATGCCAGCTCCCACTAACCCTGCACTCACCAAAGACCTCATAAAACTGTGGTACATGTTTAAAAGGTGGAGACAATATTATTCAAAAGGATTTTTGTTTGGAGGAATGTAAATGTATCTACACTGGGGATAAAAATGTACCCATAACTGTGGGGTTTACAGAGCAGAAGAAGCAGATGCATTTTTTGCAGGGTGATCTGCTTTGTGCAAAGGGGCACAGCCAGGGGCTCTATACTGCTGCTGTGGGTGCTTGCTTTTCCCAGCAACTTGCTGCTGAGTTAAATGGATCACTAAGTCCTTTTCAGCAGACTTTTCAGCTCATTGTCCACCTTTTTGATAGAAGGTGAGGAGTAAAGAGAAGGATTGCAAGATATGTAGTAGAGAGCAAATTATTTGCCATGCAGAAGGAGCAAAAGAATGTGTTTCCACCATGGAGGCAGAGACTGTGATTCATTCAGAAAATAAGAATGGAAAATAATAAATAAATGAGGAAATCAAAGCCAAAACCCCACAACCCCAGACTAGATCTATGTTATTCAGAAGTTCTGACTTTTGCTCAGAACAATGAGTCTGTTTCAGCAAGAAAGCCTTCCTTAGTCCTTTGTGCTTCCTTAAATAGTAAAACCTCCCTTTATATGGTTTTGTGTTCTTCATTTATACTGTGTTAGATTTTTTCTTTTTTTTTCCTGTTCAGCAGCTGGCAGGGGGTGACAGAATTTTAGAGGGTAAGTGCTATACGCAATATATAATCCAGTCAGTCTAGTCTTCCAGTTGTCAATCATGGGTACTCAGGCTTTATATCTCTACTAGTCAGTTCAGTGTGACTTCTGAGCAACTAAGAACCAGAAGTTTTGGTCTCCTGTTCATGAAAAAAAAAAGTGAAATATGTTGGGCAAAAGCCTAAATGAAAAATTAAAGGAATTATTATGATAACTGTTATTCATATTCTCACATTAAATCTGGTTTCATTTCTCTTTTCTTCCAGTGACTTGCTTGTGTACAGCAATCTTGGCAGAAGGCATTAAGTCATATGTAGGTTAATCACTTAATGTTTCTGAATTGCTTTGAACATGAAGTGTGTGCCAAGTACTGCTAATATTATGTGAGACATCATTACGATAAAATAGGGGGTTCATCTTCAGTCTCTTTTATCAATCAGTACTACTTAAGCTTTGTTTGGTGCTATATATAGATTGTAAATAGAATTTGAATTCACTGCAGATTGAATTCCATTCCCTCCCTTCATTGTAGAAGAAGAGAGGCATAATATGTAAAGAAAGCAACATTTAAAGAGAAGAACTTTCTTGACATGACCCAGGACTGGGATCCCTAAACCCAGGGAAGAGTAGTGCAGTCATCTAAGCAGAAAATAAATTAGTCTGTTTTAGAAAAAAAATTGTAATTATAATAAATTATAGTATGTTTTATTGTTCTAGAAATATCAAGTTCTTCTCCTAGTGAGGTGATCAACAATTTGATTATAGTCATTGCTTGGAAGTGGCGTTTTCATTTTGTGTAAGCTCAAGTTCTGAATATTGTGTTTTCAGAAGTAAAGTTAAATTTACCTTGTTACTTCCCTTGTCTAATTAATTCTGTGTATTACTTAAATAACACTTTGAAGCCTCCTAGATGTGAATCTCCAAGACCTGCATTTTGGAAAAAAAAATTTCTGGGCAATCAAGTATCCTCAGTAATACAGACAGCAATTTTCCCTTCCAGAGCAATGCATGACATTGATATGACTTACAGCTTAATTGCAGATGGAACCTGTTAAAATTATTTATCTTTTCCACATAATTTACAGATTAATCAACAACCACTAGCAGTAGACCTGTACTTGCCTGTGGGTTTTCAACTCCTAATGCCTTGGGTGAGTTTAGGAACTTCTGTGGATCTTTGGAGATGCATAAGATGCTTTTATTATGGCAATGGTCAGACTGCTATAATGATATGCCCCATTTATTTAGTAGTAGGAAGTAGAAGTGGTCATTCTAATTCCATTGAAGCTGTTTTGAGGCTTGGATACCTTCTATTTCAGTAGTGTACATTTTATAATCTAAATAAATATTATTTCTCTTTTTACTCCAGGTTTTACACCTTTCAAGTGACAAACCTGTCTACGTAGCTGCAGACTACAGAGTGAGGGCATTTCCTGGTAGGCTGGAATTCAGGGTACACATACTCTGTCTAAAGGTATTGGTTGCATATCTGATGGTCGGCTTCATGAAATAAAATTGGTTTGGATTTTTTCCAAGCAAACCATATTTTTAATCAGTCATGTTTTCTTTCCATGAAAACACTGACTTTTTGTCAGAATTAAGGAAAATAACTCCTGAAAAACTTTTTGAAAACCTATTAATTTTTTTTCAAAATATTTTCATAGGCATGGTCCTTCTTTTTTGATCAATATTAATTTTAAGCTTAATGTCTAGTTTTAGGAGACCAAAAGCCAGAGCTTGTGTCTAGCAGACTAACAGTGTCTGTGCAAGTATAATTGCTTCCCTAATCAAGCTCTGAAAATGAAGGCCTGTGTGTTTTCTGCATCTCACAGAAGGAGGAACTTAAGGACTTAAAAAGAAATCAAACTATATAGTAGGTTGACCAAGTGTATTGAAACAAAAATATAAATGTGAAATCCCAACACATCCTAAATTAAATGAAATATATCCAAAACCAATTAAAATGCAAATAATGAATTTAAAAAAAACCAAACCCACAACAAAACCAAAACACAACCCCCCCCACATTTATCTTATTAACTTAAAACTCAGCTCGAGCAAAGTAGTTTCTATTCCTCTGGTTTCCATGAACACAAGATTTTATGAGTACTGATATCAAATTGCTGCATGTTATCTGAAAGTGCAACATAAGATCTGTCTGGGCAGTCAGTAAGATGTCATTCATTATTGTTTCACCTTGGGGACTGGATATTCAATCTCAAAAAATAAACACTCAGTGTGTGTTTCATCCATGGAACAGGGCCTTCTGTTAAAGCTTTCTTTCTGATATACAGCTCCTGCCTGATACCAGATAATGGGAACCCTATCAGATTCACCTATGTTGTAATTTACTCCTAAAATACCCAAAATATTTAATTCCCTTGAGCTGCTCATTAAAAAGAAAAAGGTTAAAAGCATGTTTTTCTGTTAAGTATTGATATGTGAAGTGCTGCTCCTATTTTGAAAGCTCGGTAAATGTTTAATGTCAGTTTTGTCTGATCTTGTGTGTTTATAAATTGAGTTCTGTTGATTCATTTCCTCTGGCAGCACTGCAAAGTTTTGCTACCAATGGGATGAAAGAGGTCAAATTTTAGTTCCTCGGCAATTTCCCCTCTTGCCTATCACTTTCACAGGCTGTTACAATGTCACAAATCGCCCAGGTTTTAACTGCCTTCCTGCTTATGAAGAGATTCAGCCAGCTCTCAAATCTTTACTGATTGGTTCACGTTAGGAAGGTGTTTCCAGAAGAGCAGCTACAGCTGAAAAGGTCACATCACCTTTCTTCTTATCCCTGCTGCTGGAGAGCTGGTAGTCTAGACCAAAAGAAATCTCTTTTTCCCTTGCTCGCTTGAGAATGATGCATGTTGGCTCCCTGCACCACAGATTGCTGGAGGAGATATTTACCTAAGGAGAACAAAGCCATGCACCTGGTCTTTACTTTCAGCCCTATTAAAGAGTGCTCTGGTCCATGGAAAAGTAATGGAGATAACATGAGCTGCATGACAGTTCCCATGCCAGAAATGACACATCAGGCCATCCTCTTACCTGAACAGAACTGGTGTCCTGAAACCAAACAACATGAAACATGACAGATCTCATCCAGAAAACCCTGCCTTGCATATACAGTCATTCAGACAAAAAAATGCCCTTAATATTTATGGGAGCATTTGCATTATACTTTAAACAAACTTTATAGTGCTGTTAGTTTGAAGTTGGACTCACACCCAAAAAAAGTTTTACGGTTCTGAAATTCTTGTCAGGTTCTTTGCATGGTCACGTCAATCCTCCCTCCCATACCTTGCTTCTCCACTCAGGTACCACCAACATGGATAAATTCTCTGCTCAGGAAAGGAACTTCATAAAGGAAAATTCACAAAAGGAAAAGGTGAAAACTGTAGGGCTGTTTGAGACTAATAGAGAAGAACAACTTAAACCAATATGATTGGCAAGACATTAATGGAATTTAGATAGACTTTGTAGAGAAGCAAATTGAATTGCATAAATACAAATGGCAGTACTCAAAAAAAAGATTTAAGCATTTTTGATTTTTGAAGAAATATTAACACACCAAGTTATTAAGCCAAATAAAGTGACTGACTAAAAAAAATGGAAAAATAATTTCCCCAATCAGGTATTGCTTCACACTATCCAGGCAATTAAGCTTAGAAGTCCTAAGAAAGAGGCTGTTGTCAGTGCATTTGAGGGTGTAAAACATAGTAATAAAATAAACGAAACCATTTAGGCTGGTTTTGCTTTAAATCTAGTATAAAATGCAGAAATTTTCCATGAGATTTTTTTAAAATTGAGCAGAGAAACTCTTCAAAAAGCAGGTCTGTATTTTAGATTTTGTGATACTAAACAGGGTGAGAATCACCACATTTGTACACAAACCTCAGTGTAATTTGTAGTGCAAGTGAGGAACTCCACATGAAAATGCCTTGCATTAAAATTCCTATTAAATTACCTATTAATTTAATACAGCACATTAAAAGCCATTATAAGCAGGTAGAAAACCCCAATGGCACTGCATCTGTGCACAATTTACTTCAATCTAACAAACTGTCTGAAAATTTTAGACTGAGTTACTAGCAAAAATTTTTGAGATTTTGAAGCTGTTGCAGCCAGTTGCCTGACACCAGGAAGAGACAGACACTGGAGTAGAAGGGCTTTTGGATATAAAGTCAGAAAGAAGGCCAAAAAAGTGATTGTAATTTGTCTGTTTAGTGAGGTGAGCAAAACTAGGGATGGAGTGAGAGAATGAAAAGCACATCTTGCTCTTGCCTTTTTTTTTCCCCTCTAATGACTGAAAAAGACATAAACATATCTATCAAAATAAGGAGAGGGAGTTCATGAAGATAAATTAACCAAAATTTCAAAATATAGCCCTGGCCATTTTTCTTTGAAATATGCTAAACATGATCAAATACTTAATATTTGATCTTGGACTTATATTTCAGGTGAGGGCAGCATAAGTATGAATTAAAACTATCTTCTCCTGACATGCTCTGACAGTAGGCTCACCTCCCTTCCAACCAGTGCTTTGAAGAGCGCTTCTGCAAAAGGAAAAAAAGAAAAGTGGTGCAGGAACATTAAATTCCAAATGTATTTTACCTTATTTACATAAACACAGTTGTTCTGGGAGAGGAGAAGCTACACTGTACAGGGGCAAATGCCTCTTCCAGAGAAAAATGCCAGTGTGAGCACAAGGCATCTTAAGAGCCAAGACTTTGCCAGAGTATCCCACTCTGACTTCATTGCTGTCCCTGCAAAATATCAGCGAGGACTGATATTTTAAATAACAAAACATAACTATGATACAGTTTTGCTTGTACTCCTAGGTGATCATGCCATTTGGTGATAATATTGATAAGCACCTTTGTGCAGCACTTCAGTCCACAACATTCCTCTGAATTTCCAGGAAATGTTTTCACCAGAATATTAAAGAAAAAAAGAACAAAAGAGAGACACAAATTCCTTGTGTAAAGTTTTTGCATTCTTTTTGCCACTTAGATTTCAGGTGCTTTATCAGAAGAAATAAACAGTAAAGAAATGTGTGGTGAAAGGAAGTTGCAGTGTATTGGAAGGAAGGATGTGGTTAAAGCAGATGCCTAGAAGGCACCAGATAACAGTTCTGTTCCCAGGTCTGGCATAAATGCTCTTTTTTACCTTTCACCAAAGTATTTCTGTGCTTTGGAACCAGTTTCTTTGTAAAATAGGGGTGATAACAGTGCTTAACTATTCTTTCTGACAGTGCAACTGGGAAGTTTTTATTTATGCTCATTGCAAGATTTGAGAACCTGAGAACAATTAAAACAGGATGAGTTTAGACATGCAGGTTTAAGTCTTTCCTTCAAATAAAACATTTAATTTATTGTATCATGTTAATTTTATGCTAATTAGGTGTATTATAAAAAAATCATCAGCTGATGAGGATTTGCTCAGTCCTGCTAATAATTAACTAACAGCTTTACTTGAAAATTCAATTTTCTTTTCCTACAGGCAACCAAAAAAAAAAAAAAAGAGGAATAGAAAAAGAGTAATAATTCTTCTATTTTGTATATGACCAAGAAGTTTAATTTCTGATAGAAGATTTTAGCACTAATAGAGTGATCCTGAGTGGTTGTTAGAGGGAATTAAAGGAAAACAAAGACTTTTTTTGCACCTTCTAAAATAACTTAGAGGA
Organism: Emberiza elegans; assembly: GCA_024865655.1. Lineage (NCBI taxonomy): Eukaryota > Metazoa > Chordata > Aves > Passeriformes > Fringillidae > Emberiza > Emberiza elegans. The sequence continues at coordinate 29,419,120 of JALJVW010000175.1, read as the reverse complement.
ATGCTTTGATTGTTTTTTAGAATTAAACACACACAAAAAGTGGCATTTCCCTATTTCTTTTCCAATGAGTTCTGGAGCTGAGAAATCCCCTGGGCAAAACTTTCAACTTGCTTTCCTTCTATTGTGGAGCAGAGAAGCATTGCTGAGGCCTGCAGAGTCTTCCTGCTTGCTAGAAGAAGGAGGAGACTGTTTTCTGCTGTGATTCAGCACCCGCTGAACAAACTATCTCGCCTCTTTCTGGCTTTTTAATACAGGAGGTTTTAGCCCTTATCCTTGAAACCAAGTCCCAAACAGGTCACAGGCTTGTCTGGCCCAGCAATACCCACCCTTAACTGAAGCAATGTTTACACATAATGTAGTTTAAATTATGAAATGCTGATTGTGAAAACAATAGACATATTCAATCACTAAATCCCAGAACAAATGAGAAATATTCCAGAGCTGCTATCAGAGCTTAATAGGTATAATTTTTCTTGCGATATGGTAATACGCAGCAGCTTTCCCTGGACGGCTGTGTAAAACAAAGAAGTGGTTGTCAGCCTTTCAGAATCAGATGTTAATGATATTTCATGTCTTTGTTGAGTCTGTGGAAAGCAGCTACTGCACCTAAAAGGGAAATGACTTCCATACCAACCTCCCCCAGCCAAAGTCGTTCAGATTGGGAAAACTGGATGAAGTCCATATTTATACTTCAGAAAGAGGTGTAAAAGAAGATTTCAAGACAGTATGGACTGAGCTGTCCCCCAGTCTCTTTACCCAAAGTTATATCTTATCATTGTGATGAAAGTTTTTAGTTCAATGTATTACAGTCTCTTCTCCCCCCCCTTCCCTTCTTTTTTTTTTTTTCAAACATATACGAAGAAAGAATGTAATGTAAGCAAAACTCCAACGTGTTTCTGGCAAATGAGGAGTGTTTTCTACATCTCATATATTTTTGGAAGCATTTGAATCCAGAAGTAATACATCTTCCAAATCGGGAAGAAGGCATTTTATTAGACTGATGGCTGCACACAGCAGAGAAGGGCTGTCTGCCCCAGCACTGCAGCAAGCAGGGACTGATGCTTTGTCTGAGCTAGTCTGGAAGATTGGAGCCAGTCAAAAGAAGGGTTTCTGTAGCTTTATTGCTGCAACTTCATTTTGCTGTACTACTGTATGTCTTCGCTTCTGCAAACTTTCTATCATTTGTTTTAAGAAGAGGTCTTAATTCCAGTGCAAAATCCATCCAGAAAGGAGGGCCCCTCAGCACTGTATTCCAGCTGGTGGGGATTAGCTCAGTCCTTTTACCGGATACGTATCATTTTAATCTTAAGCCTTTAGACAGTGTACAACATACTATTAAGTCTGTTACCAAATAAAACACTAAAAGGCTGATTCACTAAGGGTTACACACCCTTTGCAGGGAAAAAGCTAACATTTACAAAGGGATAACTGCCAAAAATCACTTAAATTTCATGTCTTTCCTATTTATTAAATCCCACATACACCATGTGTACAGTAACTTCCTTGGGATATGCCCCTGGGAGAAGTACAAGTCAAAATAAAGGAGCATATGCTCCCCTAAAACATGTCCCCAGTTCTAAAGAGTGATTTACATTGGTTCACATCAGAAAATCTGAAAAATTGAAGTTATGTTATTCAAAAATAAAATGAAACCTTCCAAAAGTGTGAATCGTGTACTCAACTGTGATAACGAGTAATACATTTCCTACAGGAATCAGTGGCTAGGCTATGAACCCAGGGCATTAGCAGACTAAGGGAGTCACTTGCTAATGATCTTGAGCCAGCAACTTTGACTGCAGTTTGTGACTCGGGTGCTTAAACTGCAGCAATGTTGCAGTGCTTGGTTATTTAGGGAAATGTGGGGGGCAGAGTCATTGGACCTGGAACCACTCACTTGTATTGTTAACAGCAAACACAGATGCCTGACTTTGCTCCCTGTGGAGCTTCTTAAACCATGCTTTATCTGTCTGTCTGGGGTGAGACAAAAAAATCTGTGATATTTATAACGTGCTTTGGATAAAGGGAGTGATCTAAATGCAAACTGTGATAGCCAGTGTTTATTGGCTAGCCTGTTGCTCTGACACAGGCTCAGAAGCATCTCACCATGTAATTTCAGCCAGTCATTTGAAGTTAATCACTGTAGTTCCTCATACTAGATTAATGCCTATGCTTATGGTACCATCTCAGGGCATGAAGATCATCTCAGGAGGTCATTAGGTGTGGCTCTGGCATCAGTACTGTGAATGAAACTGCGCTGATAGTCTGTGTCCTGCTGTTTGGGTAATACAAATGATTTAAGTTTTCTTCCGGGGGATTGGGTTGTTATTGTTGTTTTCAGTAAGAAATAACTCATCTGTTTTGGAAAACATTGTTTAATGTATAATGGAATATTCCACTAGCACTGACAGGCAGAGCTGCACTATGCCAGCCAGCCAGCCCTGGGAATGACTGCAAATCAGGGAGCTGGCACCCCACTGAGGCTGGGTTCTGTCCCCCCCTCACTGTGATTTTCTACAGAAAAAACCCTGTTCCAAGGCATGTTGGTTAGAAAAATTAAAAACCTGAATATATGCTATGACCAAGTTTTTTGTTAGGGGATAAACCAGCATAGAATAATGCTATATAGAATTTGCAAAGTCTTTTTGCATTCAAGATATTTGAGTAAGATAAATGGTAAAATCACCATATTCATTAAGCCCTGGGATAAAGTACTATTAGTCCTGCTGTGCAGATGTAGAAGTTGAACTAGAGGCAAAGATTTTTGTCTGGGAACTGAGGAAAAGATTTTTGTCTCAGACAGGTTTATAATTCAAAGTTTTATTCAGTTGCCCTATGCTCAGACCATGCAATTCTCCCTAGCTCCATTTTATTGCAAGGATCTTGGTGTCTTCATTAAAGACTGAGTTTGAGGGTTCAAACTCAAATAGGATTTTTTGTTAAAATGTCAGTGTGCATATATCAAAGGAAAATGTTTCAAGGCCATATATTGTGGGAAAAGTCTGGAAATAAAAAGTATCACTCATATGTAGCCTGAAGGCTGAAAGGACCACTAGACAATGTAAAAAACAATCAAACCCAAAATTTGCTTGTTTATGTAACAGTCATGATTTTAAAGAGAATTTTGTGTTTTTTAAGGGATCCAACTCATGATTTTTCAGTGCTTGGCTAGCCTGTAGTGGAGGATTTACATCTGATGACCAAGTTCCCCTGTCGCTTCACGTACAGTCAGTTTATTTTGGAGGATCATCAAACAAACTCTGTTACATGTTAACGGCATTGCCAAGCTTGAGGATTCAAAAAATCATGAGCTCGTTTATTCTACATGGCAAAGCGATTAGTGAGAGAAAACTCAACAACAACAGCAGCCCAACAAATGCTCTTAGTATTTGCTCTGTTGTCTCCTCTGTATGAGGCCTTCAGCAGTGCCATGGTTCAGTACCACCACCAGAACCAGCCCATTTATCTTTAGGGATGAGAGAGATTTCTTACTTTTAATGACAAAAATATGGGTCTTGCTCCATATTATCCATAAGCTGTTTTCAGGGGGAATTCCGTGGGAGACTTTTACAGACCGAGCTGGTCTGAACACCTTTTGTGGCTGCAGGAAATTGGAGGGCCAGCGCCTGGGACCCCCACCCGTGCATTTCCATTTGCAGAACACCATCAGGGGGAGCTCCGTCACAGACTCAGCGCCGATGTTCCTCAGCTCTCTCACCGGGAAAAACACCTCCAGCTCCCCCTCTCCCACGAGCAGCAAACAAATGCATCGAGTACACTGGTCTTTGTCGTACTTCCACCATCTTCAAGGCACTATCATCGAGGCTGGCAGACTGTGTAGAGGCGAAAATTTCCAGAAAGACCAATGAAGAACAGAATGGCCAGTGTCAAAGTAAATAGTGGAGTCTCAGATAGAAGTTGCTGTGATTACTTGTGTGGTTCTGCTGCTTTCTTTGATAGTCCCATTCAATTGCAGAGTCTTGCTGTAAGTTTCTGTGGCCCTTAAATGAGTTAGGATATTGAGGAAACCTTTCCTTTATCACCAAAATCTGTTTTTTCTAGGGGTCCTGCTGTGACTTTCTCAAGGAGTCATGCATTCAGCTGAAGCCCTTCTGCTCTGAAATTCTTCTGTGGAATCCTGTTATATGAAGGAGAATGGGCCAAGGAATTACACTGAATGTGTATGTGATGCATCATGTGATCCAGTATGCAATATGGTACACCAGTTACAGAGACAGCAGTCAGATCTTTCTTTTTTCACATCAGAAAGAATGCTTTTATTTTTAGAAAGTTAGAGTGTTTTCTTTTTTTAATTCTGTGAAGTACAGAACTTAGAGATTCTGACTTGATCTCTCCATGACCTGAAAATCTTCAATAAAGACTGAGGACCCATAGTGTCCTTCTTTAGTAAGATGCAATGATGGATGACAATAAAATAGAGGGTTAGGATGATCTCAATTTCATCTATACTCAGGGAATAAATCCCACACAGCTATGCAAGATGCTATGAGTAATGGAAAATGTTGAGTTTTTCTTAAGGATAACTAGGGAATAATTAGTTAAGGAAAAGAAAACTTTACCCTAAAATCCAAACAACAGTTTGGCACAATAAACCCAATTTTGTTGCTAAGATTAATTCTGTTAAGGCTAAAGATTGCTTTCATTTTTAATTTGGCCTATCATTTTTATAGCTGAGAATATGTGAGGACCTGAGAAATAACTCTTTATACCTTTTTCATGCTGACTGAGGCACTTCTTAAGTACTTTTAAAAATTTGCAGAAAATTTCCTCCATTGCTCAAATTGTGCTGTGAGTGAACCCTGATGAATTAATTGCCAAAGAAACAGATTCAAGTCATTGCTGTACTATTGCCAGCATCTGTAAAACTGCCTGGCAAAAAGCATGGAAACAGTTCATGCAACATTGCTTTGGCCATTTGTACAACAATGCCCACATTTAAAATAGTAACCTTATTCTCCTTTGTAACGGGACAAAGTAGAGGGAATAAAGTTACAATCATGTGAATATTACCAGAACACTTCCTGAGAAACATATTTTTACCATGGTGAGGCTTTAAGGATTTGGATGGTCTCTACTCTATTGATGCCAGGACATCAAGGTCCCATGTAAAAAATGAGTTTCCAAAAGAATTTACTAGAAGATGGTTACCAGAACATTTCCTTTCTGTCATTTCCAAAATGTAAAAGTCAGCATAAGCATTCTACTGGTCTTTTTGATGGGATGTGGACTTATTCCTGGTGTGTAACTGCTTCATTTTGTTGGTGTCTCTTCTTCTTTCTCTCCAGCCCATCACTACCTTCAGCACAATTTTTTAAAGACTAGATCATGAGGTCCTTGTGGCAGGGAATATCTTTTCTTCACTTGTATTTTAGCTGCTAAGAGAGCCCATGGATGCCACCCAAAAGTGGTGCTGAACTTTACAAGACTATTAAAGTACTTTTTGCATTGTGAAAGGAATGACATTTGCCTGATTCTAATAAATCTTGAACCGTTTATGGCAGCATTAAATATGTTGCATCCCACCTACAGGAGAACTGCTTGTAGGAAGCATCTCCAGCCCAGCAGAAGTCCTGGTATTTCTCTCTTGAACTTTCTCTTTGCCTCATGCAGACAATAGTGTACAATAAAACTGTTGCAAAACTGTGAAATCACAATAAACCAATCCAAACTACCAGAGCAAACAGACTTCTATTCCAGTGATGCCAGGACTCTCTGCAGCCCCAAGGATGGGACTGACTGCATTGAATGGGGTAGGAATTGGATCCTAACTGCAGCTCTGATGCATACAATCATGTTCTTACATTAAATGTGATGAAAGCAGTCACTTCTTGGGACTTTGAACTGTCATGTTTCAAGGCTTCACCAAAGTCCAGTAACTATATTTCTTCTGGACTAGATGATATTGTCAGATGATCAAGAATTCCTTAGAATGTTAGCTGTGTTTGTCAACAGAAATCCTCAAGACCAGGATATCTGAAATATTTGTCAAGTTATTTTTAAGAATTCAGGGCATCGGCCTGGCAGTATACTTTAAAGTATAGCAGAAAGCAGTGCCTTGATGCATCTTACCTATCTGGAGGAGTGTGTTGATTTATCCAGAAAAATTTCAGTATGCAACTGTTTGTTTTTGTGCAATGCAGATAATCCTGGAGAGGCAGCATCCAGCCTGTTATGCATAACCTAGCATGCTCAAGACCTTACTTGCCTACTTTACTTTGAGGTTAAAGTAAATGTCAGAATAGATCAGATATTCTGATTTCAAAAGTATATGGGACCTGGAACAGAGCCAATCATGATTCTTCTTGAAAGGCATGAGGACCTCTTTGAAAACCATGGGAGCTTGGGTTGAAGACTTGTCTGTAATGGTCTTGGAGTCCGTTCCTTACCACAACTAAAATAATGAGAAAGGACAGCAAAATAGGTGAAGGCATTGAACAGAGTTTCCTTTCCTACTGTTGGAACCATGAACCATCAGAGAAGAAACACAGAGGGCGTGACAGAGAGAGGTGATGATGCAGTGAGCGAGTCTTGGGACACATAGTCTTCCTATGTCACTAACACTGAGTGCTGAAGAGAAGCACACCAAAAAGTTTTAAACAGGCAGTAGCTTACATGCTGACCCAGAAGCTAAAAGGCACGAGAGAAGGATGTGATGATGGAAACTTCAGGGGCTGTGGTTAAGAGGTGAAAGTGACTCACGCTGAATTAGGATGTGCAGTAAGAGAGTTGAACACAGGAGCCTCTCGAGATCTCCATCATTGGATGCTGTCAGTAAAGAATTTGTGGCCAGCAGAACTGAGAGAGCATTTTGGAAGGTGCATGATGTTCCTGCCAGATCCAGTTCCTCAGAAATTGACTTTAGGGAGTATCTGCCTTAGGCCTCACAAAGTAGGTATGACCATCTGTGAAAAGGTCTGTAACAAAATTCAGTAGCTATTAGTTACAACAGAAAAGTGAAATAACTTCATTGCTTTCTGACTCTATCCAAAATACACTTGAGAGTTTTGAATAACTTTTTCTATTCCACTTCCAGATTCTTCTAGGAGGACCTCTGAACTGCTTGATTATAATTGATTTGTTCCTTATACACACTGTGGTAAAGGGTTTCATGACTAAATGATCTCTAGTTAATAGGAATCCCTGTTCCTCCAATTATATCCCTGTTCCTCCAATGTTTTCCTGCTTCTGTCTGTTGCCAATCAAAAGTCTTGAATCCATGTTGATTTAGCTCCATTTATGAGAAAGAAATGGAATATTTTGAAGCTAAAATTTTAAAAAGATGAGACATGGCAAGTGGAATATCAGATTATTCATATCTTAATCACCAATGAAACCTTGGCAAACAGATTTTCAGAAAAACACAGGATATGGATTCAGGCTAGAATTTAACCCAGCTGCTGGTACAGGGTTAAGTTGAAGCCAATGAAAGACACAAAAGGAGAAAGCTGCAAGATTAGAAAATTATTATGACAAACTTCCTTCATTGAGGAATGAGAGATGAACAAATACTACAACAAATGTGTGATCAAGGTTGACCAAGAAGTGAAGTACTTATTTTGAGGGGAAAATATTACATCAGCAGAATTCCTATAGAACTCTTTAATGGAAATTGAAATTGCTGCAATGTCAACACCACCCACCTTCCCCTGGGAGATTTCCATTCCACAGAATGGGCTGGAAGGTCCTTTTTTATGTGTCCTTGTACTATGTACAATGAATCTGTTTTCTGTTGTGTAAAGACCACAATACTTATTTCAAAAATGAAACAGACTTTGAGGTAGTTATGGGAGCAATTCTGGAAAACTAGTTCAGACAAGATATATTGATGCTCTTAGAAAGATTCTTTCACTAGGTTTTGAGAGTATGGTCAGTGTTTCTATGAACAGAAACAATTAATTCATTGAAAGCAGTGGCTAAACATCTTGATTTTTGTGGAATTTGACGTGGGATTTTTGTGGGATTCATGGCTAGTCTAAAACTCACTGCATGCAAATGGATTTCTTTTGCATATGATTTGCAAGTGGCATAACTGCTATGTGCAGACATGTTTAAAAATTCACCAGTACTAACATTCCTTCTAGATGGTAAAAATCCCAAACAATTCCAACTACAGTTGTCTCATCACTATTAGTTTAAATTTCAGTACTTTCTACAGATAGTAGAAAAACTGTTTCTAGGTATATTTTTTCAGACATAAATGTATAAACTTCTCTTACAATTCAAAGACTTATATTAATTTCAAAAAATTATAAAAAAAGTCCATCAATATATGTGGACCAATATTGGTGAAAATTTAAAGACTTTCATTGTGATCCATGAGTAACATATATTTTAATCTTACCTATAAAATTTTGAAGAATTTGAATTATCAGAAAATGCTTGCCAAGCTCTGAGTGTATTTTGCAGTTATAAATCCAATAAGTAAAGTTGCCTATTTTGTTTAAAAAAGTAAAAATTTAGAACTTCATCATACTTCCACAGGACTGCTTCTTCTAATTTGTAGACTCACACTGTTCACTGATATGCTTTTAAAGATAATTATAGTTGTAATAAATGTAATGAAACTTGCCAGCAATCTTCTGTTATGTCAGTAAAAATATACGTTCTTTGACTAAACCACCAGTCCCATTCATTTTTAACTTCAAATGTCAAATTAAGAGTGTATTGTGAGCTGGGAATAATATGTTTTTCATGTAAAGATTATTTTTATACCACAATGTTTACTGCTTGAATAAAATAATGCAAACACATTTCACGAAATGCAATTTCAAAGTTTTCTGTTCTCTGTTCCTTGTGTGTGAAGCAAAAAAAAGCCTGTGTACTTTTCCATTCCACTGCACCCTCAGTAGGGGTGAATAAATCAAGAAAACTTTGAATGCCAGCGAACCTTTAGGGGACATAGCTGTTGTTTTCCTTTTATTGGTAAGTGCAGGCAGTGGGATCCTAAGTTTTAGAATTGTTTGACTTGTGATTTGTCTGTGGCTGTCCTCTGTCTTTCAGAGAGGAGAATTCATTGTCAGGGGAGAATAATTTGTCAGGGGAGAGAGATGTCAAACATGGCTTTCTGTACCATCATCACCAGAAAGGTTTGATGTGTTATTGATTGAATTTATATGGGAGATGCTGGGAAGTGAAGCTTTATTCACCTGCCAAAGGCACAGCAGCAGATGATCTTGGGTCGTGTAAGTCATGATTGGCAGAAAGTAACTTTCCTTAATTCTTGGACTTTGGAAGGCATGTTTCTAACTTGTGGCAAAAAAGAGCCCAGGGCTGTGCAACACCAAGGACTCTGCTCATACTCAGACATACTTTCATGGACAAATACTCCTAAAAATGCACTGGTATTAAATCTAAGACAAATGTCTAGAGGTATTGATAAAGTTAGACTGCTAGAAGCCAGGTCTGAAATGATTTTGACATTGTTTTAATTTCCTGCCCTGGCCTAAACAATCTCCCCTTTTCCTTTCTCTTCTTCTTTTGTCCCAAATATCTCACGTACATGGATTTTACATCAATGTAATTGGTTTTGGTGGCCTAAGCTCTGTGGTGGCTGTAAATTTAGTTCAAGATTTAAGAGGTTGCAACTAAGATTAGAAACTGGATTTGAGAACAGCATATATCATGCAGAGATATGAATGGATTAATGTCTCAAAAAATTAGATGGGTGAATTGAAAATGTTTTCTTCTGCTAGCGTAATAGAGAAAGGGGGTTGGTATGCTCAGTCAAAATTATGGCCTCTGAATCAAATCTTTAATATATTTTTCAATACATGATAATTTTATCTGTCATCACTATCAAATAGCTGTAATATTATTCACTTAACATCATTCTAGAAAAACAACTAATGTCTTTGACAGAGAATTCATCTTCTGTTATTTCTCCAGCTGTATTTTCCTTCTTACAATCCCCAAAATGACTCTAGCACTGACTCCTCCTCCTAAATTACAATATCCAAACAATTTAAATTAGTATGTCATGAGATTGAAGTAGTTTTGTGTTTGACCTAATTATTAAAATTACTTTCTGAGAACTAATGGCATAATTACTCTTATAATTAGTAAAATAAAGAACCTGTAACTGCTCAGACTGGGAGCAGCTGATATGATCAAGCTTTAAATTGAAAAAATCCAAAATTTTCTTGCCCGTCGTCTGTAGCTTAGTACATTTCAAAGGGAAGGCTGATACATGCCTGCAATGACTGTGTTTAAACAACTAAATCTTGTCTCCACCTTAGCATTTGATTCATTACTCACTGATGAACCTTTGTCCATACTTGCCTGTTACTGGGAAAACACACAGCAGCGTCTGCTGCAGATACCAAAACATACTTGCCATGGCACTAGTGATACTGCCTTGTGGTAAAGCAGGAATGGGAGGCTGAGTGAAGCTGAGAAAAGGGCTCGAGTCAGAGGCTGACCTTCCCAGAGGACAGCTCTGCTAAGCTCACTGCCCAGCAGAGCGCTGGGGCATCCATGTCAGCCATTGCATCACCTTTGCAATATGCTGTGGGTCTAAAGCTGGGACTAGGGGGATTAGAAATCTTTAGTGGCTATTCTTTTTCTCTCTCCTTTTTCCTTTCACTTTCTGTACCATCAGAGGGCTGCCCACCTTGCTGATGCTCACTGAGACATTCTTAGACAAAGACACCCTGGGATACACTGTTTGAAATACAATCTACATTTATGGAATGCACATTATGCCCTTTTGTACAATTTCCCTCCCAAGAAAGTACATCCCTGGTATAATATTTTTGGCTATTTTGACTGTAGATGACACAGGCATGTTTGTTTCTCAGATTAGATCTCCTAGGGAAAAGTACATATCCATTTTACTTATTGTGTATGACACCCATTCTAGAAAAGCTTCTAGAACGATTATTTGTAGTATAATGCAGTGTGTGGACTTTTTTATTATTGGATAAATGGTGGAATCCCCTTCTGCCTGGATTGCATTTCTAACCTTGTATTTTGTTTAAGAGTTCAGCCAGTGAGATGTTTATATCTCTCATTTTGATGCTAAAGATCTGGAGAGCTTCAAGCAGATGGTATTGTGTTTTACTGAAGTTTTCTCTTGATTTGGAGCCCTGAAATGGCAGAAAAATATATTTTGAAAGTTCAGTTGTGTTTCAGCAGGAAAGAAGAGCACTGAGACATTGAATCAGTGTTCAATTAGAATAAACAGAATAACTGCTCATAAACATTCTAGTGTGTTAATAGTTTGGGCTCAATACTCACATTTCGTGAAAACTACGTGCATTGTTGCTTTGGACACAAGACCAGACAAATCCATAATGAATGATATGGAATTATGCTGTTCCCTACAGAAGTATCCTACACATCTGAATTTGTACATAAATGCAAAAAGCAAAAAGTATATAAATTCATAACACAAGTGAGGGAAAATTCTTGAAATACACTTTCTTTTCTGTTAGTAATGCAGAAAATATTTTCCGAAAGGGTGCGTGCAACTCAAAATGGGCTTAGATACTTCTAAATCCACAATAAAGCTTTTTCTCCTGTAGCTGATTTCATTCAAACATGAAATGACTGACAAATGAGATTTTTTACACATATTATAATTTAAAGGAAGAATGAATAACAAATGTACAAGTAAGTTGCTATTTTGCATTTTCTTTTCATACTGACATCTTGAAAAAGACATACAAAGATAAATGCTTCTTAAAATTCAAACGATGAAGGAATTGTTACACTAATTATTAATTTGAATACTTTCTACATCCAAAATATGCAACTGAAGACGTTGAGGCCTGCACCATCATAAACAGGCATGAAATTCTCTTACACAGAAAAGCTAAGATGGGCTGCTATGACTCTGAGTGAAGATGTGAATCTCCAAATATATAAAGGATACCTGTGTTTGAGCAGACCAGACAGAGTAGGCTGGTTCTCCAGCACAGAACAAGGCAGTGATTGGAAGAGCAATGAGGACACAGGTTGCTTGTCTTCCAAGGTTCTGTGTAGCCATCACAAGAGTAATGTGCCCTAAAGAAATATTTATAGTTAGTGCTAATGGGTCATGCTTTTCTATGAGGACTTGGGTCTTGACCACGTGTGACTACTATAATTTGCCCTTGGTGGTTTATGTAAAGATGGAAAACTATGTGCACAAAGATAAGTCCCTGAACTGTACCATGGAATTCCATTAATTTTAGCCTTTTCTGAAAAATAGTTCATGTCTGAGATGAGGACAGGACATTCATACATTGGCCTGATTCTAGCCATTGTAAAGTTGGTATATCTGCTGCATTTTCAGTCATTCACTGGATATATGACATATTTTAAATGGAAAACATGACTGAAATAGATGCTAAGTTTCTACTCAGAGTGATATTTGTATTTTTAGGAGAAAATTGCAATGGAGATATACCTGGAAAGGAGAACTTTGTCATATTTGCTGTTTGGCTTAACACCTTAAGCACATTTGGTTTTGCTGCATTAAGCTAAATTAAAATCCTACACAAATCCATAATCATAATTATATGATACAGTTGTAAACTTTAAAAGTACCAGTTTCATTTCATGTTATTGTATGCTATTAAAAATTGTCATTGATATTAGGTGTTGGATTGTTACACATTACAGGGTCCAAGGAGAATTCACCTGGGACTTCAGTACAGCATTAGCTTATCAGAGGCATATACAAATGTTTTCACTAAGAAGATAGTCCTTAAAGTCAGGCATGGAAATAGAACTTAATAAGCAAAATAAAGCAAAGACTACAGCAGTCTCGTTTTTTAAACAAAATCCAGGTAGCCTTTTCAAGAGGCCATCAAAGCTATAGGTACTCCTTTTTAAACTATCTTGAACTTTAGACTTTTAATTAAGATCAATCTCACTGATTGCAGTAATAAAGTGAAAGGAAGACAAACAGCACTTAAATAACAGTGCTTCCGACTTCCAACGGGAGCAGTAAATACATATAAACACCATATTAGAACTGCAGTTACTAGACATGCACTGACGTCAGATAATGCTTAAAACCTATTCCTTCAAGAACTTGCTGTGAAGGTTAGGAAACATGCCACTGCCCATCCTGTTCGATGCCACCTCCACTCTCTGCTCCAGGCTATGTTTCCAGGAATATGTACCTGTGTGAATGGGTACATCAGTACTTTTCCCCAAAAGACTTGTGGGTTTTAGCTTGAAACGCGATTCAAGCAATTGTTATACTGCAGGCATGTAGAAGCCATGTTTTTGAGGCTCACCAGCAATAAGAAGGATTAAGTGAGCTTTTATAACTAGGATAATAATGTTTGTTTTACGTGGTCTTTTTACAGCATCTTTCCCTTGACAACTGAACATTTCCAATGATTTAAAATGGATCTCATTCTTCCTTTCCTTCCTATTTTCTTTCACTTTCAACAAAGAAGTCCCTTGTTGTTTCTGTTCCTGTTTCTCTCTGCATGTAAGGGAGTGGAAATGTTGTGTGCCTCAAACCTGTCAGAAAAGTTCATGCCATCAAAAGGATTTTGACATTTTGATCCCAAAGAGACTGCATCTCCAGTCGTGTCTTGCAGAAAGGAGGCCCATTGTCTGTGACCAGCTCCCGCACATCTCCCCACTCAGGGTATTCCTTCTGTTCCTCTAAAGCTGAATTTAGAACAGTTCACCTGGGAAAATACAGACACAAAAAGGCACGCTACCCTAGCTGCCTTGAGCCATTCAAATGGAATATTTCAGTATCTTTCTCAGCAATGCTTCAAGCTTCCCATGCACGACTCTGCTATGTAAAAGAGAGATCTTATGGACCCTATTAAGGAAAAGAATGGCATTATGACCTATGTGATGGCCAGATACAGCAGCACCATTTGCTTCCAGGAGAGCCAAAGAGCCATGCAGAGATGCTGTTATGGGATAGGTAGGCCATGGAGAAGAGCCAGGGAGAATTACTGACAGTTCTCTTTCAGGTGTTATTTATGAGAAATTAATTGGTGGCTTCAGGTACAGTATAGCACACTTTGTTTCCACCCAGTGAAATCCCTTGAGTAGATTACATTTTAAATTCAGTACCTTGAATCCTCTTCAGGGTATAGAATAGAATTTCAGAGGCTGTTGAAACAAAGTTTGCTACTTTTAAAAATATTCTCTTTTGTAATCACTAGGGAAGCAATCAACTGTTTCCAAATGGAAAATGTATGCAGTTTCCCATCTGGAAAGTTATTTCTAATAATTTGGAATTAGTCAGAGCATCAGAAAGACAACAAAGAGTTAAAAATCCAGAAGGTTTATCCACAATAAAAGGTAATGAAAACCAAAGAATATGGGCAGGGAGTAGGGCACAGTACTCCTTTCCCCATTCTGTGGACATAAAAGAGAATCAGAATGAGTTTTTTGTACTACTTTCCATCTCCAGATTTGTCTAAAAGCCACACAAGAAAGATTTTGCATGGGAGCTTGCTGGTAACTTAGAGCTTCTATAGGTCTTGGTGAAGTGAAAGCTTCCAAACATGGCAGAGGAGATAGGATGAGTTTGGTATCCCTGTGAATGCTTTCTGAGCATTCTTATCAAACACAGCCTGGCAGGTCTCATAAGCTGCAACATGCAGGGCACCAGAATTGTTATCATGTGATTTTGAAATAGAGAGAAACTCCTACTATACCTTTTCCCTTTTGAATTTCTCATTAGTTTTGCATGTAGAAAAACATGTTAAAAAAAGAAAATGTATTTAATTATAGATGTATTTAACCAAAATTTAATATTATTGCATAGACAGATTAGACATTTTTGCATAAACAGGACATTTTCACCTCAAAGTAAAAGCTATGTTAGATGCACAGTTTGCTTCCAGCACTTCAAAATCTGCTGACAATTGAGCATTTGAACTGTACCTTTGTCACTCATACAGATGGAGTTTTTCATTAGCCATGATGTATTTAAAAATTCATAGGCAGCTCTGACTCTACACAAGTTTGCCAGGAACTGAAGGTTTGGACATATGAACTTTCCTCCCTATCCACGTGGAGAGCAAATCCCATCTTCCCAATGGAAGGATCAGGCAAAAATTCCATAAGCACAATCTCACGTATACCCTGTGCAGAAATAATCCACAGAGGGGACTCTTTGGCTCTCACTGCATTCTTAGCTGGTCAATCACAATAGCGCCAAAGATTTCTTGCCAACTCTCACACACTTCTCTGACACAGTTTCTTTCACATTCCTGCTCATTTTGCTCTTATCTTCTATCTAGAAAACCCTTAAGGAAACTCACAGAGGGGAAAAAAACCTTTCTATATTTATTTAAATAACATTAAAGAAAGGATGTAAAATGCCAAGCCTGGACTGCAGCTCCAAGAAGGCAAAGGACTGTTTCAGACACCGGGAAATCTGCAGCAGTTCTTCAGTTCAGTTCCCGGCTGTCTTACAGCATCCCTTCCAAACTGGCTGTGATTCACCCCTCATTTTCTAGCTCCTCAGAAGTCCTCTGCCACACTACCAGAGGATCACAGAGAGGTCTACAGAAAAGTGTATTTTAAACATATTTTCATGGACTTGTTAATTAATGTTTAATTATTATTCAAAGTAGCAACTAAATTATCCTTTGACTACTTTCCATCTTGTAATCACCCCTTGCTTTGCAGACTCTGGCTGTAACCTCAACAGTAATCAATTCAAAAGGTTTCTCCTATTGATTTTTGCCTTTATTTGGTTTCATATTACATCAGAAAAAGTCCTTTGAAATCTGTGGTGCAAACCTGATTTAAGCTGGTATAAGAATTCTTGGGAGCCACCTCTGATGATCAGAATTCTTCCTCCTGCTCCTTGCAAGTGCCAGTGGTCTGATCTCAGGCATTTGACTACCTTGGCCATCTTTCTCCTCAGACTGAAAGCTCAGTTCAGGTATGGTGTTTCATGTGGCTGTGGTGTGTCCACTGAGCTGCATTCCATGGCAGAGGAGTGCTTTCATACAATGATGATGAGGATAGAAAGGGTGGGTCCCAAAGATCAGATCATCACAGTCTATAAACAATGTACACAAGGCTCTCAACGCCCTAACCCAAGCATAAACTCTTGCTTCTGGAACAAATGACCCCTTCAGGGAATGATGCTGTGGAGAAGGAATATGAAGTGTGCAGGGTCTGGGCTGGCCCAGACCTGGGCTTGTAATAAAGATGCTTTTGCAACATTAATATATGCCTGTTTTCCTGCCAACTTTGCAGAGTGCCAAAATTTGGCCCTAAACATTTAATGAAACCATTGAGATTTAGAATCAGACAAAGCAGAAAAGAAAATAGGAGAGAGAGTAGGGAAGAGGAAGAGAGAAAACTGTACAAAAGGCATCTGATTAAACCAGTGATAATTACTGATATTGTTCCTCTATGAGCTAGGATCACACTTCAAAATAAAAAGTGGAAGATAATTTTGTTAATAATTTTAATCAGCTTCCTTTTCATGAAGGATCCGAGAACACTAATAGGCAGCTTTCCAAAAGACAGATGATTTGTAACACCATCAACTCAATAACTGAAACAAGAGACCTATTCTCTGTTCCATTTGTCAGAAGTCACGGGTTCCTCCATTGGAGGAAAAATAGAGAGAGATTGAAAAGCCTTGATTTCACCTAAATGAAATACATTCTATTCTAGCAGATGCTTTATCCTGTATTTTATTTTTTCTCTCTCCCCACAATGAGCACAACTGTGTTGTCCCATGTTTTCAATCTTTGTTCCCATTCCTGATACCAGGTTGAAGCCTGGCTGGCTGAAGCAGTTCAGGGTATTATCTGAGAAGAATTTGCTCAAGTTTCCTTGGCAACTGGAGCCGAAAGAAACTCAGTAAGGCACATTTTTTAGAGAGGCTTTTTGTTTTCCCTTTAACCATTCTTGGTGGGCATCAGGGAGAGAGGAGCTAGTTAGGTTTGGATTCATCAGGTAAATGGGGGTGAATGGAAAGGGATGTTTGGCTCAGTTCTGAATCTGGCTAACAATGTGAAGCTGCCACTGCTGTTAGCATCCCTGCTGTTTGCCTAGCAAGTATCAATAATCTTTATACCTAACAAGATCTGAAAAACGAGTGATTACAGTAATTACATGATCCATATTATTTGATTTAACTTTTATATAGGAACTAATGCCTCCTAGTTTTAAAGGCTACATGACTTATATTAGTGGGCCTTTCTATATAATTGCTTCCTGCCACTGTTTTCTGTTATTTAGAAAAGTCATGTAATGCTATTGCAGATGTGCTACCAGCTTGGAGTAAACATGGCACTCTAAATCATGCATAGTACAATAAATCATACTCCTGCCATTCTGTTAATGCTTTGCAAATCTTTGCATTTGTTTTTCTCTGGAGTTGGAGGAAACACAGTAGGAAGCAATGTTGTGAAATCCTGAAGAATTTCATTGTCAGTAGAGCTGCTTGAGAAATTATGCTCCTCTTTCAGAATAACTCAGTACAAAAGAAAATATTAATTTGTTTAAATTTTATTTTTTAAAAAGCTTAACTGGAGACCTAAGTGTTCCATTTTCTCATTGAAAGTTCCAATGCAATGCCAGTTTTTTTTTTTCTTTCACTTCATTTTTCAATTCAAACACCTTGGAAAACACCCCAATCAATGATACACTAAAAACACTATAATCAACCAATGGTAGCTTCTGTTTGTAAGAAGAGTTCCCTCTCTCTCTTCCTGTTACTGCCATCCCAGTAATTTCTCTGTTTTCTGCTACAGAAAATTTTGGAAAACAATGTTTTTCTAGTTGCTGAATGCAGTTTGGAATACTAGTTGTCATTCTCCTCCTTCAAATATGCAAATTTGTTTTCCAGATTCCACAAGATAATCCTTTTTTTGTTTGTTTTGGTGGGGGTGTGGGGGTGTGTGTGTGTGTTTGCAATTGAAAACTTTATGTAACAAAATCCTTTTGTGTAAACTTCCCATCACTGGTGTCAGACAGAGGGAGGGGTTCTTTTGTTTATCTTAAAAGCATGAGCAAAGTTTTGTCCATCTTTCTAGAAGTTCTCATGGTTTATAAGCAGAACTAAAATAAAGAAATAAACCACTCCAGTTTTTCCTTTAAATTCTCATCAGAGCTATTTTACTTGACACTGAGGCAAAATTTTGGCTTTGCAGTTTGTGCTTTTCTCTCTCAGAATGTGAGGACTGGGAGACAAAATGCCTATTCCTTCTTGGCTCTTCAGTGAAATCTGATTGTTTCACTCAGTTTGAATTTTTAGCATTTGAAGAATCTCACTAATATTATTATATTTTAAAACTGGGAACACTGGTGAATGGGTTAACTGTCTCATGCTTTGCAGAGTGTCCCACCACTGAGTGCACTTCCCAGAACATGCTGCTTCCTGGCATTGTCACTCCTACTATGGATATGGGGAGATGAGCTTCATGATTATTAGCAGAGGCTGCACAATGTATTTTGTGTGTGTGTCTAATAATAGTAGGCAATTGCTGTTATATAATTTTTATTTTTCTATTTTTCTAGTGATCATTTATCCAAATGCAAAAAATGCATTTGGCATATTTTGTAGTTGCTGAGACATAGCTCAATTGTAGCTCATTCAGCAGTAGAGATTGCTTAGATGATGCCCAGATGCCTATTTTTATAGCAAATGTTTTTATTACATTTCAGATCCCTGTCCCAGGAGTTTTTGCTGGACTTAAAAACTGATCTGCCTCAGGTCAGAGCCTGATATATCCTATTAAGGACACTCAGCTAAAGAGAATACTTCTCGCTGACACAGAGGCTTAACAGATTAATGAATTAGTCTGTAATACCTTCTCCTTCTAAGGCCTGGTTCAAGTTCTGCTGCTGTTACTTTGATTAGCACTATCTCCTCTGGTGCTGAGCCAGGCAATTCTGTATATTGACTGTGCTGGCATTTCTTACTGCTTTGAGAGAAGCAGAGAAAGATTCCTGCCCTATGAAGTTTGCATTGATCCAAAAGTAAAATTGTAAACATAACCAAAAGAGCTGTATTCTGGAAGGAAAAATGGGGCTGTTAATGGTGTGGAACAACTGATATTGTGTCCAGCCCATCCTTCTTCCTTTAAATATATAACCTTGCTAGTATAAATTGTTGAATATACTTTATATCAGCAATAATCCTTCAAAAGTTGGTCATTTCATGGCATTATTGATATTACAATCCACAGTGGTTTATGTTATTAACTGCCCTCTGTTTACCTCAGGTTGTTAATCAGAGAGCCAGCCATTAAGTCCTGGCAACACATGATTTCTCTAGGATTATTGCTAACATTTCTGCTGCAGTCAGGAGGGTTTTTCTGGCTTACCTCAGCAATCAGGAAGTCTGTAGCTGATCAAATGTGCTCTTGCATGCAACTGTCACTGCAACTGATGGGAATTAATATGAAAGGCAAAATCTAATAAAGAAAACCTTGCTTTGAATCCACTCTTCAATCCAATACTAAATATTGGAAAGAAAACCCATCCCAGAATTCTGGAGTACACAGTTCTGATTACGACTGAACTACTTAAGATTATAAATGGCAAGCTGGATAAGATAATATCCCATTCTGCCTCACTTCAATTGTCAATCTTTAATTAAGGAAGTTGTACGTCCCATATGACATTTCTCAGCAAAATGTATCTCAGAGTCTTGGGGAGGGGAGGGAGAAAAAGACTGGGAGCAACTTTTTGGCTGTCTATTTGCTGGTTTCCCCACACAGATTTCAGTGGTCAGTGTTGTAGCATTTAGAGATTGGCCTAAGGAATTCTCTTGTGCATTAGCTGATCTTAGCTGCAATACCAGGGTTTTCTGAATGCTTTAAGCAGACTTCCACTAAAAAGTAGTGTCACTCTGAAAAAACAGTCATTCTGACCCTGAAAGCAGGATGTTATTGAGAGATTTTGTATTTAGTTGCTGGGATGTAACATACTATTAGGTTTTGCAGATTGATTTTGGGCCATAATAACTATAATTCAATAAAATAATTCAGAATCGCAGAATATGCCTAGCTAGAAGGGACTGCAAGGATCATCAAGTCCAGCTCCTGCCCTGCACAGCACCATCCCCAAGAGTTACACCACGTGCTTGAGAGCCTGAGCTCTGTAGGGCTTGGTGCTGTGACCACTTCCCTAGGGAGTGGTTCCAGTGCCCAAACACTCTCTGGATGAGGAGCTTTTTCCTAATATCCAACCTATGCCGCCCCTGACACAACTTCAGGTCATTCCCTCAGGTCCTGTCACTGGTCACCAGGCAGAGAAGAGATCAGTGTCTGCCCCTCCTCTTCCCCTCACAAGGAAATCTCTTTGCATGCCTAGGGTTCTATTAAGCAATGTATCAGGAGCCTTAAACCTCAGTAGTGTTTTTTGGGAAACCCTGTCTAATGTGTGGAGACATCTCAAATGTCTTTGGCATATACAGTTTCAGATGGAAATGCTGTAATGAAGTGTGAGTGTGCTCCTGCTGATTGCTTACCCCCTATCAGAGACTTTTTGAAGCTCAGAGAAGAAATACCTTCGTATTTCAGTTTTCTGTGGAGCTTGCAGTGCTGAATGTGCTCAGAGCAAGCCTTTCTTACTCATGTTGTGTAAGACCATGGTGGCTCCTGCTGTTTCATCCATGAATCAGTTATTGGATGAGTCATCTACAGCTTTGGTTCCCTGGAGCCTATTTGGCCTGAGGGTCCCTCCAGACACACCACCCATGACTCTATTTCCCACAGCAAGGCTGCCTTCTGTGCTGGCGAAGTACAGTCCGCCCCTCATGCTGAACATCAGCCACTATGTAGGGATGCATTAGATATGAGCATTCACAAAGCAGATCCTGGAGATGTAATCAACTTTCCCCAGGTGACCACTTACCTCTGAATTCTTCTATTTCTTTACTATTAATTAAGACAGTAAAAAAAAAAAAAATCAAAACTAAAACCCCCAACTGCATCTGCATTAAACATGGAAGAATCGCTTCCATTGCATCAGTCAATCCATGTCATTAAATTTTCTTATGGAAATTAGTCAAGTCACAGTCTGAAAGAAGATGATGAAAGACAGCAGAGTATGACTGGTCTCTGATGTAAAACACTCCACTGAGAAGAACCTTGGTTTGTTCCCAGGAGTGGTGTGACTGATAACAGTGTAAGGTCATATTCTTTGCTTGCTTGGAGGAAGACATGGTTGCATTTTAAAAAGATGAACCTTTGGTCTAACTTTGCTTCAGTAGAAATCAAATCACATATTTGTGATGCACAAGGGTGAGCAAGGGATGGGAACACCTGTCATATGAGGAGAAGCTGAAGGAGCTGAGACTGTACAGAGCTGAGAAAAGAAGGCTCAGGGGACCTTACCAATGTCTATAAGGACCTCATGGGGAATGGAGGTGGGCTGAAGATGGAGCCAAGCTCTTTCCAGTGATGCACAGTGACAGGACAAGAGGTAATTTGGCACAGCTGAAAAAACCAAGAAACTACATTTAAATGAAAGAAAAAGCATTTTCTGTGTGGGTGGTTGACACAGGAACAAGCTGTCCAGAGAGATTGTAAAGGTATTCAGAATCCATCTGGGGATGGTCCATGAGCACCCTGCCCTAGCTGACACTGCTCTGAGCAGGGATGTTAAGTGATTTCCTCAAGTACTTAAACAGACTCAAAGATTCTATAATTCTATAATTTAAAAATATGATTCTAGCATATAAGTTTCATATTTTCAATTATTTTACACATTTATACATTGCTATATTGCAGTAAACTGCATACAGATTGACTTTTGCTTTCCAAAAATGACTCTCAATGTTTATGTATTCATAGATACTTTATTTACAGTTAGTTAACTTTTATTTAGTTATACTTATTATATACTTTTATACAGAACAGCAATTTTTAGACATATCCAAATGTACAAAATCTCAGGATAAAATTAGTCTTAGCTAATCAAAATGTTCCCTAAAATTTTGTTTTCTTTCTTTCACCAGCCCTTTAAAACCAGCTTTTCAAATAAACTAAACAAATGTTTCCCTCCTAAGGAACCATTCTTTTATGCTTCACCTGCTTTTATTTTTCATCTTCTTCTTTCTTCAACTTGACATTCATCTCAATTCATCCAAGAACTTTGATTTTCATATCCTGCATTTTCCTGATATGCCCTTAAGTTTTCCCTTCTTGACTGGGCCATTGCTTTTATGCATTTTACACCATACTGAAAAACTGGGATTTTAGCAGACAATATTTAATCACAACTGGATTAGTGGAAAAAGTGAACACATTTTTTTCATTCCAGAGCTAAATAGTGGCAGGGGACCAAAATAATGTCCTGGCATACACTTAGAGAGGGCAAAAGTGATCACCCTCCTCTGCTCTATATGGAAAGAGCAACTGCAATGCAGACCCCATATGGAAAAAGCCCCTATTTGTTCTTTGTCCTGTGCTCCTGCCAGTCCCAGGGGCTGTGTGGATCTCAGGGGTTTTGGCATTGCACCTCCTCTTTACCTGAGAGCACATACATTTCTCTAACAGCCTGTGCAGAGTGAGAAAGATTTGATAAGGTTGGGTTTTTTTCTTTTCCTTGTGTTTTTTCCTTCCTTTTATAGTCAGGAGCAGTAAAACCCTGAATAAAAACTAAACTCAGAAAGAGTCTCATAGGGTATTTGTGATAAAGCTTTATTTTATCTATATTATTAATCTTACCTGTTTTCATGGGGTGTTTTAGAACACAAAAAATTTTGCTTCACTGCTGGTTTGTTTTCCCTCTATATTATAGTAGCAGTTCACACTTTTACTTATATTTCTAGTTTCTGTGATGTAGTTTCTGTTCAACTCACTCACCTGTTGTGGAGATAGCCATATTTGTTTTCTGTTTTACCACAGTCTACTTTCCCTGTATTGCTTAATATAGTTCTCCAGCTTGTCATCATGTTTCCTGTCTTCTGCCATGAGTATTTGAATGGTCTTTACTTCTTACTGGTCTCAAACCCATCAACTAGAAATGGAAGGTGTTGACAACATTTTCAGTTATCCTCTTAAAGAATATTAAATCTTTCATAAGCTGATCTGCTTCAAAAGCAGGCTGTTGGAAAACAAGCTATTACACATCTAGAACTTGGCTTTAATTTTCTTTTCATCATTTTTCTGGTTAAGTCATTCTCTTCATTAATGCACTCAAATAAAATTGGAAATAAAATAAATTACACTGCAGATAAAATCAGTGCTATAGATCTCATCTGCTCTCCAAAAGGATCATTCAGTAAATGGTGATTTTTTTTTTTACTTTCCTGTTCATTTTAGAAAAAAAACACCTTCTAAAAGTTTCTAAATTGCTGTTGAAAAATATGCTCATTCAAAATATCAGCAGATTTTATATTTGGCAAACATGTTTTGAATTTTCAATATATGTCTCAAATGCATAGACTGTTAAACATGGACCCTTTAGAAATTACAGATATTTTCAGTATAATTCTTCTTTTTAAGGACCTGTCCTGCCAAGCTCAGTTTGTCTCTGATATTTATCTGCTTTTCTGTCCCTTCCATTCCTGTAATTTCCAAGTTATGTATGTTTCAAGTCTTTCACTGTCTTGATTTCAGAAAATGTTTAAGGCCAAGATTAGTGTCCTTAGTCAGAGGTTGTCCAGACACATCCAAAAGGTGCAAGTGTGTTTTAAAACTGGATTTTGTTAACAAGCACTCAGCTGTTTGCTGCCTGATATAGTATGTCACATGCTTCTTACAGTGCCAGGCCAGGTCCATGGAATGTAGGAATTCTGATCCTCCCAGAACCAGTTCACCCAGCCATCATCTTGTAAAACTTCTGTTCCATCACAGTTCTTACAACTTCACATCTTTAAACCATGAAGAGGTTTTTAGTAAATTGAAGTATAGGCAGGTTTGGACATTATTTTTTTTATCTTCTCTTTTGCCTCACTTTAATTATGTCTGGTATTAGACAGATGTTCTGAACAGGGTGGTCTTTTTGTATATTCCTTTACAGTTTCAGTTTCTCAGAAAAGCTGTGACAATTCTTTTCCTTTTTTAATCTAATTTTGCTGTTTTAAAACTGGACGTGAGTATTGTTTGTTATTTTTCCATATGGGTTAAAGTTATATTAGAGTTCAGAGGTTGACGTATTGGCAACCTGGAGACATGGTAGGAATGGAAGGATACAGGCTTTTTTAGGAAGGGCAGGCAGGGGAGATAAGAAGGGGTGGTCATTGACCAGATAGAGTGCATGGAGCTCTATTTGGGAATGGATGAGGAGAATATATGGGTCAGGATTAAAGGAAAAGCAAGGACAGGTGATATTCTAGTGGGATCTGCTACAGACTACACAACCAGGAACATCAAGTAGATGAGGCCCTATAGAGACAGATGGGAGCAGCCTCACTTCCACAAGCCCAGAGCCTTGTGGGGGACTTCAAACACCCCAATATCTGTGGGAAGAACAGTTGAGGAGGTTCCTGGATTGGTTTATGGTAAATTGATGGTAAATTCCTTCTCCAAGGAGTAGAGGAGCCAGCAATGAGAGGTGCTATGCTGGACCTTGCTCTCACCAACAAGCGGGAGCTGGTGGGGAATGTGAAGCTCAAGCCTGGGCTGCATTGACAATGAAATGGTGGATTTCAGGATCTGGAGGGCAACAACAAGGGTGCCCAACAAGTTAATTACCCTGGACTTCAGCAGAGCGATTTTGACCTCTTTGGTGATCTGTTTGGTGGAGTAGATAGAGCCCTGGAGGGAAGACTAGTCCTTAGAAGATGGTAAATATTCAAGGATCACCTCCTCCAAGCTCAGGAGTGCACAGTGTAACAAAGATGAAGTCAGGATGCCTACATGGATGAACAAGGGGTTTTGGGCAAATTCAGGCCTACAGAAGGTGGAAGCAAGGACCTACATCTTGGGAGAAATACTGACCAATTGTCCAAGCAGTCAAGAATCAAGCAAGGAAAGTTAAAGGTCTGATAGAATTACATCTGGCCAAGGACATCAAGGCTAACACTAAAGCTTCTGAAACGAAATCAGTGCTAAAAGAAAGACTAGCCCTTCTCCAGAAGGAAACAGGAGATGTGGTTACCTGGGACATGGAGATAGCTGAGGTAGTCACTGATTTTTTTGCCTTGGTCTTCACCAGAGAGTGCTCCAGCCACACCATCCAAGTTGCAGAAGCAGAGGACTGATAGGATGGAGAACCACTCCCACTGCAGGGCATCAAGTTCAAGACCATCTAAGAAGTGCAGCACAAGTCTATGAGACATGGATTTGCCACAAACACCCCTTTGGCAGCCTTTTCCAAAGCCTGATTCTCTTCATGGGGAAAAAGTTTATTCTTATATCCAGCCTGAACCTATTTAGCTGCAGTTCATGCCTGCTCTCTCACCCTCCTGCTGTTCAACCCCCTAAAAAGTCTGGTTTCACTTTCTTGGTAATGTCCCTGCAGGCACTGGAGGATGCTGTTAAGCCTATCCCAAAGCCATGCCCTCTCCAGGCTGCAGCAGCTCAGCTTGTCCAACCTCTCCTCAGAGAGCAAGTATGCCTACCCCAAATATCTTGGTGGTCCTTTGCTCATTTCAATATCCCCATATCTTAATCAAAATTGCTATTGTTTTTGTTCTCAAGTTTTGGGTACCTTTATGGCTTCCTGGCTTCTTCTTGGGACAGCAAGAAGAATGAGATGAAAGACTGGAACCTCATGTCCTCTCTCCTGCCACCTCTGTTCAGGTCCCCCACAGGAAACTGATTTGTGCTCTGGCCTCACTGAAGTACAGGCCTTCATGTCCTCATGGAAATACCATTTTCCTTCAGGTTTATTGGTCTGACTAATGTCAGGCACGGCCTTGGATATCAAGATATGCCATTCACTGTAGTTTCTTATGGTGCTTTCCCACACAGATATTTCCATTAATAATTCATTTATATCAGACTTTGTATTTCTATCACAGAGCTCTATGTTATAAACATTGGCACATATATCACCCAAGAATTAAGCAAAAAAAGGGACAGTTTCTTAGACAGTCCACAAAATGTAGGGAAGAGTAGACTTGTCTTGTTTGTATGTATGAGATCTTGATTCCCCTTTTTTGTCTTGATGCTTGTATAAAATGTTGGAATGTCCCCCTTGGGAATAATGGAGGACTGCCTCCGAGGGTGTGACCAGTCCACTGGGTGCAGGAGATTGAACCAGGTTCATAGCATTGATAGGACTGCAGAAAAGATGTGATAAAAATAAAACATTCATACTTGATGAGGTTCCACTATAGCTTATGAAAGGACATGTCCTTGAGGTCAATTTTTTGAAAGAAGGAGGAACCTGAGCCTCTTCATAGACACTCCAAAGTGCTCTGCTTAGCACTCTCTTCAGAAGTTGTAGTATTCATTAAATTACTCTCTGACTTCTCAGCTGTAAGTGAAAAGTAATTGCTTAAATATACTAACTTTATAAATCTGATCATATGGATAGACAGACAGAAGAGTTCTAATTTATTAGTAATGTCGCTGCATATCTGTTAGATTTATCTTTGCTTTGACGTTTTTCTTCCTCATATTGAGCTAGGCAGAAACAAGTTGAAAGCCTGAGCTTGTGAGGCATCAATTCCTATTTTGCTGATATGAATTTGAATAACTTTCAGAAACTTTGGCTGTTTATGCAAAATGAACTTTTAATCTGTTTCAGCCTAATTTGGTGTTATTGTGTGTCATCTTCCTAATTTTGAGACTGTTTTCAATGTTCATGATAAAGTGTATTTGCCTGATGGAAATATTGGGAAATTTTCATTCTGTTTTTCAATTAGAGATAAACAGGAATCAAACCTCTGTATCTCAATATTTCCTCAGTTTTGAGGAATCTTAAATCAGAGCCAAAGTCTGAAGCTCTCTCTTTTTTTTTTTTTGAATCTTTACTGTGTACATCATACAGCCCTGCTTTTCAAAGTGATGATTGTCAGTGTGATTCCTATCAGTAGAAATAAGAGACATGCATTCTGGTGTTTTCTCCTGAAAAATTAGTGTGGATTTTATTTTTTAAAATTATTTTATATTAAAATTTTGGTTAGGAAGTCATCACACAGAGAGAGCTTCTAAGTAAGTAACATCTGAATTAATTTCCAGAATTTTTAGAATAGGTGAAGTGTGTGAACAGTCGTTAGTTTTGCTCACTGTCACACCTACATTTTCTGCAAAAATATAGATTCCTTTTCATCATACTCAGCAATAGGGAAGGGTTAGTGTAGTGGAAATGATGCAGATGAAATTAAATTTCTCCTTTAGATTATTGTAACTGTATGTTGAAAGAGGTGATGCAGTTTGGAAGAGGTCAACCAGAAACTGAAAATCAAGGTCAGATACAGAGAACATTTTCCAGTCTAGCATTAGAACATGCACATATTGTTTCCACAGAGTTCTGTTGGATCCGGCCACCAGCATACACAAGATTGCCTTTTGCATTTGTCCATAGACTTTCCCTACTAGGAAAACATGTGGAAACTGTGTAACAGGGTTATTTCCAGAGCACACAAATACGCACCTATATAAAGAAGAAACATTTTCAGTGTACAACTATCCTACAAAAATTAGGAATTATGCTATGTATTTTTGGGTGTTGTCTCCTGATATGCAAGTTATTGCCTAACTGTTCACATATAAGCTCTACAGTACTCTTGTAACTTCAAAGGCCTCTGAAGAAAAGAATCATATCCTACCATTCCCCTCTTTTTTAAATGGTAAGAAAAGCTGATGGTTAGAAAAGTGGCTATAACAGTTCCATGCCAACTCAAATTCTGTGGGTTTTAAAATTTTGTAATTTTTAAGGCCTGGTCAAATCAAAGGTTATGCAAATTAAACCTTAAGTCTACTTTCACAAATCACAGCAAGAGGTGAGAAAGCTTTCCTATGTTCTGCCCCAAACTTACTGTTTTTAAACCTATGGAATTTGATTGCAGCTGAAGATCTTGCCTGTAAAATCTTCAGCTTCCTTCTTTTCTAAAGTGTTTCACGTCAAAGGAATAGATGACAGATAGTGTGCCTCAGACAAGGAGGTCATTTTGGGGCACAAACTCATTAACATAGTAAAAAGAGCTTTAAATGAGTTTCAAAAAAGCCCACAGGGCAAAAGTCCAAAGACAAATTAAAACCCAAAGCACAGCAACAACAATTATTGATCTAGTCATTTGGATGGAATCTGAAGATGAGCAGAAATCATACGTGCTGCTGAAGACACAAGAATGAAAATACCAGGGCAAACTGCTGAGAGAATCTATACACAAGATTCAAATATTCAGTGGCTTGAAGATTCAAACAAAGATGACATAAAGTTTTTCAAAGTGATGATTGTCAGTGTGATTCCTATCAGTAGAAATAAGAGACATGCATTCTGGTGTTTTCTCCTGAAAAATTAGTGTGGATTTTATTTTTTAAAATTATTTTATATTAAAGTTTTAGTTCGGAAGTCATCACACAGAGAGAGCTTCTAAGTAAGTAACATCTGAATTAATTTCCAGAATTTTTAGAATAGGTGAAGTGTGTGAAAAGTTGTTAGTTTTGCTCACTGTCACACCTACATTTTCTGCAAAAATATAGATTCCTTTTCATCATACTCAGCAATAGGGAAGGGTTAGTGTAGTGGAAATGATGCAGATGAAATTAAATGTCTCCTTTAGATTATTGTAACTGTATGTTGAAAGAGGTGATGCAGTTTGGAAGAGGTCAACCAGAAACTGAAAATCAAGGTCAGATACAGAGAACATTTTCCAGTCTAGCATTAGAACATGCACATATTGTTTCCACAGAGTTCTGTTGGATCCGGCCACCAGCATACACAAGATTGCCTTTTGCATTTGTCCATAGACTTTCCCTACTAGGAAAACATGTGGAAACTGTGTAACAGGGTTATTTCCAGAGCACACAAATACGCACCTATATAAAGAAGAAACATTTTCAGTGTACAACTATCCTACAAAAATTAGGAATTATGCTATGTATTTTTGGGTGTTGTCTCCTGATATGCAAGTTATTGCCTAACTGTTCACATATAAGCTCTACAGTACTCTTGTAACTTCAAAGGTCTCTGAAGAAAAGAATCATATCCTACCATTCCCCTCTTTTTTAAATGGTAAGAAAAATTGATGGTTAGAAAAGTGGCTATAATAGTTCCATGCCAACCCAAATTCTGTGGGTTTTAAAATTTTGTAAATTTTAAGGCCTGGTCAAATCAAAGGTTATGCAAATTAAACCTTAAGTCTACTTTCACAAATCACAGCAGGAGGTGAGAAAGCTTTCCTATATTCTGCCCCAAACTTACTGGTTTTAAACCTATGGAATTTGATTGCAGCTGAAGATCTTGCCTGTAAAATCTTCAGCTTCCTTCTTTTCTAAAGTGTTTCACATCAAAGGAATAGATGACAGATAGTGTGCCTCAGACAAGGAGGTCATTTTGGGGCACAAACTCATTAACATAGTAAAAAGAGCTTTAAATGAGTTTCAAAAGCCCACAGGGCAAAAGTCCAAAGACAAATTAAAACCCAAAGCACAGCAACAACAATTATTGATCTAGTCATTTGGATGGAATCTGAAGATGAGCAGAAATCATACGTGCTGCTGAAGACACAAGAATGAAAATACCAGGGCAAACTGCTGAGAGAATCTATACACAAGATTCAAATATTCAGTGGCTTGAAGATTCAAACAAAGATGACATAAAGTGTGGCAGGAGATGAAACATAACATCAAATTACAATGCTGGTGGCAGAAGACCACAGCTTGTATACAAGTCAAGAGAGGGAAAATTTAATAGGTGCTATTATATACATTAGAGATAGTAATGGAGATTGAATTGTATGGTCATTTAAGGTTTTTCCAGCTACATTACTGTTTGGCTGTTTGGATTTTGTGCTTCTGTAAATCCACTATCCACTTGAGCCATTAGACTTTAGTGAAAGAATAAATTCATGTGTTTTTTATGTCTAACTATGTGAGCCTCTCAGCCCCATGATATAAACGACCAGGCTGTTTTGATGTGGTCCAGTAGAGGGCAATGACACCTATAGACAATAGCTGTGCTGGTACACCCTGAATAAACACCCTTCAAGTTATAGTGAGAATAATCACACTGCCCCCACCTTAACCTGTCAGACATCAGGTTAATTAGGCAGAACTGCAGTTCATACATACTATCCCAAGGGAACATGTTACTGTTTATTTTCCTTTTTGATGTACAGCTGCAGTACTAAGTCAGGCATGATTTACATATATGATAGGTGATAATTAGGCCTAGGAGCCTCAGTGAGCCCACATACTATGGATAACTGGTTTAGCTTGAATAAGATAAGCTTGAAAGTATTACATGAATATCACTTCTATGATTGAAAACATTATAAATATTGCATATTGCTGGAAATGTTGCCCTGTGACTGAGCCAGTGGCAACCTTCATTATCTAATTCTCTCCAGTAAAGATTTATTTTCCTCTGCAGGCAGTCTGAGAGACTTGTGGTTGCTCAGCCTGGAAAACAGAAGGCTGCAAGAAGATTTTATAGCACTTTCCAGTGTCTTAAAGTGGTTACAAGAAAGCTAGAGAGGGATTTTTGACAAGTGATTGGACAAGGGGTAATGGCTTCAAAGTGAAAGAGGGCAGATTCAGACTACCTGTGAGGAAGAAATTCTTTACTGTGAGGGTGGCAAAGCACCGGCACAGGTTGCTCAGGGAAGTTGTGGTTGCCCATCCCTGGAAGTGTTGAAGGCCAGGTTGGATGGAGCTTTGAGAACCTGGTAAAGTGAAAGGTGTCTCTGTCCATGGCAGGGGGGTTGGAACTGGATGATCTTCAGGATCCTTTCCAACATAAACCATCCTATGATTTTAGGATTTTATTACTTTTTTTAGCACTTATTTAGTATGGTCTGTCTCCTAAAAATTTCACCATCTAAATCAGTCATAGATAGGTGAGTATTAGGTAGGAACTATTTGAAGTAAGGCAGACTGATAGTATTTGTCTGGGTAGGTAATAAAATGTTCATTTTGGAAATATTTCCTTTAATATTTAAAAAAAACTTCCACTCATATCCATATCTAACCTCTACTATTCTTGTTGATGTAGGCTAGGTTCATTCTTCATTGTACTATCTCTACTGTCTCTTAAGGTAATAAACAAGATATTGCCCTAATCAAAGGTACATTTTATAATTAAAGCCATTGTCCTCTAATGCACCTTCACTTTATCTTTCCTTGCTGTGTGAAATCCAAGATAAAGTTTGAGTTTATCAGAGTATATCAGAGTAGATCCTTCTGCCATACCTTGATGTAACTCATTATGGAAATATATGTATTTTATGTTGCTTGACATTTTAACAAAGTCCTTGTGAGATTTTATATAGGAAACTTAAAGTTCATCCAAATTCTGAAAGGTGTAAATTAAATATTGATGCTTACATGATGATATACATGGATTATTATTCAAGATCTCTGTTAAGAAGCTTGTACTCCATTCCACTACAATGTCTGGACAAATAAGTTTAGGAAGGCCTCATAATTCAGTGATTATGGTTGATGGGTGTACTTAAGTCTTAACTCTGTACAGAAATGGTTAAAAGGACAAAATCCCTGACCTGAAGATTTTGCAGTGTATTATCAGACAAATATGATGATCAGATGGAAAAAGGAAATAGACAGAAGGGTTATGGGGAAAACTATAGAGGGATTGTCAAGAATCTGATCATATGATGACACATTTGAATCGTGTGCATGTGTTGACACTTCTTAGTTAAAAAATGTTTATATTTGGGAGGGATCTTGTGCTGTTTCAACTGAAATGGGTTTTGGTGAGGACTGAAGAAAGTCATGTTCTGAGAGAACAGAATTAAGTTCAAAGTGTAGGTGAGAGAGATCGGGGGAGGCAGGAATTAATAGGATGGGCATAATTTGAAAAGTAGAAAGGAAAATGGGAAGTTAATATAAGGGAAGAGTATGGATTTACCTAAGATTCATTTACAGTGTCTCAGGTTATCGTTGCATGGGGACAAACCTGCCTCTCCTCCATCTCACAGAATTTGAATTATAATGTTTGCATGAACAATGAGAAAAAGGAGAGGCATTAAAATGGATTTTACTTGAGGCTGCCTCAATAAAGAATGATTTGCCATACTTAACAAATAATTCCTTATTATTAGCTGTGTGGTAATTTTAACGCTATTCAAGTAACTTGGGACTTTGGTGGTGGTGGTGTTTTATTTTGCTTGCTTTTCTACTGTGAATTCATTGAGGTCATTTTTGAAGGTTGAAGATGCCCATGAAACCCAGTTACTAGAGTAGTCTGCTTTTGTTTGAAATGGGTAATATATACTTTAGTGTTTAAAATAGAAATGAGTCAAGCAAATCATATGTTTACTATTTCCAGAAACTTTTTTAAAGGTTTGAGGAGTTTTTTTTGTTCTGTCTAGAGTTATATTAGACAAAATTTCCACACAGCTACTGCAAACCTGAATAAAATCTGTAACTTGTCATCTAAATTTATCATGAGTTTTTAACTATTTCATAGAAATCCAGACATATTTTTTGCATGAAAATTGAGTTATGGCTTGGGATTTGAAGTGCCCTAAGAAATTATTAAATTATTTATGAATTCAAGATGGTGTGAATGTACCTATATGCTATTCAAAAGCCCAACCTTTTGAAAAAAGTCCATAATGCTCCATGACATAACCATGATTAGTAATTTAGAGGATGATAGATTCTTGACTAAGGAATCCTCCAGTCCTGATGCAGAAGGCTGGCATTTTTGTCATGCTTAATATAACACACTGGGACAAGTTAGTCATGTCCAGATATGGAAAATTATGGCAACTGAGATGTGGTCCATTTTCTCTAAATTAGATATTGTTCCTCAGATTTCTGCATAGTGTCCTGCCAATAATCCAAGACTGGTTGTCTTTGATTTAAATAGTGACATACAGAAAACCTTGTGGGCTTGTGATAATGACAATGATGGCTTTTTTACACACTGGGTTTGCTTTTTGTCTTATTTTAGCATGCATTTTTTATGTCATGACTGTGCATATTCCTTTTCAGTGTAGGTGTGGAGCATCTCTAAGTGTCTTAATGTGCTGAGATAAAGAAATATGTTCCAGGAATGGCATTTTGAGTCATGGTTCCCTCATTTAAGTATGAAAACAAGTACTTTGGTGCCTGAAAATTTGTTGATTTATTCAGACTTGTTGAGTTAGTGATAACATAAATGTTTGCTTCAGGCTGGATTTATGTTTTCTTAAAACAGTCACATTGCTCTGTCAATCCAAATACTGTATGGGACATATTGACAAGATTTATCTTTTCTGATCTATCTTTAGACTTTCACAGATTATATTATGAGATGAATGACATGAAACAAAAAGGGTACAGTCCGTCCTAGTTTAGCTGATACCTTTTCATGTTTTTTTCTGGGAAATATCCCTATTGTCTCAAGTGTCATCCTATATGACTCCCAGTTTTGGAAACTCCATTCTCATTCTCTTTGTTGTGCTGTGCATTAAGGGTTCCAAAGGCATGGCTCAGATTTCTAAGTCTTGCAAGACAAATATTGAATTCAGATTTTTCCAAGTAAAATGGCCTTAACATTTATTTATTTGTATGTTTAAATAAACACATATTTTGTTAATCATCTGGGATTTTGGTTTTTTTATTTGCAAAATTTGTACAATTGAACCTTCATGTAAAATGCCAAAATATGTGACTGTTTTTTAAAATTATTAGTTTTTTATAAATCTATAAAACTTTTTGTTATAAACTTTATTAACAAAAGCAGTAGTTAACAGATATAAAAATAAGCAAGTTACATAACCATGGCAGGCTCCTGCAGTCTTTAGCTTTTCCCCACAAATGACATACACAACATTCTTGGCTGGAGCTTTATTCAAAACACATTTCAAAGACACAACTGTAAAACATTAGACCCTTCCAAAGAGCAAATTGACTAATGGGAAGAAACAAGACAGACCTGTTATGTAGGCAAAAGAAGTTTCCACCTAACCAAAATTCTGGTTTACAAGAAAGCTATCACCTATCGAAGTTAGAAAGAGACAATTCTTCCCATAATTCACTTTCTAACTTGAGATAACCACAAGTGGCTTTATAGAGTCTGCAGTCCCCCTACAGTCCCTTCCTTTCATTTGTTGCACTCATGTCTATGCTGAATATCTTCCCAAGACACGACACCAGTGAAGATTATAATCAACCTACCATTCAACTTCTGAATGAAATCATGTTCATCTTTTAAAGAGCATGTTCACAGCCAGTAATGCTGGCAAATTGATGTTCCAACATGAGGCAGAACACCAGTGTCTTAGGTTTTAATGCCTTCATATTTACTTTAGGTCTGAGGTTAAATATTGGTGCACACATATTCATTCAGAATTGAAACAGCCTGCATAAAAATTCCTAATTTTTCCTCCTTCCTGCCTCTTGATGCTGAGTGATAACTTTTTTCCCAGCTTGTTAGCTTTTTATTTGACAGAGCTAATACAAATAGTGAGGGAGGGGTGAGGAACTCACAAATCAATCAATTGAACAAAATCTTCTCTACTTCTTTCAAATTTTTCAGATCTGCCACTTGAACTTAATGAGCTTACTGTATTTTTAATTACATTGTGGCCTTCCTAGAATTCATAAGCATTATCTGAACAGATGAATTTGGAATAGGAAGATTTTCAAAGTAGACATGGGTATTAAAGTGAGATGGGTGTCTTGGTGATTAAAACCAATCTCTTTAAGGGAGTATTGAACTTTTGCCACTAGAAGGCAAATATGGGAATATGGTGCTACCATCTTTGTACTTATGTCCATTTACACAAGCATGACCACTAACAGTAAACTCTGAGCTGCACTGAACTCAACTCAGTAGCAATTCTAGCTGAATGACTGCTTTGCTATTGATTATTATGCGGATTTACTCAAATGAATTACTTAAACTCTCACTGAAATTTTTGTCAAATGCTGTTGGGAATTTTTCTCCTCCTATAAAACATTATGGGCCACTTTTGTTTAAAAAAATCTCTGGGTTTAAAATTAAGCTCAAGATTGATAAACCATTGAAGAAAATACATTTATTTGGTAAATGTTGTAGAATTGTTGGAGTGTTCTGTATAATTACAGAAGAATGATCTTTGCCTGCGCAGCTACATTCTCTCTTTTGACCTGTTAGTCACCTAACACTGATATATACAATGATGCAAATATACAAGGAAAAAAGCCACTTTATGATTACCATCTTATTTTAATGATTGTGTCTACTCACATGGAGACAATTAATAACAGTAGGCCATGTGGATCATCATGCTGGGAAGACGGGTTAATGGAAAATTTCATAAGCCTCAAGGTTTTTGTTTGTTTATTTTTGGGGTGGAATGGAATAAGGCAGGAAACAAGGGGGTATTGTAAAGACAAAAGGCTTTTTATAAAATCAAATATTTTAAATATCTTCAAATTCTGTCAGAAAAAAAGGTGTAGGACTTATGCTTGTGTAGAAGTGACTATGAAATTAAACAGTTTTGTTTCTGTCAGATGAAAATGTTAAATGAAGTGTTATCTCTTGAAATGTTTTGGTTATGGTGGTGACATTGTATAAATGAAATACTTCTCAGATATATGTTGGAATGTCTTCTCAAATTTAGTACTGTTTAGATGTGAAGAGCTGGCTTCAGCCTATCTCAGTCTCTGTGATTCAATTCCCAGAATCAACATTTTTAGACTATAATTATAAATAATAAGCATAATCAGTCTGGTTGACTTTTTTCTATTGTGTGCTGTTAAATAGTGAGATTAAGCAGGAAGATTAAGGTTCCCTCACATCTTCTAGGATGACACTGAGACAGTACCATACATTTTTTCACTTTTATAGAGACAACACCTATTTGCAGAAATAATGCAAGAGAATGAGAATAAAGTCAGAATAGAAGGGGAGAATGCATGTATTTTACTTCAGCTGTTTTCAAATGGTTTTCCTAGCTGCAGTAGGCACCAAGGTCATCCACAGTTCACAAAAGCTCTTTTCTGATTGTAGATGAGACTACATCAGAAAGCGCATTTAGTTATTTATGTTTCATTTCTCTTTAATTGTCTTATAAAAATTGCTTCCTAACATTCTCTTGAACTGAGAAAAAATCGCTGACTTGAAGAAGTAGAAGAAGAGTAGCACAGACTCTAAAAATGCATATAAAAATATTGTATGTCAAACTTGCTACTGAAGCAAATATAAATAAAAGTAGGTCTCTGCCTTAGTGATGTTACCTTATTTAAGGTAAAGAATAATTGGTATTTATATATGTGATCAACATTTCCATCCACTGAGTAATGAGCAAATTAACAAGACACCTACTGAGTTGTCTTAATATACTACATGTAAAAAGAACTAATTATTATTCTTTTTGGAATACAAATCTCCATTCATGGCAAGCTGTGTTGCTGACTGTGTAGAAAATGGAGGACAATATTGAGCAGGTGTATTTTTATGAAATGTTGCACCTTTTTAAAGGCTTTGACAGTGACAGTCTTTCAGTGAAGACAGAAAAGTAGCCTGAAGAGTCTCCACATGTCTCTTTGTGTTTGTTGGTGAAATTTCAGTTTTCTTAAAGGTTCATTTATACCATACCCATCAGCATAGCATCTGATCTTATTCCAGTAGTGCATTAGGCAATATGACAAATATCTGTCTCATTTTAGTTCCCTCTTCCTCTCCCCAGGGGAGAAAGACTAAATGAATATAGATGCTCAGGGATAAATTCAGACCTGCTGTAAGTAATTGTGATTCCATTGATGTCAGTGGAGTTGCACCCTACCACTTTTGATTTGAAACTGGAACAGAGAGCCGCATTGTTCTTTGCAAAATAAAAATAAACAGTATGTGAAGATGTTTCCAAACATTTCAATAATATTATCTAGGACAGATTCTGCTCCCAGTTAAAACTATACAAATCCATTTGAGTAAATGGTGTTACACAATTATAAATGGAATCAGTCCTATACATACAGCTTACAAATGGCTGTGATTGTCAGATACGCATTGATTGATGTACAGAGATCAACATACAAAACTGCAAGTTTGGCCTTCTGTCTTTTAACAAATAGGTCAGTGGGATGAAATGGCTATGGGTAAACCATCCTTCACAGTTTTTGTGTACTCTGTATTTTCAACTGAAACTAGAAATTTTAAAAAATAAAAGTTAAAATAATTTTTTCAGGTGAGGTGCTTAGGATTTACTGTGGTCTTATGAGCCACATGTGTGCCACTGAACACAGGCTAAGGATTACCAAGATAGGATATCACTTTGGTTTGGTTCACATCTTGGTGTGATAGACCCTATTTCTAATTTATCCAAGGAAATAATAGATTGGAAATATAAATAATTTATAGCAATAATTCTTTGAAGTTAGCATACATATGAAAGTGAAACAGCCTAAGTTTCTGTAAAGCAAGCTTGTGGGAAATCCCTGTAGTTTGACTGGCAGGTTCCCAAAATGATGGGTATGGTGATTGATTACTTTGCTAAGAAGAAAAGTGATGGCATTTTTCATCCCTCTTTTGTGAGGTTTTAACTGACCTGACCAATGTACTGCATCAATGTACTGTATTTAGCAAATAAAAAAGGGTTTCTGTCATGTGTAGTATAGTCAGTCAAGTAGAACTTTAAGACTTAGAAATATCCATCTTTTAAGTAGTTGATGAAAAGAGTCACACATTTATACTTATTTGTATCTCTACTTTTAAAGCAGTGCATAAATTATGATTTTGGTTAATTCCTTAGGAGAAAAGAGTAAGCAGTTTCTTTACTCTGTTTCTGCTCTTTCTCTTAGATTCATACACACAGCCTTCATCAAGCCAAATTCCTCTTTATCACAACCACTCACAACTGGCAGATCTGACTATTTATTGATGGCCAGCACATGAAACATCTCTTTGCCATGGCACTTGCTGCCCTAAGGAGCCCCTCATTCCAGCAGAGGAGGAAGCTTCCCTGCACTTCTGCATCTGAAAAAGAATTCTTGGTATGGGCCTGGTTGTTGATGAGAGCTCTGTGTGTGGTTGGACTAAAACACACACAAAAACTGCTATTAGCACGCTGCTTTATGGAGTCAAGACCTTTTGACCAGAGCTTTCCAGCTCTCAAATGCAAATGTGTGTTTTTGTTGGGTTTTTTGTTGCGTTCCATCTCTGTGTAATGGCAAGGCCTAACTATATTATGTGTTTCTATTGTGTCTGAAGGTTTCAGAAACTCAGGAACAAGGTCTAGAGAGAGGTGCTCCCAAAGGTTTCAAATGTTCTGGATTTATTGTGTGTGGATGCAGCCATAGCATAAAGATCTAATTAAATTTTCACTGCAGTAAGTGAAAATTTCTGTAATTTTAGAAGCCTTTGGTTTATGAACAGCACTAATTTAACTAGATGCAACTGGAACACTGAAAAGTCTATTTGTAATTGTTTTAACACAAAGAATTCATAAACTCCAAGCCCCATTTCTGAGAATGACTTCCTATGGAGACCCAAAAGATTTCTATGGAGGTCTTTTGCAAGAGAAGAAATTTTTTTTTCAGAGCAATACTACATGGACCAATTATAAATCAGCTTATGTTGCAGAAGAAAAAGAAAAATGCTATCAAACAATTGCTGCATTTTTTATCTTGACTCTTTAAATCTTGGTGATTTGCAAGTAACAAGTTCCTGATACATATTTCTTGAGGTAATCTTTTCATGAATAATGCCAACATGTTTTCTAGAAATCTGACATACATTTCCCTCACTTGTAGTCTTAGCTGTATGATTTTTTTTCTTGTTTCTAATATGTTTTTGGTTACCTACCATGGAGGAATTCTTTGAATCCTGTGTTGATCTATCATTGATCATAAGGGGTGGTCCTTTCTCCAGACTCTGGCTCTAGTCCTCTTAGCTGGGAGCAAGGCTTAATAAAACTGAAACAATAAATATCTTATATCTACATAACACTTGAATCCAAAAACAGTTTAAAAAACAAGGATGAATTCATTTACCACTGAAATGCCAGCCACCTCTGGGGTAGAACACATGGTTCTTATTTTCACAGAGCTAAGCAGCTGTTTAACAGTATGAAACAACAGTACATTATAGTTTCAGTCATGAAATGAAGAATAACCCTGTATCCAACTGAAATGTAAGATTAAACTTAGATGGGGGTGGGGGGGAATAATTACCCAAATTGGTAAAATGATCAGAACACAAAGACTAACCCTGCTATTTTGGCACAGTGGACGTTCAAAACTAAGGACTGAGTGTGGTAAGAAACTTAATTTTTCATTACATCTAAGAGCTGTTATCTTCAGTTAGATTGAATTTTCTGCAGCAAAATTATTTCATGTTTAAAAATGTTGGTCCATCAATATCCAGGCTTTCTGTGGAAAACATGTGTCATTGAGACAGAAAACATTTTTTTGGAGTCCGTTGTGGAATTTCTGATCAAATAGAGATTGAGCCAGTACCACTAGTAACCTGACTGTTATGCACATCTCCCAGGATGTGGGAGAATGAAATTCAAGTTCCTGTTAAGATTACTTCACAGCGCAGACTTGGACTTGCGTTTCCTATGTCCCAGAGGAAAGCCCTTAATCCTGGACTTACAGCTATTCCAATCATTTTTTCTTTTTATTTTCCCATGGAAAAAAAAAAATTAAAAAAATTGAAAGGTCTTGGGTTTGGCTCAGTGTAGAATGTGAATTTTGCAATTTCAAAAACTTTCCTGGAACAGGAAAGTTATTTTCCACCCAGTTTACCTCCTGCTGCAATGTATTCATTTGCAATATGATGAAAAGTTACTGAATTTACTGCAATATTATCTTAGAGGGAAGACAATTTTTCTGTAGGTTTCATATGCGTTTATAATGTTTCTATACATTCAACTATATAGCCTATACATCAGGCCAGGTAATCATCATAAAATTTAATCTCAAAGTGGCAATGTATCTAGCAATTGTAGCAACCAACTTTTAAAATATGCTGCCAGCAACACTAAAATGAGCACACACCTACCTGCTCTTAAGGTGGAGTTAATAATCCTCTCAAGAAGCTGTTTACAGTAGCCAGTAGGAGAACACCACTAGAGGAGCTTGTATGTCCCCCTTCCTTCCAGGATCAGTAACGGGACCACGCCTGGCAGAGAGACCTTTTCACATTCTTGTCTGTTGGGCAAGTTAAGGAGTCAGAAGATAATTTTTGTAGTTAAGGAGCACTATCACTTTCTTTTGTATAAATATCACTTCCAGTAATATTTATGTTCTTGTAGGTGTCACTTCTGATACTGGTGAAAATCAGTATCTTGTGTCTATCAGGAATCCAAAAAATAGATTTAAGACTGTTTACATGTTTTAAATCTCTCCAGGTCAGATGTCAACAGAATTTTACCATTAATGAACAATGTTTCATTTGATTCCATGATGATTATTCCATTCTACATCAATGCATTGAGCCTTCAGGTCTAATGAGGTCTATTGATTGCTGCAGATTTCTAGTATTTATTAATCTGTTAAATTCATTAATCATGTTGCTGCAAGAGGTGGTACAAAATTTTAAAAAAACATCTATTACTTTCAGCAATATAATTTCTGCCTGGTATATGGACACTAAAGGTGTTGAGCCCAGGAACTGTGAATTCAAAGAACACATTTTACGAGATTTGGATGAGATCAAATTATTTGTGCAACCCCATTGGCACAGAAGTCTAGCATTGAAGAAACTTGAGTCTAAAGGTTCCTCAAGTCTCTTGTTCTCTTAAAGCCAACTTTTATGAAAGTCAATGGAAGGCTAGCTTCCAACAAAATTAATGACTGTATATTAATGGTTATTCAGAAAATTGAATTGTTTGGTATTTGAGGAAAACACTAACCCTTTCTATTGTATTTGGACCACAGGAGGAGCAGTAATGTTTTTAAACAAGGTAGGAATGGTAGTTTGGGGTTTGGGAGAGAAAGACCAACTCCAGTAACAAGAAAATAAATTTTCAGAAAGATGAGTCAAAGAACAACAAAAAAGAAACTACAGCATACACAACTTCTCAACGTAAATCTTATCTCTAGTCTGATGGACTAGATCCTGAGGCCTTTATAGTTAAATCAAATTAAACTTCAGTTGTCATGTATATAGTCACATGTATACATAAATGTAATGTGTAGAAAAAGTCAACACCAACATAAAAATATATTAGATTTTCTTGTTAAGAATAAACAAACATTGCCTTGTTTGGCAGAATTTTCAAATGCATATTGCTTCCTTTATTTATTTTTTTATTACAATAAAAATGTGTTTTGTATTAAATCTATTGTTATAAAGAAATTAAGCCCTGAAATCTGCCAGCATGGCTTTTTTTCCATGAAGTGGGGGAAAAAAGTCCTCCTGTTTTAGATACTTGAAAACATTAGAAATCTGAAAATGAAAAGACCAGCCTTTGCATAGCAAATTACTCCATAAAAATAAAAGAATTCTTCTGTGTGAACTTAAATGGTTTGAAGGCAGAACATAGCAGAAGAGAATAGCGTGCATGGTCATAAAGGAAAACAGAGGGTTTAAGTCAATCTTTACAGATGTATCAGAGCCATTCAGGAAGAAAAATAATAAAAAATATATAAATCAGAGGCTATTTCACAGAGGTTCGGGTCTCATTCCCACTCTGCTGGGGTGAAGATTATTTTCTTAAGCCTGCACTTGTAAAGAAAATTCCAAGAAAATCCATACAAAAAAGTCTTTTCCTTGATCTGTTCCTTAACTTTCAGAAATACGGGCAAAATTTTACAGCCTTTCATCTGTATTAAGGGGTATGACTCTCAAGGCCTAAGCTTTCAAACTTTACTATGCAGGGTACTTAGCTTCTCCTTTCATCCTCTGCTACGATTTAACCTACACTTCATACTACATCTTACAATGCCCTTGTGCCCATCTACGTTTTTTTACTGTCACTAATTCTGTGTAGCAGGTTACATATAACTCAGTGATATCAAGCTGTGCTTGGGCTGTGTTCTACAATGTGCTTTACAAATTCTTAATTCAAGACACCCCTTGCTCCAGAGAGTAAAGCACTAAAAGCATTAGAAAATTGACTGGAAGCTTGCAATCCTACAATTTCTTCTGTCCAAGATCCCAGGATCATCCAGTGGGAAAACCAGAAATAGTATCTTATCTCTGAGTCCCTGAACACAGCCTGCTGTCTCTTCTTGCCTGATTACTCCTTTCTCCCTGAGGAACTTCCTTAGAGGCAGTTGTAGCTGCCTCTGAACATGTAATTCAGTAAAACATCCAGGTATTATGACCCAAGTCACTTGTCAAGGTAGAAATGGTCTGAGTGTTCAGAATGTTCTGAGTCTTCAGAGATTAAAGAGTTATCAAGGGGAAAATATAAATATGTTTTGCCCTTTTTTTTTTTTCATTTGGAGCAGTAATCAGTGACTTGGCTGATAACAGAAGGGGACAGTCTTGAACATAATTCATTCAGACTTTAGCAAAAGCTTTGACAAAATGCCAATCAGGGAGTATGGTCAGCTCCATGA
This sequence comes from Emberiza elegans, assembly GCA_024865655.1. Classification (NCBI taxonomy): domain Eukaryota; kingdom Metazoa; phylum Chordata; class Aves; order Passeriformes; family Fringillidae; genus Emberiza; species Emberiza elegans. The sequence goes on along the minus strand of JALJVW010000175.1, from coordinate 29,376,647 downwards.
CGGCATCAGTATCTGACAGGTGAAAAGACTTAATAATTAGATGTGTGGCAACATACAGATAGTATAAATCTAAGTGAAGGAAAGGCTGGCAGAAATAAAAAAAATTCAGGGCCTATATGACTTGGGGTCAGGGCCAGTTCTGCGCAAGAGCTATGTATAGACTCTGTGCTTGTGTGCATTTTCTGGTTGTGAGTTGAATCGCTGCAGTGTCCTGCTTCATCATGAGGCAGCTGCACTCAAGTTTAAGCAAACTTCCAGCTTTCCAATGGATCTTAGGAAAATTTAGAAGAAACTACACTCTATATTAAGGTACCTTACTGAAGGTATTATGTGGCAGCTGTGGTCTGCCACATGGCCTTTTCATGTATATTCTGCAGTTTGAAATGGCTGGAGGTACCACTCAGCAGATGGGTTACACAGTCCTTTACATTTCAAAAGGTCCTGGACAGGACCCCACCAAAATCTGGGTAGGCCTGGGTGGTGTAATGAAGCTATCTGAGTAAAATTGTAAGAGAACCTGTGGTTGCTTCAGACTGCCAAACCCAAGCTCTGCTTTCAGTCTACAATATTTAGTAAGGCAGCATAGTCAAGCTACCACCCATGTCTGCAGCAGACATCACATTGTGAAGAGATATTGGCAGTCATTATATACTATTCTGATTGCTTAGTAAGTTTGGAAGCCTGTCTGCTTTCAGCTGGTTGTCATGTCATAGCTGAAAGCAGTTTTTGATGTGAGTTTGAAATGGTGCTTGTGGGCACAGCCCTTCATGTGCTGCAAAATGTTTATCTGTGTTCTCACTGCAACTGTGCAAATATTGACTTGGAGTTTCTAGTAACACACAGATCCTTATGTTTGAGGAAGTATAGAGATATGGTCAAGGACCTGTTAAGGGTTGTCTTCCCACAATAAGGTAAAAGTAGGGACTTTTAGAGTCTGTTGACTACACTGGTGGAAGTTGGAGACGCCACTGAGATGAGCTTAGATTAATGTCTTTCAAAGAAGGAAGCACCAGTGATAGGGAGCTTATGGAATGCAGATTTACCAAATCAGATGAAGGGATTTTCTGCATTGCCTTGCAGATCTGATTATGGGGCAGCACTAATTTGGCATACAACCAAAAGTTCCTTTCTTATGGGTAGACCTTGAGACTGCCATAGCAGTGAGGAGACCATTCCTGAATGGGATTAGCCTGGCTCTGTTCTCAAACAGTTTTATCCCTGCTAATTCATAGGATGCTCTTTTTGTCTCACATAAGATGTCCACATGTATTATCCTTTGCAAGACAGAAGAGACAGAACTTAAATGAAATCCAGTCTCAAACACAATGGGGATGTTCTAGCGAGCATGGTGGTCCACCCAGATTTTGGAACTCTTTACAGTCTGAGGAGCATGCATTGGTGTGGGAAATGTAAATTTTGATTAAATAACTAAGGCCAAAGACTTGCTTTATCCAAGTTGATGTAAGGGGCCTGTAAACTCTTGGTATAGTTTTCATGCAGAAATTGCAAAGCCAAAGGTTCACTCTAGCTTAATATGTCTCAAAACAGATGACAAAATCAAAGAGAACAAATGATCTGTTAATCAGGTTAGCTACTTTGGACTCTGGAAATGGGTTGTATTTAGTTTCCTACACAACCAATTACTTGATTTTCAACCTCTTGCCAGTCATCTAAGGTGTCCTAAGTCACCTTTAGATCATTTATATGTGTACATTCATTATAGATGTCAAAATGTCTTTAAGATGCATTTTCCTTCCTGGCAGTTTAATTCCTAATATTTACACTAATTTTGGCATGCTGATATTGCCACACTGAGAGTGTGTGAGTCTACTTCTTTTCCATCCCTGGATATAGGTCAAGACCATGCTAATTTGGTATGGAATTGCTACACTGTAGGAGATGTAGACTTGATTACTTGCTTGCATGCATTGAACAGAATTTAGGAGGAAAGTGGCTAGTTTGCTCCTGATGTGAAGCAACGAGAAATATAGAGTAATTTTTAATTAAAGAGCACCCAGTAAAAAGGTGCTGCCATGATGGACACTACTTCCCCATTTGAGGGTCAAACAACAGGAAGAGACACTAATTACTAAAATATAATACTGGGAACTATCGCTGTAGAATTTTAGGCTGTCATTCCTTCTCTGTTGGGACAGGATCCAGAGAACAGAGGTAGTACTGTCTTTTGTCTGAAGATTTCCAAATTTCTTTTAAAAACTCTTCCAAAATAGTAATTTCACAAATCATCTTAGAAGTGCCACAGATGAACAGAATTATTGACTGTTAGGAACATGATACTTACTTGCTAGGAAAATAACGAAGTGAGAGTACTAGCAATTCTAGTTGAATATTTCTAGTGTATGCTGCCGCCTTCATCAAAACCAGAGAAAGTACTTTGTGGGAAAGAAAAGGAGGATAAAAAACAGCAGAACAAAAAGTTTGGATGTTAATATGCAGTTTTTCTAGTTAGTTTTCCAAGAGACCCAAGCATGATTAAACTGAGCAGACATTCCTTGGACAGAAGGCAAACTTTTATAACCAGGCAGGATCCTGACATTCTGAAAGAAGACAATACTTTTGAAAAAGAAGCTTTGAGTCTGCCTATGGCACAACAAATGACATTCAACCCTCCATTGTGACTTTTCAAAGACTCTAACAGGTCAGCATATTTTGAGCTTTAAAAAATCAACTAGCCACATATATGCACACACAAATACACAAACACCTGAAGAATCTGGTTTGTGGTACTGTTTATCCTAGTGTTGTTAAGTTCTCTGTGTGCTTTGCTTTATGCCAGACTAAGAATTCTTCACCCAGGGTAATGAAAATAATTGAAAAAATCTGCCTATGTGCCTTGAATAAGCAAAATTCATGTATGGGATTTTTTTGTAAAAATGCAGGTATTTTGTAAATCCTATTTTAAAAGGAGGCTGAACCTGCTGAAAAAACTGCAAAATTATCTTTCTTTGCTCATACTGCAGCTTCAAGTCTTTATTCAAAACTAGAGTAAATAGCTTCTAGCAAAGAAGGCAAAACTGGTTCAGTCAATTCTCAGCTGAATGTTTTTATCTTTATAGACTCTATTGGCAGCAATTAACATAACTAAAAATATTTGCATCCAGGTTTTGTCTCATTGTCCCAGTCTTCCTGTAGCCAACAGAGAGACACTTTTATCTTGTGGGTGTTACAGACCATTTTTGTTTACTATAGTGACTATCAAGAAGTTTAGTGAAACTTACAACCTTATTTAAGCACAACAGCCATATATATATGCCTGCAACTCCCCAGTGTTTGTGATTTCATTGCAACACATATTTCTTTTTATTTTACTCCCTTTATTTCATACTGAAATATAATTCCTTAGTGGTTAGGCAAATGTAACAGGACCTCATTATGTCCAATTTTCAAGGATAAGGTATCCATGAAAAGGATGTATCTGGAATATATAAGAGAGTGTCAACTTATATTTTTAGAGTTACTCACCAGGAAGTGTCAGAGGAGAATGATTAGAAAGAAACAGTCAAAATTCATAGGTTTCATAGTAACTGGTTATAGATTTCTTTTATTTTTACTTTGCAAGACATCAGCAGGCTCAGCAGCTATCCACAAAATCCTTGAGAAGCCATCAAAGACCACCAGACAACTAAACACATCATTCAGATTATCTTCCCAACAAGAAAAAAAATCAGTAATTGAACCATAGAGTTGAGAGTAACTGAGCAAGGATACTGAGGTCATGTAGACAATAAATTAGAATAACACAATTAACTGGTAGCATTGTGAAAAATCAACTTAAATAAAACATTATTATTAGCTGAATGCAAATAAATATTGATCATTTTAACAAATTCTAGTGAAACAAATAATTGATTTAAAAATTATGTAATATGTCTGTGTTACAAATAATTTACTCATTATGTTATGCTTAAGAATGACAAGATGAATTGATGTTATGGCTTTTTTCCATCCTGACATTAAAAGTTTTTATGGAGTTCTTAATTGTAAATGAAGCCACAATATTACATATAAGTTCAGTTATCTTTAGCTTTTCCTAACAAGCTGGTCTGATTTTCAGCTCTAACTTTGTTTTGCCTAAAAACTGCTTTAGGAGAAGCAGACACCTAGAACAAAGTCTGACATGTGGGTCCCAAAATATCTGAGCTCACCCCATGTATGCTGGCACTTGAAACAGAAAGAGTGGGACTCCCTGTACAGACACACCAGACAGCACAGCAGGGTGACCTGAACACACAAATGGTGTGGATGCATCAGCACTGTGCTGTGTCTCCACTAAATTATCAGTGGTCAAGAGACAGTGCAGTTTTGCCAGCTGTGTTGAGAACCTTGGCAGATGGAGGCAGCTGTGACCTGGTGGGTCTGTCTTCGATCAAAAATGATAACCTGAGAGCCTGTCTTGGAGTGGAGACCCTTCCTTCCTTCCTTCCTTCCTTCCTTCCTTCCTTCCTTCCTTCCTTCCTTCCTTCCTTCCTTCCTTCCTTCCTTCCTTCCTTCCTTCCTTCCTTCCTTCCTTCCTTCCTTCCTTCCTTCCTTCCTTCCTTCCTTCCTTCCTTCCTTCCTTCCTTCCTTCCTTCCTTCCTTCCTTCCTTCCTTCCTTCCTTCCTTCCTTCCTTCCTTCCTTCCTTCCTTCCTTCCTTCCTTCCTTCCTTCCTTCCTTCCTTCCTTCCTTCCTTCCTTCCTTCCTTCCTTCCTTCCTTCCTTCCTTCCTTCCTTCCTTCCTTCCTTCCTTCCTTCCTTCCTTCCTTCCTTCCTTCCTTCCTTCCTTCCATCTTGCTCATCAGAGCATCAACTTGACATGTAGAAGAGCAAGTTTAAATTCCTTCTTTTATCTGAACCTGGCAGTTTCACATTTTATACAACTGCTTGAAGTAGGAGGCAACAGAGTGCATTTCAAACATCTCCTCCAATCCCTCTTCTTGAAACTGTAATGACCAAATATTTGACAAGACTGTGAGCACCAAACTACACTCTGTTGTTTAAGATGCATAAGCATTAGCAAGTAATCCAAATCTTAATTTAGAATACTTGAATATAAATTGAAACAAGGACTGGAAAACAGATCTCTGCCTTGTCAAGTGAGTTTCCTCACGCACCCACTAGTCTAATAGAGCCATAATCATATATTTCTCTACTCTGTAGCAGTGAATATTTAATTATTCCATGCAAGTTTAAAGACTTTGATCAGAAGAGGGCTGAGGATATCTTGGACACATACATATTCACTAAGAAGACGGGAAATGCAGTTAGAAGTTTTTCTGGGCAAGTGAAATCGCTGAACTCACATCTTTCACATGTTAAGAAGAATCATTGCCACTAACCTACTCTATAACATGATACTAAACCCCAGACTTTTTTTTTCCCCCAAGTCTAAATAATATGTATTCTTCGGGAATATCTTGGCTGCAGACCTTGCATGTTGATCCTGTTGGATTTTTGTGAATAGCGGCCCAGGGCTTGTGCAATTCAGGGTCTACGCAGGTATTTCAATATTGCACTAAAGTACCTACAGACTTACAGTGTCTCATTGACCAAATATCTGTGCAGAGAGAATTAAAACCGAGTGTGTTTTATGTTGAGTAGACATAGGTATCAGAGTCTGTTGGTCATGGGAGTCCTTCAGCTGGTGTCAGCTCACTAAGGTGTGCATTTGACAGCACATGCTAGAGCTGCTCTCCATACCAGTCCTCTGAGTACTGGCACAAGATCAGGGATCATTTTGAAAGTTAAAAATGTTTGTTTCTAATACTAGTCTAATACAATTTATTAAATACAGCAGATGAATGTAGAAAATTAATGTTACAAGGATACGAAAGGTTATTCATCAAATAGAGAGTAATGAGAATACAACACACAAATTAATCTGATCATAAAAGAAAAGCTCAGCACACATACTAATTGCTGTTAGTAAACTGTGATGACCTGTGGTCCCACTCAATCCAGGAGGTATTTTCAATATAAGAGGAAATAAATTGGGTCTGACTGTTTTCACTTACATATGTGCAGAGAAGGAAACATTCCATTAAAAATGATGAGGCAAAATGAGCAGTGGTTTGAGATCAGAACACAATCTCTGAAGTGTTTTTATATATCTTAATCAGTCTTTGTGAGAGATAAGTGTTAAAAGGATTCCTCTTGAATTATATTATCCTTCATTTCTTCTTCTGCATTAGTGTTACTTCAGATGCTATCAAGCACGAAAGCGGGAGTGAAGAAAAATATGTCTCAGGCCTGCCTCATAGGAGTTATTGCATAAACATAGAACACAAACCTGACAAAAGCTTAAAGTATAATAGCAAGACAATGATATTCAGGAAAAAAATAAATATCTCTGATTTAGGGATAGGCAGGCTAAAATTATTTTTGGGTAAAAATATAGACCCATCTTTCTCAAATAGAGTGAAAATACCTTAAATCTTAAAGACAGAGTATTCAACCTCTGTACAATGAAATGAGGATAGTAATCATCTTTGGCTTCAGCAGAAAACTTCAGCCTGAATGAAGGGTGACAAATGCCCCTAGGTTAGAACTTACCTCTCTAAATGTTCACCAGTGGAGCATAGGAGTTGCTTTGACTTCAAACAAAGATGCTCCTGGCACAGGTACAAGTCTGTCTTCTTCCCTTCAGGAAAGCTTTTCACATGACAGTTGATTTCTTTGGCAGTAAGCACACAGGCAGGATAATGTATCTGCCACATGCTTTTTAAATATCAAGTAGAATTCACCTTTTTTAACATATAAAAAATAGTTGTCTGAGAAACAGGTGGCAATGGTGTCTGAGAGACATCATTGCTAAAATCTGAAATATCTTCACAAAAAAAACCCTGAAAATGATCTCCAATTCACAATAATACAAAATGTTTTGAGGACAATCATCTTGTCAAATTTTTCATTATTTTTAGCTAAAAACTCTTCCAAAAAATCTATCTTTAAACTTACTGTGTTTTATGGTAAGTTTTTATGGAGGGAGATCCACCTTAAACTAATGTATTAAGAGTTTCTTGATAGAAAATGAACGCTCCTCTACACAACCTGAAGTACATTGGTAAACTCCAACCTAGAGTGGACATTGCATCATGTTATTAGTTAACTAGTAGTGAAACACATTGTACAGTATACACACAAGAAAACAACAGATCTCTTCCTCAACTTTCTGAGTTTTAACTTGTGAATGAAAAGAAAATTGATGGTTTCCTTATTGTTTAGTTTCTGCCTTAAATATATACACTGATTATGAAATATTTTAAATTATGAAATCCAGTTAGGATGTTATGTCTTACTAAAATGTGTTTGGCACTGTTCAAATTTGGTTTGCCAAGTAATCTGCTCAAATATTAATATCTGATGCACTATGGACTCTGTAGTGGCTTTGCTTGGGAGAAGGTGTAACAAACTTCCCAGGCTTGGATCACATATTACCCAGTGGCTTGTAGAACAGATATTGATGGAGGTGATGAGAGCTTCTTAAATACAGATGTTTCCAAATACATAAAAATGATCCAATAGTCTGGATATCTCCTGTAACTCCAGAAATATTTTGAAAAGCACAGTGAGACATCTGCCAAAGGTTTAGACATTGACAAATAATCTCCTTTGAGCATGTGAGTTCACTGCCATTTAGCCATTCATCCAAGCCACTGGGAAATGGGGATTGTTCATAAGCACTGGGGGCAATGGAACTGTCAAACTCATTTGGTCACGTTCAGAATGAGATCATGTGGTTTGATCTCATTCAAAATATGATTATTTCTGGTTTGGGTGTGACTTGAGGCTTGAATGTCAGGAAGTATGGAAAAATAAAGAGGGTGGAGGAGCAGAAAGTAGGAATTTTGAAGTAGAATCAGAGAAAGACAAAACAATCAGCTCAGATGACTGTATGTTGGTCTCTACTTGCTGAGTCAAAAATAAGTCTGAAATTGTCAAAGGAAATAATGCTTTTAATTGAATGCATTCTTTATACATGCTTGCCTCTCAGGAGCATTTGTCCCCCTGCTGAGAACATGCCACCGTGTAGGCCTTATCAGTGACACCTCCCAGCCACAACAGTCTTTGCAGCTGCTGTTGTGTTTACAGCATGGATACTGCATTGACCAACACCTGAAGCTTCTCTGGCTTCTGTAGCTGCCCCCCATCTTTCAAGAACATAAAAAGAGGTTTTAAAATTTCTCACCTACCCACAGAAGTGCACCTATGCCAAAATTTGGAGGCAGTATGACGTCCACTTAATTTATAAGGGTTACACTGGTCTTGCTGTGGGCAGGCTTATTTTAGTGTGTGGTCTAAGAATGGAGTCTTTTAGCTCTGGGCGTCAAATCTTTGCACTGAAATTCAGCAAGTGCTTGGAGACATGCTAGCAAGTTAGGGATTGGTCTTTGTGCAGTCGAGAGAAACTCCATGAGCCAGGCACTCTAAGTAAGATCTAACCAACCAGACTGAGTCATTAGTTTTTTGTGAGGATAGGTAAGAACATAAAAGAAGGGGGGAAAAAAAAGAAAATAAAAGAAAGTAAAGGTATAAGGATGAGTAAGTTTGTTTAGCGCTTTGATGGTCATCTTTAAAATCAGATTATTAAAAAATCATATAATTTGAGGGAGATTTGGTCTGATTGGAATTTTTTTTCCATAAACAAATGTGCTTACTTTATGGCCAGGTGTTTGGCAGTACATCCACTGAGGGAAAAGTCAAGGAGTTGGCTGATTCATGTTCTGTGGTGTTACACATTATTTTGACAGTCCAAGGAGGTGTTCTGGTTCATTGTGTTTTCTGTGCTTCACCTATTGCTGACAACCTGTGGTGGAAGGATCGGTGCAAATCCATTGCTCCACAGATGGAGGCTGACGCAGGGGTCCCCCACATCGAGCGGCATTGACGCAATTGCTCCTACAAACCACTGTTTATCAGATAATTTTGTGCCTCTCTCTTGCCAGCCCTTCTCCAGCACTCAGCAGCTAACTGTGGCTGAATAGCAACAGGTAGGAAAAAACAAATGCTCACCAGGAATACTGAGTATCATTGATAAAAGTATCCCTAAAGATTATTTCATATTTAATTGTCAGTGTCTTTTCCTTCCTGCATGTTTACATGCTAGAGGAATGTGTTTCTCCAGTGCTCCACTGCAGAGCTACAGTTTGACCTGCTTCATGACCTTCTCAGGCTGGAACAGAAATTAGAAATGAAATGTCAAATAATATCTACATTTATGGCTTGAACACCACCAAAGCCTGCAGCTCTGTGGATAATGTGGAAAAAAAAGAGAATGCTTTTGCATTTCTAGTGATTCCTGTAGCTGATGGCTTGGCTCTTGGGGCTTGATAAAACAAGTACAGAGCAGGATCCACCACACCAGTCCACCTTGCCCTCTGTGGTGACCTAGACACAGCACTTAGGTTTTTGCCATCACCCACTACAAACTGCTGTGGTTTTGTGAAGTCATATAACCCTGTTGTGTGCTGACAGTAGCAGACATCAGTTAACAGAATTTCGCATCTGTTGGCAAACTTCATTTAAGCAGAGTGGGGACATGGAGAGATTTCCATTGACCTGCTTTTTGAAGCTGCTTTGTCCTTCTTCCAAGGAAGTTACACCTTGTCATTGATAAATGATATACTCTACATCCCAGAATTAATTATTTAAATTCCATTAGCTGAATAATAGTACACAATAATTCTGTCTGCACATCATTTTAGGTTTACTTCTTTTTATTAAATTGGTATCTTGATAGATTTCAGTTATTTTTACACAGAGTAAAAGTGAGTCTTAGGCCAGGATCTTGCAAAATCCTTCACATTCTTTATAAACACAGGATAATATTTTGTATTGCCAGTGAATATTCATAACAACTCACAGCTGAAAAGGAGGGAACTCACTTGCTCTTTCATTCTCTTCCAATCAACCCTCTTTACTGCACTGGTCTACAGTCACTTTCCTTTGACCCTAACAATCTTCTCACCTTTGAAAAGCCAGTTCTGTTCATCAAGTAAACTCACAAACTATTTACCTATTGTTTTTTTCTGGTGGCTTTCTTTAGGTGGGTTAGTTTTCTATGAGTGTGGAAGTCCAGAAGATAAGGGGCTAATATGTGTATCTAAGACACCGATAGCCAGATGTTTGCGGAGCCAGCCAAGACCTGTTGGCAACAACCAAAGGTTGTTGAAAATAACACTGTGGAAAAGAGCAAGTTGTGGCAGGAGAAGGGGGCAGTGTCAAGGTAGGGCAGCACTTTTCCAGGACAAACATCCTTGTTCTAGATCCTAGAGATAAGCACAACACAATACAGTGCAAGCACAAGAATGAGATCAAGAAGTAGGTATGGAATGGGGAGGGAGATCAAAACCACCTAAGACTGCTGAAGCCCTCCAACTCTCAAAGAACAGACTGTATATGATAACTATTTTGCATAGAAAGTGAGAAACTTACATCCAGGGTGGGGAAAACATATCTATTTTTCAACTCCCTCCCTTCCTCCCTCCCCCTTTACCTAAAATCTACTGTCATGTGCTTGTATAGTAGGTCAGGGACTAATATACCAATTTCCATTCCAAGTATGCAATTTACCAATAAAACTTTGTAAGCTTTAAAGGAAGAGAAGAGCCCCTGACTTTTGTCATTATTTTCACCCATAAGAATCTATGAATCTTGGGTGTTCTCTTACACTTCAGGGTGGGACATCACAGTAAGTTAAGGTTTTGATTGGTTAATTTCCTGGGATGGTCTGGATAAGGAGCTGGAAAGTGCAGTTCAGGGGTGGGGAAGGTGGGTAAACAAGACTGACCTGGATCTCTCTCATTGGGCTGTGCCAAACTGTTTGCACATGTTGGTCACAGTGTGTATGGCTTCATAATTAGTTCCCAGAATTAATTTCCAGGAATACCAGCAGGAGTCAAGTCAGCTTGACAATGGGATCTGAATATTTGCAGGATATAGATAATCACTGCTCAGTGTAAATTCTTTGCTAGTTATTATAATCTGCAAATGCTTGAAAAAGCAAGATAAATAGACACTGACAGTGGCAGAAAGAGTCCGATAGGCTCAAGCATAGGGCTGAATCAAAACCCAGGTGGGAACCAGAGAGGTCCTGGTCTGAAAAGGGGACTTTTACAAGAGAAATCATTCTTTCTTAGCTGTCCTGGTGAAAAGTCTGGTGTAAACAATCAGGTAAGCAGCTTATATACCAAATTCTGAATTTCTGTAGATTTCCTATACTTTTCTTTTAAAATCTAGAATTAATCCCATGCACTTTTGTATTTTGAGGATTCAGTACACCAAAGTGCTGAAATGTCCATTCTGTAAGTTAGAAAAAGGAAGCATGTTTCTCTCTCCCTTTGCTATTATAAATTCCCATGAGTTTATCTTTACTTATTCCCAAGCAAATGGTACATTTATTTCCCAAAATGATAGCCAAATTGTATTTGCTTGGCACTTCAGAAGTTTCCAAGTCACCATATCAGGTTTAATAACAGTTTATATTTAAATGCATACTGAAAATATCTGTGCTATGCAATGTCTGATGTTGAAACAAGACTTACCCTAAGGCTGGGATCTGTCCTGTTTGAATTTTATTGATACAGCTAATAACACAAATGACCACAGGATGCCTTTACCAACTAGTCCCTGGCTCTCCTAATGGGCTTATCTCCTCTTTTTGTCATAATGGCATTTCCTATGGTGGGTTCACTCCTCAGCCTTTTCTGATAGCCCCCTTTTCCAGTCCTGGCCTTAAAAAAAATTAACAATGATAGTAAGAAAATTCCTAGCTGGCCTCATTTGCTCAATTAATGGATGAAAAGTGGATCTGACTACCAGCCTGCTTAGCCAGTGCTTTGGGAGCATGAGCTTGCATGGCCCTTTGAGGTGTGATACAGTACAGCTTGTTCAGGTACAGCTTATCTACCTCTGCAGACTGCTCTCTTTAATTGCAAATACACCTCCATGGATGCATACCTGAACTTGAGCAGCTTAAAACAAAATATAGCAAAAACCTAAACAGAGAAACAGGAACATTAGGATCTCCATCTTGGCAAATGAGATGAAAAATATCAGCACCCACTTCAGAAAACCATATTCATCAGGTATTGCAAAAAAGTCATTACACAACCTGAGTTTGATAACTCTATTTTGTTTTCAGAAGTGACATAACAAACCTCTGTCTACTTGTATGACATCTACTTAAAGTACAAATGAGAGGGATTTTATTTTTTAATTAAAATTTCCTACCAATATGTATTTTTTCAGGTAGGACCAAGAAAGGCAAAACATGTTGTTTTTACAATTCACAGTCTTGTTGGAATAATTAATCTTGAAAGTAAGAAGGTCCATTAGGGGAAGGGTATGCACTACTCTATTGCTCATCTTATAGAGAACTTATTTGTCAAAGTAAAAAAATAGTTCTTTTTGGAGATATTTTCAGCTGGATAATTATTGATTTGCTTCTGTCAGTAATTTTAGATTAGGGTCCAGATCTTCTCAAAAACACACACTTAATTTGTGCTATCCCTGCCTCAGTTCTAAAGCTGATGATATTAAGTATGTGTTGAACTGCATTCAGGTAGTTTCAGCCTGGCCAATAGTTTTGCAGCAGGACTGCTGAAGCTTAGTCTAAGTGCATTACCCTGTGTTGTATCCCACATCTCACTCCCACCCCAGGTTTCCTTGGTTCCTGGCTGGAGGGTACATGTGGGGTTGGAGGTCGCTGATCTTGGCCTGAAGAATCCTAAAAGTTTTGGTGGGGGTTCATGTGACTGCTGTGGGCAGATGAGCCCAGGGTCTTTGAGGAGTGGTGAGCAGCCAGACAGGCTCTGAAGGAGCTGGGGAGGGACTGTGACCCCTGAGGCAAAATCCTGCATGCAGATCTCCAGCACACGGGTTTGGACACGCAGGCTGCACCATTCCTCGGGTGCATTCAGCCAGTTCTGCAGGCTGGTGCAAGGGTAAGTGGATTAATGGTCTGGCTCTTTTTCACTCCTCTGGGGTAACTTGGGAAGACAAGAGAGAGTAAATCTGCTCTCAGGACAGGACTTGCCCGTTATCCACGTTGCACAGAATAGCCAGAGCCCACTTGTAGGGCTGGTCCAGCGCAGACGCAGCCCCCTGCTGACTCAGGCTGGAGGTAGTGGCCGTGAGTTAGGCCAGTCCCACTGCAGGTCATGATTTCCTGAGGTTCAGAGTCCTTGGCAAGGGTTGATATTGGAGCCTCAGCTACAGTCAAACAGCATGCTGTGGGCAGCCTGCCAGTCTGTCTGGGGGCTCAGCCCACCTTAAACTGGCTCTGCACTGAGCTCTGTAGGTATAGACTTTGTTTTCCAGAGAAAAAATATTTTCTTCTTTGTCTCATCTATAGGAAGGATGTAACAGGAAAAGGAGGCCTGCAAGCTTCTCTTTCTTCCCCACAGATCTCTACTAGAACAAGACATACTGTGGAGTATCAATATTTTGTGATTTTTTTTTGTTTTTCTACTCAAGTAGTTGATTCAACATCCTGCAGAACAAAATGCTAGGCATAAAATATAAATCCTCACAATGTCTTTCCTGCATCTAATAAACATCCAAATGATTGAAGTTTTAAATAACCCAAGAAAACTAAATGCATTTCTTTATTTGCGCTTCCAGAGAAAAGGGTGCCTTTGGGTTCTTGGCAGACAGAACATTAGACTCCTTTCTTTTTTTCTTTCCCAGATGTGAAGATGATTTAATCTTTTTTAAGGTTTGGAAAACTAAGCTCCTACAAGTCGAGGTAGGCAGTTCATAGGAAAGGGAATCCAGGCTCTGAAACCTGCAGGCTTGGTAAACAGCAGATGACTATTTATTTAACTATGCAAAAAAAACCCTATACAAGCTAAATGTTAAATGATATTTAAATAAAAACATAAATATAACTATGCATAATTCAACAGGAGGATGCCTCTGCAGTCAGAGCAGACAGGAGGTCAATGACCCTTGATGATAGCTCCTTCAACTATTAATATTAAGTCTATATAATGAAGTTAGTCCTTGCACAAGCTTTATGCTCACCCTGCATGGGGAAACAGGGCCATCATCCATTATCAACACAAATGTAGAGAGTGTGGTTTGAATCTCCCCTATGTTTAATTTGATGATTAACCTTTCTGGCTTTCTACATTTGTATTCAGAGTTTGCTGACGTTATGCCTTCCATTAGAAAGTCTAAGATGAAAGTATTCCATGCCTTGCTCCAGCAATGCTGACTGATTCTAACCCAGCTAGGACTATCTTTGTCTTTAACATTTCTAATACACCTTTCTTACAATACTATTGAGGAACTTAATCAATTTTTCAATTTGCTTGTCCATCCCACAAGCACATCTTTTGGTACTGCTTTGTTCTGTTGTAAATACTTGGTCTTGAAATCAGACACATTGACACTATCTGCTCTGCAGCACACAGAGAAGGTCTGTATTTTTATGGCTCAACAGTCAAACAGCCGAGAAGTGGTTAAAACACACTCCATTTTACAGTAATTTATTTTCAGCCCTTGACAGATTGATTTCCATGGGGTTATTTGCTTCTTTCTGCACCCTACTTCATAACAATGATCACTAGAATGATTTATTAACTCAGTGCCAAATTCTTTGATACCTTAATAGTTAAATTAACTTCAGGACATGAGGCTAAGTTATTTTAACCAGGTGTTTGGGGTGATGTTTTTCAATAATGAATGAATAAGGTCATGAACTAGTAACACTTTGGTGCTTGAGTGTGCCAAAAATGTGCTTTCTCTAGGAGTATTCAAAGCAGACATAAACAAGCTGGATAATAACTCCTATTCAAAATAATCTCATTTTTCTATATGTACCATTGGCCACTCAAACAGGGCATTTAGATTGCAGATCTCCCTTATAGAACTGATTCTTGGCTTCCTCAAATTGTTTTGAAAGACAATTTGTGAATTTTTGTGTTCAGGAGTCTCAACAAAGCCAAAGGGTCCGTGAAATCAGAATAGGTTAGATAGAGCTGCATGAATAATTGTTTTTGCAGATAACTGTTGAACTAGAGAAAGAAAAGTTTATCTTATATAGACCTGAATTTTTAAAATTCTCTTACTGAATGAAAAACAATTTGCTTTGGCTCAAGCAAAACTTGTCATTTGCAATCCCTTATTCTCCATAGTTTAAGGAGTAGATTTATTTCTTAATTAAAAGTCAAAAATGAGAAATAAAATTTGAGTTTGGACATAGCAAAACAAAATATTTACATTTAAAAAACCAGGTCTTTTGAAATTAAAAAAAATTGTGGAAAATTCAGGAGATTCACTAATTTTTTGTGAGAAGTGAGGTCTGGCAGATAAAATATGCAAACAGGAAAAAAAAGTTACTCAGTGGTAAGCAAGATGTCTGTGCTCTACAAACAGAGTAGAAAATAACCTACATTATCAAAACTTAACATTTATGCTCCCATCTCAGGCCAACAACTTTTCTCTGTTAGCTTCCCTTTAAGTGCCTATTTAATGATGGTGACATATCTCTTCAATTTTTAGATAACTGAGTGTAAACTCAAGTGGCACACTCTTGCCCAGCTCAAGGCTTTAGCCCATGCATGCTGGGCACTTACTAAGGAAACTGTTCAGCGGCTATTGTTGCACTGTAATTTTGAAACTCCCACACAAACTTCCCTATATGCTCTAAGGGCCTCTTAGAGCCATCTGCTATGCATAGTGTAATAAGATGAACTGAAGAGTATTGACAAATAAAAATCTCAGTCAAAATTGTTAGATTTATTGAACCCAAGAAAATTTAGTGTAGTGCGGCTTGTGGGCCACACTCAAGTGCTATTGAGAAAACAAGGGTTGGCAGGTGAATGAGATGACCATAAAATGTATGAAGATAAGCAAAAAGTCTCACAGCTGACTGGCTGTACTCAACTAAAATCTTGGGACCATGGATTATAGAAGTGTAGTTTAACTTCATGATCAATCCAGGGTCAACAACAGTTCTCCAGGAAATGGCCCACATACTTCATTAATGTCTGTAGGGATGAAATTCAGTCAAAGGTACAAAGAAGGAGGAAATGTGATACATTTTTTGTATATTAAAAATTATCCTAGATTTGATATTTTTTTTAACTCTGTGCTAACAATAATTATGGTTTACCTTTCTACACTTCAGCTGCCCTCAGCCCACTCATATATTTCCCTCACACTTTGCAAACACTTACATTTACCAAACTGTTTTAATTTTTCTAAGTGTTAATCAGACAGTTATCTGTTCTGTCTTCTTTATTTATGAAATATTGGCACTTAATCATGCCAAGCCAAAACAGCATCTCAAACCACGATTGGTGTCTGTGTGTAAAACTAGAATTCTGTCATGAAAGGATTTCAGTTCCCAACTTTTATTTCTTTCTGAGGTCAACAAAATTGTTTATGTTGCAGAAGGTTGGTATCTCTTTCAGCCCTGGAGGGTCCTATGTTAAAACACAATAAGATGTGTTTTAGACAAACTAAGGTTAATCTGGAATGGTCTGTGGGACCCTACCTGAGCTTTCAAAGGTTCACTGACAACTGTGGCCATTTAGCATTTGTAAAAATAAAGTAACGGAAATCAAAACATCCAGGTATCTGTGCAGAGACATACTGTATAAACAATTTTTCAGAAAGAAAAAAAAATCCGCAAGTTGACAAGTTGTGTTATATACTTTAAAATGTATAACATTCCTTGTTAATAGATGACTGAATGAAATGCTATATATATTTTTAATACAATTCCTTTGAAAATGACTGACATAATACACTACTTACCAGTATTGACCAAATTTTTGGGCGAGAGCCAATGGATTATCTAGCTTGGGGGGGGTCCTCTGGAGGCTGTCTGGCCAAACATAGCACATGGTCAACTTATACCAGGTTGATACTTCCTTTATTAACCTTTTTGCCTCTAACAAGAAATATAAAAACTAGCATGAGACAAACTGATGTGATTGCAAAGCAAGATGAACAACAACCTTCTACTCACTGCTGCAGGATCAGTTTACTGGGTCGTATGGTGGCATTTGATGAGACTGATTTTTCAGGATGAGGATGGAAAACCGACTGGGCTCACTACTTCCCATGTTTGCCATGGGTACATGCACACATACATATATTCAATAGTTCATGAGTGCTTTGTTCCTGAAAGGCAACTCAGAACTTGAGTCTTCTCTAACACCTCTTGCCATGATCCATCTTCCTTTTAGCAGGTCTGGGGTACCATATAAACTCGCTTCCTCATGCAAATGACTTGGAGGAATGATGTCTTACAGTCTGCTCTGATCTTCCTTATTCAGCTGAGTTTTGTCAAAGCCTAAACTGCTGATAGGATGGATTTTGCCTTTTAAATCCTTAAATTTAGTTCTAAAGGAAGAGAGGTTATGTTGACTCAAGAAGTGGTCATTTGCAAAAACTTGGTCCCAGAGTACATTTATTTCCCCTGTAACGATTTGGTTGCCATGCCCTAACTCCAAATGGCAGCAGATACTCTGAAAGGTATTTACTGTCTGACTACCTACCTTATCTTCTGAATTAAATCACCCTCTCATTCAAGATAAAATAAGAGCTACATCTTGGATTTATTTGGGGTGGAGTGTTGCCAATGTATTCTTGTCTTTGAATGATCTGATTGTTTTCTTTTTAAACATGACACTAAAAATCAATCTCTGCTCTTTTACTGCAGACAGGTATATCCAAGAGACTAACACACAATTAATAGACCTCCCAGTAAGTCTACTGCATCGCCAGAAAATTGGTATTATAATGCTCTGGGGTTTTTTCAGCAGGGAGGCAATCATATTGACTAGATGAATAAATAAGTTCCTCAACTACTTTTTTTTTTTCCCTCAGATGTTCATCTGGCTTCATATCTATACTGTTCTGCTTGTATTACTATTCAACATAGATACTCAAATTTCTTGAAAATTCCTGGCTGAACATAGAATAAACATGACACAGCCTAAAGATAGGTATGTCAGAAATAGATTGTCTGTTTTCAGGTATCTGGTTTTTGACAGTATCTTGTTTTTCAAATATAAAAATGAACCCTTGATACTACTGAATTCAACTGGCTTTTGGAGTGATTTTCTGCTTTGTTTCTGGTCTGGCCTTAAAGCCACAGTTGGTAGCCACTTCTAGAAAAACCAAACCTGTCTGGAGTAGACTTTACTGGAGAAAACAGATACTCATCCAGGAGTAAGCTTATATGCAAGTAAACCAACTGCCCTCCTTTTTTAGGTTAGAAACAAATGCACTAATTGACTCTATTGTGTTGCGTCTTATTAAGCCCACTTGACTTCCACGCACAGAACAGCTACAGAATCAGATGCTATGTGCATTTAATTAATTAAATGTGATTGTTTTGATTCACAGAAAAAAATGCCCGTCCATTGTTCTGAGTGCTTTCACGTTAAACAATAAAACATTTTAAGGCTTTTTTGCTCACCCTTTTTAACAGAGCTGTTAGCCATTAATGGGCATCGCAGACTGACTCACTCTTGAGGGAGCATTTTGTTAAAGTACAATCCTGCTTGAAAGTTCTGGTTTGTGGTTTTTATTTAATTATAAAAAACTACATATTATAGTTCCAGAAGGAACTAAAGAAGTAAAAAAAAGGGTGTGGATATGGGTGTTGGTATGCTTTTAAAGCAGGTTCAAGCAGCCTGGGTAACTTTGATTTTTCCTTTCAGCATTTTAATTTACATTAGTTGCTTATAAAAGCTTTTGATTAAATGAACCACTGCTGTATTCTTATGCTCATCAGTCAAGTTTGTCTTGCTGTGCTACATTTATGTTGTGACTCAGGCCAAGCTGTCCTTCTCAAGGAAAAGAAATATGGCATTGCCATAAAAGGCTGAGCTAGCTCGTGCTTCTTCGGTAATTTGTTTTCCCCAGGGCATTTGGCTAGGGTCTGAGACTGTTTGTGGGTGATTTTGCTCTGCCTTCTCACCTAGCTGAGGTTCTCCACAGCAGCTGGTGGTCTCATATCAAACAAACATTTTTGAAAGCTTGCCTGTAGTACTGGCATTGGCTTCTGAATATTGGGCCCCTCCTATCCCCAAACAGAGATGCTACAGAGCTACAGAGACCCCAGAAGGCACAGGTCACCTGGGAGAAGAGAAAGGCAGCCCCACTCCCGCCAGTCCTCTGAGGGTAGAAACTAGGTTATGGTTACTATGACAAAGATACATACAGACCTTTCAGTCACAGCTCTGACAAAATTCAAATTGACCTGACAGCAATGATTGGATTCATATTGGTGGCCTGGAAGTGGGGAAGAGAATTGTGTAAAGTTATACAGTCATGAGGCACTCATACAGATACACCATTAGTAATCCCAACAGCTAGCCAGAGTTCATAAACATTATTCTCTGCCCTGAAAATATAATAATTCTTGTGCTAAGGAGAATGAAAAGCCTCTGTTCTTTGTGTTTAGCTCTGAGCTGTTCTGAATGCCATAGGGAGAAAAGGGAGCCCAATGCTTAATCATACTTGTGTTAGCTTGGTTGTACAGCTCAAAATTGTGTGTATTGCAGCATATTGCCTCAGAGTCATTAAGTATTTTATTAAGAACTGTCCTATGTGGCACTAAGGTCTTATAGTTAAGTGTGTGCCTGGTGTAATATGTTACACTGAGCAGAAAAAAGGGATTTGGCTTCCTCATCTAGATTTTCAAATTAGAAATGTCCATCTCTCTTAAAAGGGCATAAATACCATCTTTTAAATGACTTTAAAAGTTTCTAAGGGCTTTCTTTTACATGATGGTATAATTTCTCAGATTTTAGTTCTAGAAATATTCTTTATAATATAACAATAAAATATAATTAATATAACAGAATATATTTTAATAATACCATTTTAACATCCTCTTAATAGAAAGAGTTGGTATTGACTGTATTGCACTTGCCAGAAGTTCTGCCTGAATTAGAGATACCATCCATGGAAATGCTACTGCAATCTTACTTGAAACAAATTGAGATTTTATTTCATGATGCAACAGTGAGACTGGTACACAGGAGGGATATGAAAAATATGATAAGTGTTGCTCTTAACAATCAAAATTTTCATGGCCGATTGCCAGTATCTAATAGGCCATGGGTCTAGGGTGGGATCTGAGAAAGACTTTGAGGTTGAAACAAATATCTAGAGCATTTAATTTGTGTGACTGTTCAGTGAAACATCAGTTCCACCTAAGTAATGTATTGAATCAAACTCATCAGTAGATCTTTATGGCAACTCACATAGAAACAAAACTTTGCACTGGTTACCCTGTAATGTTTTTTCACATTCAAAATGTGTATTACTGCTCCCCAAAAAAGCCCAAAAACAACCAACCAAACAAATTTTCATGAAAACTCTTTCCTTTTTAGAAGATTGGTAGTTTTTTTCCAATTGACAGCAGAAAAAGGGAGGCAGAAAGACAGAAGGTGATTTATTAGCCCTTAAACATTAACTGGAGTTACAGAAACTGTGGCTTAAGATCATACAAGGTAAAATTTTCTTTGCAGAGCACTCGCAAAAGTTGGTTAACCATGTTTTCTTCTAAAAGAAAAGCTGTTTCAAAAAGCAGCTCTTCAGAATTGTGTTGTTGAACATTTCATGTTTATCTGGTTTTGGAAAAGCTTTCTTCTGGCAGAGGAAATTTTAAGTATTCAGAGCCATAAAGCTTCTCCATGAGGAGCTGCAGAGATGTACTCTCCCTCAAAAAAGGCACTGAGTATGAGACATCTAGTTCCAGCAAAACTCTGCCTAGCACTGACACACAAAATTATACATCCTCTGCAAGGCTATTTGCAGTAAGGAAGCCAATTTTAGGAATTAAAAATAAAGTAAAATACATAATTTCTGCCTTGAGGACTTGGGAAATGTCACTGCAGTCCAGGAGCCACCTCATCTCAAAGTCAACTGGGCACTTTCTGGAGCTATTAATGTTTCTAGATAGAGAGACAGAAGACAGAGTTATTTTGTATGCGCAGAACAAACTTTAATGCTTTCCTGTATTTTTTGCCTAGGACAGACTTCTTTACTGGGAAATTTCCAGTATTTTTTTCATTCTTACTGAGTTGTAAATACAACAAAAAATACACTCTACTGTAGTATTCACAGGGAGGACAGGGAATTAAATATTTCCTTTACAAGTCAGTCTTGGGTTTTTTCTTAAGGGTTTTCTTAGTCTTAGAAAACATACTTACCTACATGTATAAGCCAGTGTTATATAAAAAAGATTGTCTTACTCCCCCTGCTTAACAGTGCTGTGTGAAAAATTATTAATTTTTTTTTCAGTGTTAAATGCTATCTCTAAGTAAATATTCTTTAATGGTCACACAGCAGTTGTAAATAATGGATGTAAATTCTCTATATTCAAAAAATATCTTTGTATCCAAAAGTCTACTTGCTTTTCCCCGCTTAAATCAATTGGTCTCACTGCCTGCTTTTCTAAGCAGACTTTGCTTGAGAAGATATTTGTAACAACTGGCAAACCGTTGCAGTTCTTCAAGGAAGATCTGGGTAGGCACTTCTAAAGACTGCTTCTTTTATTTGGTCTTGGAAAACTTCAAGAAAATATTTATTCTAGTCATGGTCAACTGGAATTGTAAGAGTTTAAATTTCATAACAGATGCTCAATACAGCAATAAGTTCTGAGGTTTTTTTCCTTTCCTGCTGAAGTCAGAAAGAGCATTACTTGGCAAATTTGAAAATAGTTTGAGTCCATTCCAATGGGATTACTGCAGGAAAATGGAGAATAGGTATTTCTAAACTGAAGCTTTAATTTTACTTAAAATTCTAATTCCTTCAGTATATTTAGGCAGAAATGTGATTTTCAAATTTGCTGTATATATTTGCTGATTACTTAAGGTATGTGCAAATGATTCTATTTTATTGAATTAATACCTTAAATTAAGGACCCAAGTACAAAGACTTTAATCCAAACTTTTGTCCCACTGGTTCAATGAATTTAATTCTTAACTATTTACTTTACTGATAATGGCACATATTAAAAATATGCAAAATCTTTCTTTGCACTTAGAGAGGTGTATGTCTTCTTCCTGTAGGAGACACAAATTCAAAAATAACAATATACTGGCAGGAATCTTCATCTCATGTAAGAAAACACAACTTTTTCTCCTCTTTTCCAAAATGATTGTGTACCCCACATCTGCAGTATAGCGGGGGAAAAGAATGGGGACCTTTGCAAAATAGCTGGTCATTACTCTTCCTGACTATTACAGCCAGTGCAGGAGTTATTGATTTTTACAGGTTGCATTTTTATTTGGATGTGTTTCTTTAAAAGACAAGAAGTTGGAAAGGACCTTAGGCAGAACACTGTAGGGAAAGCAAAGCACAGGAGCTTTGAAGTGAAAATGGCATTGGTTTTATTTGACAATAAAAATGCTGTTTCTACATTAGAAGTAACTACTCTCACAGGGATTTTTTCTTGTTTTGGCTTGACAGTCTTGATTTATATTGTGTTGGTTATATAAAATACTGTTAAGGAAAAAAAAAGGCATATGACATCAGTCTTGAAATTCTTGGACATTCTTACTTATCTGTGGATAAAGAAGGGTAGTCAAGTGAAAGTAGGGTCTGTTAGCCAGGCACACACCCAAATAATCAGCATGTGGATTAGATTCCATAGACAAAGCTTAAATATCTTATTCTGAAGCTACCTTTAAACTCCAAGGCTTTGCTGTCACTGACAGAGAAGAGTATTTTAAATGGACTTTTTATTCAGCATCCAGCTTAAATTGTAGCTTCACAACCCTTCTGTTTAATGATATCAGAGGACAGAAATATTTAACATTTCTAGGAGATCTTTGCAGATTTGAAACATAATTTCAGAGATACAGTGTTTTCAGAAAGGGTCCAGGGCTAAAACATCAGAGTCAGATAGGGACAGGCATCCTGTGTCATAAATTCCAGGCAATGGGCAGGAAGTCTAAAGGCAGGATTGCACTGTACAGTAGCAACTACAGGACCATGCCAGTGTTGCGTTTGCTGCTGATTCTGCTTTTTTTTTGAAGCAGGCAATGGAGCAGCTTTGATGGGAGAGGAGGTGATGACCTTACTCTGCTCATTCAAACCCAGTATCAGCATGAGAGATGCTGCATACCAAGGGATGTACTTTTGTCAGATCCTGTGGGACCTTGGTGGCTTTTCACGGAATGGTCATTGACCCTCTCTTGTATTTTAATAGTAGTTCAAGAATTTTCATCATGAATATGCTAAGCCAAAATCTTAAAAATTCATAAAATTTTCAGCTGAATGTGCAGAAAAACATTCAGTTGCTGATGCTTAGGGAAATTAGTCCCTGAGAACTGGGAGATAGCTCAGTGGGAGCAAAGCCAGTGAGAAAAGTATGCTGTGACTGCTTTATTAAAACCTGCAGAAGTCTGCATTTTGCTCAGCATGATAAAATGTTCTCCAGTTAATTCTTCCCTCCACACACCCTTTTTTTTTTGTTTGACCGATAGAAATGTATTTATGGATCACTTGGTTTATTGGTGCCATTGTCTGCTGAGTATTTTTCACTGGTCCCAGTGAAGAAAGGTTCAATATTTTTCCTGCACCGTGTATTTTTACCTGCTTTCAGTTCAGTGTCAGTCCAGCCAATGGCTGGGGAATGACTTCAGGCAAGGTTCCTCAGAGCCCCAGGATGGCAGCAGGGCTGGCTGCAGGCTGAGGTGCAGGAGGTTAGCAGGGGTGAGGCAGCCCTTCATCCCTCCCTCCATGCATGTATCTGCCTCTGTATATATTGGCAATCTCCTGGAATAGTGACTCACTCTCCTGACTGGTATGTAAAACCTTAAAGAAAGTCATTGTTTTTGCTGTAATTCTGAATCGCAGCTGGGGGTGCTGGAAATTAAACTTGCAATTTCTGAAACTGTAGTAAGATCTAGAAGCCTAGCAACTGACTTTTCAAATAGATTTACCAGGTTTGTATAGTATTTAATAGCACATGTCTTGAAAGCCATTAAATTCCCATTAACTTTATCACATTACAAAGAGTCATGGCTCAAACTTACTGTTTTGCAAGAACTTACTAGCTTGGATTTGGATACAATTTGTTGTCTGCTTTTACATTCATTAAAATATTTTTTGGTATACTGCTGCTGTATAAAAATGTAACCCAAAATTTCCTTCTGGAAGAGCTATCTAAACAGCTGAGGAGTGCTTTATTTGTAATAAGTTTGTTCAGTGTACCCCATCACATTTTCTGCAGCCCTTGGAATCTTACTGAAGCAGCAATATGAGATTAAACCCTTAAACAATGTCACCAAGAACATTGCATTTCTGGCACTGCAATCCTATGTGCAAAAGCTTGAGTAAAAAAATGATTCATGCCATCTATTAAAGGCTAATTTAAATACTGGAATACTTTTTTACCATTCAGATGCTATGAATTATTGCATCTACTGTAGTTTGAGACTAAGTCGAGCCAGCTTGTCTAACATGGCAGGAAACTCCAGCCTCAAAGGATTTTTTAAAAAATTGTAATTGTCACAATAGACAGATCTTTTTTTTTATTATTTTACCTATATGGATAATAATCTTTCATACATCTTAATACAATCCTAATGAAATCTAAAAAATAAATTTCATAGTTCATATGCTGGTTTACTACAGAGACTGCAGAATAGTATATTAAAAATGTATTTCTTTTTCACTGTTACTCTCTTTATATTATCCATCAAGTAAATCAAACATAGAGTTCTAACTTATTAGCATAAAATCTCACCCAGACACAATCTGCTTGATGAACGGACTTCCAACTTTTTTGTTATGGAGACATAAATTATATTGATATTACCAGGGAAAAAGGATTCTAGTACTTGACTCCATGTTTTTGACAAAACTCTGTATTAGGTTATGACTTTTAAAGAAACATGATGTTTTGTTTCCAATTCACAGATCTAAACTCACTAGTTTATTAGTTCTAATAACTGTCTTATGTTTCCTGCTTACATATGCACTAATATGAACCAATTCTAACATTCCCCCATGCATGCAAGCACACACAGGCATGCACACCTGGGCACGTCTATCTTTCATGCCACAAAATTGGCAAGATAGGCATTTTCACAGGAGACTCTCTGGACTATTTAGTTCAGCCACACAGGATATTCCACTTGGTATGATTTAGAAAATAATTTTTTTAATCCAATCCTGTATTTTGGGAACACCCATGGATTTCTCCAACTAATATGAATTAAAGGAGGGTCAGCTTTTTGTCCAGATGTACCCTGGTATCTTTATATCTCTTATGTATGTAGGGATCCTGTCAGATTCTGAAAAATTTCTCCAACTAATATGAATTAAAGGAGGGTCAGCTTTTTGTCCAGATGTACCCTGGTATCTTTATATCTCTTATGTATGTAGGGATCCTGTCAGATTCTGAAAAATACAGCAAGGTTTGGAGGTGAGCTTCATTTGAGCTCTGATTACAGAGGCATTAAGCACCTGCTGAGCACGGGCCTTAGCAAATCTCCATCGATTACCTGCCAGGCTCATCACTGAGCATCTTTACACAGTGGGGCTGCCACATCAGTCTTTGCATGGAATTTTTAAGGTCTCATTTAAATGTCTCATCAACCTGTAAAAGAAGTAGGTATGTAGGTATCTCTCCCTCTCATCCAGAGACTTTTCCAGTTACTGGGAATGTTCTCTTTGCTTTGTTTTCGCTCGTTCCACTCAGCCCCCCCCCCCAATATTCTTGAATTAAATATAAATAATTATAGGAAAATTAATTCTACTTGCACAGCTATCTTTCTCTTCTCCACTGTAAGCCATTCCTCTTTCTACTCTTTGAATTATTCAATCTACCAGAAAAATATTTTTCAATCTATTCCTGCCTGCGGTAAACATTTTACATCTGGAAGGATCCAGCACCCAGAGCTGAGTACCTTGCAGGGTGGGGGTGGCACCCCCAGATGCCTGCTGGCCACCGTGAGCCTCTCACTGCTGATCCAGCTCACAAACCTGGCCCTCTCAAGAAGGTGCTGAGCACTGGTGCATCAGGCCACTGACATGCCCAAACCCAGACTGTCTCCTCTGTATCCCATCATTACAGATGGAGTGGCATATGGGAATGCCACCACCAGCCTTCACAGAGACAGTGTGAGTCTTGAACTGTTTGATCCCTTATCTTTTAGGAGCATGTCTCTGCCTTTCCTGTGAAAAGCTGCTCTGCTCTGAGGAGGATCACAGACTCAGGCTTTACATGTTAACCTTTACTATGTGTGTGAGAGATGCCTGCGGAACCTTCCCTTGCTGTCCATGCTGAGGTGCAGCATTCCCTGAGCAGGGGCAGTGCCCTGAAATGGGAACCAAAGCAGGAAAGGTGCTGCTGGCTGCCAAAGCTTCATGAGGAAGTTTCTGTTCCTCCTGGTCCATGGGGGACTGACTCACCACCTATCTCAGATGGCTGTCAGATTGTCAGTGACCACGATAAAGCTTTCACTTGTCCCAGCTGGGGAGGCTTAGAAGACATTGCAATGGGAAGCAGCTGCTCACATGTCTGTGATGAGCAGGCTCACAGGAAGCTTTTTACTCAATTTCTGTGTCTTGCATTATTTAACTTACCACCTGATGTTCCCATCATACAGTAAATCCAGAAAATTACTAGTTGCTGAGATTTTCACTGTTTCTGTTTGTGCAGATACATAAGTTTCTGGAGAATTTAAGATTAGATGAAGGAATTTTAGCGTGACATTTTAGCTGGTTTCTATTCTGTGCATGGTGCTGTGGCAGTGCCTAGAGCTTTCAATTCAGTTACTGCAGTCTGCAAGGATCTACTCTGCATTGCCCCAGCCTCTGCACAGACACGTCCTGCAGGCTGATAATAATCAGGTACACATACAGAACAATGATCATGATAAAAATCAGTGTAACAAAAACAATTTGCCTGATGATCATAAATGTTATTTATTGATTAGCACAGCAGCTTTACAATGTGATTTAAGACAAAGACAGGTTTTTATTTTAAAATACAGCTAGGAGAGAAAAGAGAAATGCCAAACTGTGATTCAAATATAACTTTGTTCTAACTGTACTAAATAGAATATTTCTATGCATACATGTTCTATGGAACATTGTAGCCACTCATACAAGATGAGGAAAAAATATTTTAAAGTCAAAATTTATATGTTAAACATTCCATATTTTCCAAAGAAGTTTAAATTCCATTAATGCAAGTATGTAGTAGAGTTTACAAAAAAACCTCCTGAATTTTGTTTTGATCCAGGCTCTAACATTGGCTGTGTTGTGTCACTGAATCAGGCAGTGACACTTTTATGCAGAATGAATGGTATCTTTTTCTACATTTACAGCTACTACTTTTGCTCTTGTTCCAGTGTGGTACCTGGAGAACATATATTTCTCCTTAGTGGCAATGGGGTCATGAGAAACATCTCAGAGTCTACAAAACAGGCAGATCAACATCTTACTTCAGAGCATATTCTAAAAATCAGTCCTTTTTACCATTTCCCACCCACAAGGCTGTCTTTATCCATTAGCACATGGAATTATATGTATTGCAGTTGTTCTTTTGTTTTATTTTGTTTTGGGTTTTTAAAATAGTGTTTTGAAAAGCAAATACTTATTCAGAATAAAGGGTGGTGGTGATGGTGGTGAAGTTACTGCCTCTGTTTTAAACTGGTATTATTTCTTAGGATTATATTTCAGCATAAGGTTTTTGAAGACACATTTTCAAAGGCTCTAAATTCTGATATCTTGTTTTATTTACTACCAATAAAAAACCAAAATCTGGCCAGTAGATAAGTGAAGCCTTTTAACAGTGAGACTATATATGTATCCTGCAGGGAATTGCTAACATCTTGGAGGGCAGCTGCAGGATCTGGTTCTGGGAGGGATCAGTCTTCAGAAGCTTTGCAAGTGTTATCTATCCTCTTAAAGGGAAGGGCTGGTAATTCAACTTTTCACTGTCCTGTGAGTCATGGAGCAAATAGTCCAGCAGATGGATCTGAGGTTCCTTCAGACTTGTGAGTTCCTGACGATTCTCAATACACTCATCAACCTTGTGCTTTTGAAGAAAAACCCAGTTTGATGCCTGAAGGCTTTCTATATTGACATTTCTGTTGCCAGTAGAGCTGAAGGAAAACACCATTTGTTTTCCATGGGAAAGTTGAGAAAGGAGAAAAAAATTGTTCTAAATTTCTTTTTTATGCTGACATTTCCCATAAATGAAAACAGGAAAATAGTCAGTTTTCAAATATTGATTTTATTTTTCAAACTGGGGGTTTCAGTATTAAAAACAAATATTTTCCAGGACTCAATCTTTAACAAAGAGAATCCAGCTTCTTTGAAAAATTCTTGTGGGAGGACAGATAATTTACAATGAGGGGCATTCTGTGAGTGAATATATGAGTTCAAATAACAACATTAACATAGTTATTTTAACAAATGTTTGTAGTTGCATGATTTTTAAAGCTATTTTCTTTTCTTTTCTTTTCTTTTCTTTTCTTTTCTTTTCTTTTCTTTTCTTTTCTTTTCTTTTCTTTTCTTTTCTTTTCTTTTCTTTTCTTTTCTTTTCTTTTCTTTTCTTTTCTTTTCTTTTCTTTTCTTTCTTCTTTATATTTTCTTTCCTTTTTTTTCTGTTTATTTTCAGTAAGTGAGCACTAGTGGACAACAGAAAGTTGATGCTGAATTTGTCCCTTCTTTGCACAAAACTGCTGCAAAGAGTACCTTGCAACGTGGGTACTCCTAGTTTCTTTCCATGGAAGTTCATGAGGATGCCTAAAGACTAAGTCCAGATGCCTGGATCAGGTGTTTGGCACCACAATGCCTACAGCAAATAGATATAATAGTGAATCTAACATTACTGTGCTGTTAACCTCAGAATATGAAACACCTCTGAAGCATCTCTATGTGAAGAACACATGGTCTCCCTCAAAACTGTGCAACCAGAAAAATTAGGAAGTTCTGTATATGGACCTATACATTATTTAAATATAAATGATGGTATCAAAGGAGAAAAACAGGGAAAAAAAGAGAAAAAAAAAAGGTATGAACTGTGGGAGTGCCTGCTTGGTACTTGGGTCATGAAAAGCAGTGAATCATATCCTCAAAGGCCAGTTCTCACGCACCAGCCGTGGCTGAAGTGTAGATACCAAATGCAGATGTTTTCCAAGGCTGACATTAGACCCTACAGGATCTGCACAGAGAGGCTGCCCTGCTCCAAGTCTGTGCCCAGGCTTGCTGAACTGGTGCCCGTGGCAGCTGAGGGTTTGCTGAGGCTTGTCATGTCCCCTCATCCTTTCTGTCTGGGCTTGTTGCAACCGCTGTTTTCTGCCTGGCTTAGCATCTTTAGTCTTTTCTTCCATAAAATTGCCGAAACTAAGACAAGCATCTATGGCCCCTGGAGGAGCTGCAGCCATGAACTTGGGCAATTTTTAATTCAGCTTTTCAAGGCCATAGCTGTTTATATTTTCTAGCCATGTTAACAACTAAAATGCAATGGTTAGTAAAGACTAGTACTGCAAAAATGGACAAAGTTGCCAAGTCATGTAGAATAACACTGGGTCAAAAAGCTAAAAATAAGAGCTATTTATTCTTTCCAAGCTAACAAAAGAGAAAATGAGAAACATCTTCATATAGTCTATCACAACACTTGTACAATATTATTTGTTGATGGTACTGTACAAAGTGCAATGCCCAACCAGCAGAATTAAAAGTTATTTTAAAATGTACTTTTCTTTGTTTCACTTTTTTGTGTAGAGGTATGTGTCACATTTTTCCTCTCACAAATGTAACAGAATCATCTCTTTAGCAAACTGATGACAACTAGCAGCATTCAATGAAACTGATCTTCACTGCACATTAATCATGCAGCTTTTGTGTCTGCAGCCATTCCTGCCTGCAGCCAGGAGACTCAAGGACCTGTAGTGTAAGAGAATAATGGGAAAAATGAAGCAGGAATCAGGTGAGAGCAACTCCAAGTATCTTTCTAGATTAACCTTGCCATTCTGATTTATGAATTGCATGCAAATTGTTCAGGCTTTAGTCTATTTTTTTTACAAAAACATAAGTAAACATCAGTGAAATACAGCTCTGCTATGCAGCTGCCATTTCTATTCATCACCTTCACCTTGCCAGCAGTCATCTTACATAGTGGTAGTAAATACAAGCAATAAAGTATAGCTGTAACCTCTCAGTCTTTGCTAAGCTAATGGTTGTAAGCCCACAGTTCTCACCCTGGCAGGCATACATTTTCTTCATTTGTTCTTTCTCTTTTTTACACTGGTGTACTTCTTACTTTCCTTTTCATGCACGGAAATTTCATGTTACAGTCAGCTCTGTTCGTGTATTACCTGATAATGGGAAATGAATCAAGCTGTGTACTGCTCTCTGCACCTTGCAGAGCCACATTATTACATGATAATAGTACAGATAGATCAGTACAGCAGAACATACGTTTGATTAGTATTTCCCAACAAGGGCCCAAATTTTATTGGTATTTAATATCAGAACAGAGATCATCATCTTAGTGAGAATCTAGGCTCGGCTTAGTATGATTATCTCTACTCATAGCCTTGGGTATTCAGTAATATTATGGCAGTAGTAATGTTGAGTTGTAATGCCCTGCAAGTAGCTTGATATCTATATTTGATATATTTTATTCTGCTTTATATATTTCAAATATGTGTAATATGGAAAACAGAAGATACCTAAGTGCCCAGCAGGGTGATGACAAAATATGCTCTAAAGATGACATTCACTGCACATTTTCAAACAGCTGCAGTTTCACATCAAAATTCTTGATGGCTCTGCATGTTTTAGTTCAACAATTTGATAATACATAGCAGAAATACTATTATTTAAGTAAGTTATAGAATTCAGCTCAGTTGAAGAGTTATTGCAGACAACTCTCACAGGGATGGCAAAAGTAATAACAAAACATAAATTTAAATGAATGTGTATTTTCATTACATTTGATAAAACAGAAATTGAGCAAAAAATTTTTCCTTTTTTTTTTCATTACAGCATCTCACTATTTCATCAAAAAATTAATAACTCTTATCCTTTGACCGCAATCTCACTCCCCATGTGTGGTATCCTTGAAGAAATTTGGCTATAATTATTATTATTAGTAGTAGTACTTTTATTATTACTGTTAGTAGTACTTCCAGAGAGTCTATGTCTAACCATTCTACCCCTGGGCAAATCTCCCTTTGCACCCAGTGCTGTATAAACTCAGAACTAAAAAGGTATCCCAGCCAAAAACTTAGAAATCAAAGAACAAGACTACTTTGGTAGACAAGCCAGGAAAAAGAATGAGCAACAGTCTGGCTCACCATCACATTTTATGAAGAAACCACTGAGAAATTATTATATTTGGTTTAAAATGTTTAAAGTACCACACAGGCATAAAATACCATTACACGTTAAGAGGAGGGAAATGACAACTAAATTATGTGAGAGAAGGAGGGTTATTTTCTGAGTGATGGTGGAAGCAAACATATTTTCCAGGGCTGCAGAAAGAGTGATCTCAAGAGTGGAGGGCAGAGACATGAGTCTGGATGCTCATGGAGAGCTTTCCCTGAGCTCGGAGTGGGGCTGCAGGAAAACCCTCCCGCTGGAGCTGCTGGGAGCAGGGAGCTCACCCCCAGCTGCAGGGGAGTCAGAGGAGCCTTCAGGGCAGGGCCGGGGTCCCACCCTCACTGAGGAGCCCCTGGCAGGTGCAGAACGGGCACAAGGGTCCTGTGGCTGCGAGGTCACACTCTGAAAAGCCTTGGCTGAGGCATCTGCTGGGGCCATCTGTATCACAAATAGGAAGTGTGCTTCTGTCAGGGGGAAAGGAAACTGATGTGTGTGTCATAGCTACTCCTCATTAAGCTGTTTGTAAACAAGTACTTTGTTCAATCTGGCTTGGAGAATATGTGTTACAGGATAAAATGTTGCTGGTGAAGTAGCTACCACAATTATTAAAGGCCAGGAGATGATGCTTTGCAGCACAGAGCTGATCATGGTCAATTTACTACAAGGTGAAATAATAATATTTATTTCTTGCCTAAGTCATCAGGAAGATCTGCTTCAGGGAACTGGAGCATTTTCAGTAGAGACCTTGACCAGTCAGAGTAATTAAAAGCAGTTCAAAGATATCCTGAGAGAGGAAAACACTGTCTTGGGAAATAATAATGCGGGAGGTTCGTCAGGTTTTTGGGCAAACTAGCAGAGGAAAATTACCGGGTAATTTAGCTAGATAGCTTCTCAGAGTGACTTAGAGCCTAGTGAGAAATTTTGATTTGAAAAAACATGGAGCTTTTCTGTGAGTCTAAAAAGACACAGTCACTTTTAAGGATTTTGTTAGCTGGGAAATGTTATACTTTTGGGAACTTCTCTTCTTTCTTGGGTAAACTGCTTTCAAAGTGACCAGGAAAGTTGGATTGTCAAGAACTTTAAATCATTTTAGAAGGAGCAATAAGGTTCCTGTGAACCCCAAAAGTGAGTGCCATGGGTGCTCAAGATGCACACAGGCATCTAATTTAATACTGGATTCACCCAAGAATGAGCATAAAAGCAATAAGATAAAAAGGACCTTTAATCTCAGCAAAGGATAAAAGGAAAGAGTTAGTGAGAATGTCAGGTAGATTAATTAAAGGAGTCACAGTGAACAATATTAGGCAGTAAATAACATTAGGGCATAACATAATTACCATTTCTAAGGGTTATTTATCACCAAGTAACCCTTTTTGGTCTAGGCCAGTCTTAATCCCCGTGGGCTCATGTACTTTCCTGGAGCAGCCACACCTTTAATTATGTAAACCTTTAGCTTTCTTAATTTTTAGTGCTGATCTGTGCTTGGACAAGTTATTGTTACATTTTGGTTGGATCCTTCCAGCCCTCTGGCCCCAGTCCCTCATTTCTTGCTGGGTTTCTGAACGAGAGTCTGAGGCAGTGCTTGCACTGCAGCATCATCTCTTTGTAACCCACTGAGCCTTCCAGAGGTCTCAGATGCCACCAGCCAGGTGTTGCTGGGGGCTTCCTTGTGGCACTCCTTTACAGTTCGATTTGAAAAGGTTTTCTCTCCTGCTTTTCTGCCCCCTTTTTTCTCCAAGTAGCAGCACATGACAGTAGCCTGTAAAGACAGAGATGGGCTTCCCTTAGTACCTGCTCTTTGAAAGAAGTAGGACATCTTTCAATTCTGATGTAATAGTCCTTGCATTGTTCTGTAGTAACAGCCAAGTAAGTGCCACAGGAAAACTTGCACTTTTTCCCTATGCTCCCAGTGTCCAATTGGCTTGTGTGTCTTTCAAGTCATAATGAAAACCATTCCCTGAAGGAAAATGACTATTTGGTTCAAGGCAAAATGCTTACAAATGTCGACTCTCTGCAACATTTTGTTTAAAAAAAGAAAAATGGAATAAGCAATTTGAGGGGATAAGGAATGACCAGAAATGTTTCATGATTGAAGCATACAGAAAAGAAAATAAAAAGACTTTTTTTTTTGGTAACAGATTTAATTATCTTTAAATATATATAAAAACTTAGTTAAATATGTAAAAGGTCAAAATCAAAAAAGAAAGATGTGATATTACTGAGACAATATTCTCGGGTTAATACCAAAATAAGTATTTTTTAAAATACTAAAAATTAATTACACAAGACATGTCTGAACCATTATACTATTTACATGTTCAGTGAGTGAAAGGAAGATGCTAGATCTCCTCTTACTGGCAAACACTGCTTGCACTTCCTAGAGAACACCTCTATAATCTATTTATGTCAGTGGACCTTCACCTCTGCTCCTCAGGTTCTGGGGCAGTAATTCATCTGACTTAATTTTGATTTTTTTAAAGGTTTAATCAAAGTCTGTTGCTCAGACTTCCTCTGCAGACGCTGAAGAAAGCTGAGGAGCTCCAAAGAGCCCATACAATTGCAGGAATTATTCATGAAGTATCTTGTCTTTGAAGGAGTCTAGATAGCCAGGTGAGGTCTATGGTTAAAGGAGATGAACCTTAATAGAAAACTGCTTTGTTACAACATTAACCATAAGTACAAAAGAAGTAATAGCAGCCTTGCCTTTTCCCACTCTGAAAAAAAAGGGCAGAGGTGAGAAGAGCTAGAGGAACTCAGAGCTTTCCGTGGTGCTTGCTCAGAAGAGGAAATTCCTGAACTGAAGGTTGTTACTTTTTCTTCTCTCTTCACCTTTTTCTTACAGTTAATTATGGCCATAAGCATAGTTAATTATAGCTATAAACATATATGTCTGTATACATACATTCCATCCTCACAAATGACATAACCTTCCTTAGTGAAACTGGCTAGTTTTCTAAAACTGAAAGATCAGTCCATAAGTATAGGTGCCTAATTTTTAAAGAATTTCTTAAACACCTGAGTGATGAGCAAAAGTTGGCTTTAGATGCTAAGCTGACACCAAATAAAAAATTTTGGTCTTTTGTTTGTATACAGTGATGCAGCTGTGCTACTTAAGCAACCTTGTTATGCTGTTCTGAGTCCTTGCCTCCAGTAGGAATAAAAACAACATTTTTGTCCTGTGTTGGCCAAGATTATAGCCATTAACATGTACTGAAGACTGAAGGTGCAACTTGACTAAATTCTGATAAATTAAATCCCTAAACTCCTACTCAGTGTTCTTCTCAGTTTGTTCAAACATATGAAAACTGTATCTTCACTAGGATTCTCTATGTTTTTTTACCTTGTATGTGGTCAGAGCACACCTTTCCCCCTAGCTTGGGCATACTATTATATGTGGTGTATCTAAGTGAGGAGTGGAGTTTGCCTTTTGTGCTAACTAGGCTAATAAGTAAACACTGAGAGAAACTCATCTTGGTAAATTTAAGACACATTAAGAATATTCTGATCTACCTACACTATGCTTCTCACATGTCTTAGTTGGAGCCTACTAGCAGCATATTTAGAATATATTTAAATATTCAACTCCATGCAAGGGCTCCTACTATTGAAACATTATGGCTGGCATACTAATTAATATTTTATATCCTCTTTTCCATACAAAAGAGCCCTGAAATGGTTTTAAGTGACAGAGCAATGTGAAGATGGAAGTGTGAGAACTTGGAAAATTTACCTCCTGTATCAAAGTAACAGTGGAAATACAATTTTAAAGATGGAGCAATTGAAATGAATACCATGAAAGCACTGGTTAATATGCTGTTGTATTTATAATAATACCCCTCATTTTTATTACAACACAGAAGTTACAACAGCTGTTACATTAGCTGTTCTAATTTAAAATCTTCTGCAAAATGACCAAGGCCTCTTTATTACTTAAGTGAGAAAATACATAATGCCTAGTCAATAAATTTGTTTACCTTAGACAAAAACTGTGCAGAAAGCCTGTGCTGGTGAAGGTGCTGAGCATCAGAGCAGAGGACAAGTGTCTGCAGCTTGAGTGAATTAGGGGCCCCGAGCATCTGGCAGGATTGACCCCTGCACAGAAAGGAAGCACTCAGGCCAACATGTGGAGCTCTGTCACACTTCCTTTGGTGTTTTGAATCTACAAATATAGGGATGGATGTGTTGCTTTCTTCTGGGAGGGTTTTTTCCTCTGTAAAATGTCTAAAAGTCTGCAAATATGTATTTAAGATGGGCTTTGTGCAACAAGAAAACCAAATATCTTTAAAGACATATTGTTTATGATTTCAAAATAGTCACCTTTCAGACTTGTTTCAGAGTCCCCTTTGCAAAGCTCAGAACCTGGAGGATCAGACATCTCCTCCCACACATCCCCATCATGAATTCTCATCACACCGTGGCAGGGAAAGGCACATATTCTGACTGACTTCAATAGAAAGACTTGTCTCCTGTATCAAGTTAACAGTGAACCATTGCTAGAGCAAGTGAATTTGAGGACAACATTTTGGCCTGTAGGCCAAGTTCTTCAAGAGAGAAACATTGGAGGAAAGGCAAAATGCCACTCACATTTGTAGTGAGGTATAAATAAATAATATTGGCCAAAAGTGAAACTGCACTGAAAGTCATCCTTGCTTTTAGTACAAACAAGGAGCTCCCTGTGCAGTGAGCAGAATAAATGAAGCCTGGTTTCCTATGGATTTGTGCCTCACAGTTGGATTCTCCGGTGTCTAGTAAAGTGTAAGCCCCATTTAAAAGTTTTTCTTGCATTGCAGGTATTTAGGCCGTCCATCTCCCATGGCGTGAGCTCAACTGAAGCCTGTTCCTAAATGGAGCATGCTAAGAAGTGCTTTTTCTTCTGGGCACAAATGTCTTTTTGGTAAACTTGTGGAATTTTATCTCTGACACCCTTTCCTCAGTGACTGAGTTTGGCCAACAGGGTCAAAAATTATGGATACAGTCAGATAGACAGCAAGCCTCACAAGCACAGGCACTAAAAGATACATATACATGTAGGTAGTGTGATGTTATCTGGGATAAGTCAGGTTTATCTTGATTGCCTGCCTCTTTGGTGCCAGACCAAAACTGGCCCATGTAGAAGAAATTCCCAGGAAACCAGATGGGCTTCAGTGAACTTCCACAACAGGTGGGTGAGTTCTTCACTTCTAGCAAAACTGCCCTCCTCATACACATCAAAATACAAGTATGACTTTTGCACATCCTTTCTGTAACATTTCCCTGTGGAGGGAGACACTGAAAATTTCCTCTCTACTGTGCTAGGTACTGATGGAAAGCCTGAAATATGTTAATTTTCACTAAAATCACAAAATATTAACTTTAAAGTGAGTTATTTAACTCTCTTATGACTAAGATAATTTTTTTCCAAGCCATTACTGCCTAGGAGTTTCTTTTGTGACATTTCTAGATGTATTTTTCACTTTTAAAATTGCAGCCTTACTTATGGCTTCTAATTACCTATTCTAGAAATTTTAGCCTCCTTCAAACTGCTGGGAAAAAATTGATTTCAGTGAAGAAGAAAGTTTTTGGCTGACAGAGACTGAGACTCTAATCTGTAAATTCCTCAGAGGCTGTGGAGGCCTGTGCCACCTTCTGCCAGCCACATTATGCTGTGTAAGTGGATTGTGACTCAAAAAAAACCCAAAAAAACCCAACTGACTTGGGAAGACATGTAGATGTTGCCAGTTTGCCAGTACTTGAGAAACAAAGCATCATCTGGTCACTGCCAGTGATTAGGCAATTTGACACAACATCAAAAGAATCAAAGCAGTTACCTGATTTCTTCTGTATCTTCTGGGTTAATCCAATATAATTTCTGGCCAGCCTTAAAACAGAATAAGAATAAATATTGTAGGAATAAATTAAAAGGGATCAGTGAGAAAAGATATTAAATTCTCCTGATTAATCTGCCATGGAAGCAAGATTAAAATAATTACAGTTTAAAAATTTACACAGGTTTCATTAAATTCTGAACAGACTTTTCAATAAAGGATTACAGCTCAATGACAATTGTTAGAGATGCCATCTAAGAGAGCAGATGTATTATCTGTATTTTATAGTCATGTAAAAAAAGTAATAACTTTTGGTCACAATTAACTAATATCATTTGAAGCTGGAATATTGATTGGCAATCACACATAACAGCCTCAAGCAATTAACAGGAGATTCTTCTAATGGTTGCTGGACATGAATGCTCCAGGTACTTAGTCATCAGCTCCCCTGCTGGCTTTTGCCTAGGAAGAAAGGAGACTTTGCAGGATGTTTTCCTCTTCTGCCCAGGTGACAGACACAGAGAGAAACTGAGTGTTAGGTGTGTGCTCAATACAGGCGTAGTGATGTGGAGGAAGAGGAATTTGTGTGGTACAAGATTCGACTGTGTTTCTTCTGGAATCAGAAGGGTTGGAAGAGTACTGACAACTTTCTGTTCATGACAGTTGTGTGCAGATGGCACAGTTGGCAATGTGTGCCTGAAGTATTGATCATGCTGCATTATTCATCTGTTTAGTCCTTTTCGGATGAGCAGAGGAAGTCTGATATAAAAATTTCATAACTCTGAGAATGAAGTACCACAGATGTAATACTGGCATTTGCAGTCCTTGCATACTGTGTGTGCTCTTGATGACATACAGCTCATGGTAGGAAAATTGTTGTTTCTAGACCTAGAAGAGTGCCCCCTGTTCTGGGATAAAAGCACCTTGAGGTTCTGTGGACAGTTCTGGTCAGGGCAATATAAGAAAGACATTAAGTTTTGAGAGTGTCCAAAGGAGGACAGAAAAGCTGTTGAAAGGCCTTGAGGGGAAACTGTATGAGGAACAGCTGAGATCATCACTTGGTCCATTCAGTCTGGAGAGGAGGAGACTGAGAAGAGACCTCATTGCAGTTACAACTTCCTCGTGAGGGGAAGAGGAGGGGCAGGCCCTGATCTCTGTGGTCAGCAGTGACAGGACCCAAGGGCATGGCCTGAAGCTGTGCCAGGGGCAGTTTAGGTTGGAC
The DNA here is from genome assembly GCA_024865655.1 of Emberiza elegans. Taxonomy (NCBI): domain Eukaryota; kingdom Metazoa; phylum Chordata; class Aves; order Passeriformes; family Fringillidae; genus Emberiza; species Emberiza elegans. The sequence continues at coordinate 29,338,295 of JALJVW010000175.1, read as the reverse complement.
ATTGGAGAAAGACTCTTCACCCAGAGGGTGGCTGGGCACTGGAACAGGCTCCCCAGGGCAGTGGTCACAGCACCAAGCCTGACAGAGCTCAGGAAGCATTTGGACAATGCTCTCAGGCACATAGTGTGACTCTAGGGGATGGTCCTGTGCAGGGCCAGGAGCTGGACTTGATTATCCTTATGGGTTCCTTCCAACTCAGCTTTTTTTCTGTGATTCTGTGACATATTCTTCCAGATCCATCATGTGAAGCCCATTTGTTTAGTCATTGACTCTAAAGATTCTGGTTAGTTTTGGTTTTCTTGTGTGATGCCAGGTTAAGGAAAGTTCTAGCAAAAAAAAAAAAAAAAAAAAAACAAAAAAACAACAACAAAAAAACCAGAGAGGAAAAGCACATTTGAAGACAAGAAAAATCACATTTCTATTTTTATGAAAATTCTTGGAAATACAACCTTTTTAAAATTTCAAAGTTAGGGGAAAGCAAAGTTACAAGCCTTTATTCTCCTCATGAGTTGACACAAAGGTAGGATAAGAACTTGGATATATTTTTTTTCTTCTATATTCAATGGTCAACCATAATTTTTCCTCAAAGAAAACTATTCAGGTTGACAACATTAACAAGTCTCATTTCTATTCTGTGGGTAATTTGGTTTTCATTTGAGTTTTGTCTTGTCCTGCTTCATTCATGTGGACTTTGCTCTTACAGGAAATATTTCCTTCCTATAAAATTTGGCATTTAAAAGTCATTTGAAATACAGAGTCCCTGAAAATCAGAATTAAAATATTTTATAACATTGTAACTAATAATTACAGTATTAAATAAGGATGTTCAGCCATAAGTGAATCTAGTTCTACCATAGTGTTTTAATTTAGAACCAATAATTCTTACAAAGATAAACCTTGCTGTCTGGCTCATAAAGTAGATTAAATGATACATACACAGCTGTTGGCACACTGTAATCTTTTTCCATTATATCATATTGGAGATTCTCTTGTGTCTTTCTCCATTTTCATTATGATATTTTTATATCTCTATTGATACATTTAATTGTTACAACAAAATAGAGTTAAAATTTAAGAAGACAAATAAGAATTGGAAAATCCATGTTAAATGAGAAAACTTATTCTTAGTGCTAATAAGAATATTTTCTTTTCCTCCTAGCTACCTGAGACAGCTTTTTTCACCAAAGAAACAGAAAAGATTTTGAAGTTTAGTTCTTCAATTCCTCAGAAACTATAAAAATGCCATTATTATCTATTTTCCTTTTATTTCCTTTTTTTTTTTTTTTTGTTCTTGTTGTTAGGCACAAAATCAAATTTCATACAAGAGCAAGAAAACATTTTTTCCTCATTTGATCAAACTTCAGTGAAGTAATATAAATTTTTGTGCTGTTTTAAATGTACATGACATAAAAATAGTTTTATAGGTACAACGTTTAATGAAATTGCTTAGTAATTAATTATTCTATAATTTATTTTTAGGTCCTTACAAGGCTGCAGACCTGACTTTGAAGAATAACTGAATTTGGCATGTTTGTGATTTTTAGTGAATACCTATCAAGTTATAGAATCTTGCTAAATTTGGTGTTGTGAATTTAAATCCATAATATTAAGTGTATTTATTTGTTTAAAGGAAAATACAAAACATAAATGTGAGAGATGTCTTTTGAGGAATGATACTAAAAGGCAGTACAAAATGAGACCTTTTCTTACTTGTGCCTAAATTTAGTCACAGTAGCAAAATGCTGTATAGCAGTCAATTAATTAGGGTTTCCTTTTGTGAGTGCAGAAAGTAAAATATTTGACAACATGGAGTAATGAGGTGGGAAAGGGAAGATCCCCTTCTTTCACAGAGGCTGCTGAGGCACAGCTTGGCCTGTGCTGGGGAGCTGAAATCAAGTGCAGGTTCTATCCCTTGTAAGGCCACACAGCTGAACCTAATTTTACCATATTGCAAAGACCGGAATCTTCAGTTAACATCTACCACATCCTGGTCCCTTAATCTCTGTATTATATGGTGGCACCTCCCACAGAAAGAGTCCTAATATTCTCACAGAACCTCAGACTAATTGTTATTGCATGTCAAACATATGGAACCACAACTCATATTTACTAGTATTAGTTGATTGCACTGAATATATTTAATCTTGTTTTCACCACTTGATTTTGGTTTTTAGTGAAACTTTCCCTGAAGCAAATGTTCTTTAAAGCTTCTTTTAGGAGTACTGTATCTTGTATCAAGGTATGCTTTCAAAATCATATTTGTGAAAAATAAGAATCTCTTTCAAAATATCATTTTCAAAAACTCTAAGTAAGAATGATGAAGCAATAAAATGAGTTACTGACATTCTGAGTACTTTTCCTTACTTGGAAGAAGCCTTTGTTCATAGCATCACAGACCTAATGTAGTTGGCTTCTCTCTACTGCTTTCCTCAGACCTTCAGGCTGAACTGTTCATACAATCACTCCCAAACGCACATTACTCATTGTGAGTCAGACCAGTTTCAAAGTTTAAATAGGATATTTTTGCTGGCTTAATTCATTTAGATGGAAATAGGTGAGGAAAACCTTGCCCAAAGAGCTGAGCGGGCAGATTTTAGCAAGTTGGTCAGTGCTCTGTGAGAATGCCAAGCAGGACAGAGTAGGTTGGAAGGTGAGGCTGAAGGCAGTGCGAGAGGATCAGCAGACGCGACTGCAGCTTCACTGCTTGTTCTGTGCACTGGGAATGACTCGTGTGCCTCAGCAAGGCTCAGACAATATTCTCCTATGAACAACCCCTTTTTTGTGTTCAAGGTACAGAACAAATTTAAATAGTTCCTAATTTGGTGGTTCTAGTGTGGGATGAAAACACAGAGCGAGGGTTATTCCTCACCAGTAGGAAAGCATCAAGTTTTGGATTTGAATTCTAAATTATTAGATTATTTTTGGTTATGGTTATTGATAATAAGACACTCCTGCTATACCCTTGGAGTCTGGGAACATTCAAGCTTGGAGTCTGGATTTGAGGACATCTTTGATTTGATTCACACTTGCTACTTGTGTACTTGCTGCCAACATTGTTTAGATAATGCAGCACATCTGACAGGCTCTGTAGGAAAAGCATGTCAAACAATGATGCTTTTTGTTGTGGCCTGGCTGGAATGTTAAACCAGACTTTAAACTATAGTGGAGTCAAGAAAAGATTAAAACGTTTTTTAACAAAGGCTTCAAATACAGAAATTAAGCAACTTATTCCTTCCACATCACAACCCTTGGATCACAGCCAGGGTAACATTTACAATGTATTAAAGGAGCTCATTCATCCTTCAGATAAAGAGGGTTCTTTTGGTTTGGTTTTGTTTTAAAAAAGGGAACATATTTCCAGCACAAAATCTTGATCTGCCCAAGTGTGCCAGAATCACACTAGATGATATTTCTCCAAATTACTTTATTGCTTATGGGAATATAAAAAGGGAGTATTACATTTTTTTTACTGTATACTTCTTGTCTGTATCATTAAATTCTTATATCTGAACACCAGTTATATCACTGATTCTTTGACTTCTGGTGTAAACCAGACCAAATAACATCAGACAATATTTTTCATTGTGTTTCAGGTAATGGGCTTTCTTTTTTTAAAGATTTTTGATACTCTTTTTAAATCTTCAAGTCAGATCCCACAAGGACATGCAAGCGGTTTTTTTTTGAGGGAGAGGAACAAGAGAAAAACAAAACAAATTTTAAAAACCCAACAAACATCCAAAAACTGTCCAGGGACTTGTTTCGAAGAAATCTTTTAAAAACAATTCAGCAAAACAAGAATTGTTCATGCCAGAATCCAGAGGTGCACACAGGAAGTGTGAATGCTTGGGTCTCTTCACTCTGGAGTGAAGCAAGTTTCAATCCTTTGCTTTCTGCTTCTGAGGAGACTGTCTTAAGCATTAAAAACCAGTATCATTGATGAAGGGAGCTTCATTCTGCTGAAGGTGATTGCTTCCACCAAGAGAAGAGTGAGCAAGATGGATTATTCTAGCAGAAGTGAAGCTTTGGAAGAATGAGGCTTGGGGAGCATTTTCTCCCAAAGGAAAAAAAAAACCTCAACTGCAAATTTATGACTGAATTATACCACAACATGAGACAGAATTCATGGCATGTGTAGATAAAATAAATGGTATTAAGATATAGGTACTTTGATGTATTTTGTATCTGAATGATACAAATACATCTGAGCAAATATCACACAGCTTTCCAGCTACAGTCACATGCCAGTGGTTGATCCAACTAGAAGAGAAAATTCCCCAGTCCAAGGTACATAGATGCTGCCTCTTGACAGTCTCACAAGTATCCCCCTGGCTTTTCAAATGCACCTCTCTGATGAGCAGGCCCTCCACCCAGCACTGCAGCTGCTCTCTCTCTGCTCCAGTAGTCACCTACCTGCTCCATCTTCAACTTACATTCAATGCATTTTCCCACTGCAAAGATGAGCTGCCAAGAATTTGATGTGATTTTTTCATTCATTCCCTTCTATGGATCACTGTTAGCACTATGGACTATATTCATAAAATAAACCTTACAGACCAAGAACTTTTCTTTAATCATTTATGACCATTCAGATGGACATTTCTGTCCACAACTGAGTCTTTATAGTAAACAATAGAGTTATTGTGGGTCATAAAGCTGTGTGGAGAGGCCTCTGACATAGTAATGATGTAATATTGTACTCAAAATTCTGCTCTTTTTGCAGCATCTTTCTTCATACTTTTCCCATTTTAAAAGGTAAAAGAATATTTACACTTGCACTGAAATCAATACCAAATAACTTGCCATTTGATTGCTATTATTTATTGCATTTTATCCCAAATACTTGAGTGTCTAATAAAAGCTATTAGGAAAGGAAGTTGTTCCCATAAAGAATAATAGCAATTTATGTTTGATAATTTCACCTGTAAATGGATGAACAAAGTGATTAAGAACATATAAATTAAATTTGGCAATTATATTCTGGTTGTTTCAAAGTGCCTTATGTACATAGGTGAGCAAATAATGGGTTATTTCAGTCTGGGGGCTCACATATCTGCCAAAATGTAAGGGAATCAGTGATGATGAAAGCAGTTCTCTTTGGAGAAGGAATAGACACTCCTTCCCTATTGGGATTTTAGGAATTCAAAACATGTGTTTTATTCAGCCCATAATTTTTGTTCTGTTACATATTTCAAAAATATTTATATTCTGTATTTTTCATTCAGCGATTTAAATTTTTCGTATTGTCTTTAATTAAATTGTTGTCTGACACAAAACACAAATGTTTTAATAAAAATGTCAAAGCAAAATTCTTGGCACTTCAAAATATTCTCAGTTATATATGTTTATTTTAATTTCAGTCAATTTTTTTACATGGTTTTGGTTTCCAAGAATTTTCTGGCAAATTTAGTATTCATTAAAAATTTTACCCCACCTCAATTACAAACATAAGTACACCCACATAATGCCCTTTGAGGCAGCAAAGTGTCATTGGCCTATTCCAACAAAACAAGATGCCAAATTATTTCTGAGGAAAGAAAGGAGAAATGAGTTTTATTTCTTGAAATAAGTCAACGAGGTCAGCTTCCCACCAAAGGCCCTTGGCATACTGCAGACTTCAAGTTCTTACTTGTCTACAAGTGTTTTGCTCCGAGGTTTGGTGCTCCCAGCAGTTCACCAGCAGGAGTCTTGTCCCACTGCAGACCACAGCTCCCTTCAGACTCCTCACCTGAATCTCCTTCCCATGCCAGCAGGACAGGGAGCATGGTAGGTATCCCTGTCTTGTCATGCTGTGGGGCTGGACAGCAGCCTGGCTCAGAATCTGAAATAATTTGCAGGTTAAACACTGGGGACATATGGTTGTGTCTGTCTGTCCAACATGAGCCTCTCCAATAACTTCCTTCAACCCCTCCTTTGACTCCTCACCTGGGGAAGGGATGGCTGGATGGGGTCAGGCGTCAGGGTCCACATCCTTTACAAGCCATTGTTCACAAACCTTCTCTTTCATACATGCTGTCACAGACAGCTATGGAAGGACAGAGGAAGGTCAAAATACATCTTTGCCCAGCCAAGAGAGTGGGCAATCCAAGAGGATTAAGTGTGAGAGATGTGTGCCTGGGGCAGAGGAATTTACTCCACCTCTGTACACAACAGTGAGCTGTGAGCACAAATAGCTGTTGGGTGGGGTGGGGATTCCCTATCTCTCCTCAGATTGTTCTTGAAGTCAAAAGTAGAGCAAGGAATTGAAACCTAATTGCTTTTCAAGCAAGGAACACAATTCTGTAGCAAGTTTAGGTTTCTGCAGTGGCAAGTGCCACGCATTATTTCTTGGTCTTCTGAGGTATTGTACCAAAGGTAAGGTAGAAAAGAGCTATCTACCCAGGCAATGGATATAAAATTCATGGGCTATGCTAATGAACAGGAAGAAAACAATGCTTTCTAGGAAAAATTGTCTAACTCAAGCACTGTTTGAAACAATCAATAATATCCAGGAATGATAGTCAACTTTAATTAGTGTTTGGCCTGACCTACCCGGCTTTAGAAAAGGAGCTCAATTAACTTTAATTGAATGAGCTAGACTTGTCAATTAGACTCACATATGATATTCCTGCAAATGTTTAAACATCATGAAATTATTAGAAATTTGTTAGCAATATCAAGGAAATCCAATATTTTTATTGAATTCCAGATGATTCACCTTTCAGTGCATGAAATCCATGCAGACTTTGTGTTGTTTAGCAAATATTCTAAATGTTTCCTGCAAGTGCAAGTATGTCATTTACAAGAAAGCATGCTGTTAGATTAAATACAACACAAAACTTAAGCCAGGTGTCTCTCAGGACCACCCCAAACACTCTTGTTTACAACGAACAGCTGCCAATATTCTAAAGTCAGCTTGGTGCTTATCATATATTTGCTGAGGCTTTGACAGGTAAATCTGTGGTTTTAAATTGGTCATGCTGTGTGCTTCCTCACAGATGACTCCAGAGATTGATGGTAGTATATGGAGTCTTTCACCTCTAAGGTCTTTGGTCTCTATCCACAGTAAGGAGAAATGTAAAATCTTCCATAACTCTTTTTATTTTCCCACTTTATTTCTGGTGAGAAGATAGAAGGAGGTATTTGCAGTGTGCAACAGAATTTTTAATTACTTGCAACCCTGGGGTCCATTTAAGGGCTTAGTTGCTCAGCTGAAGCTCACACAGGCAATGAAACCCATCAACATTGGAATTAACTGGAACTCCTGTGAACAGTTTCAGCATTTGTCTTTCTATCTACCACTACAAAGTGGAGTCTTGCTCTGCCAAAAAGATCCCTCCCCCCAAGTTCCACTGAAACAGAGGATTAGTGCACTGTGGAGAAATTCCTGTTCACTTCATCACATATAGACTAAATCTGAGTTCCAGGGCTGTCTTTCTGGGTCTCTCAAAAATCAATTGTAATTCCTGAGTGGTTTCTGTTACCAAAGAAGACTACCTTCATGCATAAAACTGCTTCTTACATGAAGTCATGTGCCCTACTTTATTAAAAGAGAATACAGAATTAGGAGGAGACTCCACCTTAAAAGCCTCTGTCAGAACTCTACGAATTCTAAGACCTCTGAACAAACAAGAAACCATAACAGGGCTTTTACTATCAAAAAAGGAAGGAAAAGCTTAAATGAGATGAATTCCTTTCCTCTCTATGATTTAACAGTTGCACTAGTGGAAAGAAAAGGACTAAACAAGTTAAATCACTTTGAAATATTTATTTGCTTTTCATAATAACTGCATGTATCCCAGCTGGAAACAATTATTGATGCTGGTGCAGATCACTAAGTGATATGAAAGAAAGAGTGGCTAGTTTAATAGAAAATTATAATAACAATGAACAATGTAAGCATCTCTATCAATTTCTATTGATATACCAGTAAAAGATCATATGTGATATGCAGATCTGGCTTCTTCCTACAGATTTTGCTAGGTGTTCTTGTAGGGTATAGCAAGTATTTAAAATGATTCTCTTGAGTTCCTAACATGGTCTAACAAAACCATCTCTTCACTAAACTTAACAGCCTTTCTTCAATGATAAAAGGCAAGTAGATACTACCTCTGCTTGTTATTCCTCTAATATGCAGTTCCTCTGTTGGGACTCAGGCATTATCATTTCTTCCATTAAGTTTTGAGTCAGTGTCTTTGCTTAATAATGAAGACTTGGTTTTCTTCCTGCAGTCACTGCTCTCTCTAAACCTCAATCTTGATTGCAAGATGAGAAATGTTACATGTAGGAAAGGATTGATGCTGCCAACACACTGGCTTTTCAGAGATGATACCAAGTATTTGATTGTAAAGTCAGACAGGGATGCTCAGACCCCAACAAAAAGCCATGTAAATAGTTAAGGATGGATACCAACAGAAACAACAGATTTTCCTAGTATGAAATGGTGTGCTTTAGAAAAATCCATTTTAACATCAAAGTATCAATAAATAAAAATAACGCTGTAGATAGCATTTGTCTACAGGGGCTTGTTGACTCAGATTGTCCAGTAAGAAATTACCACTTCACTTACACAATACCAGAACCTTGCCCTGTCTCAGAACTACCTCAACCACGTAATCACCCCTTTGTAAAAAGTGGGTGCCTATATCCTAAAGGGGGGTTTGCTCTTTATGATGAGTCAAGCACACTATCAGTGACTACAGCACCTGAGAAGAACTTTTTTTTCTGTAAATATTTATTTTCTCATTCTCAAAAAGTTAGTCTGGGTAAGATTTTCCACAGCTGACTAGGAAGTAAAAAAGTTCCTTGTTACTAATGATGTATCTGGTACCTTAGAACACACCATATTTGGGGACATGCTTATCTGAAGCACTTTCTTAAATGTACAGTTGGCTCTAGATGTCAGGGGTCCCAGCTGGCCTCATCTCAATAATCTTCATCCATTTTACTGAGCTGAGTTCCAACCTAAGAGGACAGCTGAAGTATAAAAGCCCAGACTATCACACTAAAGAGCTAAACCTTCAGATTTTGCCTGTCAAAATCCCCCTTACATTTCTAATAATGTCAGCCCCTTGTAGAACTGGGTGCCTGTTTTCTGACTGATTATTTGAAAGAGAGAAAGGCCATCAGAACCAACTCAAATACAACCTGCATCTGTAGTGACAACTTGATACTTTGGTTCTGTTCCATAGTTTTCTTTTCATTCCTGTGAAGAAGAAACTAATCTTTCTTGTTTTTAATGAATAAGCTCCTTTTATGTGTGACAGTAGATTTCCCTTTCAAGAAGTCTTGCCTCAGTGAACCAGATGCTTCCCTGAGCAATAACAGAGGCAAACAGTCCTGCAGACTGTTCATGACTGGGAGTGGACACTGGTGTTACACAGAGTACTGAAGTGACTGATTCTTGCCCCTACAGGATAAGCAGAGAACATAATTCAAGGTAAATAAATATTCAGATTATTTTCAGTGAATTTAAATTTGTTGGCCTCGCTGGCTGCATTAAAATTGGTACAAGTGCTGTTGTCCAAACATCATCCCTTTACAAAATACATACTGCAACAAAACACATACTTGTTATTGGCCTTGCTGCAGAATCCTCATATGCTTTTATTCAGACTGGCCCAGATTTTATGAGGAGTTAAGTCATCACCAAACTCCCTTTAAGTTCAGTGGAAACTGATGTTCTGAAATTATTTTAAATATTGTGCTTAATATGTAACTTTTTTTTAGCCTTTCATTTCCAAGTCATCTTTGAAGCCTTGGTACTTCTATGGTCATAACGGATGGTTTGCTCCATTTTAACCTTTCACATTTTGTTCACAAAATCAAAACCAGGGCAATTAGATACCTCCTGATTTTCATTTATTTTAATATTAAGGGAATGTTTGAAATGGCGCAAGTATTGGGGAAAGTACTTCAAGCCGTGGCTGCAGCAGCACTGGGGTTCTGGTCGCAGGCATCAAAGATAATTTGAAAAGAAAAAAACGTGAAACTGATAATTCTTTGCATTTCAGGATATATTTAAATAATTTTGTTACATATATATGAAAAAAAAGTTAAGAAAAGAGACTTGAGTACTGTTGAAAGCCAATATTTTGAAAGTACAACTCAACTATTCTCCAATTTTGTCTTCTTTGGGGAAAACATGAGAAATAAAACTATATAGCAACAGTGGAAGATTGAGTAAGAAGATATTTAGGAGAATAACTGCTTCTCTGCCACTGGCTTCCTGTATGGCCATTAAAAATTACTTATTGCTTTGTTCTTGTTCCAAAACTCAGATTTTTCTACCTCAAATGTCTGTGCACTAACAATAGATAGATGTGGATATTCCATGTCTTAAATACTTAGGCCAGAGTGCTTGCTGTCTATTGCCCCAAAACTGGCATATTAAAGCAAAACATGGCAATAAATATAGATATATATCATATCTGAAATCTCTCTACTGCTCTCCTTATGTTGAACCAGAATTACGTAGCCTGATACAGGTTAAAAAAAAAAGTAAAGGTGTTATAGTATTGTCAATTGTCACTTCACTCCTTTTGTTTGCTGTGCCTCTTCTATATTTCGCTTTCAAAATACTTGGGATTGATACTATGGCTGAATTTATGACTTTCTTAAGGAAATTTTACATTTGCATTGTTAAGTGCTCCATACTTTTCATAGCAAGACCTAAAGAATATTAAGGAAAATTCTGTTTTTCAAAATTCCCTGACAGTGCTGGGATTTTGAAGGAGGAAGTTTTGAGGAGTTTGTGGGCATGAAAATTAACCGATAACTGAAAATAACATTTGTCCTAAAAAAATGTTAGGGCTGCATTCTACCAAAGTTTTGCTGACAGCAAATATACAAGCTATTAGTTACAAACAGGGTATTGGAGAAGGTGAAAAATGAGCAAGAAGACTGGCCAGACACTAGCAGATTTAGTCAGCAAAGACTAGATTTTCCTTTATTTTATTGAATTGTCTCTTTAAAAGATTAAAACTAATAATAATTTAGACTTTTAATAAGTTATTTTAATTATAATTTTTGTACCTACTTACATAAATACTTTAATATTAGCCGCAAGGTCTTGTATTACATAACTAAGAAAAGAATGGAAATGGTTAAAACAAAGTGTATTAATATACTACCTTTTCTGCTTTGGGGGAATTAAATGTAATTTTAAGAGTATCAGAAATGAATTACTATGCTTATCAAAAACTTTAGCTACTTCCCAGTCAATCACAATAAAGGCATGATTGACATTTGAACAGCCTCACTCTCTGCTTCTTTATTGATCCTATCAAAGGTGTCATTGGCATAGACACTACACCTGAGCTTTCCATTTTAAATGGAGGCTTCTGAAGACTGCTGAATACCAATATGTTTAGTAGCTGTGTTATGACAATTTTCATTTAAATCAGAATAATCTTGTTCTTTGAGGCTTGGACTAGTGATATCTCATTATAAATTCCATTACCAAGAATTAAAAGTGAAATGATTGTAGCCATCAAATGTAGAGTTCGTGGGCACAGGACAGAGCATGTACATCACAGGAACATCAATAGAAAGCCATGATCTTGAGCACTGAGTTGCTGTTTTTTCAAAGCTCTCTCTGTAACAACTTCAAAATCTCCCTAACCACTATATAATGAATGTAAAAGTAGGATTGTTTCTCTCTGCATGTAGCATTCTGCTTTTACCTACACTGGATTTTATCTGCCACTTAACAATTAATCTTCCTCTTTTTTTTTTTTTTTTTTTTTTTTTTTTTTTTTTTTTTTTTGTGACCAGCCCTCATCTTTATTCCCCCAAGTAATTATGGTGTTTATTTAGGAAATTCTCATGAGAGCCTAGGTTCCCTGCTTCTGCCTGAGTGCAGTCTGTAGAACAGCAGAGGTCATTCTGCCCCAGAAATAAAACAATTCAACAGTAATAAATGAGAAAGAAATACCGCTGTCTTTCTCACAGAGCCTTTACCTTCCCATGGCTTTCACTCCCAGGGCGGTCATTATCAAACAATTCCTTCTGCCCCCTCAGCTGCTCCACTCAAGTTCATGATTCAGCCTGAAGTGGTTTCCCACTACATTTGTTCTCTCTTGGGTTTCTGCTTCAGATGCCTGTCTGCATATCTCAGTGCCATGGATGCCAGCCTCCATCAAACCAGGAGGAGGAGGCCTGTGTGCTGAGAGGGGCTGCCTGGCCACAAGAAAGAAAGGAGAGAAATGAGGGAGAGAGCTCACGCTGTTCAGATCGATAATCACAGGTCTTGTGACCCCTGTCTCCAGCAGCCCCCGGCATCTCCTAAGGACACAGCAGCTTCCAGGCACATAGGCCCAGCCATGCCCTCTTCCCCCAAAGATGACCTCTAAAAATTGTCTGTGTGCTCTTTAGTAACAAGAATGGTTGATTCAGAAGCAGTGGGGGTTTTTAGGTGGGGTGGACGTTCTGGATTGCAGCTCCCCCTTTGCACATGTTCTGTTAAAAAACCTAGCAGAAATTGTCTCACTCTAAGCTTGTGTCTGGGGCTATGTAGTGCAAGGATTGTGTTAGCAAAGGATGAAAGTGTGAGGGTGCAGCTTCAAGAGGGGCTTGATCCCATGAATGGGCTCTATATCTATTATCCCATTTGCAACCAGTCTTGACATCCTGCACAAAACCTGCGCTCCATCTACTCATATGAAGAGGTTAATAAAGGAGCTCACCAGCACTTTCCTCCTGTTCCTTGGATGCTCTTGCAAGAGATTCCACAGAAGGATCCTGGATTACTTCAGGAAACAACTTCTAGGGAAGGTGTGGGGAGTAACAGAGATGATAGGATCTGAATAGGAACTTGCAATTCACAGTAGTAGACAGTAGTTTTCTGATAGCAACAAAATTTTTGGAGATTTGACTTTGGAGGCATATTTGGAAGCACTCTCCTTCCCATTACTCCAGGACTCCCATCTTTGGACTGTTACAGTCTTCAGGAAAGAGGTCCCAATGCAAGGATGGATGATGAGGAAACTTGGCCTCAGGTATTCTAAATGAAACCCTTTGTCACTTTAGGTACGTCTGACAAGGATGTTTGATGAATTGCATTTTGTGCTGACTCACTAGACCACCACAATTTTAGATGCCTGGTGGGTTTTCTAAATGTCAGAATTTTCCCAGCAAAAGCCCTGGCATTGACATAACTCTAGACAGAAAAGTGCTTTCAGGTTTTGACAGTCCTAGGTGTCATAGAGGTTTCTCAGAAATAGTTCTGTCAGCCAGTTCTCTTACTCTGCTGGGCTTGTCTGCTGACAGAGGCACAGGGCACTGTAAGAGTAGTGAATGAATCTTATTAGGGTAGGAAAGAAACTGATCTTTTTGTGATTCTAACTCCAACTTATGCCTCACTCCTCCACTTCTGTCATGAACACAGAAGTGCTCTAACACTACCTGTGTTGAGAGCAACATCTGGTAACAATAGGCGTTGCTGTGCTTGGTGGTAGGGGTCATATACATAGACAGACATGTAATTGATGTCAAATAAGAAAGAGTTACATTCCTAAAAGAAAGCAATTTTTGTTTCAGCTGCTTTTAATGGAAGACAATCATAGAGGAGGATTTCCTAACCATGAGAAGTTCATTTTCATTTTCTGTGCTTATCAGACACAATATATTAGCTGTGAAGTTTTGTGTAATGGTTTCAGCCATGCACAGCTGCATGTGAAGTTATTTGCTAATTTTCCACAGTTTTCATTTGTTCAACAAACACACAGATGATGTGATCATGAACATCTTTATATATTGAATCAACTTACAAGCCTTCAATTCTCTTTCTCTGAACAAGAAGCAAGTACTTGAATCCCACTTATTCTATAGTAAAGTAAGTTTAAAAAAGTAATAAGAAGCTTTTTTGTTAAAGGTAAGTATGATTCTGGAAAATCTTGTCAGCATCTGAAAGTCTTTGTGTGATGCTGCACTTGAGTGTGATGCTTGGTGTTCTGTGGCAAAATGGGAATTTTGGTTGAGTTCTTCTCTTTTTTGGTTGCACTGGGTTGTAGTTAGGATGGAATTAATTTCCTTCATAGCAGCCTGTATAGTGTTGTGTTTTAAATTTGTGATCAAAACTGTGTTAATGATAACACAGAAATGTTTTATCTACTGCTGAACAGTGCTTGCACAGAATCAAGGCTTTCATGAGCCAATGGGTTGGGGGTGAACAAGAGATTGGGATGGGGCACAGCTGCAACTGCTGATCCAGGTAGACCTTAGAGACATTCCCTATTATAGAAGGTCATGTTCAACAATGAAACTGAGGGAGTTTTTCCAAAGAAACTGTTGCTCTAAGACTCTCCGTGCCTTGATCTAATGATGGGAGGTAGAAAGTAATTGTCTTTGCATCACTTTTTGGGGTTTTTTTTCATTTTTTCTTCACTTCTTACAGTGTCTTTATCTCAGACTGCAAGTTTTTCTCACTTCTGCCCTAATTCTCTTCTCCATCCTGCCAGGGAAGAAGTCAATTGGCTGGGGGCTTGGCTGCTGGAGACTTGGCTGCAGTAAGCTCACTACCATGATCCAAAATAAATGTCTAAAATATTCAATACCATATCTCTTACATTTCACTTGTGATGTGAATATTATTTTGATAGCCCCAAACAATGCAAAAATATTTTGTCTGAATTACCAAATCCTTGATGTAATGTTTCCTGTCTGGCCTACAAGTCTTTATTCTTTTTCATGGCAGGAACCCCACAGGGCAAATGCATGGAACCCCCTGACACAGTGACCTCCTCTTTGATACTGTTTTCCACAATTATTATGGCATTCATGGTATCCTCTCTCAGAGGGGTTTCAAGGTGATTACTCGGTTTTGTCCTGCTGAAGGAATATTTGCCAATTGCCACATCACATAGATAGTCACTTAAAGAAGTAAAGAGCACGGAAAAACCCCATCTTTTCCGTCTTTCCCTCTGTTCTTTCACTATGCTTGGGGACTTTTGCCTACATGATCAAAGCTGCATTGCCAGTGAAAGGAGTCTGTGCATGTGTAAATCTGTGTGGCAAGGGAGCTGAGCAGGAGTAAATGGCCCCTGTTATTACAGTCCTAATTTATTTCATTCTATATAGAACACATGGAATACAGTGATCAAGTCTCTGTGGACGCAATATTTACTGTCGATAACTTCTATAGACTTAACCTTCTTGAACACAAATAAACATGAAACATCATTGATTTTACTTCACACAGTGAAGAAAAATAGTCACTTAGATTAATTTCATAACTAGATGTATTTCTATGGCCATTATTCTGCAAGAAGTTACAACCCAGCAATCTCTTCCAGTCCTAATCTCCAGGAACACAATGTGATGCAAGTCCTCTTCTTTGTATCCATGCCAATGACAATTTTTCTTTCTTGCAGTTTTTTGCTCTTCTTTTAGCCAGAATTCTACTCCTGCTGATTAGTTGAGAATTATTTGGCTTTCTCAAATATTTTTTCCCCAAAGGATCCCATCCATTCTACCAATGGTTCATTGTTCTACCTCCTGAATGATAGAGGCAACATGTGGATTAAAGAAATAGTATATCAAATTATGTGGCAGAGAAAGGGATATTCTGGCTTAAAACTGAATTTTGTCTCACTTGCTTTGGTCTGTGTTCCACCTCCAACCATAACTCATTGCCTCTAACCTCCGCTGCATGCAGGGTGTTCCAGACGGTAACGGGGTAATGAGATACTCACCGTTGTCAAAGTGCAACTCTAGGAAGCAAAATGGTCCCAGTGCTCTAATGAGGGTAGGGCACGAAGCCAGTCTGGTAGAGAATTCATTTTGTTTTCCAAATTATGCCTCATTGCTAGTACTTCTGAAAATATCAGAAAGTGGACTGAAATCTCCAAAAAGATTTATTATTTCACTAAAACTTCATATGAAGCCAACAATCCACTGGCACTTGTAAAAGAACAACAATCAGAAAAGCACTGAATTCACCAGACATACACTTTTCTACTGAGGTGTGAATGAATGACTATGACAGGGACTCCTGAAGTTTCTAACTGAAAAGTAAGCTCCTTTCTGTTTAATTCCCAAATCATGTATGAGTGCTTAGACAAAGTTGGTTGGTGCATCACTGACCATGTCTGCCAACATACTTTAGTTGTGACCTGTAAAATACAATGCATTTAATATTTATTTAGTCATTGGCTTTGGTCTCCTCTGAATTATAAAACTACGTCTTGGATAAAATGCCGTGAGATTGTGCTGTGAATTTAGTCCATAAATTCACACCAATATTTGTTTTTTATCAGTATTAGATCAGTCCTGGCAGTTTTCCATACAAATGTAATTCCTGTGACTGAGTAGATGTTTTTATTTCCACTGAAAACAACACAGAAAATTTTCAGTAATAGATGGGCAAGAACCAAAATGCAGGTTCCAACCAGTTCTGTGCACTTTTTTGCTGAACGGCAAATATGAAAGAATATTTTCTTTATTTTAGTTTAACAGTCAAAGTTATCCACAAAAGTGGTAAATTGTTTCTGCAGTGCTACTTTTGAGGTTTATTTAAGAAGATTTAAAAATTATTTCTTCTAGAGTACTTTTAACAGATCTTGTGCACTCTACTTTTTCTAAAACTTTATGGATAAGTGAAAGTAGTATTCCATGCTGTGAATCTAATTATATGTGAGGAAAAAGTATATATTTAATTGTGGCTTAAATAACAGACTTTTCCATTTGTTTCACATAGGAAAAAAAGCTTACTTTGGGAAGGATTTGACACTGTGTTTCTTCAATTAAAAACAGAAGTAGTCTATAATTACACCTTAGATCCTTAATAGTCTTCTAGAAAATCATTGCAAAGAAAACAAACAAAATTTTGAGATCTGAATGCTCACACTTCCACTGCCTATGGAGGCTTTTGAATCAGGCAAAAAAAAATATTAGAATATAGAATTTCTATAGAATATGGAAACATAGAATCATAAAATGTCTTGGGTTGGAAGGGACCTCAAAGATCCTGAGTATGGACTCCTTTCACTAGACCAGGTTGCTCAGAGCTCCATTCAGCCTGGCTTTGAACATTTCCAGGGATGGGGCATTCACAGCTTCTCTGGGCAATCTGTTCCTCACCATCCTCACAGTAAAGAATCTTTGCCTAATATCTAATCTGAACCTCCTCTCCTTCAGTTTAAAATGACTCCCTTCTGTCCTGTTACTATTAAAAGCATAAGGTTTCACAGGTCCCAGCAGAGCGTTCAGCCCTTTGGGACTGTGTAGGGACCAGATGATTTGCTGTGCAGGTTAGGAATGGGAGATGTTGATTCTCAGTACCCTGGGAGGCCCTGTTCAATAGGTGTCATAGTTCTAAGACCTAAATCTCATAGGTCACAGATCCAAATGCCAGACATAATAGTGGCATTTAGGAGTGCTGAGTGGACAGTTTTCATTGCTGTCCAAGTACAAGGGTAAACCCTACATTTCCCAAGGGTAAAGCTACATTTCTTTAGCAATCTGAGACTTCTCCTTTGCCTGTGCCATGGCATGTTCTTGCCTGCAGAAGAGAAGCCATACCATCTGCTTGGCCACAGAGGTAACATATCCTCCAAGTGATGAAGGTTTTGTCCCCACTCAGATGAAGGTTTTGTCCCCACAGAACCATCTCATATTTTCATTTAGTTTTTCCTTGGTGGCAGCAGAGGTACATAGCAAACTGCTCATGCAGCCTACTGCCCTTCCACTGTGCCAGGGGATGGCTTCAGTGATGGCACCTTCTTCTGTCACTGGTGGTTGCTCACACATTCCCTGAGGTCATTGCTATGAGTAGCAGGGAAGGCCTGCTAGATGCAGACATGGTGCTAGATAGTTGCATTCCAACCCAAAATTCTCTAGATAATTGGATTTTAAGCCTAGATTGGCCTAGACATATCCAGTGAGAATCAAAATCCAAGATGATACTCTAGTCACAAAATGGATAGGAAGATTATATGTATAAAAGAGTGGAAGCATATATATTTCCCTTCTTCCCAGAACATAAATGCCAAAATGGAATCAAAGGTTTTCACCACTAATTGAGTCTCTGTTCTTTGTCTGTTGAGGTCAGAATTGTAAAACATCTTAAAAATGCTGTCTGGAGTTTTGGTTTTACTTTCTCAGAGGAAAGTATGTTTTGTTTTATAAAAGTCTTTTAATTAGCGATCAGATCTTATTAGGGTGAATTCTGTGACCTTATGAAAGACTATTTAAACAATGGAAAATGTTAAGATTCAGATTAAATTCTCATATAATAGATATGTCTTTGGTTTTGTCTGATGCTGAAAATAAAAGATTTGTGTTATTTCCATGGCTGAGTATGTTGTAATAGCTGATTTGCACAAAATATCAGCAGCAATTAATTGACCAATGATGAATAACACTGAGCTGGACCTCAAAAGGCTCCTTCACATTTTCCTGAAGACTGCAGGTAAACCATTTTAATATCCTTTGCCTCAGTTTTCCTGTTTTAAAAATAAAGTTTGTTGTATTCTGTTCCTTGGTAAAGCCGTGTGATATCTACCAGTCAAAAAAGTATGTATTACTAAGAGAATGGAAAACATTAATTTTTCAGGGTATTTTTTGGCATTTGTTTTGGTATTATTCTAGTTCTGTAAGACATGCATGGAAAAAAAAACCCGAAGCACTGAACAATTAAAAATTTCTTTTTTCAAAGCCCCATCTTACCCTCAAATAGAATGTTATCAATTAATTAACTAAGAGGAATCTGAAATTCATGCTTTATGGTCCATTTTATGAATATAAAAAAATACACAATGAAAAATATGTACAGTCTCATAGTTTTATAATTTTCAGAGTAAATAGCTATTTATTACCTGTTTTGAATAATTAAATTATTATCATTATTTCCACAGCAGAGAAAATGTGGAAAAATCATTTTGCAGAGCCTTGTCTAGATTGGCTAGTTTTCAAATGAAAGCAATTTGCTGTCTCTGAATGTTTCTGACACTGGATCTAAATACATTTGTAGCTTTTCTGTAAGAAATGAGAGGTCAGTCATCCACTTTGATTGTAACATTTAGTGGAATGATATTTTCATGGTAAATTTGGGTACTCAGAAAAAAATCTCATAAAAGAGATTACTCACTTGCTATTTAAGCTGTTAAGAAGGTTTCTTTTCACGTATGAGTATGAACTGCCCACCAATTTTTTTTCTCTGAGCTTAGCAAAAGCAGGTTCATTTATCACTTTGACTCTTTTGGCTTTTGAGTCAGCAGAGTTTGAACACCTCTTATATCTTTTTCCCCTTCCTATTTTTGAAAGACAGCCACAAATGCTATACTGAACACAAATAAAGACAGCCTTTCTCCTGAAGAGCATTACAAGTAAACACTTGGAAGGCTAGACATTCTAGGAAATCCAGATGTTTGGAAGGACTTGAGTGTAGAAAGGGTACTGTGTTGGCTGAAGCTAAGCATGAATGTTTTTACCAAAATATGCTACTAAGTTTAGCCTGGGAGGCTCAAGAATTTTCCCTTTTTTACTCAAACATTTCTACTGTTACATTTTAGGGACCCATTTGGATCATAACCCGGGGCACATGAACAGCTCTGGATAATTACAACTTCACTTCTCCTCTGAATGGGCTTCAAAGACCTGGAGTACCTGTGTTTCTTACCTCTGATTAGGTCTGGAACACTCCTTGTAGTGTCAGAATATGGTTTACATCCATTTATTTTTTTGTGTCTTCTCAAACAAAATCAGGTTAGTGGCAATTGAGTTGAGAATCTCTTTGGGTTAGTCTGCAGTCATCTTTAGACAATCTTGCAAGTAGTGGATGTGTGTACCTACTACAATCCAGAAAATTCCTATGTTCCCAAATCCATCAGTCTGTACCACTACTTGATTGCTCTTAAAATGAAACAGTACTCAGTGGTTCCTACGTTTTTGGGGTTCTCTCTCCCCCATTCCCTTTACTGATCAAGAGCAGATTTACCATGCAGGATTTGGGCTCTGCTCTGGGTTTGGACCAACCTCATGTCTTGATGTGAATCTCCTGAAGTTCATTTGTAATTCTGCTGCATTTGTGCCATGGCAGGGAGGTGCTGGAGTGCAACACACTCTTCCTCACTGTAACCTCATACTGGTGCACTCCCAGTTTAACTCTGCTAGGATGTGGTCTGGGAAGTGAGGTGTCCCCTACAATGTATATTCTTGGGAGATATATAAGCATGATAAGGGAGTAATATTCATTTGCACTTCAGCAAATGCAGTAAAAAAAGGAATATGTCCCTCTGACTTTTTGGAGTATATCTGCATTACTAAAGATTGCTAAGATTAAAACTTGAATCCCTCATTTTTTAAAATTTAATTTAAAAAAACAAAGATCAATTTACACAGACTAAGAGAAGAAGTACTATTTTAATTATGAAAAATCTGCCCAAAATAAAGGGTGAACTAATGGTTTATAATTTCTGATGCACATTTTAAGGTTGGGTTGTGAAGTGAAAAACCTTTACATACAGAGGTCTCAGAGGAGCTGCCATTTATTAATGTTTTAAACAGATGCTTCACTAAGCAACATATTTAATTAAATCCACAACTGTTGTGCTTGAACAAGACAGATTTTTACTAGAGCAAGCATAAAGATTAATTCACAGCAACAATTAACTAGACTTGTTTGTACAGTGTGTTTTATCAAACAGGTAGAGTAGCTTTACAAAGACATTATTTGAAGTGTTGATCATCATTAAAGTATCTGAAAACTGAAGATCATAGTGTACATGCAGTCACTGAAAAGAAAATGTAGGTAGCTATTCTTTCCACAAGGTCTGATGCCATTTCACATGGACTTAATAGGAGCTAGACTGAGCTTTTGTATATGTTGGTGATATATGTATATGCATTTATATACATATACACACATACATATATAATACTGTGCATGAATAAATAATTTGAATATGTATGTATAAACAATGTTTTGTGAAGACCATAAACAAATGTATGGTACAATCACTTGTATTATAAACAAGTAAGTAGGAACCATTTGCTCATGGATTCAATATTCAACCTAAAGCCACAAACACTGATTTCACTAAATATCATCAAGGTATAGGAAGGACTAGAGGACACAATGACACCTTCACTTTCCTCAGTTCTCTGCCAAGGAACTTCATCAGGTTCAGAGAATTGCTCTATTATTAACACAGGAATTTTATTGCTGTTGTATCTGGGCTAGGCTTATGACCTTAGTGGCATTCCTCTAGTGTAAAGAGTAGCTGAATAATGTTAAGATCTCTGTGTGGAAAGATTCTTCTGACAATATCATGTAAGACTGCACACTTTGCTATATTCATTTCTCTTTTCAGTAGAGTGCCATGGAAGAACTCACTTTTTTCTTCTGAAAAGCAGCGAAGTCTTTAACTTGTCCCATAATGATGGAAATTTAAGGACTCTCTCTGAGTGGATTCTATGCTGAGCTTTATCTGCTGCAATGCTGAAACGTGCAGAACTCCACAAAACACATGAACTGTCAGAGGCATCTCAGGGTTTCCTTTATTGCAGGAAAGGTTAGAAACAGTTGAAAGAATTATTCTTCTATGTACCCCTCATTCCTTAGTATTTGTGCGTTTGTGGAGTAAAGCATGCTGGAATGCACATTTGTGTTTTTGAGGAAAGCTAACTGTCAATTATTTATTGTCCACAAGTACTGTCAACATTTATATAAACTAGAACTGTCTAGTCTTAAGGGCACTAAATAAAGGTTGTGGTGATTCCTCCCCTGCTCTGGCATGGACTCTTTATTTCAGTAGAAAAAAAAAGCTTTCCTTTTTAAAATCTTAAGCTTTCCAGATTTTCCCAGGGCCTTCTAACACCTCTTTGCCTCTAAATAATTCAACCTGTAAAAATTTGGTAAAAGAATTTTTTTATATGCCATGTAAAGAAGATTTTTTTAAAATGACAACTAAATAACACTATGAAGTGATCTATTTATATCTAAAATTACCACAGCACTATTTCATTACTAGCGCCATTTGTATTACTTAATTTATTCAATATTCAGAGACCAGCCAAAGCTGGTCATATTTTTTACAATGGTAGGAATTAATGATGATCTACTACTGTATTTCTGATAAAAGGGATTTGTTTCAAAGCACTTTTTGCTACACTATGAGGCAAAGTACTTTTTGCCTCATAACTCTGCACATAGAACAAAAAAATCCTATTGTTAGTTAATTTACATATTTATTTTTTTAAGCACCAAAGAAAACCAGCTTTTCTCCATTCCAGAGCAATGCCCTATCAGATTTTGCCACAGAATAATTGCATTGTCTGGTAAAATGACTGAGTTGTTGCCCACGACAAAAATCTTTGTTCTTTTGGGAACTTGTGGAGAAATTTTGCCCTGGGTGAAATTCTCAGTTTTGCTTAATCATTTGTTGTTGTTGATATTATCTGGTTTTATAAGAAAAATTCAGAATGTGACTGGTAGCAGTTTCACACTCGCCACAGCTCAATAAACTTTTGAAACATGGAATATTTTGATAGCTTGTGATCCAAACAATAAATAAACTAAGATGCATAATTTGGTATTTTCTCAAACTATTTACAAAGGTCTAGCTAAAGAACAGGACGTTCTTCCATTTTGTGGTTTTGACACTTTCCCTTTTGATTGTTAGGCTAAAAGAATGAGATAGCATGTATTCCAGAAGAGAGTTAACGTGAAGTACCTTCAAACACACAGAAACGGGGGATCCCGTTCTACTTTCATCCTTCTCTCCTCTGTTTGTCTTTTCTGTGAAATAATATTACAGTTAAAAAGGAAAATGATGAAAAGGTGTGAAGACTGTCAAAAGAGTTGCTATGGCTTTAAAAGCAGTTGTAGCCACCAAAGCCAGAAACCAAATCTACACAGGAACAACATTAGGAAGTCTAAGGAATCATCAACAACAGCATATGGGACGTATGTCAGTACTCTGACTCACTGAAAATACAGGGTGCAGTCAGAGTCTCCTTCAGATCTGATGGCAAAAATCCCATTTACTTTAATAGCAGAGGATTGGAACTTCTATTTGAATCATGATTGTCATAATTATTTTAGTTGGCTGAAGTTCTTTTTTTATTCTTATTTCCCATAATTTGGATGTAAAATGACTTTTCAACAATAGATATAGTATACCATAGCAGCAGCATTCTTGTTAATGGTGGGAGATGTCAAAGAATTCACAGTCCACAGGTAATTATTCTTTTCTACCTGCAAATATTACATGTAATTTTGTGAAGCAACAGTCTTTTCAAGCTATGAGGTATTTCCCAGAAGCTCAGTGGATGCCTACACAGAGAACTGAAAGGTCAAAGGCATTTTAGTGCAGTCTCTATGTTACTTGTAACTTCAAGAGACCTGTTACTCCTGTATTAAAGATATTCCAAATGTTATGCAATAAATTGTATTTTACTGTGCTAGCTTAGAGACAAAGAGTACAGGACAGCAAGAAAAAAAAAAGGTGTATGAAAGAGCAGCTCAGAAACAGAAAAATATCACAGGCAGAAAAGGTCAAAATTGCAACCGGGCTTTCAAATAGGGTTTACTAAAATTGCATATAGGATTAACAATATGGAATTCTTCCAGACACTGGAAATATTATTCATAAAAACTAATAATTTACTGAGACACTAAAGAAGCTCTTGCTTTTTTGAACCTGTTGACTCTAGAACTAGTTGCCATAGATTATTGATTTATTGATTACACTGCTCATTTATATTGTCTGTAAACAAAATCTGTATTTCCATTTTTTTAAAATCAATTATCATACTGTCTACTTCTGGGAACTGGTTAGTTTTAAAGAAATTTACATTTCATAGAACAATATCAATACTGCCTACAAGTATGATCAGTCACAGGCTGCTTCCTACATTAAATCAAAATGGAAAGCTTTGATAGGCATAGCTGTTTGGAATAAAACTGTGTTCCAATGCCAAGTACTTGCTGACCTGATAATTAAAGGGTCAATTGGATTTATTTGATTTAATTTTTTTACCAGGAAAGCAATTTTGATAATTTTTAGGTTTAGTTTTAAAAATTGTGAATAACTGCTCCATTTATATATATACCTCGAAGGATCATATTTTTAGAAATACAGAGATAATTCAATACATATGGGCTCTGAAGAGTGTCTTTGTACACAAAGAGGTTCCATCAGTGCCACGGTGCTGCTGCTGCACTTTCCTGCACAGCGCAGCAGGCTGAGGTGAGTGACAGAGGTGGCTGGCACGGCAGGGCTTCTGCGGGTGGTGCCGTGCCTCCGGCAGCTGGGGTGACCAGGGATCCTCAGAGGGAGAAAGGATCTCCTAACTTGGGCCAAGCAAGCAGGGATTTCAAGTGCCTGCAAGACCTGCAGGACCTGGATGCCCTGAGTCACTGGGGTGACTCAAAGGCTGACTTCTTTTTGGGTAATCCACACTCCTCTGGCTGTTATAACAGAAACAGATGAACACAGAAATTCCTGTTTTCCACCCCTGGATAAGCTGCAGAGGTTACTGATGTTCTGATACTTGCCAAACTTTGGAGGTCTAAAACTCCCGTTCTCGAGCTGCCTAAAGCTGTTTGGGATGGTCCCCCAACAAACATCTCCCAAAAGGTATTTGAAATTTTACCAAGAGATAGGCTGTGAACTTCTCTGACAAAGGGCCACTGCTTTGACTCCCACCACAGGGAGACACCACCACTGACCTAGAGCCCTTCTGCGGGAGAGAGGGAGGCTGTAACCCAGAGGCAGCAGGGGCTGCTGACAGTAGGCACGGTCCAAATGAGACCTTAGAGACAGCATAAATCCAAACTGCTGACATGGCTATTGCAGAAGCATTTTTGGTGGTAGTAGCGCAGAAAGAGAAAGATGTGATGAGTGGACACAACTAAAAATGCAATGCACTGTTTTGCTGTTTATTTCTAGCTATTTTGATTCTGTGTTTTCTACGACCAAAATGTAACACGGCCTAGGAAAGTGGTCCAAATGGTCTTCTGAATGAAACATAATCACTTCTATTTCCTCAAGCCAAAAGTATATTTAGCCCTGGAACAATAAATCTATCATTGAAGTACTGATTGAAGCACTAAATAGATATTGTAATCAAAGTGCAAATTTATGAAGTGATAAAGTAACTGTCTCCAGAGGGCGGTGCCTCCAGCTCATACAACCCTTCTTTGAAGTTATGGTGGCTCTGGAGACTGGACAGCTCCTTGGTTAGTTTCCCTTTCTATTTCTCAGCCAGTACAACAGAATGGGCTGTGGGCACGAAAAGTAATGTAGTAGTGAAAAACAGAGCAGTCTGCCCTCTAGTTTACCCTTTCATATTGCACCAAGCATGGCACTTCATGCTTAGCGCTCTGGGAATTTAGCACACCCTGGAAATATGTTTTTATAATTATTTGTTTCATCACTACTTCTTTTAATCTTCATTGCATTAAGATGATAAAAATAGTATTGTGCTGTATATATAAACACCTACTTAATATAAAAACAGCTGTTATCCATTAATATATTAAATATTTTAAATTAATTTTTTCTCAGTGTGAAGCAGGCATCTTAGAATGAGCTCATTGAATCTTAAAAGTATTAAATCATGAAGGGCAAGTTTCCTCTATTACACTGTGGGATGTGTAGTAACACAGCAGTCAATTTTAAGCACTGCTGATCATCTCTGGGGAAATGTTAAATAGCCACCATTTTCACTGAAACCATTGATTTGTTTTGGGTTGCTTAAGGCTTCTTACATCTGTTCAGGTTGTACATAGTAGTTAAGGGAAGTGAGAATAATAGTGCAAGATGCAAAGATTAGCTTTCCACCTGGCACTGTGAAGAATGGAGAGCTCTGTTCATGTATGCAAAACCCTTAATAAAATAAAAAAGTTCTTTATCTTATAACCCAGCTACAACTGAAACCCAGTTTGTGCTTCTCCTCCTTTGGGTTTGAGAAGTGTCTGGTATGAAAATAAAACAAATGTTCTCTCAGAATACCCTCTTGGTATAATTGTAAGATGGAACTCTTTTAACCATGAATGCACCAAACTTTTTATGAAATATCTTCTTTCACAGCTTAGATGAGCTCTGTACTGAAAATTGTAATGAAATTAAAGATATGCATGTAGGGCTGAATAGCCTGGAGTGAATTTGGTTGTGCAAGAAAGGTTTATGATGAGGGAGGATGAGAATGAATTAACACTGAAATTGTATTATATCATTCTCTGTAGGAGGAGTATACTTTAATTGACCTGTGTATGAAAAACAAAGAAATGTTAATAGCCTTATTTACTGAAAGATATAAGCTGTATAATAACTTTGTCTGCCTTTAACATGAACATATACATTATATTCAAACACTTATGGTTACAATCTCTTTTATTCCTTCCCTCTTAACATAACAGAATCAACCAGGTCTTAAACCACACTGGGTGATACTGTGATAAGCATCAGGGTGTACCCACACTCTTCATCAAATATTAAAGAGGTTGAAGGCAGGAGTCTGGGATGACTTTTACACCCTGTGCAATCTACTGATTCCTCCAGGGTGTGAGCGTGTCAGGAATATGGGAACTGGGAATGAAGTATTTTCAAAAGCAGATGCAGAGGGAGGTGTGTGTAGGTCTGAGTGCTATAATGGCAACAGGCCTTTCTGCAATACAGAGTCAAGGAAGGATATCGACAGTATGCAATATTTTACTTTATATCCTTGCCAGTGTATTCTGCTCCATTTCTGATTTCTTTGCTATGCTAGCATCATCCATTTCAGAGTAACTTTTCCAGACATTTGTATATGGCTCATAACATGTACAATTGTTTGAACTCTAGCATCTCTTGCTTTTCCATTTCCCATTCATACAGCTTTGTCACTCTGCTGGGATGTCCCTGCCTTCTTCAGTTTCACCTGAGGCTCGGAGCTCATGCTCTTCTCCCTCCCCTGCCTCCTCTCGTGCCACCCCTGGGCATTGCAGATCTTTGTGGTCAGTGGCTCCAGAGAAGCGCCAGCTCCCCCATTGTGGTGCCTCACTGAACATAAGGAGACACTGGAGATAGCTTTTACCAGGGATTTAAACTGAATTACAAACAAATATTTTGGCCATTATCTATAATGCTAGCAGGAGCCTCAGTGGCCCAAAT
This sequence comes from Emberiza elegans, assembly GCA_024865655.1. Taxonomy (NCBI): domain Eukaryota; kingdom Metazoa; phylum Chordata; class Aves; order Passeriformes; family Fringillidae; genus Emberiza; species Emberiza elegans. Next base: position 29,311,221 of record JALJVW010000175.1, on the reverse strand, counting down.
AAAGCCACAATGAAATACAATGTGAAGGCAGAATTAAAAAAAAAAAACAACCAATAGAAGCTTCTTTATTTTGTTTCTTAATGGTGTGGGTAGGTTTGGATAGAACCTGCCTGAAGTTTTGGTAGGGTTTTTTTTTTTTTTTTTTTGTCAGATCTGGTCTTTTGATAAAAAAACCCAGCACAGTCCATAATGTAACTCTAAGAGAAATGCACTTGCTGCACCAATTCATAGAGCAAGGGCTTGTATTATTGAGAAGGCAGCATGGATGTTCACAGTGGCCAGTTTAGCTTCAGCCATGAATCTTTCTTTGGGAAGAACCTATTGATGAGAGTTTAAAAACCCTCTATTTTTGTTGTAGCCCATTCTTTTACCCCACATTTTTCTGCTGGCTATGGACAGTGTTACTAGGAAAAAACCCAAAACACATGAGTGAGAAATATTTTTCATCAGACATAGCTATTCCGAACAATGCAGCATGAACAGAAAAAACAAAGCTATTAATATCATAATTTCTGCTGATTTTTCATAACCTTGTCTATACAGTCACAATCATGACATTACAGATAACCCAGAGATAACTTATATACACTTCAGGATATAATACTTCATGGCCTACATTTGCACACCAAAGGAAAAGAAAATCCCTTCAAAACACTCTACCCAATAGTTTTTACAAGGATGAACTTAATTTTCCATAGAAAAAAAACTCAAACAAAAAAAAACAATGACACAAAAACAAAAGTTCCACAAAATTTTTGGGGTATTTAATCAATTGAAAGCTTTAATGCATCTCAAAATGTTAGATTTCCACCCTAACAGACCTGCATATATCCAGTATCTGGTAATTAATTAAAGTATATGTTCCATAGGGGCATCAACTGGAAGACACTAACATGGATCAAAGGCTCTGACTGTAAGAATTCAGACATGCAATGTCTTCCCTCATTAGCTCATTTCAGTGACTAATCAATTAAAAATATGTGTTTCATTTGTAGCAAAAGTGTCTTCTACCTGCTGGCATTACAGTTCAGCCATAGTTTCTCAACAGTTTTATTCCTGTTCTGATATCTACAAATATATTAATCTCTAATCCAAAACCTTGTCTTTATCATGACAGTGTACACCACGATGTGGCTTATGGCCAGCTCAGAAAGAATCTGAAATGTGCATTTTGCTTTTGAATCTTGTGATAGCTGACCATAGAAAATTTTTATTCTCCTATAAAACCCTCCAAGAAATAAGAAGATTTGGGATCCACTCATATTTCTAACTACTGGGATCAGAACATAATGCAGAAAATGTATTTAATTCTCTTGGAGATAGACTTGGGCAGTAAGAGTTATGGATCTTTTCAAGAATGTCAGCTTTTGATATTTCCTTTTCCTTGTTCCCCTGGACCAAGTGGAGATGAAATGACAGTGTTTCTTCTTAGGCAAATGCAAGACTGAGACTTAACATTCCTAATGAACCCAGAGAAGAACAGAAGAAAACAGCTTGGTGGCTGCCAGCTCTGCAGCAGCTGAGGGAGCAGTGTCCCCAGAAAGGGGCTGGCAGTGTCACATTTCTCATCTCTGACTGCCACTGCAATACAGATCTTTTCTGGAGTGATTGTGCTTTAGTTACACCATTCAGGTTTTAATCTATTATCAGGACTAAATAGCTATCTAATGCATTTTTTTGCAATAATTTACCATAAAATAGATTGCTCCACTTAAAAGGAATATGGTATCATGTTCATTATATTCTCTGGAATATTGTAAGTTTAATAAATCTCAAATAAATGTAAGGATATATGTAGATGTTTTTCTGGACTCTTGAGATGCTTTTTAGAAATGTTTATTATACAGTTTATCAAGATTCTTATCTATTTACTGATATTTTACTTCTTCCTCATTCCATGCTTTATTTCTGCTGTAATATTTTTATTAATAAATTCCGTCATGGAGTAATTTACTGAATACACAAGAAAAACATTAGTAATGTAAAGCAAATGCATGAATATTGCATAAATTCCATATATTTACTTCATGCCCTGAGGACACCTTTATTTGTACTAGATAGTGTTTCATGAACAGTTTGAGTTCCCAAAGTGTGTTTGTTGTTTGGTTGAGCAGCTGTATCCCAGGATATTCACAGATGAAACCAAGCAAAATACATAAAAACAACTCCTCAGGGCACCATAAACTTTTAAGGCCCAAATCCTGGTGTCAGCTATTCATGTACAACTCCCAGTGATGTCAATGGAAGTTTCATGAACATATCTGAAAACAGATGATGTCCTTTATCACAGCAAGGGAAAACATGAACCAACCAAGTCCCAGTGAAACCAGAAACTGGAGCTCATAGGAGTGACCTGAGTGCTGTCAGTCTCACTTCAGCCACCCCTGAGTTGCCAGCATTATCCTTTTACTTAGAAGTCAGAACAGATTTTTAGAAATTCCCTGTTTTTCTATACTTTCAGCACACAGCTTGGAGGGGATAAAAATCACATCTAAAATATTTTGGTTTTACTAACTTCCAGATGAGCCACTTTTGCTCATTGGTACAGTAGAAACACAGATGGGCCTTTTGTCAGCACCTAAACTTTCATAAACTGATGCCCACCAGTTCTACCTGTAGCACCAGAGGAAACAGCCTCTGTTGTTGTTTCAGGGGAGGTTTTGATTAGATATTAGTGACGGTTTCTTTACTGGAGGTGGAGGGTGTCAGGCCTTGGAACAGGCTGTACAGGGAAGTGGTAGAATCACCATCCATGGAAGTGCTCAAAAAGCATGTGGATGCGGCTCTTGGGACTATGGCTTAGTGATAAACCCACTGGTGCTGGGTTAATGGCTGGACTCAATGATCTTAGAGCTCTTTTCCAGACTCAATGATTCTATGATTCGTGAGCCATACCTCTTTTCCTTCCTGTATTTCAGTGGGTTACCTGTGGGTACAGACAGCACCAGCTGCACAATCATGTTGTCTGAATCCACCCTACAAGCTTTTGGCATCCAGCTGGGATTTGGTGATCAGTGTTCACAGGCAGTTACTTCTAGAGGAAATTTACCTTATATTTGAGCTGAATTCCCCTCTCAAGGCACCTGGCCACCTTCATCTGCTCTGGGGAGAGAGAAAGGGACCAAATTATAAACAAAGTCATCACAGTTTGGACCCTAAAACTTGGCAGTGTGAATCCAGAACACAATGTTTACCACATTAGTTTTCTACCCCAATATGAGGTACAAAGGAGTGATAAAACTGCAGATATACTGCATGTATACGTATCCAAGCTGAAAATAAATGAACTGTACATTAACTGCCCAAACCAGCTGTAAAGCTTATCTGAGCACTTGAAAGATTGACAATCTTTCTGTTAGTCTGGGATTGAACTTTTCTTGATGATGCCCTCCTGAATGCCCCATTTGGTTCCCTCTTTGACAGAATGGAAATTCTAGTCCTACATGTTAATAGAGCAATTGGAGAAACTGCACCAGGATCTGTGCTGAGGAAACGCAGCTTTATTTGACAACAATTGCTTACTCAGCAGTACATCCAGTCAATGCATTTTAAATAATTGTCTATTTATTTCTGCACTCTTTGGCTGGTGAGATTTTGTCATGAGGCAGGCCAGATGGCACAGACATCAACACCTGTGATTAAGAGAGAAATAAATGCTGCAGCATCATGGCTTACCCTGCCCTGGGCTTTTTTAAAATACCCTGTTGTCTATGCTTATGGGCTCAGTATTTTGAATGCTGAATTTCTCAAAAAGAACCCATAACTTTTGTAACATGATTCCTAGGAATCAATTTTAATTTCCTAATTTAGCTGATGACAGACTTTGGGAAGGCCTCTTCTAGGAGTCCCTTCTTATTGTGCATAAAGAAGAGAATGGATTTAATATAGCCAGCCACAGAACAAGGTTTAAACACCTGACTTTAAAGGCAGTCAGTGATGAGATTTTGTCAACACAGCCTCAGCTGATATGCAACACCATAGAATCAATTACCAGATTCAATTTTCTATCAAATTTCTTCTTCCTTTTTAGGCAAATTGCAAATTATCTCTTAAGATATTTTTCTTTATTTTGTTTAATTTTCCTAGAAAGCAGGCAGTGACATTGCCTCTGTCATAAGCCTTAAATAGCCATGCTTCAGATCATGAATGGGGAGGCTGGGGGAGGGTGGAAATTTGAGGGAAACCCACACTACCACTATTTACAGACACCTCTTGATGAAAAAAGAAGTTTACCAATAAAAGCATAACTTTATGGAATTGACTGATGGCACTGAGAAAAGAATTTGCAAAATCAAGGGAGTAAATAGTTGCAGTCCCTGAGTATATTTATTTCTAATTGTAAAACCTGAATATTCATGTTTCCTTTTGAGTTCTAAAATCTGTATCTAAGAACCTGCTGTAGCACCAGCACATTAAAACACCTAAGTCGTTTACATTGGTATGCAAACTGTTTATTCAACTGCATGTACTACATGTAGGGTGTTTATATACCTTTCTCTGTTTATATAGATCATGATTTGCTTTAAGCAGAAAAGAACCAGCTAAAACTTACATGAGACAGTGTGTTGATAGTCTGGATTTTCTTTTCCCTTTAAATCTTCCTTAAATAGGTGTTCCTCTAGCCTCTGTAGCTGACTTATAGCAGCAAATGCACAAATGAAATAATGTTTTGTTTTTCCTGTCAGCCTATACCTACATCCTAGAACTAGGATGTTTTACTTACTTACTTTCTGTAAGTATCTGTGGTAATGCTGTGTCAGTCCAACATATGCCTTTGGCTGCTGACAACTTTCATTTCTCTATCACTTAGAGTGCTCATCCATGGCATAAAAATTCCCATCATACTGAACTCCATTATCTAAATGAGATGGAGCACAGAGAGAAACTTTAGTTTCTCCTTTTGTGTGTGCAGCTTTTAGGCAGTAATGTGGGCACAATGAACTTATTGGAGCTGGGAGTAATGGTGTGAGATTGCTCACACCATTACTTTAGATGGAAATTGAGTCTGTGCTGTCTGCACTGAAGTCTTCTTGAGGCTCTACTTTCTGCTTTATTTTAATTCTCTTTGCCTCAAGGATAATGAATATGGAATTTTTCAAAGACCTTTCCAGCCAGCAGTCATTCCTTAGTCTCAGTTATGTAACACCAGGATTTTTGCCTTTGAAAAAGTTGTTTATTTATTTGCATTATTTTTCTAATATACTAATTATAAGCTACCCTGTGTGCCCTAACCCTCTGGAGCAATTATTTTAAAGCTGAAACCTAGTAGCAAGAGCTTTCATTTAATCAAATTTTCATTGTTCATACATTCCAAATTAAGAGCTTGATTCTTTCCTATTAATTTATACATTGTAACTCCAGGCTTTTCTTTGTAAGTGAGCTTTGGAGTTAATTTCAGCTCCGATCACAGTCAGTTGGAATTTTTCAGTGCTGCCATTTTATCAACATTCCTTCTTTTGTCTTATGATCTCACCTGAAAAAAGTCAGATCCCATGACAATATGTGCTGAGCTGACACAGACCATGGAGATAGTCCCAGGACCCACCACCTTGAAATGGTGTAGCATGTCTCTTAAAAATAATGATAAAACAATGTGCCTACCAGATAATAATACTTCATTAATTAGTTTTACTGTGTGTGAGAACCCAGCCATACATGAAGATCTCATTGCCGAAAGAAAGAAGTCAAGAGCACTACAGAACCACATATAAAATACAGTGAACTTAAGGTTGTTATCAGTTTGTGGCTAAGATTCAGACAATATGCATAGATATAAGAGGCAAGTGTCTTATGAGGAATAGATAAATATGTGTAAAATAATTATTTATCTAATACCCACAAATTGGTGCAAATGCAAGTGACCAACCTGCTTAGGAAAACAGGTCTTGCTCCTTGGCAAGCATATTAGCCAGCTCAGCCTCCTGACTCTTACAGCATGGTGTGTCTCAAACTAGGAAATTAATTGCATCAGGAGACACAAATGACCACAAACCCATCACTTTCGAAATCATATCTGTGATTCACCTTGACTTAGCATTGGTTGAGCACCTCCTTTTGTGTCACACCACACCCACTAATGAAAAAAGCAACACAATAAGCAATCTATAAATTATTCAGTTTAACTCTGTAACAAGGAGAATTTGAGTGATTGTTCCTACTCTAATATTCTTGAAAGATATCCAGGGTAGGAAACAGGTGTGTGTTTATGGTGGAGGAGATGGCAGAGAGGGGAATGAATACAAGGTCCATTCTAAATCCACAAAATAAAGGTAGCTCTGACAATTTGCATTTTGCCTTGGATGGCATTTGAATATTTTTTAAGAAATTTAATTTGTTATACTTGATAGTGAGCTGTACATTCAAACAGATGCCCACTTTAAGTTCTATAGAGTTGGATTAAATGTGTTATGTGATGCAAGAAAGTGAAATTTTGAACTGTCAACACATTTTGTCCTTGAATCATCTCCTTGATATCCATTTTGAAGATGAATATGGTTTAACAGATTGGAAATTCAGTTCAGTCAAAGAAGATGGTGTGTGAACCCAATCTTTATTGTACTTTGTGAAAGACATATAAATTTAGATACACTGAACCAATGATTTTGTTTCAAGATAGATAAGTTTCAAATTCTTTTACTGTTTTGCCTTGCATTTGACATGACTTATGAACGTAGAGTTTGACTCAGATGGACAGCTTCCCACAGGATTAAGGTCCCTTGGCTGCAGAAGAATAAAATAAGAGCTGAACAGATACTGTATAAAGTGTGAAATCCATAACTTCGATGATTTAAATAATACTGGCCCTGAAAGAATCAATTTCTTGACTGCTGATTGTAACCAGAAGCCCTTCTGGATTTGTATCCAGACCCAGATTACTTGTCTGGCCCTCAGAAGGAGGAAACAAATGCACAGAGAACAGGCAACTTAAAGTAAACAAAAATGGAGAGGAAAGCTGGGTACACACCAGCTAACCAGGTATCATGGAAAGTAGAATTCTGCTCTTGATGGTACCAGGACTTGCAAGTTTATGATAGAAGAGTGCAATGCATTCAGTATAATATTATATATTATAATATATATAATATATATTATATATTATAATATTCAGGATTTTAAATTCACGGCGATGTACTCACAGGAGTGGAAGCAAGTAATCATAGACACACAGACAAATGGCATAGCACAGCATTAACATAAGTGCTGCAGTGTTTAGTTCCCAAACAAAGTGATCTAGAAGAGAATTCATCTTGGCTGTGTTCCTCATTACAGGCAGACCGAAAGCAAAGGAGTATGGCACCTCGACAGCTCAAATCCCTTCATTGTCAACAGATGTGAGCACAGCTGCTCACACAATACCAGTGTTGAAATGAGCACTCAAGCATGGGCTGACATGTGTTTAGGGCAGAGCAGGACATAGCGAGCACAGAAATCAAACTGGGGGTTGGGAGAACAACACTTTCTGTTCACAGAAGGACTGATCATATGTTTAACAGGTTCAATCTGTTCTCATCCTGATATAGTAGCATAACCACATGGCTTTGTTATCCTAGTGCAGCCTAGTCAAATGAAAGGGATTTTTCAAATTAGAACCATATTCCAATAGTTGCCTGTAATCCATAACTTCACTTTCCTCTGTACCAAGATGCTTAAGGGCTGAATCCTCTCTGTGATACACAATATAGTTTTGAGTTAGAGGAAGGAGAACACCAGGTTGCCCTGGCTGTTGGGAGATACTTCCACAGATTCCCCTTTCCTCTGTCACAAGGGGTTTGGATTTTTCCATTTAGTCCAGAAATTTGTCTCTTGCAAGATCTGGTTTAATAGAGTGGTTGTGCCCATTACCTTGTTGTAATGAAAAAGAGAAAAAAGAGAATTTGTTGTGCTCATAAGGGTTTTTAACTTGTGGGTAAATGCTTCTATAGGCATTAAATATATGTAGGTCTTTTACCAAGCCTTTCTTGTGTCCCAATGCTACTCCTGATATTTATCTTCCTCCAGCCCCTACTCACAATGGGTCCAGCCATATACTCTCTTGCTTCTGAGCCATCTTCCAAAGCAAAGTCTTATGCAGGAACTTCTCTCCTGATAGCTTCATGTTTCTGGTTTATTGGGAACTGCTTCATCCTGCTGTGGTAAGAAATACCTCACAAAGAGTGTACCATTGCACTGTTATTATGTAGTAATCATAAAAGTGAATTTTTCTTGTATGTTGTAGCTGTTCCCCGAAGATTTGAAAATACATCATGCACACCTTTCATTGTCCCCTGTTTTACCACAACCCCTTCCCATTTGGTAAGAACTTAAATTATTCCCTTTGCAGATGGCATAAAAAATTTCAGTGACAGCTTTTAAAATTTGATAAGCCTGACATTGTCTACCAAAATTCCTATTAAGAAATAAAAATAAATAGCCTGTCTCACTGCATGATTTAACTCCCTCATTCATAAATATCTGCATACTTATTTTCTTGAATATGAAGCTGGATGTATAACTTGAAGCACTTAAATTTGACTTTGTTACAGGGACTTTGCTCAAGGTGATATAACAATTAAGTGGCAGAATTGGAAACAGACCCAGGTCTTCTGGTTCCCACAACACAGAAAAATCACTGGCTCATACTACTTCCTCCCAGGGTCAATCTATATTTAATGTGAGCATTGTATCATTCAAAGAAAAAATAAATGGTTCCAAAACTTAACATGCATAATTTAGTTTACACAAAATTGACACTTTTCCTCAACAGAGTATAAAATCTGCACAAGTATTCATGAGTGCTGTGAATGCTGTAAAAATTAGAAGCTAAAATATGGTTAAATTTCAAAAGGAAATAATTTTGGTGCACATTTCATGGACATAGTGCAAAATTCAGAGCTGATTCTTCAACTTAGATAGTTATGAGGAGGGTTTTATCTGATATAATTTGGCACAATATTCACCCTATTATTATTCTGTCCAAGTAATTATTCTGAAAAAATCAAATTATTGCTAAAAGTAATAATTTTTTTAAAAATAACAGTTTTAAAATAAAAGCAGTCTATCATAATATTTTGGATAATAAATTATTTGTATAGTTTTTCTAATTCACTTCTTCTGAAATGATGCAAAATTACATCATATTATTCCACATTTAATTCAACCCATTGAAACTTACTTTACTAAATCAAAGTTATAGCAAAGAATATTAATAAAATTATAATGAGAAAATGGCATAACCTTGGCTATAGATGGTATTAAATTTTACCCATGCAAGTGTTTTCTTCTGAATCTGATTTTTTTTCTGAAAGAGGTCTTTCTGTGAATCCCTAATACATAATAAATAGAAATAATAAGTAAATAGAAAGTGACTGCTAATTATTGTGAGATAGAGCTGAGAATATTTCCTCAGACTTCTTGAAAAGCAATGTTACTGCCTCACTCTTACAATGCACCATTTGATTGCTTAGGTTAGTATATTTCAGAAGTTCTTTGAATTTTCTAGGTTTGGCACATTTGTTTAAAAAAATGGGAAAAACCAACAACATGATTGTCAGTATTCATAATGACATGAAAATCACTTTCAGCTTGTTGAAATATCTGCTGAGTTTTTCTCCTCTTTAGTCATTCTACTAAACTCTGTGTTATCTCACCAGCTGAGCCTGAGAGAACAAAACAGGCTAGGAACAAAATGATGCCCTAACATTTACACTTCAAAGGAGCTTTACAAAGAGCAAACTTCTCATACTTAATGCCACTGATTTATTACTCCTTAAGAAGTCATCTTATGCCCCAATCCTTATTATTCATGGACTTGTGAGGAAACCCAATATATTCAAAGTGGCTCCAAGTACATGAAGTAAATTGCAGCATCAAAGCTCTGAACTCAATGAAATCGCTCTATGCACGAAGTCATTATCATGTGTTTGCAGGGCAGTGATCTTTATGAGCATGTAGGACACTGTGATCTTGCCTTTGATTTATCCAAAGGCCTTGCTAATTTCCAACAATACGCCATGGAACTAAAAGGATCAATTGCTTGTGTTAGGAGTTTGTAGGATGTGCAACAAAATGTGCCACCAAAGGGAATTAGGAGATTAAAGAAATCAGGTAGTAGCAAATTCAAAAATTCATCAGGGAATTTTAAAATATTATGAAAATAAAATTTGATTCAGTCAAAAAAGGGTGAGAAAAGACCAAACAATGGAATATGAAATAATGTCTTCAGGTTTCGGTCTGCCCAGGCTGCTACCAATGGGGAATTTTTTTCTTGACTTAAATGGTAGCAGAAGCAAGTTCTTTTAACTTTGGAAATTATCTGATCTAAAATGTGTTTGACAGTAGAATAAAGATCTTGTAGATATCTGACCCAATTATTTAATGCCTGTGGTGTTCCATTTACATGTCAAAGCACATGGGATACCACAATTGAGTGTTCTGTGGGGAGGATCTTTCTACTCTGAATATAAACTCATGCTTTGCTCAAATTACCTTTCCCAGAAAGTGATATGTGAGAGTCAGTTTAATATGACCTTCGCTTTTTAATCAGCAAATCAGGGAAGAACTGAAGGAGCTCAGTGTTGAGCTTGGTTAAATAAGCATGTCGATGGAATGCCAAACTACTGTGATAAAATAGAAAAGAAGACCATCCTAGAAGAACATGCATATATTTTGTGTATGTAGTCTGTAGCAGAATGAAACATTTGGATACTAAATGGAAAGCCAATTAGTATTTAAACATGTGAGAAAAAAAATTTTGGGAGTTTCCATCTACCTTTCCAGTAGACACCTCTCAAAAGTTCACTGCTTTTCAAGTGCGTCATTGAAATGATGAGACAAAATTATTTAAAATAGAAAGAGAGGTTTCTATTTTAATAATTGTGTCTCATTATTTTCTGAATATGATGCCTTCAAGAATGTATTTAGCCTTAAACAGAACATTTAAGTACATGTTGAGGTAAAGCCCTTTGACTTTTGAAAGATGCTTCATGTACTTTCTGTTGCTTAGTTATGAAGTTGATTTTCCCTTGCCTACATGAGAAATTTCAAAACTTAGTGTTGCATCATGCTGGAGAAAGCTGACTATCCGACATAAGAGTTCTGGTTGTTTGTTGCTTCACATCTTCCTCACAACCATTCATTAGCATTTGTAGAAGTCAAATACATGATGATGTAAAATACAGTCCTTTGTTTACACTAGCATGAGTAACTTCTATGCCATTTTTACATATGCTTAGCTAAAATTTAAACATGGGGACCAAAATGCTAGACACTGGAGGATCAGGATTTGGAATTGTAAAGTTCACTGGGACAAAGAGCTTTGGATGGAAATGAGTAAGATTGTTTCATAAAAAAAATTTCATATAAGGTGCATCATAAGTCTCAAGCAAGACCTCAACTCCTTAGCATACTAGCTAATGAATAAAATACACTTCCAATGCCCTTCAAAGAGAACAGAGCTGTTAATAAACATTTCCCCAAAAAAATCAAAATACGAAAAGTTTAGAAAAACTTTTATTCCAAACTCTTTCTGAACTTGAAAATGTTCCAGGCATTCCTTATACAAACTGTTAAATAAAAGTTCCTGCAGCAAAGTGAAGCAGAACATTTTTTCAGCTACAAGAAATATATGTCAATAATTCCTCAGTTCTTGCTCTAAAATGCTTATCTAGCTTCAGTTCAATTCTTAGCTTGTACAGAATTTCTTCTGACAATTACTAGTTATCTTTTGGAAGTCAAAGATATGTATTTATTTCACTGTTTGCCCCTTATGCAGGTCCAGTGAGCTATAAAGATTCTGAGAGATTGAGCAATAAAGATACAGAGGGATAGATTCCCAGCTAGTTTTGATGAGACTACATTGATTTACATCTGCTGAGGACTTTTACTCCCCTCAGGTTTTATTTCTGAGTGCTTTGTAAAACCTTACATATCATAAAACACTTGCAACACACCGTACATGAAAACATAATCTTTCTTATCGGAGGCAATAAAGATATCTATAGAATATAATTGTTCTGCTTAAGATAAAACAGAGAATAATTTGTAATTGCATGGTTAGCAGTGTTGTTGCTAGTCTCACACACCAGGTCAAATTGTCCAGGGATGAGGCAGAATTTGACTGAAGATTTTGCAGCCCCCTCAAAGGAGGCTGAGTGTGAGAAATTGGAAACACCTCCTCTTCTGCAGACCCAAGCAACAATCCTAATGGATCTCACTCCAAGCATGCATCGCCTGAGCTCTTAGGAAATCCCAACAGAGCCGTCTACCAAACACCTGCTCGGCTCTGGGGGAACTGCCCTTACGTCAGGGAGGTTCTGTGCCTGCCAGCTGGCAGCCACACAAGCCCTGGGTCTGTCTCATTAATGGTGCCGGGGACACGGCGCTCCCACAGCTGAGGGTCCGGCCCAGCCTCTGCTGGCTCTCTCCAACAGCTCAAACGGGGTCTGCTGAAAGGAGCTTCTCCCGTGGGCCAGCCAGCAGAAGTGGAGCTGCTCCTGTCTTGTTGGGAAGTTGGGATCCCTGCTCTGAAGTTGTCAAGCACCTCCTGGACAGGCAGAGGCCAAGTGCCCAACTGAAGCAGTGCTCTCAACAAGCAGAATGACTTAGCGACAGCAGCAATCCACAAAAATAGCAATTCCACTTGAAGATGCCCCTTGCAAGTGTTTATATACCAAATGAAGATGAAAATTATGTATTTAAAAAAATCAAACTGCAATTGTTCTCCATTTTGTTGTAACAGGACAAATTTCTCATCATTTTCCCAAAAATGGAAAAATAAATGTACACAATTATTTCTTCCTGTTAAGAAAATGACAGATTTGTAGGTAATACAGCTGTGTGCTTTAGCAATGCCTTTCACAGTTACAGCATGATTAGAGCAAGAGGCAGCAGGCCTGCTCCTGCCACAAAGATGGCTATGAGTGGAACTGTTACAAATAGCCAAGTGCCTTATGATGTTTTATTAATATGCTAGCACATGAAGAAAACAGAGAATAGACAAAAGAGCTGAGTCTGTTCCACTTCATGGGAAACATGGGAAACCACCAAGCAGAAAACAAAGGACACCTCAAGCTCCCTCCCTTTAAAATATTTCCCAATTAAAATGTTAAGCAAATACCATTGGGTTCAGACTGTTTACACAAGGCTGGTCTTGTCAAAGAATAAATGCTGGCAGGGCAGGCAAGAAAATGCCAAACTCTCTCATCTTCTGTATACCTGTAAAAAACTGCATAATTAATAGAACAGCAACTTTAGACAGGCCCCAAGGGCTGGAACCGCCAAATCATTTTGACCCCTCTCTGTCATGCCTACCTCCAAAAGGCAGAACCTCTCATTTCTTTGCCAGTTTTTCCTTAATGCTACAGTGCCTAAATTAGTTTTCATCAGTTACACTCCCCTAGTGGAGTGGAATATGAACGGTGCTGTGCCATGCCTAGAAATCCCTGGCCGTCCAAGCCCAAGCAGCAGGCGGGCAGCGCTCCTGAGTCACCCCACACCTGAAGCATGGACAGCTGGCACTGCAGGGCTCAGAGCCCTGCTCTCCCAGCCTGTGCTCCATGGCTGCTGGGGATGCTGCACACTTGCCATCCTCACAGGTTTCATCCAACTTGTCTGGTCTCAGGAGTGCAGCTCAAGACCCAGCTGGCTTGCTTTCTCGGGACATGCTGGGGCTCCCAGGCACCATTGGGAAATTAATTTCAACCTGCAGTCTTGAGGCCAAAAGAATAATTTTAAGAATATAGACCAAAAAAGAGGCTTTGAGGGACCACAGTGTCAAGGCAAAAATGAGTTCCATCAAGAACACGGGAGAAAGATGCAACTGCATTTATTTGCCCTTGGGAGAACCACACACTATAACAGCTAGGGTGTCTTCCTACAGCACTGCTGCTGCCATCCCAGTGCAGATTTCAGCCTGCTCTCCATATTTCAGGGCAAACTGGTGTATTACAAATGAATTTTGTGCTGAGTTGTACACTGATCATTAATAAACATACAAAACAGTGTGTATATCTCTATAGAAATGAATTGTCTGTGCAACTACCCTTCTATAAATACTTGAGAGTTTAAAAAAAAAAGTCATTATAGACTAATAACAGTTGAAGGATTTTCTTTAGATTAAGTGTAGTGCTCTCTTTACCAACCCAGTGAATGAGGAATGCTGACAAACCCTAAAACTCCAGAGCTGGTAAGCAGTTACAAAAGATAATCAGCATTTAAACACCTTAGCCTCTGAATATTCATACAGCTCAGTAAATGTTATGCATTTATTAAAAATCTATTGCCATCCTTCCCAAAGGCAGAGGACATACAATGCCTGGCTGGTTTAATCAGCTTCCCTACAAATGAATGGTTTCTTAAAAATGCAGAGTCAGTATTTCCTCTCAAGACATCACCAGGCAAGCTGGCCTCTTTAAGCAATGTTTATTACAGTAAGTCTGTACTGGCCCAGTAGCCCAACTCCCTCCTTAGACAATTAAACCATGCATATAATAGGTTTCCCTTGAAGGCTCTGTGAAAGGTTGGGAATTATAAGTGGAGATCTTAGCAGCATCTTTCAGCTGTGTTCTGTGTCTCATTCCCAAATCAAATTTTTTCCCCAAGATATGTTCCCATGTTCTCCCGCCGTCTCAGGTAGAAACAGAATCTAATGACTGGGTACTAGGCTAGTCTCAGCTGTTTAGCTAATTTCATTAGAGCTAACATTCAGTGATATTTGCTGTTGAAATATTTAAGGGAAAAAGCCAAGGGTTTTGGGATGTTTTACCAAATTTTTCATGCTTGTGTCAAAAAATAACATTGTTTAACTCGATCGTCTGGTTTCTGTGTTTTATCTCAGCAGTAAAACAAAAGGGATTGCCTGAAAGTCTCTTTGTTAAATATATGAAAAAAGCTAAACAAAAAAAAAATCTTGGTATTTTCTTTTAGTATCATAAATTTATTCAGTATAACAGCAGAATATTTACATCAAAGGAGCCCAGCTTGTGTCCACAGGTTTAGATTTTCATATTTGATGGCCTCCATGTCTTACTTAGGCTTTTACAAAAGTTTAATTTTGATTTTCTGAGTAAATTTAACATAAATTCAGTGACATATTTTAGTAGTACATTCTGCTATTAATAACTTATTTAAAACACTTGTCTGCAAGTCTAAAGGCTAGCTTTTAGCTCAAAAGCTTTAATGTTCATCAGACAGGAAAATACTACTTTTTAAGAGACATTATTTAATTTGAGAAGAAGAATTCTTTCTTAGCAAATGTGGTTGCCATTCTTACCAATCACCAAGGTATTTGGACGGTCCAGTGGTAAATGTAACCCTTTAACTTTCCTGATTAATTTGGTTTTTTTAAATTTTATTTTACACCATTACCTTTACATCCTCTTGTCTTAAACCTGTCTTCTTCATGTTTAAATAACTCAGTTTCCTTAGAAATAATATCTACTAGATATTAAATCTGACAACAAATATTTATTTGGGTTTTCTTTCAGATTTGTCCTGGCTTGTTAGAAAGCATCCCAGAATGAGTCAGAGTGAAGATCAGGGTAATTTGAAGTAATTTTCTTTTATTATGTCTGGTTCTTTTATGGGAAATCCTTTCTTTGGTGGGATCTGCAGCAAAGCTTTGCAATTCTGATTAAAACTTTAGCCTAGACTGGTCAGTTCAGACCCCAGCCCAAGATTTTAGATTAACCCTTTCTGCTTTATGCTGTTCAGTGAAAATAATAAAGTAACTTACAGCATTTTTCATCTGCATATGTAGGAAAAAGCTTAATAAAAAGAAGACAGTGCACAATTATTTTTAGTGATATCAGATTATTGATACATTTTTCTTCCTCCAGTATTTAAGTTCTCTTCAAATTTAATTTAATATTATTTTGTTTTATTTTGGTTTGGTTTATTTTGTTTGGTTTATTTTGGAAAGACTCAGTCACAGGTTTGGTGTTCTGACCCTTTTTATGATTATGACTATGGTGATACAAACTATTTCCCTATTTTTCCAAAGATGAAGTTATTTTTTCCATTAATTCTTTTTCAAAGAGCAGCTTAAGAAGCTCATCAAGAAAGGGTGCTTCACAAGTAACATATGAAATAAGATAAAATTCTTATTGTATCCATTTGCAACAGCAGAGAAGGAAAAAAGGAATTAAAGCTATATATCTTGTTATGTAAACAGTTCTGGAACAAATGGAAGCTCAAGCTAAAAACAAGTGCTATTTATTGTAGCTATTATTTTTTCTGCAGCTAAAGCCTGAAATATGTTTTATTTGGAAAAAAAGCACACTTTTGTAAAGCATTTCCCCCAAACTGCAACAATTAGGCAATGTACCCTACATATATTTCATTTTTCAACAATTTGCAAAAATACTGGTACAATATGTGCAAGAACCTTTTCCATGGTTCTGTATATAATTGGTAGCATATATTCTTGAATTAGCTCTTGAATTTCATCTTCTGTTTCAAAAGCCCTCTGTGCACAACGTTCAGGAAGCAGAAATACAGCCCAGTTCCCAACATTAATAGACTGCTATCCATTTTGATTAGAATTAGAACTGTTGCTTGAACTTGAAAGCACTGACTTCCATGGAGCCTGGATTTTTCTCAAATTTTTAGTAAAACAATTTTTTAAAGCTTCAAAAACCCTGCTACAGAATGTGCTTAAAATTTATATGAAGAACAACCATTAATTTTTCACAGTCTTCCTCATATGAGTATCCCAGCTATTTGGCTGCGCACACACTCTGTCAGAATTGGGGTATTTGAAACATTGTGCAGTTTGTACCTTACCTCCAGGAACTTTCAGAGCCAACCACCTTACCATGTTTTCTTTCTTTTTTTCTTTTTTCTCTTTTGCTAGTATATCAGTCTGCCAAGTGTCTCTAAAGCTCCTTTTCAAAACTTTTTGTTGAATTGGTTTATTATTTATTTTGTGATCTTTTTCATCTTCTTTTGCAGATGGCCTATGTTTTCACATAGTGCTATAGAGGACTTGGGAGTTGCATCTTACTCGTTTGTTTTGTCCTCTAACAGCATGTGGCTTTCAAAATCCATGTAAAAAGGACACACTTGACCTACTTAATAGCTCTGAATGGGCAGATAATTATAAACAGAACTATTTCAAATCAATTCATGCTTTAATTTTTAACTTGCATTTGTTATTTTAAAAATACCAAAATAACAGACTTTCCAAAAACACAGGACATTGTAGGGCAGGGCTCTGATTTTGGTACTGATTTTGCCTGTAGCATCATTGACAACAAATTATTCAAATTACCAGTTTGCATGAAATGTCTTCATATAATACACCACTATTGTTGCTTGTCCTGTATTAATCTAAAAGCATCCTGTAAAAAATCAGTCATTCATATTTGCACTGAAGATGTTGCAGTTGGCACACAGGACTTGAAGATGGCTGCACTGTAAGATAGAGAGAAGGAGGACAATTCACAGGTTTGTGCTGCGCATAATTAGGTAGGCGCTGTCTGATCTGCCCTGGTGACAAAAGACTAACTTAGGTTTTTTAATTGTGAAAATATTACTATTTCCATGTGATTATGCAGAAGTTGGAGTTCTGTAGCAATTTAAACAAGAAAAAGGGAGAAGGCTGGCAAAGTTATGTTGTGAGAGTTCTTTCAGCCTAGGTGTTGAATGGAAGAAATGATGGAAGTACTTATGAGAATGGAAGGGAATTTGGAGATAAAAGCTGGAACCATCAGCAGAGCAGGCAGGCTTGTAATGAGTAAGTGTGAAAAGGAATTAGTACAGAGCATAAGCAGAGACAGTGTGGCTTATAACCCTAAAAACAATCACAAGAAAAAATGAATGTGAGATGAAACTAATAAGAGATTGAGTTAAGTGACTCAGAGACTATAAAAAGGGAGATGACATAGTCAGAGGACCAGGTAGGAGAGATCATCTTGATGACAGCAGTCTGAACTAATTGAAGAAGCATAAATTAATACCTTAAAAAATTGGTTATGTCTCTCACAATGGGAGTATTTGTTCAATTTAATTATAAAATTTCTTACAGAAGGAACCTAAAAGCAATATATAAAATAACGTGATACTTTTTTTTATCTTCCCTGCTACTTTTTAAAATCCATATAATATAATGTTTCAGAAAAAAAACTATGTACAGGGGGAAGCACAGGACTGAAACTTGATATTGGTTATCTCTAACAAATTATATAATATAGCAGAGTTCTAAAAAATATACTTGTGAGTTTGGTTTTTTTTAAATTTTTTTCAACCCAATCAAATATTTTCTGTTCCTTATGCTATCAGGCTGCTCTAGTCATCAAAGACATACACAACAGTATTAAAAATGAATTTAAGTAAGTATTTATTTTCCCTATGTGAAAAAACTAAGCAATAGAAACATGCATTCCCAAGGACTAATTGTCCTAGTTCAAAATATCCTTCAAAATTCCTGGAAGCTACAGAATACTACATTATTACCCTGAATGGTCGCATCTCTCACGGTTACAGCCTCCACCCCAAGACAATCTCTCCACCTTAGCTTCCTCTCCCACTCAGAGAGATTCTCAGGCTCCTTTTGACAGCCCCCACCCCAGGTCTGGACTTTTGTCTTCCTTCTACTCCCGAGCCCTTGAAGTTCTTGCCAAGTCTGCAGCCCAGCCTAAGCCAGCAGGCTGGTTGGCACCTGCCGGGCCACGCTGTCTGCTTCTTTGCCTTTCAGTCATGGCTGTGTCCAGATTCTTCCTGACCACAAAGATTTGATTCCAATTCCAGGCTTTAATCTTGTCCTGAAGTAGAAGGAACCCCATTCTTTTTGGCTGGATAAGTCATTTCTCTTTTCTGCTTGGACCCAAATTATCTTTGCCATCAGTATAATGGTTACTGATTCCCACGGTATTAGTGATGGGTGAAGTGAAGTCATCACTATCATATCCTCATGAAAGGCAGGCTGTAAACCAATACAGAATAATAACACTGGGTTCAATGTGTAGTTTACACTTATTGGAACCACTGTTTGCCTTTTGTATTTTTAGCTTAGGGATAAAACCACACCCTGTCCTCCCTCACCCGCCCCTTGATGGGCAAACCCAACAGAAACTCTGCAAGTTGAAACTCATGGAGCTTCCTAGCCCTTCCATAATTATTTTTATCCCCAGTGTAAAGGATGATTCAGTCATCAGTTCTCTGAAGAGAGACAGAGATAAAGAGGGAGAGAAAGAGAAGAGTATGCTAATTGCTGTTGGAAATAATCCTTTCCACGTGAAGCAGGAGTGGATATTAGAAGAACTAATGTGCAGTGGAAGCTGGAAGGGGGATGCTTCATGGAAAGCCCTGAGGGAAGTAGAGCATTCTGCATCTGTGGCAGAACAGAGAAAAGTGTTGTCACATAGCCACTTAACCAATGCTAGGAGAAGATGTGCATGAGAAATATTTGAAAACAAAATCTGTTCTGCATTGTTTATATTTTTGGTTTTCCTCTTTACAAAGGCAGGAGCTGGTGCTAGCAGTGCACAGGGCTGACACTGAACACAGACATACTCTTCGCCTCAACTGTTTCTGAGTAGAAGTGGGTGGAAGAGAGTGAATCAGTGAGTAAGGTGTAACGCAGCACAGGTCTGGGGAAGGCCGATGTGTGATGGAACTGGTGTTTAGAAGAAAGAAGAAAAGTCTCCTTATTTGGGAGACTTTCACTGAACGGTGCAGCAAAAGGCAAACACCTCCCCTTGAGACATCTGTGACAGAATAGAAATGTAAAGGACAAAGCAATTGAAAATTTTGACAGTTGACAAAGTAAAATCTCTAGGACTAGAGATCTTGAATTTCTTATAAAGAAAACCTAGAACAATATAATGTCTGGAGTAGGAACTGTACCTTCTGTACTCTAAAATGGCCAATCTCCCTAAGAGGGATTGTCAAAAGTGACTAAGAAACATTAGTCCTACTAACAGTTTTGTGTGTCTTTCTGTTTTGGAAATGTAATACTGAGACTAAAAGAGAAGCATGGTGAAATTTTAATTATTTTCTAAGGTTTGAAATCCACTATAGCATTTCTACATTTTTCTCTAGTCCTGCAGGCTCAGGTGCTCCAGAGAATGTGTGCCACAGAGAGTTGTCAAACTGCTGCCTCTGGTGAAGCCCTCAACTCCCAGTAACAGGTCCACAGAACCAACAAATCTGTATTTTGCACAAAAGAAGGAAGACAATCTGCTTACTCTAACTTGTTTTTTTTCTTGGTCGAGACAATCCTCAGTAGCAAATTTTTACTGACCCAGGAACTAAGTGCAATGGACAGCAGAAGCATAATTCAGAAATTCAGAAGAAAACAGCACAAAGACAAATTAAAAACAAAAAAAAGCTGGTTTAGTAAACTTGGAGATGTGTGTAAAATGTTAATATTTTAATCAGCTTATTACACTTTATACAGTTTTCATATGTGGTGTTAAAAAGCTGTTCAGAGAGTCAAGAGTGACCTTTATGGAAGTAGCTTTTACCTTTGGGATTTGATTAACACAGTTTGTCCCTGAAGGAGGGACAGTTTGCATGTAAATTTTCATTTGGATTATTTCTTCTTGTTCTTTTAAGCTTGGAATGAGGCAGACAATCCCTTGAATTCTATTAGATGTGGAGTGCCTTTCTAGCTTTATTTTATGCCAACTGGCCCTCTTCTTTGAGGAAAATAAATTTTGTTTGTACTGTTTATTTCAGTAAGGATTGGCTTTGACTAAGAGCAAATTAATTTCTATTTCAACAGTGAGGGTCTGGTCTACCTACTCAGTGTTGTCTGAAATAGGCCATAATAATTTCTCAGCAGATTGCAAATGTCCTCTCCTGTGTTCTGTCCCTGGTGTGGGAAACCATCTACTGATTTTGGGATATGCCTCTTTTTAAAAGACAGGTGATTCCAAAATGACACATCCGTGAGATACTACAGGGATCTAGACCAAAATATTGGTGAATTAAAATTTGTATTTTACCAGTGGGCTTGGCCCAGCTGGGCAAACCATTGTTTCTGAATGGTGTCAGCATGCCCAAGGCACCACAAACACATCAGATAGTCCAGTCAGCAGAGGGCCTTGCATGGGCTCTGGGACAGGCATAGCCTCAGCTGACCTGTTGTGGCTCCCCTTTAGCAGGGTAATTATCAGAACAACAATGGCAATTAGCATTCAGCTGGAGCTCAGCTTCAAAATAAGGGTATGGCCACACATGGCTCCACACTCAACAACACTGAACCTCTGTACCATCATGATGGAATAAACTTTTGTGAAATGCTGACCATTGTTTGAAACATGGCTCAGAGAGTAAGGTGGGAGAATACAGAAACAAGAACAGTCCTTTCCTGAGCTAGTGCTGGTTTGTCACACAGAGCATGAAGGTGATAATGAATGTCCTGAAACCCACAGCCCACAGCCAGCCATCCTTTAGTTGGAGAAAAAAGGGCTTTGTGATTGCACAAAAGGGATGGAAGAGTAGTGACAGAAATAGGAAAAAAGGGACCTGAGGATGACAGTGGCAGACATTAGCATCTTGGCCATGTTTCCCCATATGGGAAAATGCCCAAGCTGTACCAGGTATTGATAACCTGCATGGGATTCTGAGAGTCTCTGTGGTTTAGAAAAGAGGTGAAATTGAGTCTATTGAGGTGCAGTCTGACATGACTCTAGGCCATGGCTGTCACCTCAGCTTGTCACCCTCTTTGTGTGACCTCTTCTGAGCTTCCTGCAACTCTCTCAGCCAGTTTCATGAGTACAAACTTGTCTAATTAAGCTGATGCAGTAGGACTAGTGTGGATGCTGAAGGGCAGTGAAAGGTAGGTCACCAAGGTGGAGTCACAGGATGATTACAGTGCACAGAGGTCAGGCTTTGAATGCCAGCTAACAGGGAGGGGTTGAGGGACCTCAAGTGCTCTTTGTAGAGGCAGAGCTCCTTCAGTGATGTAGCAGTGGGGACTGCTCAGGGGACCCCGGTGAGGATGTGGATGGGGATTTGCAGTGAGTTTGCTCTCACTGTGGGAACCTGCAGACACAGTCTTGATGGGCAGAGTCTGAACACAGCCTTCCCTAGCCCCAGAGCCACACTGAACAGCAGAAAACTCTGATGATGCAAGGCTTAAGAACTGCTTTCACAAGAGATGCTGAATCACAGTTTTCACCTAGTGTTTGTAGAGGCAACATTGGTTAGTGTGACCCCAGATGGCTCCTGTGTTCTGGGCATCTTTGCCATTCTTGCTACTTACTACACTTAGCAGTAAACTGTATTTTAATACCCAACCACAGCAAAGTATTTTTATATTTTCTACATGTGGGTTCATATTCTGGGGAAACTAGATCTGACAGATAGAAATGCTTTAGGTAAAAAAAATTGCAGAAATATCTAATTTATTCCCCAGTTATCCTATTTTGTTCATCAAAATTATCCTTCTGTTTCAATATACTTTAATTCACATGAACTATGTTTTTCTTCAGGAAATTATCATATTATGGTTTCTCTTCTATAGTTGTAACTATTAAGAAGAAGAATCAGGCAAAAGATTGAAGCTAAAAGCTTCAGCTCCAAACTGAAATGAAAACCAGGTTAATGATAGGCCTATTGGCTAAGGCAGAATACAGCAAATGATAGACCACATCAACAAAATCTAGCTGTTTCCTCATCTATATTTTTAAATGTTAATACTGATAGACCTTAAAGTTTGATGGCTGAGATACTCAGATTTACTTTTAAATGCTCAGCTACCCATGGACATACTCAGGTCCCAGTGAGGTATAGAAATTCTCTATAGGTTTTTTAAATGGGCTTAAACACAACATCAAGAGGACATACACACCACCCAGCACAGAGGATGCTCCTTTAGCTAATTTTGCTCCATAGAACAAGAAGACTGAGAATCATCTTGCAATTTTGTTGTGATCATTGCTATTCTACTACTGCTTTTTTCCCCCTATTTTCATTAGTCTCTTTTTTTGTTGCTTTCCATTTTCCATGTTCCCTTGTCCTAATTTTATTTCTTCGATTACAGGGTTGCATTTTTTTTTTAACTGGTGTGTCAAAAATTTGCTGGTAAGTACTACTGGTACCATGAAATTAACATGTCAGCAAATTATTTAATTACTTATATCAATGTCATGATATTTTCAGGATTCTAGGTGAAAATGGACAACCACACCTTAGTATTGGTTTCAGAATTAAAGGGGTTTTAATTCAAAACATAAGTTTAGGAAGCTAAAGTAGCTATAGTTAAAATATCACTGCAGCTCTGGAGAGCATTGGACAGTTTGCTGCAGATTTAGCACTGTCTCCTTTCCCAGTGTGCACACATATGTCTTCTTGAAGTTGTGACCCCCAAACTCTCTGTCTACACTCAGCAGAATTGTGGTCTACTGCTTTTGGCTACTGCAAGGAAATATTTTTGCCTTCTGGATGGAGGTAGGATAAAAACAATGTTATAGTAATGACCAGAGGCTGGAAAGGATCCAAAGTGATAGTAGCTCTTTGGCCTGGAAAACAAACTTAATTAACACATAGGTGAAGAATGCATGCAGGACCAGTCTATTAAGTGTCCCCTTAGGTTTCATTGTGTCCAGGTACAGCTGAACAGACTGCTTTTTCTGTGTGTATCAATAAAAGCTATCTGTTTTTGATGTGGAGGTTGAATTGTAAATAAACAATGCAGAACTTTCAAAACATATAATCTCAGAACCACAATTTTAATGTTTTTTTTTTTTTAATGGCTTTTGTTGAATTTTAGAGTAAAATGAATGAACCACAATGTACTACACCCCTCATAGTCATAATTTCTTTTTTTTCCTCATTAAAAGTAAATCTTGCAGTTGGCATCATTAAGCTATTGACACTCTGCTCCAGTGTAATTGCCTTTATGACTCTTTTGGTAGTGCACCTTTTACTTAGAATGGGAAATACCACAAATAGTCTGGTAAATTTTACTACTGCAGGTGGAGAATGTCCAGTTTAATGGGCTCACTGTATTACACTTTGTTATTCACATGTGCCAAAAAATACACAGGATATAAATTGGGCTGAGTTAATATAGCTGGAATTTCCTAACTTTTTCAATACTTGATCTTGTGTCCTTAATATTGTCAGTGAAAGGGCAGGGGTGGGAGGACTGGGACAGCATACTTCCATTTGGCAGTAAACAGAAGGTAAGTAAATAGTTGGAGAATTAAAAATAATTAAATCTGACAGGTAATAGGACAGACATCCCTAACAGTCACAAAAGAATATAGAGATGTGTACACATATTCAGCCTCATTCTTTTCATAGTCAACAAAACTTAATTCACAAATGTGCTTTAAATGGCAAAAAATGGCATTTGTGAATCTGATGAAGGTCCGTGTTTGTCAATAATTCATGTTTCACACAAAGGCAAATCAATAAAACACATTTTATGAGGCTGATATATGGATTGTAACTGTGTTCAGCAGACAAGATAGAGATGTGAATTGGTTCCCACAGAAAAGAATAATCCTCCAAATGAGCAACTGATACCTTGGCTTTATCCAATGAGATGGATATTTCTGAGGCTTTGACTGGTTCAGAAGGCTAAAGAAGGTTCCAAAATGCAATTAGGAGATATTAGTTGCATCAGTTTCCCTTTTAACAGGGTGCATCTCTTCATGCAGATGTTAAAAAAAACCTCACCCTGATATGTTTTTTTGACTCCAAGTGCCCAGAGGTGTGTGGCCAGCCAGGGGAGGCATGCCAGGGCAAGCTCAATGACTCAAGGAGAGGACTTGCAAAACACCCTGGGAATAGAAGAATGGAAAATATCTGGGCAGGAAGCTCTAGTAATAGTTTGGTCAGAAAGAGAGCTGTTTTCAAGACCTGTTCATGCAAACCATTCCCTTTTTTTTTTTTTTTTTTTTTTTTTAATTTTATTTTAATTCTTTCTCTGGAATTTGAAAAGCATAAGCCATTTCTCCGACATTGTGTTATTTTCCACCATGTTCCACTTTTTGTTTGAAGAGGTTACTGATATATTACCCATTTGTCAACAATATCCCCAAAGGATTTGTCAAGGTTCTGAGGGTTAACAGTTCCCTTAACCCCCATATCTCAGCTGTTTCTTATTCACTGGTGCACACACAGGGGGCCCATTACATCTGGTTGGCTGTATACTGGTGGGAGATGCAGATGCAGTTGTCTCCTCTTTTCCCTAGATGGACAGTGGATGTTGGATCTCTGGTCCAAGATAACGAGGCCCAGCAAAACCACCGATGTGACCTCTGCTATAATCTTCTATCTCTACGTGTTTGTCAAGAGTTCAATGTAGAGGAAGATTTAAATATACTTTTTGTCAATGCAGGGTTGTATTCTGCTCAGCACACGAAGCATTTATTTGAACAGTAGCTCCAACAAACCTGCCAAGGTCAGCGCCTTGGGTTCGTGTCTGTGGGCGAGCGCTGGTGATAACAGTGGGAGCTGTGTGCGTGCTGCTGGCTCCTCTCACCCTTGCCTCACTGGCGGGGGAATGAATCAGCACTTTGGTACATGAATGCACTGTTCAGCAAGTTAAATTCTCAGCTCAGTCTCTGTACATCTGTTGACTGGATACAAGTATATGTTCCAGTGCCCTTTCATATGTTCTTGGCACAGAAGCATTTTGTTGGCATGAGCATTAGGCTGAGTTTGCTGGCATTTTAGGAAGTAAATCTGATTTAAAATGCAAACAGAACAACAAATAAAATAAAGCAAACAAACAAACACCCCAGGAGAGTGTTCCCACAGCAGAAGCTGTGCATGGCTCACAGTTTACAAACACAGGCTTAGTCGTCCTGCCCTCTGTCTCCCTGGTTGACTCATCCCATCAGGGAGTGAATATGGAGTTTCAAGTGAGCAGCATTTCATTGCTTAGATGGCAGATGCTTTCTGTCCAGAGGGCTTCTGCCTGATGAGGAGCTGGAGGATATCTCTTCTGCACTTCCCCCAGCATGCCCAAAGACTTAAACAAGCCAGAAAAAGCCATTAGTCAAAAATACTTTTCCAAAGTCCAAAGCAAATGTATTTTCTCTAGGTTATCCACTAACCTAATTTTCTTATACACCTTTATTTTAAAGAATCATTGAATATATAGAAGAACAAAATTATCGATGTGCTTAAAAGCAAACCACAACCCACTTCAAAATCTTTCAGAATAGGTTTCTTATCTACGAGTGAATTTTCCTATGTGGGAAAATTTTGACATGCTTTTAGAGATGTTTGCCTTGATGATGCGCATTTAGCAGTGCTTGAGTCCCATAGTTTATCATCAGAATGATAGCATGCCGAAATGACTAATGCAGCTAACACAGGATTTCGTGAAATTACATGTCAGACAGGTACCATTAAACACATGGGAGATGCTCTAGGGTACTGCTGTATTGCAACCCAGTAATGACAGCAGCTCCAGTGCAACCATAGATGGGATCTTGAGTAAGAGCACCTTGAGGAGAACAATTTTTTTTTTTTATGTCAAAGAAAACCCCAACAAACAAGTTCTGCTAAACAAAAGGACAAGAAGTCATATTCAAATGTCAGAATATATCTTAGGTGAGAGAAAAACTCACGCTATGTAGCCATGACTTTTTGAAATAATAGTCTTTTATGTTATCAAGTCCACTGGTCACCTTAACAAAAGTCAGATAATCAAATTGAAACTCTTCCCTTTATTCACACATTTACTGTTTATTTCCTGTCTAGATGTTCAACTAGACAGGTCATACAAGGTTAGGCTTTACAGGAAAGAGATTTTTTGACAATTTTTTTGATATAAAATAAAGGATAGTAAATGTGTAAAGAATTTATAATCAGAAATTACATCATTTGTCACCATTCCTGCTCTTGTAAGTTTTAATGTTTTGTAGTCTTTCTGTAAGGAAACTATAGCAACTGTATTCATGGCACAGCAGAGAAAAACTGCCTGTGAGAAAAGTCAGAAAACCCAAAATACAATATTTGGAACTTGATTGGGGCCTCTGATTTTTTTTTCCCTATTGACTTCAATTATTTTTAACTTCTTTTTCTTGTGTTATTAAAATCAGAACACACATAGAATAGTTTGCTGTCTGCTCTAGCTCAGAAAAATATGAAAGCACAGCCTGTACTGAATGATAGAGTTGTGCTTTAATGTCCAGCCATGTGGTTTCTCCATGGAAAATTAATGAGTTAAAGATGAAATTCCTCTTCTAGTTTGCATATATCTTCTTGCAAGGATTCTGCTGAGCAGAAGTATAATTGGAGACTCTACAAAATTGAGTCTTGTACTTTTTAATCCTAACATCATAGGCTATGAAGCATCTTTCTTCCCACAAACCCACAATGTTTTATGTCCTGGGCATGATCAGTTATGGACATTTTTAAAATAAACTAAACATTCTCAAAAATATCAGGATCATTCCCCTGAATTGTATTAAATACCATCTGGAAATAGAGCAGGATAAAAAGCAGAGAAACAGAAAGATATAAAACTAATGTCTCAAGGCTGAAAGAATTGTCCTGAGTTTCTGTACTAGGGGCTTATTCAGCTCTTATTGAATCAAAAGTAAAATTGAAACAGAAAGTAGAGGGGAGGTTTTCATTCATGCTTCCCATGCTGTTTTCACTTATTAAACTTTGTTCTGAGTTAACAGGAGTACATTCACAACACTTTTCCACATGAACTGTGTCTGAAATTGTGTAATACATTCAGAGGTGTACTGAAGGTGTACAGAGACATTTTGTTTGTATTGTAGTATATGAACGTGGATTTAAAATACATTATATGACATAGTGGCTTAAAATCCTTGGATTACTTTAAAAAGTTTTGAAAACTGAAACTATATCCCTCTACTGCCCTATTTCATTGCTGTTTAACCAAGAGAACAGGGAAAAGTCCCATCCTCAAAACTTTCTGTATAGAAATGTGTATCTGGACCTTCTGAACCAAATTTAATATCAATGGAAAATATTTTGCTGTTATTGCTTATATGTGTGAAGTACAGTCAGAGTCTTTGGGTTTAGAAGTCTTCAGAGAATGGACATTTTGTCTGCAGCTGCTAAGCACTTTGCACTATGGCTCTTGGTTTCTGACACAAACTCCAGGCTGCTCCTGCAATACAAATAATAAAGATGGTTTCCCAGTGATGATGGAAGCCTTGGCCACTTGCAGATTATGGAAGAGGTGATTCCTGTTAAAAGATTGGCACTTGCACAATCAGAACAAAGCAAGTTAGGAAAAAGGAGAGAATGTTGAATTATTAAACTGCCTGAGATGAAGAATGGAAAAAATTAAGCTGGTATTTTTGCCTTACATTTTGACTAACTGAGCAAAGTGAGGGTTGTTCTCCTGTAGAAAAGCAACTGGCAATACAAAACCAGTTACTCCTCTTGCTGTAAGCAGCAGTTAATGGTAGCTTGCACTTCAGTGGACTTTTTTGAGATTACAAAGAAAAGGATGCCACCTTGATAAGCTGTGACACACAGCTATTTTCCATTAGGTTGATCCTTTCAGCTTTTGAAGGCAGAATTCACAAGTTATGCCCCAAAATTTAGGAAGATTTGCTTGCCTTGAATTTTTAAATTAATTTAAACACCATTGTCATATTGTATAACTCCTGGTGAAAACACTCTTTATCCAGTACAAGGATACTTTTTCTTCCTTCTGTATTGTTTTTTTCAGAATGCAGACTTCATTCCCAGGATTGGCCCTGTAATGATAACAATAATATGGTTATCCCCATCTAATCATATTTGTCAAAAATTTTTTTATAGAAAACCCCTTTATGTTTGGAGAACATCTTTTGATACCAGTTGAAATATGTTAAGGATTGTCTAGAAGCCAGCAGCAGCAGGAGTGAAATCAAGGAAACAATTGGAATAGGATAAGATATATAAAAACACATTTTGTGTTTAAAATGAGAAGAGAGGGTACAGTAGAGAGCCTTTAGCTTAGGGGAGCCAAGTTGTAGGCCAAAGGGAAGGTAACTGAGAAGCAGGGTATTCAGGGTTAAGATGCTTACAAGGAACATGAAAAACTGGCTTATTGATGTGTCATAACATTCCTGTGTGACCTTAGCAATCCACAGCCCCAGTTTTCTAAAGAATGTGAGGCAGATAACTCCTCATTTTCATATATAATTAGTTATAAAATTAATATAGTGTGTAGCTACTACCATATGATTAATTATCTTAATTCATGAATGCTTCCCAAGTATGTTTCATGTGTTAGCATTAAATACCCCTTAATTTTAAGACCCAATCCTGCAAATATTTATTAGCACTTGCTGTCATGAGTAAGTCATTGCTCAAAAGAAAACATTAGCTTCAGTGGAATTACTTGTGGTGTTGAGTGCTATCATAGAAGGGAATGTTTTCGGAGTTTTAATTTTAGCTACATATATATATAGGTCATTATACTTGTATTTTTATATGTATATACACATATACTTATTTTCACAAAATGAATTTTACAAACCGTTTTCTTTCTATGTATTCTTTACTGTCTTTTTTAAGTTGTGAGGTTTTTTTCTGCAATGCATCCTAATTATGACTTTCTTCAAGGTACAACTAGCAAATAAAAATGCTGTATCCTCTTATCATAAGTTTGATCTGGTGAAGAACATTAACTCAAGTCTCATGGTTTTTGGACCAGATGAGTATGAATAAAGCAGTTCATTGCCTTTTCTTCCTTTTTTCTCCTCCTTTTTTTTGTTTGGTTTTTTTTAGTCTGCATTTTTAAATTCTGCAATGCTGTTTTCCAAAGCTGAATGCAAGCCTGAGGCCAGTTCAGACACGGTGTGATGCAGGCCAGTTGAATTGAGTGGTGGTTCTACTGTGGATGAGTTAAAGAAGGAATCACCCGGAGCAATGGTAGCTCTCAGAAGGGGGCCTGCCCTTCAACAGTTTAAAGCCTTTGAAGAGAGATTTCCTTTGAGCAATGTGAAGTCTTTGTGGTGATGGGAAACATACATTTGTAATTACAGAAGAACACAGTGTACAGTAGGAATGGTATAAAAGCATGCGATTTACAGTGTCTGAGGAGAAGCTTTGATGTAGAGGGCCCCACTGACCTAGTTTGCTGCTGAAAGCCCCAGAAACATAAGTCTCACTGACTACAGTTACAGGGATGCAGGCTGTGAACAACATCCTTCTGCCTCTGCACTGCCACTCCACACTAAATGAATAATCTTTTGCAATACTGACATATTCCAATGTATGGAAATACAACATGAATACAAAATAACTGTGTTTAAAAACATTAAGAAAGTTTTCTGTGCTCCTCTGGGGAAAGTGTGCTGAGAAAGAGCCATTGGGAATCAGCATGCAGGCTGGAGGGAAGATTTATCTAGGAAGAGTTTTTTATGGAAAAAAATGTTGAAAATTTCATGCCAGGGCAGCCACCCTTTGGGAGGGTGTGGGGGGAGAATAAAAAAGGATGCTTATCTCTGTTAAGAAAGGACAGAATATAAAGCTCAAGAAGTGACACTGATTCTAGATGGTTTTAGTATCAGAGTCCGTAAGAAAGGCTGAGTTTGACAACAGCCAACAAGCCATAAGAGGAATGTGCATTTACCTTTGGGATATGCACTGCTGTGAACAAACCTGACATGAGATCCAAGACAAGATATTCCCCTCCACAGAAAGAATGAGAGTGGTGAAAGAAAACTGAAGGAAACAGGCTGCCATGATCTCAAACATCCTTAAAAGCAGCTGTGTGGCGTGGACAGTACCAGTGCTCCAGCAGCATCCACCAATTGTCCCCCAAGAGAAGAGCTGCATCTCATGGGTCACCTGACATAGATGGCAAAAACCCTGGAAATCACAGAGTTGAGAGAGTCAGAAGTGTTTCATAATACCTCTGTACTACTTTAAAAATGAAACATAAAGTATTTTTTATTCCACGGATTCGGGCTAAGATTTTTAGCAAATCCACCTCAGATTTGTGTACTAATAGGTTTGGATGGCTACATTCAGACCATTTCATGATTGCTCTGGGTTTGGATGATGAGTTGAGATGAGGTGGGTATCTGGAGGTTTGGTTAGTGACCACATATAAATAATATTGTGCTGAGGTAGCACTGTCTGCCTTATAATCACTTTGCCTGTGGGAGACGGCCAATCTGAGGAAGGTCACTGAAATTAAAATGGAAAACTTAATTACATAAAAATAATATGGGTGTGTTGGGTGCTTTGATGGACAAGGATGATGTAGGAAAAGAAGAATATAAAGCAGGAGCTATTTATAAACCTTACCTAATGGGAGTAATAGACAACAAAGGATAAATCAGTGACTATTAAGCAGTGTTTGTGCCAGCACAAATACAAGCTTTTAAAAGTTCAACCTTAGACTTAGTAAGTATAAGGTACTCTGTGAGGTATGGGGGACACCCTGGGGATCTTGCTGCCTGTAATTCAGCTGTTGGCTAAGACTCCTGTGGTCACCTCTGACTCAGCAGTCACTGACCTGATCCTGGAGCAGAACAAGCCTAAGGCTTTTCTAGGTTTGCAGACAGCAGTGCCCCAACCACCCTTTGAGGCTTCACTGAAGGACCTTTGATGCCTGTGTGTGATGACTGCTCTGCCATTGTTAGTACATCATCAGCAATAAAGTAAAATAAATCGTGAAATCAGCTTTTCCAGGGTCAAGTAATTTTTATTTCAAATGTGGCAGGCCCTTATCATTTGGCTTAACATGCTTCAAATTTGGATCTCTTTCAGGGAGAGGAGTTACTCCTCAGATATCATTTCCAACCCACAACCATTATCCAGATGTCTTGCCCATGCCCTTTCCAACTCCTTCACAGATCTCCTTCACAGATATGTCCCTGCCTCAGTTTACTTTCAATTAAGTCTGAAGGAGCCTTTCTCTTCTCAACATCACCACTGTCACCATGCCCACCAAACAATTGCCTTTCATTCCTGGCTAACATTGGAATGTTAGTGGTTGCTATCCTGCCCTCCTAAGTGAGATGACATCCTTAACCCTTTTATTTTA
Organism: Emberiza elegans; assembly: GCA_024865655.1. Classification (NCBI taxonomy): domain Eukaryota; kingdom Metazoa; phylum Chordata; class Aves; order Passeriformes; family Fringillidae; genus Emberiza; species Emberiza elegans. The sequence continues at coordinate 29,279,303 of JALJVW010000175.1, read as the reverse complement.
GGAAACAATATAATCTAAAGGTGTAGAGACTAAATTACTTTTGGCAAATATAAACTGCGTTTTCCCACCTGACTTATTTTCCTCCTTTAGAAGATTGAGTTGGGCAAGATCTGTCTAACATGGAAGACTGGGCCAGTGTAGGAGCAAAGAGTGGTATTGGAAGTCGACCACATTAAGTGAAAGTTCATGTTGTGGTTCTTATTTTTAACCACATGAGACTTTTCCTTTCACAAGCAACTAAAAGAGCTGAAGGTTGCAGTCCTTGTAAATTTCTGACAGAACTGCCTGTGGATCCTTTAAATTTCTTCCTCCCCTTTACAAAGTCCCATCCCAGCTAGCATGCTGCTTGGTACGTGTGTACTTCTGGGAATAGCCGCTGCACCTGTCAGTGGTACTGGATAGAACAATGCAGTCATAATTGCAGCTGGGACAAGAGATCCCTAACCTGATCTCACAAACAGGTCTCTCTGCCTTTGTTGCACTTGTGGGCCTTAATCAAGGCCAAACTCTCCTCCACTCAGATACAAGTCTGAGACAAGCTTTGCCCATGCCCATGCACCATTAGCCTGTCTGCCCTGGTGGCAATATCTCATGATTGATGCTGACAGCGAGGTCAGCCAGAGATTCTACAGACAGCCCCAGGTGCTGCACACTGGCTGCAGGTAGTTGTGCTGCACATGCAGGATGGAACTGCCCATCCCTAGAGGCATGTGCTGACTTGGAGGGCCAGGGGTCCTGAAATTCTGTACCTCTGTCAGAAGTTGTGCTTGGGTTTAGCTTATCTCATGGCCTCAGCAGTATGGGGTTTGTTCTCAGCAGAATTCAAAGGAGAATCCAGAGTACAGACTGACCAGCTGTTTCTTAGTCTTTACACTTCTCCTGCCTAAATACTTCATCTTGTCATACATACACCGGCCTTTGGCCACTCACTCAAGATCTAACACATCAGTCTTCAGAAACAAGAATACAATATAGGGATCCACATCTCTTTGAGGGTTCTGACCTTAAGCAGGCATAGTTACTTAATCAGCCTTTTTCTCCACAAACACAAAAGTGCATGTTTCAGGAAACCATCAAACCAATTATGAAGACACAACATGGTTTTTATGTTAACTCAGCACTGGGGAGAATTGAAGGTTTGTGACTCACTCAAAAATAGGTGTGAAGAGCATTATAAGAGTAAAGAAGAATCTAGCCTGTATAGTAAAAGCTGACCACTGCATGACCCAAAGACAATTTCAAGGAAACACCCTTTTAATAGTCAGTGATTCTGTTGAGAAACAGCATATCTGCCCATCTGCCTATCCACATTTTGAACTGAATATTATGAAAGAGAAACTGCTCCAAGGCCCACAGTGTTATTTTATACTATGTGTTTTATCTTTATAATTTTATGTAATATTTTTAGCAACATGAACTATTGATCTTTATCACTAGAGGCCAGAAATTCTCCAAGTGCAGCCATGTACAGATGTAGAAGATTATGGCACACATTATGAGGTGAGATTACCTACTCTGTTTTATGTCTGAGAAAGCTGAGGGACACAAAGATAAGTGACCTCCAAGATCTTGAAATACTTTTTCTGCAATGGAGGGTTTGTTGGTTGTAAACTCAAGTCATTGAAAGGATGCTTGAAGAATGCTTTATTTAAAATACATTAATTATTATTCACAGCTTTTAAAAAAAATCCCAAACCAACTCTGTAAAAGCTCTGCTGGACCAAGACTTCCAAGTTGATCAGCAGTTTCAAGTGTCCCAACTGAATATGCCCAGTTTGAATTTTCAAACTCGTTGCTCTTCAGGAAAAAGCTTTAAAGAAGCCTCAAGTTGTATAACCAAAATGCTGATGCAGCCAAAGCTTCTGAAAATCTGGTCCTAAAAATAGCCCTGATAAGAATCAACATAACCTTGCCCTGCCTTATAGTATAGAATACACTTTAACTCCTTTTGTCTTTACATCCCCTCTCAATATTTTCCTAGGCACCACCAGGAAGAGCAGCACAGTTACAAGTCCATGGGAGACAGTTATTGAAACACCTTCAAAGTTTAATTCAGTGCAAAGTGCTCAGGGGTGCCCAGCTCTGAGGCCCACAGCACAGTGGTGACTGGAGTACACAGCTTTTGGTCTAGAGCTGCTGCACTGAGAATTAACTTGTGTGTCTGCTCAGCCTGGCGTGATACAAATGTAGTCTGAGTGCTGGTGCTCATATGGTGCTGTTTGCGGCTATTAATTGCTTTCCTTTGGAGCCTGTTCCTGTGATCTAGGACTGCAACCCTCTGCAACCACTGCCGGAGCAGCAAGTCCAGGGGACTCTTCCATTCACAATAAAACATTTATTCTCAAGAATTTGCTTTTTATAAAGTGAGGAGACAGGAGACCCACCAATTTAGTTTTCTCTTTCTATATCTTTTCCCATGGGGCTTTATGCAAGACTTTATTGAAAGGGTTTTAATTTTATTGGGATATTTTTCTAAGCTACCCTTAAGTAATCCTTTTGAGCTCATTCATGTTCTCTGTGGTAGGGTGTTCTGTCGCAATTACAGACATACAGCAAAACAGAGAAGAGCTGAAAATAGAATGTACAAGTCGTTTTTCTCACTACAGTTCAGAAGGGAGGCAACAGTCTGTGCCACTGCTTCGTGGAGTCACAAGTACCACTGTGGTTCCCCCAGCAAGCCAGGACAAGTGCTCACAATGCTATTGTGATAATGTCTGGAGGCCCCAAGTAAAATCAAAGCCTCATTTTGTTTGCTGCTGAACAGCTTCTACTTTGAAGCATTTTTAATCCAAAACTGAATCACGCACTTAGAGTAGTACTGCTTTTGTGCAGAAAGTTATCCTCCAAAAAGGGAAAAAAAAAAAAAAAAAAAGAAAAGAAGAAGAAAAATCCAACATAGTTTTCTTTTATTATATACTATTTCTACTACTTGGGGATAAAAAACCAAGATACAAAAGAAGTGAAAAATTTTTCCAACCAAATCTCTTACCTTCCGCTCCAGTGCTGATCTACAAAACTATCCTTCTCAGCTGCAGATTTTGTGATTTTCCTTGTGTAAGCAGATTGCTTGCTAGGCAGATTAATTACTGTATTTTTCCTGTGTTCTCATTTTAAAGCTTTCTTGGGCACACAGAGGCCAGTAGCACATTTTTACAATCTGGACATGTCCATTCAGCCACCAATGCAACCATTCTTCCATTCTTGCTACCATCTTCTCTAGTCCTTAAGTAGGGCTGCAAATTTTAAACATACCAATGACGCTTTCAGCCCACACCCTCATACACACCATATTTCCTTACTTTCCCTTTTTCTGCTCATATTTTACTTCACTATTGTCCCACTCCATAACTTTCCTCATTTGTTTCCAAATCAGCCTTCCAAAACCATACTCTTGACATTATCCTTCCAAATATATGTTCTGGTTCCTCCAAGTACATGTCTTGCCCCTAAATTACACACCTTATCCCAGCAGCTTTCCATACCATGTCTCTCAGGCCTCCTGCCTGACTGAAGAGGATGCCAAGTCACCACTGGGAATCCCAAGGAATGGCAAATCCTCTGTGCACAGTAGCTCTGTGTTTCTGGAGACGGTTGCTGGTGCAGCCCCCAAGAGATAAGAACCTAGAAACATCTGCTTAGCTGAGATTACATTTTGTCCAAGATTAGGCAGTGCTACCAACCTGCTGCTCCTGCAACATGTAGGTACCAAAATCCAGTGCTATACCAGCAGTGCCTGCTGCTCAAAGACTGTTACTTCCATCAATAAAAGGTTGTAAGCATCTCTCCATACTTTAGCTGTTGGCAGATTATTACCTGCAGGACTAAAGCTCTGCAAGCATGTACATCTGTACCTTAGCTAATAAACAATGGTGGTGTGCACAGCACTGACTCTCTGGCTGGTTTTGCCTTGTTTTTTGTGGCAGTGGCTCAGTTGAAGCTTGAGTTTTCTGAGCACAGTGAATTAATCCAGCTGCTTTCCTACGACAGGCTTTAGATCGTTTCTGATTCATGCGAATTGCGTCTATCCAGTGCTTTGGCAAGACTGAACTCAAGCTGATCAGCTCTCCTACGTGACATCCCCACATCCAGTTTTGACATGCCTCCCTGGAGCACACACCTCAACCCACCCTTCTGTGTTGTAAGATGTCCCAGAGCTCTCCAGCAGTGTAATGGCACTGACTCCCTTACTTGCCACAACTGTATTACATTTTGAGCAAGGTCACCATGTAGATGTAATGTAAGGACAGAGTGAGCCAAGGAATGGTTTGACTCTTTCTTTCCTTGTTTAGCTCTTCATATACAGGTCCACAACCAAAGGCAGGAAGGCTATCATGGTTACTCATGGGTGTTAATTTCAGAAACTTATATCTCATATACTCCCAATGCAGATGATAAACACCAGGTGCAGATGGACTGGCTGGTGTCCTGAGAAGCCCTGGAAGAAGCCCTGGTATCCTGAAGACTGTGGGGCAGAAGAAGTTCAACACATAATGGAGATCTGTGGAGAGTCACTGCTGCCACACTTTTTGAAAGCAGATAAAACATCAAACTTACTGAAGCTTGCTCTTTTTTGCATCTGGCTGACTTAGTAGTACCTCCAAAAATTGAGATTTTCCCACCTTTCTGGGCCTCTGTTTCAGTGTTTCACCACTGTCAGTGAGAAGCATTTTTAATTTCTTTGCTGCAACTTGTGCTTTTCAGCCTTAGGTGTGCACTGTCAAAGGATTCTCAATCTGCAGCTATTCATTAGGAAGTTGAAAAACAACAGTTAGATGCCCCCTGAATGTTCTAATTTCCAGGCTAAGCCCACACAGCTTTTCATATACCATGTCCTTGAATGTCTCTGGCTCCTCATGTACTATATTCTCAGTCTCCTTAAATATCTTTCTGACCCTCCACCAGATTTCATTCAATTTGCCTGTCAGTCTTGTACTGGGAGGCCAGAAGTGCAGGTGAGATTGAAGTACTGTCTTGAAAGTGCATAAAAGAAAGGAATAATCTCACTCCAACCTGTTGGCTACAGTGCTGTGATACAGCCCAGTGAACCCTTGGATTTTATCCGTAGATGAAGGCCACAATTTTTGGCTCGCATTCAATTCCTTGCTTCTCAGGTCCTTTCCTGTCAGGGTGCTCTGCAGGTGGTCAGCCCTCCACAGCCTGAAGTGTTGTGTGGCTGTGCACACGACTTCACCTTTGCACATTATGGACAGCTGCCTCAAGACAAGAGCTTCTTCAAGACATGTGCTGAAGAGTTCATTCTAGGGAATGTATGGGACACATACTTGAGCTAATCCCATATCCTTACATGAAGCCATTTGGATTCAGTCAGATTTGACCAAGTTGCAAAACAACACAAGGGAGAGCTGAGACTCAGCAGAAGCCTGAACTCGTGTGACAGCAAAATAAGTAGACTTAAAACCCCCAAAGTGCTACTGCTGCCTCTCACTCACTGAGGCAATTGGCAGCAACTTCCCAACAGCCTTTTTGCTTCTCCTGGATTCTCTGCAGCATTGCAGACACACGTCCCAGCAGCACAAACCAGATGTGTCCTTTTATTTGAGCAGTAAAAAAATAGTATTGCAGGCCTCTGGTTGAAGCCCAGTGAGGATGCATCCTACTTTTTATGAGCTTTGATGCTTCTAAGTCTCATATTTACTGAAAAATCACTTAGTGTTACGACTGGACAAAATTAAATGTGATTTACTTGATATAGGTTTGGGTATTCTGGTTCTTGAACAGTAATGAGTAACTTATGCAGTTACTGTATATTGTGATTGAGAAAAAGCATTCTTAAAAGCATAAGATGAATTAAAACACCTTTGAGACCCTTGCTTCCAGAGCTCAAATAGTTCACAGAAATGAGAAATAATTACCTATACTGATCAGCTCTCAAAATTTTGGTGCACTTATTAATCTCTAATTATTATTACAGCTAATGGGTTTCTACAGAGTCTGACACTGCAGGTCCCTGTTGACTAAAATAAGAACTGAAAGTCTCATTTGTTCTCTCCTTTCCTGAGCATCTGCATATTCCCTGTTTAAGGGCTTGTTTTCAATACTGAGGAAAATTCTATTTCTCCCTCTAAGAAAAAACCCAAGTCTTCCCAGGCCAGCTGTGATTTTTGTAAATTTGGCTTATGATAAATACTGAATACTGTCCTCCTGCAATTAAAAAATGCAAGAACAAGGGGGAAAAAAGGTAGGAAAAGGAAGATGTAATTCTGCCATCCCAGCAAACCTTAGACTATGCTGTCAAGAATTGCTCAGCTTTTCAGAAACAATGACAACTTGACTTTCATTGATTATACTCTTATATAGTCTTAAATTTTCTGCAATTACCTATGTTCAAATGTTAGAAAACTCATATTTCTTGTATTGGTCAAAATTAGGACTTGAACCAATTTCCATATTTAGTATCCAACAATCTATGAATGTGTTACAGAATTTTCATCTAAAACCTCACTTTGTCCATAACTGTATTTTAGCCCTACCACTGCTCCATTGCACAATGTTTGTTCTTTTGTAGCTTAGAATATGCTAAGCTACAAAAGGAAGAGATCGCAGAAACATCATTGATGTGATTCTTACAGCTGTATAATTAAGAATAATTGAACTCATTGAATACATATTGCATATCTAGATCAGCAGACAGGCCCTAACCATTTCTCATTGCTAGACTTACCTGGAGGGGCATCACAGTATTCCACTGTGTTTATTAATAAATAAACTGAATCTTAATAGTGTTCCTAGCCACTGTGAGCTCATTTCAGTGTTGGATTCTCAGCTGGCAAATCCTGTAACAAAAGAAAAGAAAAGAAATTACCCCTTTAATATGTGTTCTCAGAATTGTGCAAGAGTGGTGAAAAAAAGTAATCATTTTTATTTAAAGATAGGTGATCAAGGCTTTGGTTATCATGCAAAGTTTATTAAACCAATATGCGAATTTTCTCCAGATTGATCTCAACTAATTTATGTACACGTGTGTGATTTCAGTAGTTTTTTAAGACAAGTTGAAATGTTCCTGGAAAGCTGCTGTACAAAGAGTTTATTTCCTCCTGATAAAGAATTTTTTACCAATCTATTTCATTTTAGAAAAGGATCCAAATGAAGTAATTGGATTTGACACAATGAAAGGATTTCTAAGTAGAACAGGTAAAAACATAACTGGAAACAATTAAACTCTAATTATCTGCAGTCATCAACTGGTCACCAGCTGTTCTGAACCACAGAAGGAAGTACAAGGGAGCAGCATATGCTATGGAGAGAAGTATTAGTAAAGACTACAGCACTGTGAGGAGCTATGCAGAAGGTTCAATTCTAATCCAAGCCTGAGCCTCTAAGTCTTCCCATGAGTAGCTGTACTCTCCAGATTCTCACAAAGTAGAATAGAATGTCTCAAGTTGGAAAGGACCCACAAGGACCATTGGGACATAGTGCTGAGTCTTCTCTTTGTTTCACCAGGGCATAATCACTGTGAGGTGCTAAGTTTAGAAAGAATTATTCCTGTTTTACTGCAGTCATGGCTTCAGTGGAATTGCTCGCACTAACAAGCTCCTACACTCAGTCTTCCTTGTTGGGCCTGTGTTTGTGCTCAGCTGAGGAACAGAACCAGCAAACTGGTGGGGCTGTGAGTGGGGGCTTTTTATATTTGTTTGTTTTTTTTCATGCTGTCAGTAGAATGAAATAATTTCCAAGTGCCTTCTCAGTTCTTTTGTCTGGTTGCCTTTTATCCCATATTAATTAATGTAATTGCTACAATTTCATAGTCCAGTGGAAACTAACTAATGATACTGGAGCTGAGTGTTCTGTTTCTGCAATAAATCAAGAAAACAGTTCATATAATACAGTCTTCCACTTCTTCCCACCACATCAAATTAGAGAAGATAAATATTTCTTTTTCATGGCTTAGGGTCTGGTGGTTAGATCAGTCCCCCATAACTTCAAGGGGAGGGTTGATACAGTGCTTACTTCTGCTTGGGGGAAGTTCAGATCAAAAATTTCAGCTCTTTGAGAGAATATTCAGTTCTCTTGTCTTGGGAGGAACAATCTCTTCAACGTCCATTGAATCTGTTCCTCAGTGTAAAAATTCGCATTTTAGAGATTTATGGTGCCAAAAAACCAGAAGAGAAGAAGGGATTTAAATAAGTAGTTAGGAAAACTTCCTAGAGTACAGCTGGCCTCCTGCAGGAGTAGGTCTAGTTTTTGTTTAAAAGGAAACAAGCCAAGATACTGTCCCTGCAACAAAGACTGGCTAGGCTGCACGTGATTAGAGGAAACCTCAATGTTCTGTGTTCCCAGAGGTGGAACATGATAAACCCCTGAAGGAGGTGGAGACCTGATCTTTGAAAATCAACTCTTCTGATCAGAAGATCACCATTGTTTGAAATGACAAAGAGCTTGTCCCAGCAGCACTTGGGAAGAGGATCTGCTGGTGTTGCTGCCTCGCCTCTCATGTGAGAAGCTCAGAGCCGACCAGCCCATTACTATTATTACTTTCCCAAACTGAAGCAAACAAGAAAAAGGGGAGATAGAAGAAGCGTTTTTCTGTAAAGGGCTTTTGACACAGCAGCCCTGCCTGGTCACTGCTAGTTAAAATGATAATTTGAGGTGAAATAAAGTTAAAAGATCTGTAAACTTCAGTAGGTCTCAGGGGAAAAAAAAAGAGGTGAGGATCTGATTACTTATCATACTTCCTTACGTCCATAGATGTGTAATGACATGTCCACGGTCTACAGCTGGTCTTATTAACAAAACTCTGAAATATTCTTATTTTTTCCCTGTTTTCATATAGAATAAAGAAAATTGAGGGAGGGACAGATGAGACTAAACTTAAGAAGTCACAGGGTAGGGAGTTGCTTCTTCAAAATAAAAAAAAAAATCAATATATTTAAAAAAAACCAAACAACCTGACTCTTCTTTAAACATAAAGATTATAGTGGAAAAATGGCCTTTATACCCTAAGGCCCACAGTATGCCAAGACTACAGCACTATCTACCCAAACTGTCAATGCTGTAAGCAGGCATGGCTTGTATGCAACATTTTCAGCAAGATGATGTCATGCACAGTTTTATATTTAAATTCTTTGTGGTGTGCAATGGACTACTTTTTCAAGGCACAGAAGGTTAAATTGACTGGAATATTATTGGATAGAGTTGAAAATATGTATATATTCCACTCAAAGGTATATTCTGAACCTGACTTTCAGCCAAGAGCATCTCTGAAGTGAGTCTTCCCTAGAGATGTAATGTTTACCATTCTTTTTCAAGTCAAAAAGCTTGTGATCTTGTAGAGGGAAAAGCAGGACTTGCCATGTATTTGATTTTGTATTTTTATAAATTGGCACATACCTTAAGTAAGAAGAATTGTCTTCCTTGTTCTGAATACTGATGTTTGGGTTAGAGTCAAGCCCTCCAGAGTGGCAGATTTCCCTACAGAAATCTGTAGGGAAACACCTGAAGTCATCAGGCTGAGGTGTTTGGTGCCAGCCACTTATGGAACAATAAAGACGAGGAATCAGCCCCTCCTACATGCCGCTGTTCACCAGGAGTCCATGAGCTGCCGTCCTTTGCTTTCCCTGTGGAATGCTGCTGGTTCTATTCTCATTGGTGCCATGGGTTGTAAAAGTGCCCAGATACTGGCAGACAACCATGTTAGTTCTTCCTCAGCCTAAAGTCAAGAAAATCCCCCACCTCCACAGAAAATACTTACATGTCCAGCCTATAAAGTGTTTGGGAGAAGAAAAGAAGGATGGCTGAAGAATGTAGAAAACATTGCACGCCCTGAATAATCCAACAGATTATCCCTGCTCTGTTCAGTGTGGATCTATAATGCAGAATGGGATTTTTATCCTATGCAGGGGGCCCCCATCCATTCCCACAAAGGAATCAAGCAGATTTAGTTCAAAAAGAATTCACCCTGAATATGTTTGGATTGTGTTATAATCTTAAAAGGTAAACAAAATAAAAATTTAAGGTGTGATGCATTGAGAGGGGATGAAGAAAAGTGAGCATATTTCTTTTTTAAATTACAAAAGACAGTGAAGAAAGTGTTGCAAGATAAAATCCAAGGAGGACCCTGGCACTCACAAGAAAAACAGGCTTTCTTGTAGGAAGAACTTCAATCACTAGGCTGTACTATGTGGCATAACTGACATCTCCCTCTTTCCATCTGATGACTTCTAAATTATTGTACACACATGCAGCTACTTCTAGGAAGAGTGTCTTACTTCCCATTATTCTGAATAAATTCTTCTCACCTTCAGGAAGAAAGAAGAAATGGATGCTGAACTCTCCTTTAGCTGAATCCAGGTCACCTAATTAAAAATATCAGTAGAGAAGCATGAATATTTCTCCCTCAGGTCTCACACTTCCCAATCAAAGAATCCTATATAAAGAATAGCAGCAATTGCTTTTTATGCAATCTATTACAACTGGTGTGTCGTTAGGTATGCTTTGATAAGATCTTCAGATCTAAGCCCTAGAGAACTGTGACAGGATGGGGGAATTGAGAAATGCCTGATTTTGGATTTTGGTTCGATTTTAACAAGAATTAAGTACTGAGCTGTTCTGTTCTCTCAAGGCAAGGAATTTGGAGTGCCCTTAAGTCTCAGTGCTTAAGAAACACAAAAAGTAAAGCAGTTAGAGATCTAAGATGCTTTCTGGGATAAGTAAAAGGAGTTTTCAGAGACACTATTTTAGGTCTAACTAACTGCTCAGATTTATTTAAGTCCTATCTATCACAGCTACAGTGCATGTTCTTAACTGTCTCTTCTACCAATATGGTTCCATATTAAGTGAAAGGTAATGCACACATGGGATAAAAAAGGGAGGTTAACTTCCAAAATTTATGCTGTTGATGGTCCTTCTTGAACTGATACCTTGCCAAGGCTGACATAGAACAGAGACTAAATGGAGTTAAAGAATAAAGCAGGTATTTATTGAAAGGTCTCAATTGATACACCTTGGGCAGGCAAGAGCCCAGCCAGGGCTACACCCCAGATGAAGCCAAAATGGTCACAAAAAATGGATGACCAGTCATGAGGTCTCTCACTTTTATAAGTTCTGGTCCATTAGAATATTGGAGTTAACTGCACAATTACATCCTTCACTAATGAAGTCACATCCTTATTATTTTTCCTTCTTCAGTCCACATTGTTTATGCTCTTGGACCTGAAATTTGGATCATTTGTCCTTGGTCCCCAGCTAGAAAAGGAATTGTTTTGTCCAGCTACTATGGGAAGAGAGCTTACCGCCCCTTAATATGAAGTTCAGAACTACACACTAAAGCAGTACAGAATCTGAAAAATATGAAAGCTAAAACCTAAGGCATCAGACTGATTTATCACTCAATAGTTGCACATTCAAAAGAGTATTTATATTGACTTTCGTGATGTGTCATACTGAACTAAATCAAACTGTTTTCACTCAAATTTATCCTTTTCTCATCAAATAAAATTTGCTTACTTCAACTTCACTCTAAATATTAGCCTTTTGAGAACAGGAACTTCTCTTTGAATGACAACAAACCAAATCACTTTATCTGAAGTTTATTGATATGGATATCAGGAAAAACTGCTTCACAAAGAAGGTGGTCAAGCTTTGGAACAGGCTGCCCACAGAAGTAGTTGGTTCACCATCCATGAGTATTTAAAAGACCAGTAGGTGTGGGGCTTGAGGACATTGTTTAGTGGTGAATTTCACAGTCTTGGGAAAACGGTTGGATTCAATGATCTTAAGAATCTTTTCAAACTTAAATTACTCTATCATTCTATGATACCATGACTTATTCTGCTTCCACAGCACCTCTTTCTTTTTATATACAATGCTGATACTAAGGAAATGAAGGGCCTTCCTTGCTATGCCATCTACTCTGTTTTGTAAATTCTGCACAGATACAGAAACTTTTCCATCTGCTTTAGAGGGTTCTATTATCAGTCACATATGTGCTGAGAAATATTTCTGTTTTAGCACTAGACCTGATGAGATAATTCACAGGGAATGATTTATTTGAACAAATTTAGACTTTCCTTTGTTTGTTAGTTGTCCAGGACTTGGTTTTGATATTCTTGAATTTAATCATTTTTCAAAAGCATTTGCTTGATAACTTCTATAAAACCTTTAATGAGAAAAGGTTTGCTTGTGGACTGTGTGACCAGTTTGACATGAGTACTAAGAGCTTGGTGCTGTTGCTCTGGTTTTTTAGATACCAAGGTAATATAACATTTTTCCACTTCTTGACTGCATGAATAAATTTAAGCTCTTGTATGCGAATACTTGCATGCAAAAATTCAAAATTTGCTTTTCATAACAAGTAGTAGTCAACACAGTAGTGCTGCAACTGTGTACATCCCTAAAGGAAATATTTCATTTCCGTGCTTCCAATAACTCAAATAGGATATTCCCTTCCACACATGATTTAATTTTTGCACAAGTGAGTATAGATAAAGGCCTATCTTTCAGGTGGCCAGCCTCTATTTGCTGGATATCTGCTCTTTAACACCAGAGCTAGAAGAAAAAAAAATGAGACTACTACTGCTCTTAGAAAATAAGCTATTATTCTGAAAAGTTTTAAAAAATTCTTTCTTCTATCATCATTGCCAGCTTTCTATTTCAAAATAACCTTAATCTTCTGTCTGTGAAAAGTTAAATATTTGACAACAAAACATCTTGAACACTGGCTTCTTATTGGAAAATTGGAACACTTTAATATGAAATACACAATATTTTTTAAAATTTATGAATTACAGGGGTTTAATTTTAAAAATTTTGAATTAAAGTATAAAAAATAGGCAGCAAATATTAAAAATATATGTTCATAGGAATCTTCAGAATTCAGAGTCTGATTAATCAAATGGAATAATTCAATGATAGGATTGTTTATCTGTATTATGAAGGTGATTAAGCTAATTTCTCTTTCTTTTAGTAAAAGTTACAGAACCTTTATCTGTAATTAGATGTACCAAATCTTTCTGAGACATTCAATACAGAAAAATAAGCTGAAAAGTGCAGTTGTTTTATGATTTTTAATGTTGTTTAAAGCACGGTAACCATGAATTTATTTTGAATTTTTGTACATCATGGCACTTACACAAGATTGATTTATTTATCTCCCTTTATATTCCTTTGGAAATGTCATTTATGTAGCACCAAAATGCTATGTTTTAGTTAGGCTGTTGCAAATTTGACACGTAACTGGCAGATGATGTCTAAGCTGTAGGGCTAAGATGTGGGGCTATTAAAGATGACATAGAATGCACAAATATATTGGTATATGAGGGAGAAAGCCAGTGAGATTTTAGGAAAAATCTATCATCACTGGGTGAAAGTCACAAGTGGAGTTATGTGAATTAAATAAAGGAGAGAAAATATATCATCAGCAAGAAAAAAATCAAAACTCTATGAGGCAGTTGTATCAGGCCTAGAGCAATAAAATGAAATGGGGAAAAAACCCAAAACACAAATTCAGGAAATGAATATGGACAGAGTGGAGTGTAACAGCCTATTTCACATGCTTGTGCACATAGATTTCAATTTGTCTTGTACTTCATGGAAAGCACAGAACCCTACATAAGAAATTTGAATCCTTTAGTACTGTGTTGTTAGCTTTTATTAAGTATGTGTGTAACACCTCTCAAAAATAATCCACCAATCCTTTTCCTCTTCCCAGGGTTTCACAAATTGAAGTGGAACTTATATGCCTTAATTATAGGAAGAAGCAGATTTTTTGAAAGATGCAATTGTCCCAGCCCTTATTGTAGAGTTTGACCAAATAAGTAGAAATAAACAGACAATAACAGGGCTAGGGGATAAAAAAATACATCCAATGGCTGAATGTGACTTAGAACTAGACATAAAACAAAGCAAAAGTTATCTAGCTGGTAGTTCATATACATTTCTACTTTCCTAACTGACTAGAAGTTGTACAAGAGCATGAATCATGGGACAAAAATATGTTTGATGTTAAGTCATTTATCTCACATTTGTATTCTTGAATTTTGCATTTGGGTTATCTGTGTTGCAGAAAGGTGTGTCCTCACTTGTGCTTTCTGTTGGAATGAAAGAGCAGTTTGCTCCAGAGACCTCTCCTGCTGATGGACATGGACATGACAACACCTGCACTGGTGCCTCCTGGTCTAGCCTGTGCCAGTAAGATTTCCATTGCCATGAGCTCCCTGTCCTCATTTAAATTGCATCTTTTCAAGGATTTTGTAAAGAGCTTACACTGGGGACAGTGTTGTGCAGTAATGATGGATATGACTGAGAGCACTATGAGAAAAAAGAGGTTGGTGATAAAAGAGGTTTTTGCACTGTATTGAGCCATGTGCAACAAAAATGTTAATCTCTCAAGTAGGCTTTGTTCATACTTTGCCCTATAGTTTGAAGGTTAACATAACTTCAAGTAATACTTGCTTGATTTTTTGTCTTGTGAACTCATCTACTTGGTTTTGCTTTTAGCTTTAAGTTCTTTCCTCTCTCCCTTCTCAACTTGTTCTGCTTTTGTTTCTCTTGCGACACCATAGTGGCAGCACAGTAAAGCCCCACAGATTTCTTCTTTCTTCAATTCAATTTGACTCTCATGTATTGCTCTGTCTCTTCCTGAAATTGTATTGCCATTTCCAGAAATGACATGGCAATATTTCACTGGAGTCACTTGCCATTTTAAGTGGACCTTCATGTATTTGCATTAATGATATGAAACAATGCCTAATGGAACTACAGTGTGGAGAAAGGTGAAATTAAATTAGTGTAGCTTATTTTCTGCTGTGTACTGAAATGGCTGAGAAAATAAAATTGCAGATTGCTATAGCATTTATAAAAATCCTGAGGGATCATTCCTAAAACTATTTTCAAAATCTGTGCATGCTGATGAACAAACAACAGATATAAAGTTCCTCTGTCTCTGAGGAAAATATAAAGTTGGTGTGGTGTGTTGCCCCTGTCTGGAGAGCAGGTCCAAAGCTTCTCTATCCTCTTCTTAGCTGGGTAGGGGAAATAAAATATTACAAAAGGCTCATGGGTCAAGACAAGGGCAGAGAGAGATAATTCACCAGTTACCATCACAGGCAAAAGATATTTGACTTGAGGAAATTGGTTTAATTAATTGCCAATCAAACCAGAATAGGGTAATGAGAAATAAAACGCATATCTTGAAAACACTTCCCCTCTTCTCTCGCTTCCCTTTTTCCTGGGCTTGACTTCACCCCCAATTTTCTCTACATCCGTCCCCACAGCAACACAGGCAATCAGGAAAAGTGTGCTGTGGTCAATCAATCACATTTCTGCTTTTCCTTCCTGCTCGGGGGAGGACTCCTCACACTCCTCCCTGCTCTGGTATGGATCCCACAGGACTCAGCCCTCCATGAACTTCTCCAGTGTGAGTCCTGCCCGTGGGCTGCAGTTCCTCACAAAGTGCAGCAGCACTGCTGGCTCCAGCATGGTCCCTGACAGGGTCACAAGTCCTGACAGCAGACCTGCTCCAGTGTGAGCTCCTCTCGCCATGGGGCCATAAGCCCTGCCAGAGCCAGTTCCAGTGCAGGCTTCCCATGGGATCCCAGCCTCCTCTGAGCATCCTGCATGCTCCAGTGTGGGTCCTCCAGGGGCACAGCTGCCTCACCATGGTCTTCCCTGTGGGCTGCAGGGCAATCTCCCGCCTGGTGCCTGAAGCACCTCCTTCCCTCCTTCCTCATTGACCTTTGGTGTCTGCAGGGCTGTTTCTCTCAGATGTTCTCACTCTTCCCTCTTTGGCTGTTATTGCACAATGTTTTTCCTCCTTTTTAAATACATTATTCCAGAGGCACTTTCACTGTCACTGAATGGCTTGACCTAGGCCAGAGTCAGGTCTATCTTGGAGCCAGCTGACTGTTGAATGTGGGGGAAGCTTCTGGCAGCATTACAGAAGAAACCCTGTAGTCCTTACCATGCAAAACCTTATCATGCAAGTGCAACACAGTTGGTGAAAGGCATAAAAAATCTGCATGCAAAGATTTCAAAACTATTTTGCAGTTTTCTCAAAGCATGGCTAATTTTCTTGTTCTTTAGCAAACATCATATGAACTTTTGAAGAAGTCTGACTAAGCCCTTTTGCAATGTTTTAAAAATTTCAAAAATTGGTGCATTGAAATAAAATACAAACAAACAGGAAACACCATCAACTGTCTGTGATTCACATTTCTGAGCAGACAGCAGCATTGCACAACAGCTTGAGACTGGAAACAAGAAGGCTCCTACATCCAGATGAAACTTCATGGGGATTTCAGGCAGAATATAATTATTTCATATAATTATATTATATACAAATAGAATATAATTATGCAAAGCTGGAATTTTGTCAGGACACTGTGGTGAGCACCTATGCTTTGTGAAAAGCTTATGGGGATTTTTAATTACAATAAGTGGTCAGAATCTTAGTTTGATGTCTCAGCCAAGAGATGAATTGATACTGAACTACCAGACTCTCAGTACATGCCTGGGTAGTATGAAAATAACAGAACCATTAGACAGCTTGACTCACCTTGTAGTGATGGCAGAATGGGCTGTATCTGAAATCTGGAACAACGATTAAAAATACTGTTTCTCTTCAACAGAAGAACAGTGATTATAAGGGATGTAACTCTGCATTCAAGATTTTTTCATTCTGGGGAAAGATATGTATCTGCTAAACATGCAGATATGTTATCTGTTCACTTCAGAAACACTTAAACAACTGAGCATCTCTCCTTAAAAATTACCACAGAATGGAATAACTTTTAAGAAGTTATCATGCTGTGGAATGAGTCTTATGATATGAACTCATTATGAGTTGTAGAGCCTTCACTCAGCAGAGTGAATATTACACTGGATAGCTGAATACCCAAAAGTTTCTTAACTGGTTCAGTCCTATCTGTGTAATCTATCTATCTTCTCATGTCACACCCAGCTCTACTGTATCTGAATATCTTCCAAGTCTCTCTGAGGCAACAATTTTTTTTCATTATTTTTGGTAATATAATATAAACCGGAGGCTAAAGTATCATTATTTTATTGCTACCCCTGAGATATTTTTGTCAGATGTTAATTCATAATGTAGCAAAGTTCTTTCAAAAGAACAGAAACTAGTGTTGATACTTTGGGAAAATGGATTTGAAAATGCCCATTTTCTATGAGTTCTGTTAGACATTTCCAAAAACACTTTAATATATTGCTAGGAGTCCTACTTTCAGAATTTCTAGCAGGTTTTTGTTTCTTTTTTTTTTTTTTTTTTACTTGGGGATGCTTACATCTTGACTGAGATCCTGGACTGAGCAAAGGGTATCTGATTCAAAGTCCAGACTGAGACTATTCAGATTTAATTTACTTTAAGGTCTCATTTTGGTAGCTTTCCTGTGAGTTTGCATTAAGTTTGTAAAGTCGTGGTAATTGACTCTCAGATTAAAGCACACACTGAGTGATGCCTGGATAGGATTATGAGTTGAGGTGCCTTGTATATTTTTTGAAATGCTGGAAGGAGAAAGAAAAAGTGAATTGCTGCCCTGATTTTTTTGTAGCTACATACACAGATGCATATAACAGGCAATAAAACGCATTTGTCTATAGGTTCTCAACATGAGGCAACCCGATTGCCAGAAACTTTAACTCATGCAAAAATAAGGTCCATGTACAAAAAGTCAACTTAACTTTAGCAGAGCTGCTACTGGCTTCACTGTAATTAAGTGCTAATCGTAGGGGTGTGCTGTTTTGCAAGGCAGTAAACCGGTTTCCTGAGAGGATAAACTTGGAGGTCAAAGGCCGGGAGTTGGCTCCGTCGGGGACCAGGATCGCTGCCGAGAAAAGCAGCGCACCTGTCCTGTTATTGTGATTATGAGACAAATGTGAAGAAGGCCAGTGAAACAAAGTGACCTGAAAGTCTGGAAAATTTACTGCCGTGATTGTTGAGAGCGGCACATGGTGCACGCCGTGAGCAGGGAGCCGGGCTGTGCCGGGTCCCACAGGACAGGCCCTGCTCCCCAGCAGGGAGCACATGAAGGGCGCTCTCACAGGCCTCTGGGGCCACCGCCCCTCTGCACCATCTCGGGAAAGCTCCTTTACCTTTATAGGGTTATATTTTCCAAGCCATGAAATGACGGCCTTATTTAGTAAACTTCACAGAGGGGTTTCCAAGTGCAAATAACAAATTACATACAGCTCTTCAGTATAATAGGATGGAAAGTTTAATCTGTAGTAAATAAAAATAGCAGCTGTTCCATGTTTCAATACTGTGCAATACTGTGAGTGGGAATTGCAAGAATAGATTCAATAAAAAAGCCATAAAGTTTCATGAAAAAGGTGGAAAAAAAACCCTTTGAGAGTAAGTTAAAACAACCATACTTTATTCATGGACTAGGAAAGAGAGGGAAGGAGAGAGGTGCTGTGCTTTTACCACCAGAACAGCACATTTATCAGTAGGTAATTGGAGTGTTAGTAAGCACTGGGAGGAAACATCCAGCCCAGCATAGAAAGCTGGGACCTAACACAGGGAGAAGTATGGGCATATTGTTTCTGCATCATTCCAAATATCTGAGGCTCATTTCTATGGCAGATAAACTCACATAGTTTCAAACCCAAGTAATTTTTTGATCCATAGAGAATTTTATATTTGCAAAAAAGAAGTAGCTCTTCCCCAAAGACCAGAACAAAAGGGAGAAAAGCTCTAAACCAAGAGCTGAAATTTCTGCACAACTATATTAACATTCAAAATACTCCTGGCATATGGAGAAATGTCAAATTTCCTGTCACAGGAAAAAGTGAAACAAAGAATTCAGTTATTTTACAAAGGCAGAGATGCTTCTAATCATAAGCAAAAATATATGTGTGTATATATATAACTTCACATGCTGACATTTTCTTCAGCAGCCGATACTGTAAAAACCTTTAGAGAGATATCTGGAGAAATAAGAATTATGGACTGGTTTGGGGTCTAAATGAAAGTAGTTCTCTCCCATTAGCCCTTGCACTCATCACAGGATACCTCACAAACCTGGGCAGCATTTTCCCACCTCTATGGCACCAAGATCCTGCAGCCAGCCATCAAGAAAGAGAGAAGACCCCTCCTGTCTGCATAGCTTAGTAAAAAAATTGTGTTTCCCCTCCCTCCTACACTGGAGAATCTGATACCAACAACTGAGCAATGATGAGTATTAATGAAATGATATCACAGAAGTTGCATTTATGGTCTGATCCCACCTCACAGTCGCTGTGCTTCACATAAAGAATGACTGTCACCTTGCAGTGCTCATCCTGTGTGTGTTCAAGATGATGAGATGATTGTGTTTCTCATATGAATATTTGTTTGGTATGAATATTTCCAGTGTATGTGAGTACCTGACAAAGAGATTAAAGCAGATGGCAGTAGGCTGTTCTCACTTGTGCCCACAGACCAGACAAAGTCAGGGGGCAGAAATGGCAATAAAATAAATCCCATTTCAACATAGCCAACTTTTTTTTTGCTGTGACTGGTCGATAGAACAGAAATAAAAGCACCTGGAATGTCAAGGATATTTTGAAGAACCTTGGAGATGTTCAAAACCCAACTGGACATATCCCGGAGCTCTCTGCTCCTGCTGACCCTGCACTGTGGAGCTGGACAAGGCCTGCCATCCTACTTCAGCTGTTCTGTGACTCTGCCAAAAATCCATCAGCCTTCCAACCAGCATGATGATCCTTCTGTTTGAGTAATCTACCTGTACTTTTTTGATGAGAAAAACAAACTATATGACTTTCACATCCCCTAGAGAAAATATATATATTAATGGAACACAGTGAATTGATTTGAAATTAGACCTTTATTTTAAAATACCTATGTTGCTGGATTTTTGATTGTGCAGAACTAATTTATGTACATTGATTCTCCAGTCACATGTATCACTGCAACAATATTGTGTGGTTACTACAGAGAGATTTTTTATTTTTAGATACCCAGGGATATTGCAGATGCACAATGTAGTTAGACATATTTCATACAATCCTAGAAATTCACACTAGAAAAGACCTTAATCCCAAAGCAAATTAGCCTAATATGTTAGATGAAGATCTTCAGGATCTCCAAATGGAGACTCCAAGGCTTCCCAGGCAATCTGCTACTGTACCTGGAGGAAGCTTTCACAGCAATCCCTCTTTCTGTGATTATTTTATCCATCCTGTCCATGAAAGATAGGCTCTTTTCAACAACCTTTTATGTATTTGAAAGGTTGATGTCTCTTTTCTTGGCTGAACAAGGCCATGTTTTCTAGATTTGTGATTATTCTCACTGACTCTCCCCTGGACTCCTTCCAGTTAGTCCACATCTTTCTTTAATTTATACAAATCGCATAAGAGAAAGGTATGGCTTTATAGACGGTGTTCCTGCACACACAAGGGTTTTTGGGAGTTGGGGGAACAAACCAGAAACACTTTTGGCTTCTGGAACAAAACCAAACTTCAAAAATATTGCAAAAAAATGCCTTAAAGGGGAAAAAAGTCATAAAATATCCTAAAGGTCTCCAATCTTTGTTCCCAGAGCAACTACTAGTGGTTTAGGATGCTACTACTTTTCTGCCAGAGGTTTTTGCCTGAGCAGAAATATTGGACATATTCAGAGAAATTAAATCCAGATCAAGATGCATTTCTAGTTTAACTTGTTGTATAAGACCCCTGCATCAAGCCCAAGTTGCTGATTGAATGAAGCATATTTTAGAAAGACAGCCAATCCTGATTTAAGGGCTGCCAATGATAAGAGATATACCAAATCTCTGCACAAATTATTCCAATGGTTAATTGCACAATCTAATTGCTAGTTTGAATTTGTTCAGCTACAGCTTCCAGTCATTGGACATTGTTGTGCTTTTGTTTACTAAACAAAAGATCCCTCCACTATCAGAAATATTTCTTCAGCTGCTCACTGTAATGCAGCTGTCTCAGATGTTGGTTAACCTCTTTTGTAACATTTCTAATTTTTACATCTTACTTAGCATGTTTAGAACTTGCTTCTTTATTTGGGATATTTGGGTTCAATAATTACCTAATGACACAAAAGTAACTACAAGAGCCAAAACTTTTGAAGCTATTTCAGAGTGTTTCAGATCAATCCTTTATCACTTGGGACCCATGGTGTGTGGATTTCTTCAATCTTGTACAGAATGTCCCTTGTACCAATATCTTCCCCTCTTATCCATAAGTACAGCAAGTTGGAAGTTTGAGCAAGCAATAACTTGACAGCTCAAAGTTTCATGTTTAATGGATGACTGAAGCAACTTAGTCTGTGACTTAAGAAGGTGTTCTTGAATGATTTAGTTGCTTCTTAAAGTGATGTTTTTCAATTTAAGTGTCTTGAAAATTATCCATATGGTCTTAGCCATAAGAAAGGGGGACAGAAATGCAGTCATCTGTCCCCACAGTGGTGTGGAGAGCTCCTGTTCAGAATCTGCACCTGCAGTTCATACAGCAGCGGTACGGAGTCGCGTCTTCTCCATGAGATTATTTTGTGCCTGGTTTCCCTAGAAACTCTGAGCATAAACAGAAGTTTAGGCCTTTTGTCAGCTGAGAATTTCTTGATATTTGGCAGATTATACAAGTAAGTACTGCATATGTCCAGATTGACTCAAACATGGGTGTGCAGTAAGATGGTTTTATCCCGTGTATTTTGAATTTAACAGCTCAGGCATTGGAAGTGTGATATTTACCAGATGTATCCAGTCTCTGCATCTGTGTTGTAGAGTCCATCTGCTGAAGCACAGTAAATGTGCCACATTTAGAATGTATCTTACAAACTGCATGTTCCTATAGATCATTAAGGTTACTCAAGTCCTGCACTGGATGTGTGCCCTGAGCACAGAAGGCATTGGCATTTTGCACATGGGGGGCAACTCCCCCTTTGCCCTGTGGCAATCAAAACTCATAATTCATAAATTTAATTTTGTAGAAAATCCTTAAAAATCCTTAAAGAACAAATAAGTATATCTTGCTTTGTGGTTTTAATTCAAACTGATTGATCTAAAATGTATTTTGTCTCCAAGGTGCTATTGTCCTTCTGATTAATTTTTCAGAGTTTTAAGATAGCATCTTAGTGAAAACATGTAGTGTTAGCACTGAAGGTTTTTCTACCTCTAGGGTTTTTTTTTTACTTAGCTGTGCCTTTTCACTGTAAAATCAGAGGAAATATATTAATGTTGGCTAATTAACAAAACATTCCACAAGTCCTGAATTGTTTAATTCCACAAGTTCCAAGCCGTTGCACCCAAAACAGAACACAGACATTTAAATTGGTTATAAACACTTTCTCAGACACTTTTTATTGCTCTTTTACTGTTTGTAAGTGTTACAAGGCAAAGTGAGAAAAGTACTAGATAAGATCGCCTATTCCTTTTCTTGCTATTATCATTCTTTAAGGCTATGTTAGATAGCACTTCCTTCTAGCAAAGCAAAAAGAATGGGACCATCATTACAAATTTTATCGCATAAAACAAGGAAAGGAAGGAATCCAAGTACTGTTGAGAGTAGGCCATAAGATGATAAGCATCTTCAGTATCTGTGCCATACATCGTTTGCCTACAAAATTGCTTTGATCTAATACACAGTCTTTGATCTAAAGAAATTAGCCATCTTCCCTTCTCTTGAGGAGACAAAAGGTGAGACTGTGCAGCCAGCTTTAGTGCAGGATGCTCTCTTAGCTTGGTTCACTTCCCATTTTGCTCCCAGAAGGTCCGTGTGTGTGCTGATTCACTCTTAGTCTGTTCTGGAGCAGCCAAACGTCTCCTTTGCAGAGAAGCACACAGCTCGCTCTGGGGTCTCTTCCAAGTGGAGTATTCAAGCAATGCTTAGCTTGGGTCCCCTGACTCCAACAGTGTAACACTCAAAAGTCTTTCTCTACTTGTGTTGTGCAACATCAGTCCCTACCATCAAAACTGCCATGTGGATGGCTGCAGCAGAGCTTTGCCATTATTTCAGGCACACAGTAATAAAAAAGCCCATACAATTAACAATTGTATTTCAAGACCAGTGGAGGATTAAATGTGTACCTTATAGTTCATCACTTAATAGTGTATGAGCTGGAGCACACCAACTAGAGAGACAGGACTCGGGACACAAAGGCAGCAGCCCGGAGCAGCAGTAGCCAACAGCAATTACATCAAAATAATCAAGCAAATAATTTAACCCACCCAAATATATATGAGTGTTCTTATATATGTGTGTGTGTGTGTGTGAGAGAGAGAGAGAGAGTTCTGGAGTGGGTTGTCCCATTTAGAAGTTCTTCCTCCCTCACCAGCTACAAGATTTGGAGCAGGACTCCACCCCTACAACACTGCACATAGCTAATGCTTGTATTGATCTCATGACTAACAGCCTGCTTTTTCCTTGTCTCTCCTATGCAGACATGATGCAGTTTTGTAGCTGATAAATAGTTTGGTTTAGGTGAAAGAGTAAAAGCTTTCACTTTTTACATTTTCTAGTCTATTTCTTGTCTCTTCCTGCCTTCTGACTCATAATGGCTGTTCACTCACTCTTCTATAGTCTCTTCTAGCTGATGTCAAAGTGCAAAACAACAAATGCATTTGACGGCATGATAACACAATGGGCTGTTCCCGGGATGTGTAATTCTATCTATTTAATTAAGTAGCAATTAATTTGAATATGCTAATATATTCTCTCATCACGCAGTATATGTAGGAGCCAGTGTATTACCCAGCTGCTTGTCATTCTCTAGTTCAAAGTGAATGGGAGATCATAGGACACAGATGTAGCTGAGAGTTTTAAACCAGATCTCAGACAGAAATAAATGTCTTTTAAGGAGAATTATCTCATTACACTCTGAGAATAAGCAAAAGGTTATTAGAAGTCACATATTGCCAAATTTTCTCATTTGAAGCTGCCTGTGTATACTGGCTTGTGTAGGGATTTCATCAGATGACAATTGGACATTCATAATCAGATGTCCTGGTGACATCCAGAGTTTCAAGTACAGAACCTAGAGTATGGACTGATTTAATTTCTACTGTCTGTTGAACAGAAGAGGTATGATATTTTTACTACATTTTTATAAAAACAGAAAGAAAAGCTTAACAGACATGAAAAGGTTTTTACATAGAGCAGCTAATGAAACGTATAAATAGTCATTTTTCTAAGCTCTATTGCTAAGTTTAACACTGTGTAAGCGAGCGTAGCTGTTTGCTTACTTAGTTAACTTCATTATCCAGTATACCTTATCAACCCATGAACATTTTCCGTTTTTCACTTAGGGATTAAAACCCATGCCCAAATGACATTCTCACTGATGTCCAAAGTACTTCTGCAAAATAAAATATATGGAAATTGGCAAGAGAAAAGGGAATAAATATAATGGATTTTTAATTTTTTTGAAAGGTAAAAGGATGCAGGGTTTAATAAATTTTAGATATATGTTTTATAGATTAAATCTTTATATACATTTTTGAATTGGCTTTCATTAATGAGCAGACTGCTTTTTGTACTAATTATTATCTAATGGTAGTGCTAAAAGGTCCTGATAAGATTTAATCTGAAATACTTTTACAGTTTTGAATACTCCTCTATTTAAAAGATAAATCAAAACTGGACATGGTGCAGGAGGAGTGTTTTCAGCCCTCTGGTCCTCCCTATTACTTACAATGATGACACTAAAAATATTTTGTTTTGGTTTACCTAGTAAAGCAAAAATTGAAGAAAGAGCTATAAATAAATCAAAGGAGCAGACCTAGTAAAAGACTGACCGTTTAGACTAAGGAACATGTAAAAAAAAAAAAAAAAACGTGAATAAACTGGCCATGAATAAACTAATAATGAAAATTAGATTCAGATTGATCTTCAAATTAAAAGAGTAGTTAGTTTTTCATTACCCTTTCCAGTAAGACAGGGTAGGGCATGGCCAGGCCTCCCATTGTCCCCTGGCAAAATCCATGGGCAGCACCAGTGTCCCACTGCACTTCTTCCCCATTACCTAGCCCATGCACTCCTAAAACAGTGTGGTTCAGGTTAGACTTCGGCTCTGAAAATGTTGAAAATCTGCACACTTTCTTTGGTTATTCACAGATTACTTCTGTATGAACCATGATATCAATTAAAAACTAGTACCTGAAACTTTGCATTTGTTTGCATTTATGTAGATGTTGGAGTAGTCTACAGGTCTGGGGATTTTCTCTGTGTTGATGTCAAGTTAAAATAATGCAATTTTGAATTATGCCTATATAACCAATGGTATATCACCAAAATCTCCTTAAAAATCTCTGGGTTTGGTGTGTTTGCATCAAAATAAATGTATTACAAACTGTATAAACTGGAAGATATAATGCCAAATTTTAGGGTTTTTTTCCAAACATGCTTGGTTTTCATATTTATACAGACTTTATTATAGCCTGCTAAGTTTGCTTTGATTACCTTTAGTTCCTAACTCAGCTCAGATACCTTTAACATCTTTCAGGTCCAAACAATTACTATAAAACAGTCTGTCTCTGGTATAATCACAATGTAAAGCATATTTTTATGTTTAATATAAGGAAATTATGCGTTGAAAAGTAAAGCGACATATAATTAATAGCAAACCTGGCTAATGATAGCTAAAATACATCAAAGCATGCTCCAGCCCATTGGCTAGTATATATGCTTTTGGCAAACTAACTTCCAAGCAAATTAACTTCTTCTCTAACTAGGGATCTTCTTGAATTTTATAGTGGGAGACGCTGATTGAAGCTTTGATTCATTAATAAAATGATAGATCCATGTTGTTAACTCATGCAGTTGATGCATAAGTTGATGCATGGTCTTCCTGTTACAGTGCTTTACTCAGTGACTGCTGGACATGTGTTCAGGGTTAAGGTGTTTGTGTCATTTATTTGGGACTTGGGTCAAGGTCTATTCTAACATAGAGAGGCTCTTTTGGGGAGTTACCTGTTGGTTTCTTAGACATTGTTCCCATTGGTTTGTTTTACTCATCTATCAGAAGCAAAATGAAGTCTTAGATGGTTTTTTTGCCAAAAGCCAGTGCAAGGGCTATTCTAACCTTTTGAATTATGCATTACATGGACTTCATTCAGTGAAGAGAATTACTAGGGTCTGCCACCTAGATTCTATCAAGTGAAGTAATATGGAGCTGAATTACAGCTTATCCAGCCTAGAATTAGATTGAGATCTTCAAATCACAGGAAGCTCAGCACTGAAAAATGTCTCCTCATATTCCTACTTTTAAAACCTTCACTGTTGAGTTTACTTTGTAGAACTAAATCTGGATGAGGAAATTATATCAAGAAAATAATTAGTGGCAAAGCTTTGAGAAAGACCTTGCACAGGTCTTCATTTGTTTATAAAGTTCTCTCCTGATTCCTGTCTACATTGTAGTTAATTGCTTAGGGAGTCATCAGGATGAAGCTACCATTTTTTGCCCTATTATCAAGTGTTTTGAAGATGGCTGTGCTGTTCTGTCCCCTCTAACTCACTGGGTCTTGTATATTGATTGTTTATCTCATGAGCATTCAGTGACATCATGCTTCCTTGCCCTGGAGGGCTGGGCCTAAACTGAGCAGAGCAGAATTACAGGGTTTCAAGAAGCCCTCTGTTCAAAGTGTCTTCACAGCCATGAGTCAATGCTCCTTCAATTGATGCCGAATTTTCATAGCATTGTTCAGCTCTAATGATGAGAAGCTATTGCACAATTAAGATAGATGCAGTCTTCTTTCCCTGCTTACTAATCTGAAGAAGCTGTTTTGCTTTATGTTTCACCTAACAAGAAGTGTAAGGTGGAGCTTTCAAAAGATGAGAACATGTTCAGACTCATTTTTTGATGAAGTTTTTTCAGATGGCTCTGAAATCATATATGGCCATCATCCATTATTAATAGCAAGTTTAACTATTAGAGCAACTAATTTCTCCACCGAGTAGCACTTCAGTTAGATGCTTGTACTGAAGTACAGAGAAGGAAAGTATCACTGTGCCTTACTACAGCCTCATTTTAACACCTACTCAATCAGAATCATTTAGTTCTGCATTCCTGTCTCCTACTGCCCTGTAAGAATTGCAGTAAAAAGTTTTCTAAGGTTATGGCCACCTGTCATAACTCACTCTTCTGTAATTCAGAAAAAATGTAATTAAATAGAAGTAAGACTTACTTGTGGTCTGACTTCAGTCTAAACACAGTATATTCACCTGCATTTCAGCAACCAATTTGTTACAGATCTTCTGAAGACATTCCTATCACCTGTGTTAAAGGCAAACCTCAGTGGTTTTGCAAAGTAAAGCAACACCCATCATTTGCACGACTCCAGAATCTGGGGTCACAGCTAGACACTGATTCTAGTTTTCTATTATAACCCAAGGTAGAAACAGTTGTGTTTCAGGAGCTGGTTTATGAGCAAATTAAGCAGTCTGACCCTACAGGCAGCAACATCCATCAGAGAGGTACAGCAGGAAACTTCACTTTGCTTGATACAAATCAACACGCCATTCCTAAAATTGTGCAATCTAAGTGTTTGGATAACACAATGGTGAAACTAAGAATTAAACATGAATTCTGTATTTTGTGATTGATAAAAGAGTCAATACAACATGCCAGCTGACAGGCAGAAACTCTACATCTACGAAAAGGGAATTGAAAAACAAAAATAAGAGGGGAACAAAACAGGAGAGCTTCTTAAAGAAAATCCTGTGAATGCCAGTGTTTCAGACATGTCAGAGGCAGAGAAGAGAGAAGATGCAGAGCAGAGAATGAAACACTTGCTTGAGATCCACAAGGATTTGGGATGCTGTGAAAGGCCATGGCAAAGTGTGGGATGGAACGTGTATCTTACCTGGTTGGAAATGGCAAAGAAGAAATAGTCATGGCTTCCTATTGAGGATGTGGGAAAGTGATCCTGTGCCACAGCATCTTCTAGTGACTTCCAAAAGCTACATTAACTTAATACTTCTCCTACATGCATACACTATCACAAGTGGTTCTTCTTATTTTGTTTGGATTTTTTTGTGTTTTTGTTGTTTGGGGGCTTTTTTTTTCAAGTTAGCTGAAAAGCAAATGTCTCCCTTCATGTAAGCATCAAAATCTGCTTTCTTTCTGTATCAACACAAATGCAAAATTACATTGACACTTTTCACATACAGGGATTTCTGTAAAAGAGACTACTTTTTTACAGAAAGATGGATAATTGGATAATTGAAGGGGAATAAAAATTGGATAATTCAAGGAAGAAAGCAGGCAGATAACCAGATGACCAGGCCAATTGTTGCCCTACAGTGTGTACCAGGCCATAGCAAGATGCAGCTCACTGTCAGAGTTCACAAAACTACTATGTCTCACTAGCTTTTAATCCCAAGGAATGACTCCTTTCTGATGGCAACCTAGGTCACAGGAAAATGTTCTCAATAAACTGAGACCACAGGCATGTAGGCAAGAGGGAGTTTGTATGTGTATCTGTAAGAAATGTCAGTCCCTCCCACTCAACTCAGCTCTGCCGTCCTCCTGCTGACTACAGAAACTTGAAAGGTTGGTACTAGATGAGCATCATTGGTTTTGGTGGTGCAAAATAAACAATAGATGCATCTAATAAATGAGTGAAATTTGATTAACATTGTAAGGTCTCTATTTTCATAATCTCCGTGTGCAGAATAACTTCCCTGCTCACCCTCCCCCTTCTGAAACCATGTCCTTGCCACAAATAGAGTTAAAAATTGTTCACCTGAGAAATGGATTAGGGCAGCACAACCTTGCTGCAGCTGCTGCCAGGTGGGAGCTTTTAGTTTCATCTGAAGAGTTGTATCCTGTGAGTTTCACAAGTATTTTAAATTTAGAAAGAATTCAATAAAGCAACTGAAAACTACATAAGGAGAAGCAGCAGAACCTCCAGAGCAAACTGAGCACCGAGAATTTCACTGAGAGAACAGGGTTTTTTGGGTTTCATCATGATAGTTAATCTGGTCATTACAGTAACTTACTCATTATTGCATGGGAGGCACTGCTAGCTACCAGCTTGAAGAGATGATTGTATTTATCCTTTTGTTCCCAAAGTGTACTAATCTGCCTTGAACTCCCACCTGAACTAGACCTGACTTCTTACAAATCTCTGCTTCCAACTATTCAGCTATTCTTGGGATGAGGGACTGAATTATCCTCACAGAAGGTGCCATGCCAGGATTACAAATGCATTACCCACTGTGCCACAAGCTGGGGAGTATGACTATTAAAGTATCAAAGTCAGAGATTTTTATGAGAAAAATGAGTCATAGAAGCAATATGTTCTTTTCTTCCACACTAAACAAAAGAAGAAAGACAATGACAAAATAAAACCATCCCTCCTTCTAAATGGTAACATCCAACAGTGAAAACCTAGTCAAAAATATCTTTCTGTATATTCCCTCACTGTCAGTGTATGCCCCTGAAGTGGCAGAAACCACCAGTGTGACACTTTACAATAAAAATCCTCTATTAAACTGTGCTTAAAAATTTGGAAATAAGACAACTATTTTCTGCTGTTCATTCATATAAATTTGGGATGTCTCCCACCTATTACTATTCTCATATTTTCTCTTTCCTGTAAAAAAGTAATTGTTTATATATGGATGTTTATTAGAAGTGAAATATTTCTTCTTTATCTCACAGCCTTGAAGAATAGTGTGCAAGAATCCCTGATGATCTGATCAAATTTGTGTATATACTTTTATCACATCAAAGTAAGAGGAAATTCAGGAAAGGATTGGAAATCACAGATTCCTATAGACATAGGGCTATAAAAGTAGGGTGAAAATAGCAATCTGAAAATGTAAAACTTGCAGACTCACACCATGCTGAGGTGTGATAGCAGAGCCACAGATGAATGCTGTGATACTAGCCAACGTTGACCACTAAACCTACATGTTACACACCATTCCTTTGATTTAGAAGCCCAGATCCATCTTCATCTTCTGCAAATCAGCTAGCTATTGAAATGTTTTTCTTTTTGCATTCAAACATTTACCTGCCCACAAAGTCTCTAAATAATTATATGCAACAACTTGTTTTTCAAACCTTCAATGGACATTGGTTCAATTCTGCATCTGCAACTGTCTTCCCAATGCAATATATTGACTACTGCTATACTATTTGTTAATCTATATCTCTATACAGTGGTGGTATTAATGTCATTATTTCATTTTCTGAATTCTGGTTCTAAAGCAGGTGTGTAAAATTGAAGGATTTACAGACCCTCTCTCTGCAGCTGTTCATGGATGTTCTGAATTTGTTCACCACATTTCTAATGCCATTTTAGAGAAAGTATAGCACAGACAGATTACAGAATGGCAATTTAAACCAAGACATGTTTAAATAATATAGGGGGCCTAGCCAAGTCATTGACTGAGTGCCCTGTGTGCAAAGCATGTGACTGAGCAAGAGACCATCTCCCAAATTCCTTTCTCATTAAGAATGGGGTGTGGCAAGGAAAGCATGTGTGACTGCTTTAGCAAAACGTGTTAGCCAGATGAGTTTGGGATGGCTGTATTCTTTGGGTGGCAAAGCAATTGGGTAAGTTATGCTGCTCATCCTGAATATGTATCAGCATGGCCTTTGTACCACATCACACAGGCACTTCTGTATTGTCCCAAATGCAGCAAGAAACACAGGCCATTATGTGTTTTTTTTAAGAAACAATTTTAAAATTATTTGTTAATGCCGAATTTCCTCATGAAAAAAAAAGTTTTTTCACAAGACACATAGAGTGGAAAATGTTATTTTTAACTTAATATAGGTTTTTAGGCAAAACAGTGTATTTACAGCAAGACAGGTATTTTTAAAATAGTACATTTTAGTGCAACAACCCTTCCATAGGTCTTTTAGTTTGTCATACTAGCAGTAATGAAAATTTCATTTTTATTAGTGATTATTATATGAGAAAAAAAAAATCAGGAGTTATTTCTAAAGCCCAGCACTGGTGTATGTCGACTAGCAATTATAAGGAAAATAAATTCTAAACCTCATTTAAAAAAATACAGAGTGTAGAAGGTCCTGAGAAGAAATAAAATAGGGAGTTCATAATTCCATGGTCCATCCTTGCACAAATTAGATGTTGCTGTACAGCAAGAGCACTCAGAGACAGACAGCTCTGTTCTTGAGACACAATGGAGCTGTTCACAGCACAAGTGAGAGTTCAGCTCTCCTGGCAGTCCCTGGCCATGGAGGGCATGCTCACGAGCCATGAGAACCACCTTCCTTGTTCAAAAAGTTTAATGCACTTCTCCCACTTTCCTTTTGGAAACATGCAGCGTGAGAAATGGAAAATAGATTTCAGGAAGGGAAGATGCCATTTTTTGGGAATGGCTATGGTCCTGGAAGTGATTCAGGGGCTAAGGAAGGTAAAAAACCTGATCAATTTTTTGGAAATGTGATGGGTTCTGAACTTTGAAAATGTCTGTGCTGATTTTTCAAGTTTTGATGATGTACTTGAAAGAAGTGATCTTGTTATATTAATTATTGCAATCCTCCTCACTTCTTCTGCGTAACTTTTCCCTCTTCTGTTCATTTTTTTACATACAGGCTTCACAATGGGAACTCAATGTATGGAGCAGCTGCAAACTTAGAGTCAAGAATAAAAAGAAATAATTAAACATACTTAATATTCTTTTGCTTCTGAAGACTTTTCAGCTTAAAGAAGGTGTCTACATATTTTTAGACCTGTTTTATTTAATTGATCTTTCAATAATGTTTAAGGGCAAGACCAGGGCAGACTCCTTCCTGTCCTGATGGTAGGGATTAAGGTACAAACTATGCACAGCAGTTGTTCATATGTGGACACTAATAATCTTGAGGAGCAATGGGTTATAAAAGGTTACATGAAGCCCAAGATAAACAGCTCCTGCCTAGTGCAGCAGCAAAAGAAGCCAGTTTCTTGAAAAGGGGGATAGCTGGGACATCCTGCCCACATTTAGAGTGTTCCTGAGACCCAGCAAATCCCAGGCTGGATCTGAGCATGTCTAATACATCCTATTTTGGCTATTAAATCTTCTAGGCTTTTAAGCAAAGCCCCCCTTCTTTCTCACCAACTCACTGTAAGAGGCTCTTTCTAGTGAAGTCTGACTATTCTATAGGGTGGGTCAACAGTGCTGGGTTTTATATAAGCCTTTGAAACTGTAGTGTTATTCTAAAAAGGAATTTTCTCAAAATGGGACTTCTCATTTAAAACATCTATTGGTATTGAATAATAACTTTTTTTTCTGTCCAACTAGTTTTTTACTCTTTCTTTTTATAGCTTTGCAAAACTGATAATAGAGAGAGAAACGGAGTTCTGTTCCATCCTGTACATTTTCAACAGAACTCATGACAGCATCCAGTCAGCTGTGAGGGAATGAATTTGCAGAAAATACCAAATTTTCACATATGTCTACCTATGTGCTGTACAACACACAGTTACTGTAAATTATTCTTCAAGACTTTCATGACAGGCATGGAAGGCATCTTGCAAACTTCTCTATAGAGATGTGGGGCACCCCTCAGGAAGAGGATATTCTTGGGATTTTTTTTAAGGAAATTTCTGAAAACTTTTCATGCTTGAAAAAAATTTCTTCATTAAAAATACATACATTTTCTCAAGAACTTAGCAGGAAAAGAACTTAGCATGTTTTATCAATAACTTAGCATGTTTTCAGAGATTTCTGTTCAAAATGAAAATAAATTCACTCAGTATTAGGACATTGGAAAGGCCTAGAAGATGCAAATTCAAGTACTTTTTGTGCTGAAGTCACTGCATGAATAAAATGCATGAACTAAAGCCATTCAAAGCATTTTTACATGTCAGGTGAGTGGGTTTGCTGCTAGTCTCTTTTTACATAGGTGTTTGCCAGTTTCACATGTTAAACAAAGCAAAAGCATTCAAAAATTCATCAGTTCTGAAGAGAATATTCTGACTTTCTGATTGGGCTGCTGTAGTTGTTTTTCCCAGGAGCTGTACTCCAGCTAAACTCTGATGACTGCCCTGTGACAAAACTTAGCAGGAGATGTTACTTCTCAAGTACTGGCCCCGTTTCTCCACCAGCCTATGCTCAGATCTTTCTTTAGGCCTTTCACTGTGGCCTAATTGATTAATGACGCACAGCAATGGCACCTGTAAGACCAGTGAGATCCTGTTTCACAGATGTTGATTGTGTATTCACAGTATAATAGAGGAGATTAATTAACATTTTGGAGACTGCTGCAAATTAGCTGTCTGACTATTTTACCTCTGTAGGTAGCCAAATTTAAAATTAACTATTTTGTGACTGTATTTGCAAATGCCCCAGCTGGGTAAAACCCACCTTGAACATGCACACACTTCAACAGAGTCTCTCCAAAGTCCCATTCTCATTATGTAGAGAAATCCTTCTCTAACATTTGCCCCACAATCCATTTTCTGCTTCCCCATGTCATCTGAGTATCTGCTTTGCTGACACTGCTGGACTTGAAAAATTTCAGTATCAACTTAGTTAAAAGAAAGTTTATTAACACTTCCTGAGAATATTATGATCACTTGCCATCTAGATGTCAAATAGCAGAGACAATACAGCACTTTAATGTTTCCTAATGAAATCTTAAATTGTGAAAGGAAATAGAGCCTGATTCTCCCTTCTTCAGAGATGAGCCTATGTCCATGATTTCATTTGGCCTCTGTAACTCCAAGCAGTTTTTCTCTTTGTGGTTGGTTGACCCTGGCTAGACACCAGTTGCCCAGCAAGTCATTCTCTCATTCTCTGATGTGGAGTTCTCCAGGAGCTGCAGGTGGATCTCTGCTCCACCATGGACTTCCATGGGCTGCAGGTGGATCTCTGCATCCCTGTGATCCTCCATGGGCTGCAGGTGGATCTCTGCATCCCTGTGATCCTCCATGGGCCGCAGGTGGATCTCTGCATCCCTGTGATCCTCCATGGGCCGCAGGTGGATCTCTGCATCCCTGTGATCCTCCATGGGCTGCAGGGATCTCTGCATCCCTGTGATCCTCCATGGGCTGCAGGTGGATCTCTGCATCCCTGTGATCCTCCATGGGCTGCAGGGGCCCAGCTGCCTCACCATGGGCTGCACTGTGGGCTGCAGGGGAATCTCTGCTCCAGCACCTGCAGCACCTCCTGTCCCTCCTGCCCCTCCCTCTGCCCTGACCTTGGTGTTGCAGTTGTTCCTCTCATGTTCTCACTCCTGTCTCTCCAGCTGCATTTGCCCCGTTTTTCCCCCTTCTCAAACACATCATCCCAAGGCTCTCCCACTGCTGCTGACGGGCTCAGCCTTGGCCATCAGTGGTTCCATCCTGGAGCCAGCTGGCATTGGCCCTGTCAGACATGCAGGAAGCTTCCAGCAGCTTCTCAGAGAAACCAGCCCTCTAGTGCCCCTGTTACCACAGCCTTGCCAAATGCACTCTTCATTTTAATCAAACTCTCTTCCTTCCCCTTTCCAATGCATATTCCTAAAAAAATGTCTTCAGATGAGAGAGCTGCCCATCAGCTGCTATGACATCTCACAGCACCCTCAGTCACTTGGTAGCTGCAGTAATTATGAACTATTTGGTTCTTTAATATCATTAGAAACATTCTTGACTTTTTAAGTATAAAACATATTTAGCAATAAATTAATTGCAAAGAAAAATATTTAAAGGTTTATTTCAAGAAAAATTTTCTCCTTTGAAATATTTTCCCATACCATGTTTTAAACACAGAGTTCTGTTGGAACAGAGCTGTTTCCCAAACAGCTCCCTTTTCACCAGTCTGTGTTTGTCACTCAGAATATCACTTACCTGAAGTTTCCCCTTCAGTGTTAACTCTCTCCAACATTTTACTGCATTGACTAAAGGGAAAACAGCCCATTATGCCTCTTATGGTCTGGTCTCTGTTTATTTTGCCTAAATGCTTCTTTAAAGGGTTTATAGTTCCAGTGTCACTCTCTGGCAGTTTACAGCTCATGCTACAATTTTCCGGGCATCACTCAAAAATGTAATATATTAGCAGAGAGATCAGCTCCATCACATACCAGATTTGGCTCTAGATGGTGAGGTACCAATTTCTGTACCACTCTGCCAAATGGCATACTCCTGCTTTCCCTACACACTTTCCTGGCAGTCCTAATTGGCTTTTCATGCCATTGGAAAAATCTCCTTTTTTTTCAGTTTTTGTAAGAAGTAAAAGTACATTACATAAGTTTTACCAAACAGAGTTGTTGGGGTTTTTTTGTTTTATTTTTTTTTGTAAAGCAATAAAGAAGAGTACATTTATTTGGCAACGATTTAAGACAGCTAGAAGAAAGCTATCAATTTTAGCCCTTTCATCTGGCTCTTGACAGAAGAGACATATCCAGATGACAAGCATGCTTAAGCTATTCTTTCTTCCTCATATAGAAAACATAAGGTTTACAATATGTACGTGGAAAAAAAAGCTAGTTAAAATCCCAGGCTGGTGTGTGAGGCAAATTAGGTCTATCCTTTCAGAAGCTTTAATTTGTGTGTCTGTTTTCTGGAAACTTTCTTATGTCAGCTAAGAAAATGTTCCAGGTTCTCCTTGTGTGAATGCACATGTAAGAAAATGCCTCTTGGATCATAAAATTAGTCCTTTACACCAAACAAAGTCCTCTTAGAAGCCTCACTCCCAATTCTGGTCTCATACCACTGTTACACCAACCCAACCAAGAGATCAGAAACAAGAACAAGAAATGAGAAATTCCTAGTCTTTTGACAATAAGTAGCTTAAAAAAATCTGTGTGTCTCAATGGAAATTATCCTGATGGACAAGTTATTTATTGGCAAAACTGCATTATTTTATGGCTCTGATCCAGTGGACGACTTAAGCATGTGCTTACTTTTAGCATGAGAGTATTCTCATTGGTTTCAATGCAACTTCACATATTTAAAGCTAAGCTGTGTTTAAGTGCTTTGCTGGACTGTGGCCTGCTTCTTCTGTCAGTAACAGGAACTTAATTGAGATTATAGCTGCTATGGAGAGATGATATAAGTTTAAATAACTGAAAAAGATCAGACTGTGTAGGACTGTTGAGTTCTTTCAAACTTTTATGTATTTTAGATCACAGGACACTGACTCTTAGAAAGTGCAAGTACAATTTTCTTATTGAATGAAATTTATTTACTTCATCACAAGTATCCTGGAAAGTCTCTTTATTCATAGGAACTTTCAAAATCAACATTTGGAATAGCTGCTCACCTGGCTGATCTACTAACTAATAAGGACAGAAAGATTTTGAATGAGACCGACAGGCTTTGCTTTGGTATCTCTTTATACAACATAGCGAAAATTTTCTATCTTCTAATTTATCTCCACCACCCAGGTGTACACCAGGTCTCAGATATTTCTTCCTTGTAAAAGAACATTTCTTTATAATATTTAGATTTTTTTTCTGTGTGGGTTTCCTGGGACAGAGATTTAATAAATGAGCTTTTCAGTTGTCTCCTGTAGTGACTGAGTGCTTTAAGCACTTAGGGTGAGGTTTGCAGTTTGAGATTTGCAGCTTGCAGCTGAGCTATTGGGTGGCTTTGTTCCTATGGGTATACTGTTATCTCATTTGAAAAAGGGCTTGAAGGTGGACTGGTGAACACTGGGAGATTAACATTACTATATTCTTTATTATACTGTGTTTCACAATTATTAGAAAAGGAAACACCAATTCACTTATACTTTCTACTTTATTCACTTATACTTTCTACTTTGTCTTCTCTACATTACCTCCCAGGGTCATTATGAATTGAAGTCGTACAGCCATATAAATGTCTATAAAGTTGTACAAATTACCAGGTACTGCTATCTGCCATAATTAAGTTCCTGAAAAGACACATTGCTTTAATGATCAGAATCATGAAACCTCAGAAAGATCAGTACATTCAGACACCAAGAAGCACTTTTCAGATAAATAGGAAAATGGATGTATCACCTCTGGTGGCTCCAGTACACTTCCAAAGTAACATTACACCCTATATACCAGATGCTCAATATATGAAATCATGTCAAGTGCCTCTGCAGTACTGCTGTTCTATTTCTTCTACTCTGCTGCCAGACTATCTATACATAGTAATATATTTTATTGGGAAAGCTTTCCCTGTGATCACCTGAATCCTGTCATACTTCAAAATACAGCACACTTAGAAATTATGTGCAACTGAGAGGCAGCTACAGATATCTTATTTCTAATGAAAAAGCCTTCTGTGTCATGCTTTTGAGGCATAGAAGACTGGGTATGCCTGAAAAATTAGGCCACTGTGTGGTCTGCACAAACTGCTGGCTACTGAACAGCTCAGGGCCAGATTTTTGTCACTGCATCAACTCAGGTGATGAGTTTTCAGGTCTTGGCATGCATATGACTGCACTGCAAAGCTGTACCCGTG
The DNA here is from genome assembly GCA_024865655.1 of Emberiza elegans. Taxonomy (NCBI): domain Eukaryota; kingdom Metazoa; phylum Chordata; class Aves; order Passeriformes; family Fringillidae; genus Emberiza; species Emberiza elegans. Next base: position 29,242,008 of record JALJVW010000175.1, on the reverse strand, counting down.
CTGTTGTGTCAGTCCAAGTGTGGCTCTCATCTGGATGTTACTGTGTTTCATGTGACCAGGTCACAAAGTCCTTGTTCTGGGGCGTTAAGACAAGAATAATCCACCCCTGCTCACTGCTCAAGAAGGTGTCTGAGTGTCTGAGTATGTGAGGCTGGAGCTGTGGAAAGGCCCCAAAGAACTATTACATCTCCATGCTTGTTTGTTGTGTCCTTATTGACAGATTTGGGCTTTTAATATGTCCCTATTTATAAGTTGAAGGCATTGCTAAACTCATGTTTGGTGAAGTGAAAAACTAGTAGCAAGTACTCAAGTCTAAGTTTACTCTGAAGTGAAATTAAGTGAAACCTTAGTTCTTGAATTCTTTTGGGAAATGTAGCCCCACCAGGCTTCCAGGCCACCTAGCAAAAATTGGCCTCTGAGTTCTTTTTTAATTCCAAAAGCTGTAATCACACAAGATATCTTTGTTGTCAACAAGGGCAAAACAGAGACTCAGCACTACTTTTTATAGACTTTTCACTTGGCATGCTCCTGATCCACAAATCAAACTGATGGCTTGTTGAAAAATGTATTTTTGTTGTCTATAAATCTTGTCTCACAAAGCTGTTGATACAGGTAAAATTCAGGGATGGAACAGGAAACCTGGTGACTGAAATGTCCTTCTGACCTTCAATGTTTGAACATTTTTTTTTTTTCATCCCTAGTAACTTATTGACAAAAAATTAATGGACCTTATTTAAAAATATATACATTATAGATTAATTGTTAGAAGGATAAAGCAATAGAGCTATATCTAAAGCAATAGCTGAAGCTATATGCTTTATAGCCTTCTACAGGTCTTGAGAATAATGGAGTGCTCAAAGTTGCAAGAGGATTTAATATCAAATATAATTTGATGGCTTGGATAAAACAAACAGAAAAAACTTCACAATATCACAACTTGTTAATAAAGACAATGATAAAATATTTTGGCTATCTTCTTCTGTGCTGAAGAAAAAGAGTGCCAAATTGTAAAGCACAGACCAAAAGTTACTGCACTTAAGGGTTACTACACTTAAAAGTATTCTACAACAAGAATACTTTTCTTATGCAGAATATATTCCACCCTTGACAGCATCAACTAAGAACAAATGGGTTGTGTGAAAAGCCACAATGAGAAAAGCAAAAGGCAATTCAAAATGAAATTTAGATTTCCAGAATTTTTCATGGTATGTATAATAAGAAAAGGAAAAATATTAATCTATAAAAAGGGCATGAGACCCTAAACCACATATGCAGGAGTATTTCTGATTCAGAAATAAATTTACCCAGTTATTAAGAAAAGAAACTTTTAGCAAAGCAGTGCTGAATTCTGAATAGAAACATACACAGTCTTAATGGCTTCCAATGCTAATCTTAAGCTAGGAAACATGATTTTCAAATATATACAAATGCCATAGAATAGTTCTTTAGCCTCTGACCAAAACCGTTTTGAGCATCATTGAGTAAAGTCCAAGAGTGTAGAGAATTCATTCAAGACATTGCTGAATTCTCCAGCTGGGAGTATAACCTACATATATTTGATAACTAATGTAATGAGCAAAGGAATTGATGATCAATTTCTAGTAGTATTAGTGATTAATAAACCCTAAAGATTGAATACATTTATTGCAAAATAGTACAGATGAGAAAAAAAAAATAGCTCCACATTCTACATGCATCCTAGTGCCTTTTTCCTTGTTTCTGTTTGCATTTTGATTAGTTGCTGGCAAATAATGCAGAGATCTGCCTCATGAATATTTCTTTGCACTGATTGCATGCTAAAATGCTGTGCATTTTGCAGAAAATCTACACAAAGTTTATGCTGGTATCTGAAATTTTTGTCAGAATATTGATTAGGTTTTTAGGTTCTTGGCAGAGCCGAGCCATGAGATTTTCTGATGCAGAAATCACAAAAAATCATTCTTGTTTCCTTGGATGTTACCTACCATTTTGATGCTTCCATATGACTAAAAGTATTGATAAAATTGGTAACATGCTTTTGAATTAATGAAGTTTCCATAGTTGTGGGTGTTGGTTAGCTTCATCCCTTTACTCCTCAATTAGACAATTTCCTCCAAACTCCTTCCTATGGGCTGTTGAGTGCTGTTAAGCATAATGTAGGAATTATTGACTTTTTGTTAATTTTTGTCTTAGTGAAAAATGTAACAGGATATAGTCTGAATTACATACTTTTATGGTAATGGCTCTGTAAGATAAATTATATTACTTGCCTCTCTTGAATGAAACCAGATAGTTACTTATACAGTAAGGTGATTCAGTTTTTCTTAAAAATATGTGGCCAAAGGATTGTTTGAAATGTCTACATTTTTCTACTTTTCTATTTTTGTGTTCCATAAATGATCAGGTATAGCTTCACAAAAATCCTAATAATCTTTCTCCATATTATCTTCATAATAGTAATTATCTATATTCATAATACAGTCCTCTGTACAAAATAAGTTGCAAATGTGTTTGAGTGTTCCTCAAGCCTTCAACAAAGGGAATAATTTCTGAGAATAAGTATCCATCCAATGTCCTTGAGAGACCTCATGGACCTCCATGATAGGATTCATCATACTGATCTTTAATGCCTGGAGTCTAGAGGGTGTTTTTGAGCTGGCTTTCTAGATTCCCTGTATATTAAATGGCAAGAACAGGGCATGGGAGTTCAGCAGTTAACTCACATGAAAGTAATATTCAAAATAGGTAGAAGAACTGTGCCTAGAACAGCTTCTTTCCTCTGCTAACTGGAGCCAATAAGACTTTTCAAATTTAGACTTTGTATTTAGATCAAACATATGCCTCTATTTTTCATGAAATAAATTTCAACCCTGTCTTCTCTTGATGAGCTCTAAAGTCATGATTAATGCAACTTGTAGATAGATAGAGATTATATTAAAACACTTGATATTTTATTATTAATTTATTGTTGTTGTTATTGTTATGTTTGTTTACTGATTCTCCTAATTTGTCTTTGTTGCTGGGAGATATTTGCCTGTATTGTTTATAGAGTATGTCAAAGGCTTTTCATCCTGTACTTTGCATATATTTCTTCTGGACAGATACTATATTGTCAGGATCTGTTTAGTCTCTTTCTGTTCTCTTCATATGCCAAAGAAAAAAGAGGAACTAAGTGCAGAAAGCATGCCCTCTGTGCATAGCCATGAGTCAGATGTGTACTTCATGCAGATTCTGCTGTTTATTTTATGATAACCTTATGACAGGAAAACAATTTCTCATGTACATACAATTCAATTAGAGTAATTCTATGTCTGAATGATTCCTTTCAACCTAGTGGATATGGGAGTAGTTTATACTTCAATAGCCTTTGTGAACAAGGAATTGCAATTGGTTGAGTACAATTGAAGCACACTTAAAGGTCTAAAGGGAATTTCGTCCTACTGTGCTCACATACAGAATAAATAGAAATTTAAAAACTCACTATGCTCAGTGAAACTTTTCCAGATCACTTTTCTTGTATCTCATTTAGGAAAAATGCATCTCTTGCAGTTGTACCTCAAAGAGATGAAAAGAAGAGAAAGGAAGTGAGTCTGGAAAAATCCTAGTGTCACAAAAAGAAAAGACAAAATAAAAAGGAGTTTCTCATTGCAAATGGTTGTATTGGATATCACACAGCCACATATTGCAAGTAGCCACCTGCAATATGCTGTGATAGCCTGAGCAGGAAGGAAATACTAGTCTGTACCATGGGGTGAATAGTCAGCTAGAAGTTGCCTTAACGTATTCAAGGGTCCTGTAAAATCTGTTCACTGTCCTGGTTGTATATCCCAGTATGTCCCAGTCTTGGAGTAACCACACCAATCGTATAAGCTTCCAGCCCAAGACAAGGTGTGTGGCAAGGTTTTGGTAGTGGGGGCACTACAGAAGTGGCTTCTGTGAGAAGTTACTGGAGGATTCCCCCATGTCCAACTGAATCAATGCCAGCTAGTTCCAAGGTGGATCTACTGCTGGCCAAGGCAAAGCACATTGGTGACTGTGGTATCAACATATTTAAGAAGGGGAAAAAACCACAGCAATGAAAGCTGGAGAGACAAGAGTGGGAGCACCAGCCTGCAGACACCAAAGTCAGTGAGGAAGGAAGGGTAGGAAGTGCTTGAAGTGTTGAGGCAGAGATTCCCCTGCAGCCTGTGCCAAAGGGGAGGCATGGGCTGTGCCCCTGCGGCCCTTGGCAGTGCACAACGGAGCAGAGAATCACCTGCAGCCCATGGAGGGCCCTGAAGTAGGAGTGGCAGATGTGCTTGAAGGAGCCTGTGGAATCCATGCAGGCACCATCTGTTCCTGAAGAACTGCTCCCCACAGAAGGGACCACATTGGAGCCCTTCATGGAGAGCTGCATCCCCTGGGAAGGACTCACACTGGAGTTCATGGAGGACTGTCTCACACGGGAGGGACCCCCACGGGAGCAGGGGTGAGCGAGGAGTCCTCCCACTGAGGAGGACATAGCTGCAGCGGGTGTTTTAAGTTTGGAGATAATTTCCCATTATCCTACCCTGATTTGATTTGAACTAAATTAAACCAGTTTCCCTGAGTTGAGCCTGTTTTGCCCATGATGGTAACTGCTGAGTGATCTCTCTCTGCCCTGAGCTTTTGGTTATATTTTCTCTCCCCTGTCCAGCTGAGGAGACTGACAGAGCATCTTGAGCTGCAGTAGGCACATCTGTTGAGTGAGAATTTGGACATTATCATGCAGTAAAATTTCTTAAATTTTATCTTAAACTAGGGATGCTCTAGCTTTAATAAGAGGTTTGGACCTGTGATGAAGGGACTATGTGGGTACAACTTCACTCTCTCTGAAGCTCCAGTTTTCATGATGTAGAGTAATATTTGCAACAACTTGAAGGATGAGTTGTTAATGAGGGACAAGGAACTGTCTAACACCTGCAGCATTTCTGAAGACCTGTTACAAAATCTAAATGTCTAAATATCTTAGCAAAGCTGTCCCTCTGCAGTTGTACTAAAAAAAGTTTGTGATAATGTTTTGTTCTCCCTTTTCAAGAGGTATAAAAGGAAATTCTTTCACAACTATGCACATAAGTAGTGATACTAGGAAAATTCAGAAGCATACCTGGGTAAAAATTTCCTTTTGTCAAAAAGCATATGACATTGCTGAAGTTCAGAAAGTCATAAAAAAGAAGGGTTGTCTTTGGGCTTGTGTGTTTGGTTTAAGATAGCTGAAGCTGACATTGTACATCTACAAGGATATTGGACCCACAAGAGTACTACCATCTCTCTTCTCTGCAGTCAGCTGCTCCAAAAAGACATTCATTTTTTCTTTACGATATAGATCTAAATGCTGCTGCTCTGTATGCATAAAAACAACTCCATGAGGAGTTTCAAATCTATCCTGCCACTTTCGTTGGCTCTGTGCACAAATATATTCAGGCTGCTAAAATGCCTTCCACTCCTCTCTCTGGAGAAAGTGAATTGCTGCTTCCATTATTAGCTCTGAGAAAAACATCAAAACTACATCTAGTCCTGAATGCAGCATCATGTTCACTCACAGGATTGAGCAGCCATGCTCATATTACACTCTCCTGAGCCCCTCATATTGGCTGTCTATAAACTAGAGGATTTATTTTAAGCAGTCCCTGCTGGTTTTTAAAGCTCTTAATGCCAAGGGACCTGGTTTTTGCAAGACTTCTTCCTTGAGCCTCCTCCCAGTGCATTTCCACGAGCTGACACCACATACCTCTGAGCTGCGCCACTTAGACCCACTTGCAACACCAGCATGAGCTTTGCCTCCTGCTGTGATAGCTCAGAGTATGCATTTCACTTTTCTAGACTCTGTCTTATCCCATGTGATCAATAGTTTTCTGCATTTGCAGTTGTTCAGTTAATAATGCACTTCAGTATGAAATTAGATCCCTAGAAGGAATCTCAGGGCTGGGTATCTTGAGCCCTGAGACACATTAAAAGCGAAGTTAATTTTGGAAGTTTAGTCAATGACCATATTTTATAGTTTACAACAGCACAGTTCCTTTTCCTACAGTATGACAATAAATGGTAAGTATATATGAGTGTGTATATCTATCTCTATATATCTATATCTATATCTATATCTATATCTATATCTATATCTATATCTATATCTATCTATATCTAATCTATATCTATATCCATATCTATGTACATGTACCAAAGAGCATCTTTCAAAGGAGAAAAAATAGTAGTACCCAACTTCTTATCACTGGTAATGAGAGAAAACACGCAACCCTGAATGCTCCTCAAAAGTTACTGTGTAGAGAAGATTAATATTTGGATAATAATAATCTAGTAATGTTTGCTTTTACACTTCATAATATGTGATTTAATCAGAAAAGGCACATCTGAAGGAGACTCTCCAGAAAACTCTGGAGCCCTTAGAGGTTGGTACCAGTGAGCTTCTCACATATTTACAACAAATGCTCATTTTAAAACTTGAGAAACAGTTGCAGCCAAGCCATAGACTTGCTGAGTAGATTGGCATGAATTTGGAATTATTCTGCAGCTAAAATCAAGAAATACACAGTACTTTCCACATCAGTGTATATTAGCACAACTGCAGAAGAGTTAAGTCCCGTCTGGTTTATCTTTCCATGCTAGAGCTGATGTAGTCAGGTCACAGCTCTGGGCTGTGAAAGCCCTAAGAAAGTGTCACTATGGCACCAGTTTATTTGCATACTGATAGTTCCAAGCTTTGGGTTCTGGTATTCCTTTTACTTTAGATTCATTTCCACAGGTTGGTGGAATCAGCCTCAGGGACAGCTAGCCAAAAGGAGAGCAGACCTCACTGACAGATCCAGGCACAAGCATATTAACAAAGCTCTCACACCACTGCTAACTTCTGCTGTCCCTGATTGTTACACACAAATGCTGACTCCATGCCTGTTTTAAAGCCCAAATTTGCCATTGAATTTAGTGGGAACAGAATGAGGCTCCTATGCCTTTTAGCCCATTGCCTGTCTGGGCTGCATTGAAGCTGCCTGCATTCAAGCAGCCTGGCAGTGCTCCATTGTAGGATCCCTGAAGCTTAAGATCACTTCATTTTTCCTCTCTTTGTGAATCAGAAGTAACTATTTTGAATGTGTTTTTAGTAGGAAACTTTCCATAATATATTTTGAAATTTTATACATCTACATGTTTTTCTGCTATATTTCCTTATACCATGATACTCTTGAGGAGTCTTTCCAGTCCAAATTTCCCTTGGCCATTCTTTGTATTCTATTTTTTTTTTTTTACTTTATTCACATTTACTTAGCTTTTTCCCTTCCCATCCCCTGCCTGCCCCTATCTTGGTACAATATGTCTGAAAAACGTGGTTTGGGTTTTTTAAATTTTTTAGAAGGAAAAAAAAAACACCCCTGGCTACTTTTTCAGTATTTGACTAAACTCAACAACAAAAAGTCTGCTCAGCACACATAAAAAGAGCACTGAGATAAGTTTTGGAGAGCTCACTTTAGATGGCCTCAAAGCAAAGAATAAGTAAAGATGTGCCAGGATTGGATTACCCGCTTCTACATCTACCCACAGACTACAAAGACAAAAAGGCCTCCTTGTGCTTGTGGGTCACCATATTAACCCACAAGGTTCAGTCAGCAAACACGTGTCCTTTTCAAAAGCTGCCCTTTACTCAAAGCTGTGGTTTTTTCTATCTGTGGTTTTGAGCAAAGTAAGCAGTGCTCTTTGCCAGTATTTCAGGCTACCCATCACACTAAGACATCTTGTCAGAATTCAGCCATCTCTGTAGAGCTGGCGGGTACTTCACTGAATTTCACAGAAGGAAGTACATTTTTTTTTTTTAAGCCAAACCATATATCACATCCCTGCTAGTGAGTTGGGACAAAAATTCCTAGGTACTCTGTTTCTTTTTGCAAAGGGAGAGGATTTTAAATGGAACCCCCTGCCAGGTCTCCTACTTACAGCTCTGTGCATAAGTCAGGAATAGTACAATATCTGCTGCTAATCCAGAAGCAATATGCTGCAGTCATTAAGGTAGTTACTTACTACTGTGCTGATGAATGCACAAAAAGAACAGAAAGGAAATTTGGCAGAGCAGATGGTGGATAATGATAGTGACAGTGAACAAAAATACTGTTAAGTATTGTGTCTGTTAGAGCCCATTCCCAATGTAAATATAAAGTAAACATGACATAGGTATTAGGTAATTTTACAATCTACTGTTTTTTTGGCAGCTACTTTGGCACTGGTCATTGTGTCTATTTTGGGGATCAGCTGTATGGTCCCAGATTGCCATTTTTCCTCTGCCTTTCTTTCTCTTAAATTTCCTACAGTATATTATCACTTCATTTTAGTTTCACTTATTTCCTCTGACAGTAGAGCAGGCCAGGCAGAGTCACTTCCTCCCTAAAACTCAATCTGTGTGAACACTGCAAAAACCTTCCAAATGAAATGCTTTATTAAAACACACATATTCAGCTGTTCACTTTCTCAAACATCTTTTTCCTCTGGGTGCTGCATATACAAAGGATGCTTGCTCTCCTCCAAGGTGGAAGATCCTTCTCTCTTAAGAGGTACCCCACCTGGCATACAGACACTTTAAAGTGCAATTTGGGATCCAAAAAGAGCTGAATTCAGGCCTTTTTTGTTCATTTCCAGGAACTCACTTTTTTTTTTTTCTCTGTGACTGCAGCCTGTTTTGCTACACATGCTTTTCTGACAGATACCAGTGGAGGTCTTGAATTAGATTAGGTCACATGGATAAATGAAAAATAACTTGGTATAAAATGTTATCTGCTACTAAACTCAACAACAAAAGTCTGCTCAGCACACATAAAAGAGCACTGAGATAAGTTTTGGAGAGCTCACTTTAGATGGCCTCAAAGCAAAGAATAAGTAAAGATGTGCCAGGATTGGATTACCCGCTTCTACATCTACCCACAGACTACAAAGACAAAAAGGCCTCCTTGTGCTTGTGGGTCACCATATTAACCCACAAGGTTCAGTCAGCAAACACGTGTCCTTTTCAAAAGCTGCCCTTTACTCAAAGCTGTGGTTTTTTCTATCTGTGGTTTTGAGCAAAGTAAGCAGTGCTCTTTGCCAGTATTTCAGGCTACCCATCACACTAAGACATCTTGTCAGAATTCAGCCATCTCTGTAGAGCTGGCGGGTACTTCACTGAATTTCACAGAAGGAAGTACATTTTTTTTTTTTAAGCCAAACCATATATCACATCCCTGCTAGTGAGTTGGGACAAAAAATTCCTAGGTACTCTGTTTCTTTTTGCAAAGGGGAGAGGATTTTAAATGGAACCCCCTGCCAGGTCTCCTACTTACAGCTCTGTGCATAAGTCAGGAATAGTACAATATCTGCTGCTAATCCAGAAGCAATATGCTGCAGTCATTAAGGTAGTTACTTACTACTGTGCTGATGAATGCACAAAAAAGAACAGAAAGGAAATTTGGCAGAGCAGATGGTGGATAATGATAGTGACAGTGAACAAAAATACTGTTAAGTATTGTGTCTGTTGGGGAGCCCATTCCCCAATGTAAATATAAAGTAAACATGACATAGGTATTAGGTAATTTTACAATCTACTGTTTTTGGCAGCTACTTTGGCACTGGTCATTGTGTCTATTTTGGGGATCAGCTGTATGGTCCCAGATTGCCATTTTTCCTCTGCCTTTCTTTCTCTTAAATTTCCTACAGTATATTATCACTTCATTTTAGTTTCACTTATTTCCTCTGACAGTAGAGCAGGCCAGGCAGAGTCACTTCCTCCCTAAAACTCAATCTGTGTGAACACTGCAAAAACCTTCCAAATGAAATGCTTTATTAAAACACACATATTCAGCTGTTCACTTTCTCAAACATCTTTTTCCTCTGGGTGCTGCACATACAAAGGATGCTTGCTCTCCTCCAAGGTGGAAGATCCTTCTCTCTTAAGAGGTACCCCACCTGGCATACAGACACTTTAAAGTGCAATTTGGGATCCAAAAAGAGCTGAATTCAGTCCTTTTTTGTTAATTTCCAGGAACTTACTTTTTTTTTTTTTTCTCTGTGACTGCAGCCTGTTTTGCTACACATGCTTTTCTGACAGATACCAGTGGAGGTCTTGAATTAGATTAGGTCACATGGATAAATGAAAATAACTTGGTATAAAATGTTATCTGCTCTCCTTGGTTTTCACACATTTTACTCTCCTGGTCTCCTTTTTAGTGCAAACTTTCTAAGGCCTTTTAAAGATAAAAGGAAAATCCAGGAACAAGGCTAACTGAAGGTTTATACACTCACCATTCAGGTAATGTCTGCTTGCAACAAATTTTTTTCAACTGATTTTACACCTTCCTAATTACAAGCTTTTAGGGATCAAATTAACTAGGTCGATTAATGAATCCCAGATCTAAGTTATAATGCATTCATATATGGGGGTAGTATCTGGGATTAATGAAGTGATTCTGTAATAAAAAAATCAGCAATTAATATTTTATTTGGAGGCTGAGGGCTGAGGCAAGATTTTGGAAAAGCCAAGTAGTTCTGCTGCTAGCTTCATGATTTAAATTAGAGGTGTCTGCACATAAAACTTAACGATTCTCTCACAAAAGGTAAAGGGATGTGTCAGCTTTTCTCTGAATTTGCATAGATAAGTATATTTATATGCGTCTCTGTGTGCTCTTCAACAGAAAATCCAAACCATTCAAATTATACTAGCTGATTGTTGTGCTTTTTAATTAAAGAGTTGGAGTAATTTAAAATAAATTTAAAGAGAACAGAGTAGTGTCCTTGTTGCTTCTCAGCCCATGAGCAAGCTGCATACATCAATGCCTGAATTATTTTCAGGTGATTTAGTTTACTCCTAGACTCAGATTGCAAAGCCGAGAGAGGTGCAGCAGTGGAGGCCTTTATGCAGCAGAAATGATCCATGGCCTCGTGGGGCACATTAGGCCATCTCAGCTCACAGGAATGGTTTGGACACCTCACTGAGCTGTTTGACAGCAGCCCACGCTAGGCAGAGCAGCCCTTTCCTCTGCCTTCCTCTGATCTATGGGCTGACTATGAGGCCTGATGGGAGGGCAACAACAGATTGGCAAATACTTTCTTGTGAACCTTCTATGATCATCATACCCACCCAGGTCTGGACAGAAAAATGCCAGCATCTTTGGCTTCCTGTAATATTTTTGGTGGGATGCAGACCTAGATAGTTTGGTAAACCAAACTCCCCCTTCTTGGAAATGGAGTGGAAATGAGCATTTTGTCACTACATAGCAAGCTTCTTAGTGCCTGCAAAATTTTCCTAGCATGATATTTGGCTTTAAATGCTTTCTTTTGAGAGAGACATCATATAAACAACATTCACTATTATATTTACATAGTAGAAATTATTTTTTTAAGAAAGGATAACTTTGAGAAATTTTAAACAGTAGTTATTTCTTACAGATATTGTTTCTTGAAACTAGATTTGTACTGTTGTATGGTGAAATGAAAAATGTTGTTTCAGGTTTGGACTTGATCCATATGCCAAGAATACATATTAGTTTTATTTAGGTTGCTTAAACCTTTATTTCAGTGTTTCGTGACTGAATGTTTAACTATGCATTTTTCATCGTTTTCTCATTTTTCCCCCTGAAATTCCCTAAGCTGCTTAGACAGGGGATGTAGGAAATGAATAAATATCACAAAACTGATTGCCTATAAAACACCACTGGATTACTGATTCACACGTACAATAATTATTCTTTCAAAATAGCACATAAAAGCAGTAATCCTTTCGAATGCTCCATCCCCACTCTGCATCTGATGAAAGATGCATGCTCACCAGTTGTGACCCTACAGAATTCCTAAGGGTGCATCTGAATTTAGACCATGAATAGACATCCGGACTTTGGTTTTCATTTCCACATTGATACAGCTTTTGTGCAGCCCAGATCACTTTGCAAAGGTGGGTAAATTTTGCTGGTAAAGTCATGGATAAATCATTAGTTTTACTCAGTGACTGGAGTTAGTTTTGCTAAGCACAAAAATTCCAGGGCAACTGTAAGCAATGTTTTTCCCAAAGTCAAAAAATCATATCTGACACTAGCAGGTTTTAAAGCAGTATTTACAGCTATATCAGAAAGAACTTCTGTAATAATTCCCAGACTATCAAATCATTCAATTTATTCAGACTCCTTGTTTCAGTGATTCTTTTTCACTTGTCCTTGTAGTTAGAAGAGGGGCAACTTAAAAGAGAAGGGACAGAAACAGAACCAGAAAAATTTAAAGCCCATAGAGCAAAAAGGAAATGGACAGCATTGGCGATAAGAAGGAAAACAATTCTTCCTCAGTTCCTTCCTTCTGAGGAAGGCAGCCAGTTATCTCTGCCACTGCACTCAGTGAGAATTTCAGCTGTTAATGAGCAGGTGACATTGCAAACCCTGTGAGATTTTTACCCTTAACTTTGCTGACTCTCTCTACTTCGTTTCTCATACTGGGATTTCTTCACCTACCCACACTGCTCTCTCTTTGGCTAGAACATAATGGTTTTCTCAGGCTGCTGAGAAGGTGGCCAGGGCAGCTCTCCATGCCTGCCTCCTGCAATTTCTGTCAGCGACGGACCTCGCTGCCACACCACTCCTCAGTTATTACTTCTCCAGCCAGTTTTATTTTGTGACTCTTTCTCAATGACCAGTGTGGTTTTTGTCAATCTCATACTCCGTGTTCAGCCTTGTCCAGACAGAAACTGGGAAACAACAACCAAAATTATCTAAAAAAAGAAGGTGCAGCTCCAAAACAGGTGACAATTGGTCAATCACACATAATATCACTGAATTTATTTTTATTTCTAGTTAGAACACTAATTTCTTCTAAGTATCATAACAGAGAAAATTTTAAAAAATAGAATTATTCAACATAGAGTAAATTAACATTTTCAGTTTGTGAGAACTGTCTCCCTTTTTGTTGTTTTGGTTTGGTTTTTTGTTTTTTTAGTTTTAACTTTGGCTTGGGATAGGGGGCTTGGTGTATATACAAAGTTTTCACTATTTAGAGTGCTTTTTAAGGAAATACCACAAAATTTTTAATAATAATTGTATTTGCTAAATTCTACAATGTATTTGTAAGACGGTAGAAATGACAGAAGTAAAATTTTAGGTACAGCATAGAAATGAGACTGAACAGCTGAGTGAGAACAAAAATACTGAAATTCTGGAATGATCCATTTAAGCCATGACATATAGGATATATAATTCTAAACGTGGCAAAGTATATTGACTTGAATTTCAAGGAAGATAAAGTTAAGACTTTCCATTTTATAATCATTTCCAGTCTATTTCCTTTTAAAATTGCAGGCCGAAACTCTGAAAAAAGTAATATGCAGAAGCCTGGCTATAATGCAGCATTATGTCAGCAAATTATACTAATGCGATATAAGATTTGACCTAAATATCAGTCATAATCTTGCTTTCTGACAGACTCAATAAATCAAGAAAGTCCTTGACCCACCTACAAAATTCGAGTATGCAGAGGAGGTGCATGGACACTGCAGGACAGTGATGAGGTGTTATTAATTAGCTCTGGGAAAAATAAAACTAGAGGGATGTGTGGTGTAAGTTGAAGGAAAGTGTCAGATGGTTTGGGGAAGAGGCAGGCTGGACTGAGAAACTGGTGAGGAAAATAAGACTTTGACATGGGAGTGACTTTACTGAAGTGAGTTGATATAGGTCTTTCTTTCTTTCTTTCTTTCTTTCTTTCTTTCTTTCTTTCTTTCTTTCTTTCTTTCTTTCTTTCTTTCTTTCTTTCTTTCTTTCTTTCTTTCTTTCTTTCTTTCTTTCTTTCTTTCTTTCTTTCTTTCTTTCTTTCTTTCTTTCTTTCTTTTCTCTCTCTCTCTCACTTCCCCTCTCTCTCTCTCTCTTTCTTTCTCTCTTTCTCTCTCTCTCCCTATTTATCCCTCCCTCCCTCCCTCCCTACCTCCCTCCCTTCTTCCTATTTGTATAAGAAATAATTACCTTGTTTAGTTTTCTGGAAATTCTGGGCAAATCCCCTGTCCTTCTTCCTGCAAGTTTACATTTATTGGGTTTAACTTGTGACATTTCCACATACATCCAACAATCTTCAGATAATTATACAAACATTAGGTTTGAGTATTCAGAACACATGCATTATTAGAAGCCATATAGGAAGCTCCTCAGTATTATGTTCAGGAAAAAATAAAAATGAAATTAAGTCACAGTGTTTTCACTTCACTACCCATAGTTCTCATGACAAAGATTTTTGCTGTAAAAGCCTCCAGATTGGTAAATGTGTAAGCAAGAAATGTGTCATTCTTGAGTTTGGACTAGATGATGCTAGGGTTTCAGAGCTGTGAGTTATAATACTTTAAATGTTTATTTTCATTTAAGAAGAAAAAAAATAGCAAGAGTTATGTAGTCCAGTCATTAAAAATGTTGGTCAAAGAATTTACTGCATTACTGCTGAAGTTCTAGCTTAAAACACAAGGTATCTTTGCTTTCTCTGTCACTAGAAATGTTCTGGTAAGTTCTAGGTGAAATGCATTAGTCAGTTTACTGCCATTGTGTCAACTTTCAGCAAAACCAGTATCCTTAAGAATCTAGTACTTACTGATGTTTAACCAACCTGTATTCACAACTGTAAATCATTTTTCAAGTCTATATTTCAGTCTTATTTCTCTTGGTCATGTTCTTTCAGTCAGCATGTGTTCCCCCCCCCCCTCCCCCTCGCCCCTTTTAGTATCTCTGTTTTTCTGTTGTTTTAAATTTTAATTCATAATTCTTGAACAGGTATAATGAGAAGTTTGAAAGTATTGCAAGACCTCATACAGTGCCCAGGCTTTTCTAGAAATAAATCTAATAGAACCATGGACTGTGGGAATTTTCATTGTACTGGCAACTTTTCTAATTTTGCAATTAGCTAGTCCACTCAGGTCCTTTCACAACTTTTTCAGCTGATAAGCTCTCACCCTGGAGCAGAACTTTCTGTTATGAGCTGCTATCCTGTCACTCCTCAAGAATTTTCAGATCTTTTATATGATATCCTGGTTATCCTGTACTGATAAAAGTACCAAGTTGAGAGGTATAAGCAGATTTGTATTTTGCTTTCTGGCTTCTTGAGTGAAAAGCATACATTAGACTATTAATCACCATCTGTTTCAATACTGAGTCTTCAAGAACTCTACCAGTAAATAATCTCCAGTTCCTCTACCAATATTTGCCTGACAATTTCATACTTCACATCACAGATTCTTCACTCCTTCCTTTGATTTTAAATTGCTCTCTTCATAGTTGGCACCATTTCCCGAAGACTTGATATATGAAATCCAGTGCACTTCCTTTGTCTAGGAACTCTGTCTAGGATGATCCACATTTGATTAAATCCCTGTTGTTTTACATCCTATTAAATTGACTTAAAATATTTTTTCCTTCAAGATATGTCCTAAAGCAATCTACAGAGATACAGGCTTACAGATGCCTGAGTACTTTCTCCTCCTTTAACTGTAGGACACAGTATTTGGTGTTTGATTTGAAAGGTGCGTTCTCATAAATCCTGCAAGGAAGACCCCCTAATCCCTCTGATTTGAGTGCATTAAGACTCATGACTTCTGTTTCCACCACAGTTGAGATAACAAGGGTGTGTAAATGAAAGCTGCCATGAAACATTCTGTTTTTCCTCCCAAAACAACATAATTGTTCTTTTTGAAACCTGAGGCAAAATTTGTTTCATTTTTGGCCACACCTAGATTATCTTTAATCTCTGCTTTACCTTGAATGCAAAGCTGCCCAACTTCTTTCCTTGTGCATTTTAGACTCAATTTATAAGGCTCAAGAAGGAAATAGCATATATTCAATATTTTCTTCCAGGCCAAACACAGAAACTATTTTGACAGCCTAAAGTTTCATCTTGCATTTGTAAATTACTTGAGAGTTGTTTGAAATTTTTCTCTAGTTTAAAGTAAAATGTTCTGTAAATTTCAATACTTTTGACTTTGAAATTCCAGGTTTCTTCCATGGCCAGATCCCTTGGGATTCTAGTTTTAATGGGCTTTATTAAACATTTCCATTACTTCATCAAAGATTCTCCTTTCGAATTGTAAATGTTTAGCTGAATACCTGATTTTTTTTATCACTTTATTTTAAATGGAAGCAGCTTCTATTTGCTTGATTTAGGTTCCTTTTCTGTTTTCAAATCATAACCAATATGAGTCTAATAAAAAGTATTTCATCTAGATTCTGGTTCTACATTACTTTCTCATTTTAGAAGATTTATTTTGCTATCCTTCCACAAAAATGATCCTGACCCAAACAAGACATTGCATTACTACACTCTTTTATTTCTTTCGCTTATACACTATAAATTAGAGCTCCAACTTTCTTTTTTCTTTCTGCTTGTCTTAGAGACTGAGTCTCCTTCAATATCTATGCTGCATTTGGAACTGCTGTTATTTGATATTTTAATCTCTATAACACTTGGTTTCATCTCTAATGGGTGTGGCTCAAAATCATCCCTCTCTGAGGAACACAAAATAATGTAGTAGCATTTGTTACTCTCATAACATGCCAATGAAATAACTAATTGCAACGGTGGAAGGC
The DNA here is from genome assembly GCA_024865655.1 of Emberiza elegans. Taxonomy (NCBI): domain Eukaryota; kingdom Metazoa; phylum Chordata; class Aves; order Passeriformes; family Fringillidae; genus Emberiza; species Emberiza elegans. The sequence continues at coordinate 29,225,452 of JALJVW010000175.1, read as the reverse complement.
AAAAGTGCATTGCATGTTGAGAAGGTTGAATGTAGAAACACCAAAATTCCATGGACAAGTCCACCCTTGCTCTGTATGGATTCTTTTACTACATTTATCACCATAATATCTCAATATCTTCAATGGTGTGGTAAGCAATATGACTAACATCTAACATTTGCCCTTTGTTTTCTCTTGCTATCTTTCCTCTCAGTGCTATAGCATTTTGGTTTTAATCTTTGTCTTTTTCGTGCCTCTCTTCTTTCTATTTGTTGCACTGAATGGGGCATAAAGAATGTCATCTGCCACCTGCGCAAAGGAAAAAAGATTTCAGTAACTGTGTGAGGCCAGTTTGAGGGTCCATTTGGCTTTAGACAATTGTCTTAGACCACTGTCCTTCAAAAAATGTTTCCTACTTTGATTATGATCCTAATAAAACTAATACAGCACAGAAACTTACCTGCTGTTGAGCATGCTATCCTATCTTTGACTGACATGTAAAAACCAGAGATCAATTCCTTGATGCCTCTCTTTTGCAGCACTTCTAGGACCTTGTGAGCCTGCAGAATAAAATAAAGTCCTATTATAAAGTCTTATACAGCTGTGTTTTTCCCAACAGGCATTATTATTACCCCAAAGTTTGTCATATTCACTTATTGTGAAAATTGCCCCTAACTTTACACCATACTACAAAAGTAGATTATGCTCTCAGCCATTTCAGTGCAGTGATGACAGGAAGGAAGGATATCAATAATGACATCAGTGTCCTTCACATCAAATTCCTGTGGCACCTTTAGGAAAACAGCTTTCTGAGTTAGCCAGTGGCCCATGTGGCTCTGGTGTAGGTCAAATCCATTTGAGTTTGTTGTCATAAGATAGGCAGAAAGGATGAGAGGATGCAGGACAGAAATTACAGTAGATAGACGTTTAGGAGTTATCATTCAATATTGGTTTCTTTCATTTTTATAGTTGTGCAGAACTTGCCTTACCCAAGGGCCACAGGCAGCTGCTGCCAGCTTTGCCAAGAGACTCCTGAGATTTCTGATGATGCTTCTGGTAAAGGGAACACCATCAGGCCTGTTTTCAGAGCCATGACAAAGGCTTTTGGGTACCTCTACTTTTAGGCAGAGAGTATTACACTGACTCTCTAAGGGTCAGGGAACTGTTTGAAATACAATGGACTACCATTGTATGAATAGGCAGATTCATTTATAACTGCAGGATGTCCCTTTTCCATTCTATGAGGCCATAAAATCACCACTGTCTTGGTGCTTAGTGTGGTCCAGTACCATTGTGAAACCATTGCAGCAGCTGTAAACACTGTCACCATTATTACTCTGTTTACTTCTCTATCACGGACCTTCTCTTTGACCCAAATTTACAGGACAGAATTTGGAGTGTTTTTACCTTCCTGCTTCTCTCCTGATTTCTGGGTTTCTTAGTGTAGTGAAATAAATGAGCTACTTCTCTATTTTTTCTCACCAATTTATAAGAAATACAATGTGCCCAAACAGCTTTTGTTTGCTTGTTCTCACCTTGCATGTAAGCAGAGCACCATGAAGAACCCTTGGTGATTAGAGAGGAGTTGAAGAGCTCCAAGGGGGAGCAAAGTAATAGAGAAAAACCTTTAAGTGCAGGAAGAAACATCTCATAATAACCTTCCTGTAGATAAAAAAGTCGAAGTCTGAGACGTGTTAATTTGAAAAGGCAGATGGAATTTTTGTGTATTTGAAAAGTGACAACTCCAAGTGTGCTTTCAAGGTGAAATTTCAAAAAACGCTTGCCTGAGTTAGGGGCACAAACCTAACTGGAATCTGAGTATTTAAAAAAACCTCATGCCAGAATCACTAGAGAATAAAAATATGCTGTAGACTTGAAGAGTAATATCTAAAATATGGCCATTTTCATGCCCATAGTCCACATCTGAAAGTTATTATGGGTGCAAATGTGGATATGTCAGCATCTCCATACATTAATGTACCTGTTAATCTGATAGTTAAATGTATATTTGTTATCAAATAACATACTCTGCTAACTGTTCCCAGTTATTTGTGCATGTAAGAAGGGAAACCATGTTAACATTAACCCTCAGAATTCTAATGTTGATCTTTTAATCATGCACAAATGGAAATCACACTAATATCAAAGATAAATACACGTATTTGAGAGAGACATTAATACCTTGCCTCATTTTTATTTTATTGACAACTGTATTTTCCACCCATGTTGTTTATTAATTCTCTTTTGTTTAGCAATAAACAAGTGAGTTACATGAACTTAATTGAGCAGAATTGTCAGTAATTAGTTTTTAAATACTTTCCAGTTCAGGAGGCTAGGCACTGATCTTCCTGATTATTTAAAATTGCCCTTTAAATATTCTTTTGCACATTGAAGTGAAATTTAGATTTAAAAACATAATTGCAAACCCCTCTTCACAAAACTTTACCCAAAGAAAATGTCAGATTTGTATATCTATGGATCACTCGAAGAAGAGGGAATTAATTTTTTCTCTTTCTTTCAAAGACATATACTGATTAGTTAACCATCCTGAGATCTGACATTTTCCTGAGTAGATTTTCATCATACTTGTTGATTTATACTAAGAAAAAATATAGTTCCACTGAACTGACTTTCCAGTAAGATTACTTTGCTGTGTTGGACCAAAACCATTCTAATGATGAGGTACCTGCTTTCTCCTATCTTTTTAGCTTTTAAGGTAGAGTTATTAGTTTCAGATGTCTGGTATGCACATGAAGTTTTTTTTCCTGGAAAACTTCAACCAACTTTGGGACTATGATTAACAGGTTATATTGTTATGCTGATTATTAAAGTGTAAACTACCAGCTACTTTGTTAAGTTTTGGCATTCAGACATTCAAAGTCTGTCTGAAGAACCTGCAGCTTGAGAAAAGCTTAGCCTCAGTGCTGAAGAGGTGTTTAATGATGCCCTTCTGAAAATCTTATCAAACTAGTTGTAAACATCTGAAAAGTCACCTTTAGCTTGTGCCAAGAAGTTTGTCACAGCCTGGAAGTAATCTCTTTTTAATAACCCTTCTCTACTCCTAGAGAGCTCCTTAAAGATCTTGTAATCTGCAGCCAAGAGGACTTCTCTGGTAGGTTTCCCCTGCTGAAATCTGCTGTGGCTCCTGGGAATCACACATCATGAAAACACACTATACTGCCTGCCTTTTGCCATCTTAAGGACTCCGGTATTGTCCATTTATACTTTGGCATTTCTGGCTTTTGCTTTATTTATATAGACACACATAACCCTTCAAGGCACTATAGTTGAAGATAGCACATTAAAAGAACATTAGCCTGCATTCCTGCCTCCACCAGCCCTTTGTGTAAGCAATAATGCAGGCTCTAATTACCTGTATACATTCAATAATTTTCCCCCGTCAGTGCTCTTACCTCACTCATAGCAAGGCCTGAGCCTAGGACTCAGTCAGGATGGTATATTGAATGGAGCTGTGTTGTAAACAATGTTTCATAGACCTCTTCCCCTATCATTGCAGAAGTTCAAGGTGTGTGATCAAAACAAAAACACTGTGGGATTAAAACCAAAACAATGGTTGCCCAAGTAAAACCAAGACAGGTTCTCCTGCAGCCTTTGACACGGTGGGTATGTTTACTGTGGGTAAGTGTGTGCTGTAGAGATAACTGAGCACTTCAGGCACCAGGAACAGTTCTGCAGCAACTCAGGGGAATTCGTTCTTCAAAGTTAAGCTCAGAGCTACCTGAAGGTTCTACAGCTGGACTGGTTCTTGCAGCTGGGTTAGCTTGGGCTGACAAGAGTTTACAATGTAGAAAATACATAGAGCTTTTTTGTGTGGCTTGGTTGCATACATCGTATTTTGCAAGGATGGTCAGTCAGCAGTGTTGCATTTCTTACTATCTAACTCACAGGATACTCCTGGGATACTCCTTTTGTGTGCGGGCTCAACATACATGGCCCCAAGCAGAACTGATGGGAGCCATACGTTGAACTGAGCTGTTACAAATAATTAATGATCAGACAGCAAACTAAATGTATTACTTAATTAAACTAAGAATCTTTAGTGATAATTTCTTATGCAAAAACAAAGTGTCAATGTGTCTTTCAATAAATGTCTCTCAATGCTATCATCAGACTTCAAAGAAGAAGAGCAAAGATAATATGCTGTTTCACATTATATGTGATTAATATTTAAGGAGCACCATTAAAAATAAATAAAATAACTGAATATAGTAAGATATTCAAATATGTAAGAAAGAAAAACTGGGACCCTGAACCCAAGATTATGTAAAAAAATCTATTGTTACCTGTACATAATAGAATCACAGAATAGTTTGTGTTGGAAGGGACTTCAGGGATCATTTAGTTCCAATCCTCTGACCATGGGCAGGGACACATTTCTTTAGGCCGGGTTGCCCAGAGTCCCATCCTGAGGCTTAAACACTTCCAGGGGTGGACATCCACAGCTTCTCTGGGTAATCTGTTCCAATGTCTCACCACCCTTGAAAAGATTTCTTCCTTATGTCCAATCTAAACCTACACTCTTTAAGTTCAAAGCCATCCATTTCCTTTTGTCACCACATGTCCTTGTCAAAAGTTCCCCTCCAGCTCTGCTGTAGCCCCTTTAGGTACTGGAAATCTGCTGCAAGTTCTCCCTGGAGCCCTCTCTTCTCCAGGCCAAGCAATCCCAAATGTCACAACCTGCCATCCCAGGATGTGATCTGTGATTGCCTTTGTGGCCTCCTCTGGACTTGCTCCATGGGTCCATGTCCTTCCTTTGTGGGGCCCCAGATCTGGAGGTGATCCAGATGGGGTCTCATGAGAGCAGAGTAGAGGAATAAGAATGTTGAGACAAAAAGTTTCTCTGCTGTGTTCTCTGAGTCTGCAGTAAGGCTACAGAGCCGGCTGCCATTTAAATGCTTCCTAAATAATTGGAACTTTATAATATTGGAGTGGTTTGGGGTTAGTTTCGTTGAGTTGGGTTTTTTTAATGTGGATACCTTTAAAATGTAATAAACACTGTCTGTGTGATAGAATGAAAAGTAGCTGCACTTTGCTTCCTATTTGACTCTCAGAGATGATTTTTATTCAGATCCTTTCTTTTTTATTTTTCCCAGCCCACAGTCAACTGAGGATTTTTGCCGAACTGCTCAGAAACCTTGCTGCCTTGCATACTGAAATCATGAAGTACTGTATATCTCTCTCTAGAAAGGAAAAGTAAACACCAGAGTGTTCTAACTGAGGTCATACTTTCTCCATGTCTAGACATCTTTGGTAATCTTTCCCTTTTATAATGCTGCTGTGCCTTCCATGTACTCAGCTGTGAGGAAAGTACTTTGCTCTTAGTTGCATAAAATATGCCGAATTTCCAGACAACTTTCAGTACAGCATCTTAGACTGTTAGGGCTGGTGTGTGTGATCTTTTATGAAATCAGATTTTTTCCTCTGAGGAACTCTGCTCAGTAAACCAGTGGCAAATTCGGAATGAAAATATGACTGATGTGGTTCCTTAATGCCCAGCTTGTTAAGTAAATGCTGCTGAATCCAGTCCCCAGTAAACAAGCTAAACTTCTTGTTCCACTAGAAATATATTTTACTAAGAATCTTTGTAGATCACTCTTTATGCAAAAAATAATGTCACAAGTCATGGTTTTGAGCAGAATAAAGCAAACATTTATTAAATTAAATCATATGCTGAATCAGTGTTTGCCCATATAATTCTACTTTTTAAATATTAATATTCTTTTCTAACTCTTTGTACATAAATAATCTTTTAAGAGAGTAACAATGAAATATAGACAATCCACATCAAATGAATGCGAGCTTTTGATGTGATTATCAAAGGTCTGTTGGATTTTCTCTAATTTTAATTAGTACTGGGTTCTAACCAACAAATTCAAGTCTCTCATGGATTTTTTAAATCCAAACATTATGCCCCCTTGCACAAAGGATTTTGGCTTAATTTGGCCCATTATAAAGCTACTGGTTATTAATAAAATTATGTAGAAGTTCAGATTTTGAAAACTAAAGTGCTGAGGATTTGCTTTAGCATGGAGCAATTAACTAATTGGTCTGTGCACTAAATGAAACTCCAGTAAAGGCTTTTGGGGTGGGTTTTTTCAATTTTAGCTGTTGGAGAAATACTTTAATGTTTAAAAAGAATATACTAACCAAGAATTCTTCCTGATATATAGAGTCATAAACTAAGTAGATCATAAAATCATAGAATCATTAAGGTTGGAAAAGACCTCCCAGATCATCAAGTCCCACCTTTGACCGGTCACCACCTTGTCAATTACACCACAGCACTAAGTGCTAGATCCAGCCTTTCCTTGAACGCTTGAGGGATGGTGACACCACCACCTCCCTGGGCAAGCCCTGTCAGTGAAGATGTTCTTCATGATGTGCAGCCTGAACCTTCCCTGGTGCAGCTTGGGGCCATATCCTCTTGTCCTGTCAGTGGCTGCCTGGGAGAAAAGACCAACCCCACCTGGCTCCAGTCTCCTTTCAGGGACTTGCAGAAAGAGATAAGGTGTCCTCTGAGCCTCCTTTCTCCAGGCTAAACACCCCCAGCTCCCTGAGCTGCTCCTCATCAGACTTGTGCTCCAGACCCTTCCCCAGCTCTGTTGCCCTTCTTGGTTTTGTTCCAACATCTCAATGTTCTTCTTCTAGTGAGCGGCCCAAAATTGGAAACAGGACTCAAGGTGTGGCCTCACCACTGCCCAGAACAGAGGGACAATAACTTTCCTAGTCCTGATGGGCATACTCTTGGCTCAAAAAATTTTTGTCACTCTTCGTGAATCTGCGTGTCATCCGTGCCAAGGAGCCATGCTAATCTTCTCTGTATTGTTCCAATTTTTGTGCATGTACTACCAAAATGAAATATTCAATACTATCATTACTTTCAGTGCTGTGGAGAGCTTAACCACAGAGATACTGGTCATTGTAAATAGCTATAAAAAAAGGACATTTTGCATGCACATTTGCAACACGTTCCTATACAATTTTGCTGATTCCAGTCCTTTTTCTCTGGGAAACATCAAATACCATTTGAACAGGCAAAGAAACACAAAGTTAACCAGACTGATCAGACCTACAAGGCCATTTGAGTTGTGCTAAGAGATTAGAAATCAGCTCTATTTTTTTTTTCCTGGTAGACCTTTAACCAAGGAGGAAAGCCCACCTGGGCAGTAAGGGGTGATTCATGGATTCTGAAGCCAGAAATGACCGCTAGTACCATTTAATCTCTAGCCACAGGACCTGTATTATTTGTTTTCCCTAGGGGATCCTTAGAGAGGGGAAAGCTGATGGTCCAGTGGTGGCTGCCAGCCCTCTAGTCTGTTCCAGCTGCTGCAGGGTGAGAGGCTGAGTGTGGTATGGGAAGGGTGCTGGATGTGACTAGCCATGGTCAGACACTTGCAGGATGGGAAATGGGCTTGAGGTTATGCAAAGGAGTGGGCCAACACCAGGAGCCATGTTTCAGGATTACTCACCTTCCCATTCCACTACCCCTCTCTAACTTCCTCTCCCCACAGCTGCCCTAGCCCCTCAATCCTCTATAGGATAAAAATCCCTATAGGATATCCTATAGGATACAAATAATCTCCTCAGCTCTATTCCTCTTCACTCACTTCTCCAGGGCTTACTCTGGCACCACTTTGGCTCCCTGTTAAAACTTTGCCTAATGTCAAAATTGGGTTTCTCCTCTGCATCCATTTTGGATGAGTTTTTCACTCTTCCAAGGATGCTCAGATCCTTTTCCCTGGGGGCATGGGCTGGCAGCTCCACTCTACAACAGGCTTTTGCTCCCCATTCACAGCACTTCAATGTGTTCAAACTTGTGCTGAATTCAGGCCACCTATCCAGGAGATTCAGCACGCTCTGACAGCTGACTCCTGACTGCTTTTCCTAGCATCAATGTTTTGTCCCCTTCATACTGTGCCCAGAATTCAGATTATTTTCAAACAAATGTTAAAATGGCTTAGGACAAAGAGCCTTGCAGTGTCTTATTAGTAATGGTCCAGATAATTAATGCCTTTCCATTAATGCATACATTTTGAGTGCTATCAGTCAAGTGGCTTTTAAATAATTTAATCTGTGCTCTATTAATTACATATAATGCAGGATTTTAAAACACAATGTCATGCGTAATATGTCAAATGCCGCAGTGAAATTTGATTAGACTGTAAGAACACAGCTACCTTTGTCAACCAGACCTATAATCTTATAAAAGAAAAATCTAAATAAGATAATTTGACAAGAACTACTTTCTCTGAAACTACGTTGAACGATATTGCTTTATTTTTAGCTCATAATTCCCTGTTGATAGAGTGCTGACTTTGTCCAGCTTTCTAATTTTTTTTTCCTAAGATTAGAATTAGAATAACTGGTTTATCATTTCCTGGGCCATTTTCTTTAAATGCTACGATTGCTTTGGCAAGTCAGCAATTCCTTGGATTATCCTTTCTTTCCCAAGACTTGGTAAAGAAAATTTACTCTAGTGGTCCAGAGACCTTCTTGACTAATTTTTTTAAACTTTTCAGGTAAGAACAAGGTTTGTAATATTCGATTTTAGCAGAAGATATGAACTATTCAGATGCACTAATTGTTAGGTTTAATTCCCTTTGATCTTTATTTTTTTAAGAAATCTGCTGGCCAATATTGCCATTAATTTATTTCCGAAAGGAAGAAATGTAGGTCTCAAGACCACAGTGGGACCTCAAGGTGGATGAGTGGCTAAAACTCAGCTCTTGTTCTGACCTAGGGGTGGGAGTGCTGGTTCATCTCACAGCTACCCATGAGGTAGCTGTATGCCTTATCTTTGGTAAGCATACCAGGAGAGTCTGCAGGGAGTGGTTTATTGGTAAGAATGATGAATTTACATGTATGCTGGGTCTTTATCAGCCTCCCAGAAATGTTTTGCTGTCTACCTTTTCCTCATGGTTACAACCTGTCATGGCACTCAGCAAAACACACTGTACCAAGAAAATTCTCTTTTCCTTTCTAACAGCGCTGTAACTTCATGCAGTTTGAGAAGTCTTGAGGCCTAACAAGAACTGTGATCTTCCCACAGCAGGGTTTGTCTGTAGGGTGATGCACCTGGAAAAAGCACTGCCTGTGGTAAGCATCAAAGTACCCTGAATAACTGTCTGCCCTAGACAATCCCACAGCTTTTCTTGTATCTTGTGGTTTACCAGGCATGACAACAGATGTGGGTGACTTGTTGCTTTGTAGTTAGTTTGTTTGTTTGTGTGTGTGTTTTCATCTCAGATTTTCACATTCTTGAAAGATGTTTTTGTTCTCCTGGTCTTTGAAAATCTGCAACCTAGAGGTTGAAAACCTAGAGGCGAGCACAGAAGTTGAGATTTCATTGGCTGCAAAATCTAACTGTTACACAAACCTGGTGACCTTCTGGGTCTTACCATGCTCAGATTTCAGGTCTGGCACAGCAGAAAAGTTCTAAACAGTGAGTTCAGGATTATTTCAGACTAGATATTTCCAGGATGCTACAAGTAGATGTCTGGGGAAAGCTGACACTCTGCTGATTTTTTTTCCATCATCAATCTCAATCAGAGATAAGGTACTGTTCTGCACAGACCTGTAGGATGAACTAAGGTGATAAGGGTCAGAATAACTGTACACAGATAATTAGTCACTACTTTAAAAATCTAACAAGACCATAAATGTAATAACTTTATTTTCAGAATTATGAAAATCAGAACTGAAACTATTATTCATAGGTGAATTGAAATGCCAGAATCAGAAATACTTGCCCTGTTATTATTACTGAAATGGTGAACTGTTTGGTGTGATTCATTCAGTCTTTGGCTTAAAACTGGCATTCATTATTTCAGGTTTTTTTGTGTTAGCACACCTTGTTAGAAAGGACACTCAAGCAGTCCTTAATTACAGTAACATCTTCAAAACCCATCCATGGGTCCTTAGATACCTACAAATTAGCAGATATCACCCCTATAAAAACACAGTATAAAAATCCCCAAATAAAAAAAAAAGATCCCCAAATAAAATAATGGAATAGCCATGTTAAAAAGTGAGTTAGTTGATCTGCATAATTAGGACCATTTAGAAAAAATGGTCCTAATTTTCCATTTACAAAAAAAATGGAACTTCATTTCCCTTTATCTGTGTTCTCTACATTGCAGGGGGTAGTTATTTCTTTGTTTAATCATGTCTTTGACCGCAGTTCAGAAGTCAATATTCTGCTGTCAGATGCTGGCTTGCAATTGAGGGATAGGTAAGGAACTTAACTAGGAAGCTTTGTGAATAGGGAATTGAATTTGCATCTAATTCACAAAGCACACATGTTTACATGACCTTTAAAAAAGGGAATCAGAGCAGTTTGATCATGAGCTCTAGGCAATCTGATATAGTGAGGTGATTGAATCAAGAGGCTCAGGTACTTCTTACATGAGAGCTGAACTGAAAGAGAATTATTTTAATTTAAATGCAATTTCATGTCAAATTCATAGCTGTGTCAGCATTATGAAATAATTGTAGTGGCACTGTAAATGACTGACCAGAAGCTTCTATGGTAGCAACAAACACTCTAAGGCTGTCAGTTCATCTGGGTCCCTTCTTGCTACCAAACGGTGCAGGGAATCTATTGTGGAGATTTGGTCAGAATGTGGCAAGTGGTATTCAGGCAGACATTTAATATTTACTGAGGTCAAATGTATTATAACATTAAATTCTCAGAAGAATAACAAAGCTTGGTTAAATTACATAGGGAATTTCATTTCTAGACTCCTTTAATGCCAAACTTTCATTAGACTACAAGTATGCAAAGGATGATTTTGATTATATTACCTGTCCTGTGTTTAAGAGCCAACCATCTCTCATTTTGTGCAAGCACTACATGCCTCTGTGGATCTAGAGCACTGGGTTTTGAAATATGTAGAGAAAATAAGTACTTTTTAAAACCAAGAAGGAATATTGGACTTCTTATTTACTCTTCAAATGCTCAACAGCACTTTTTTCAGGAGCATGTGTAAAACTTTGCCTCTTCACCCGCATGGATATGAGGATGTGTCTCAGTATGCCTTACATTTCCAACGAGGATAACACATTGCTTACCAAGGGGAAAGGGAGGTTGGGAAAACCAGAATGTCTACGTAGTCTCTGCCAGAAAGTCATGAGTTTATTCTGTCTGTGTTTCCAACTGACAAGGAGCTTTGTGTGTGATGTGTCACTCTGGACAAGGCAGTGCTAAACCTACTTTAATAGACATTGCCTTTTTGGACAACCCACCGACCAAGTGTTCGTCTTGTTTGCCATGGGCCTACAGGATGAACTGCTTCCAAAAAGCAGCTGCCAAGTAATGCAGTGTGGGGGCTCTGTGGGGCAGATTGCCATTGGTATTAGGATTACCTGTCACGTGCCTGTGATAAATGTAAAGTTAACAAGCACATATTCCCAACACAAATCCATTGAGATTTCACAGGATAATAGGTGTAAAGGAGTAGAACAGCAATGTAGGGTTTCCTATCCTTTTAATGGCTTATTAATACTAGTTATAAATGTTTAATGGCTGATTACATCTTCATCCTGCACAAGGCCCCCAAACGTGTCAGTGTTCCTCTTGTTCCAAAGGTTACCTGGTTTACTGAGTGTTCTGTAGAGCAAAGGCAGCCCCAGCAAGGTGACCTCCCTCAGCCCTGCTCCCAAGACTTTCCCAGCTGCCCTTCTTCAGGAAGACAGGTTTCTCCCAGTACAGCATGCCAGGCCAGTCCAGTTCAGAGATTAGGTTTCCTGGTTCTCTGCTGGGAGAAATATGGGACATATGAGATAGTGAATATCAGAAAGATTTCTATGGATGGTAATATCATGTAGATTGTGGGATCTCTTTTTAAGGACTTTTTCTAATTCATTCCCACACTAGATGGAAAGTTCTTTTTGCTTTTCAGTTTTCTGAACAACATTGTCCATAATTTTTTTGAAAGTCTTAGTAATTTATTTAATATTAATAATCCTGTTTAATTATAGCTGCATGTGATTGTCTATTCTTAGATATTAGCTTTCCAGGTTATAATGATACAAAAGAAAGGTATCTTGCAAAAAATTGCACAGATACATAGTGCTCAATTTTCATGAAGCTGGGCACAGACCAGGGACTGATTATGTCTCTATTATGCCTATAGATTGAGGAAATCAAATGGTCTTAGCATCTGGGTTTTAAGACAGCCTAAGTAACAACACAGATGCTACTGCCAGACTGCACACATCCTTGCAGTGGATGAGCAAAGGGGAAAGATACTGCAGACATCCCATTTCTCCATTATGTTCCCATTCCATGTCTCACCTGAAAGGTTCAACAAGAATCTACTGCCCTTTTAGTTCTCAATAATGGAAATTTATTGCTTTTGGGTTATTATTAAAGTACCCTTCATAGTTTTTGCATTTTTTTAATGCAAAATGTTGATGTTTTTGTTGGAGAAACAAATTCCTTGTTGTATCAGAGGAAGTGTGCTCTGGCTTAAGAGTTAAGCCAGAAGAGAAGAATGGAAATCTGAAGACCTCAGCCAGTGCTTCAGCTACTTTTCAGAATGCAAACATTTGCATTCCGGTTGAAAATTCAATATTTTCCACTTATGTGTTCAATTTCTCTTCTTTTTCTTCACATTTACTGGAGTTTTTAAATGAAAATTGCATTTTCAAACCAGTCTATAACACTATAGAGAGCACTTGCTTGTCAGTCCTCCACTGAATCTCTGATCAGTTACACCTGCTCATTTCTGCAATAAGAGCCCCTGACATGGTTCATGGTGGGTGCATTTCAATGCTGCAATTTTCACCTGAGATTTAAAGGAAGCTGTTTAAAAACAGCTTAAAGGCACATGTTTAAAAACTTTTAATTAAATTGATTTGATTTAAATTAAATTTTGATGATTTAAAGGAACATGTTTAAAAACTTTTCTTATTAGCTAAGGTGAGGGATGGGTTTCAGGTCTGGCCCCCACCAGCCAATAGGACATAAACAAATATTTTTACATAGATACACAATTTATAGTGCATGCAGGAGAACATACAGACATTATACAACATGTATGACTGGGACAAGAAGTGTTACGAATTACTGAAAAGCAGACTTGCTAGCTTTTATGCTTTATCTTATCTGTTTCTTTCCTACTAAATACTTCATAGTCCTGACCTTTTCCAGCAAAATTTCATCATGTGAAATAAACTGAAATGCATGTCTTCACTTGGTTACAAGCACATGTTTCTTCTGTACCCTCTCAGTGATTGTATGCACTGGATGAATCTGTAATCACAGCACACAGAGTAAACACAAAATCAGGATCACAGCCCTTCTTAAATGAAATTATTACAACAATGAAGGTGTCCAAATATCTGTTGCTGTTGTTGCTTGTGTAAATAGTTTCATTTTTAAGTCTTTACTTTTCAGGAACCTTACAAAGCTGTTCTCCTCCCAGATGGTTTATTAAACACTCTGCCCCTGCAGGAAATGGTCAAGTCTACATGCTCTGCTCTGGATCTCTGCCTCCCTAGCAGGGGAACAGAAATACCAGGAGATGAGCTGTCCCCGAGAGTTTTCCACACAGCAAATATGCAATCAATGGTCTTTAAAAGATTTTAATCTCCTAGTTTGTGGATTTTTATTTATGGTGCAACAAACCTTGGCAGAAATCCTGAGCAAGCTTCCAGTCACTTGAATTGAGCCTTTGCTTGGTCTGATTTACTGTAAGGTCTGATGCAGGATGTTTATTCTTTTCCCTCAAGCTATTTCATCTTGGAGAACCATGCAGTGTTTCTCTGATTCAGTGATGATAAAACCCAATCCATCTATCAAGATGAGTCAGCAGACTAGGTCTGCTCACACCCCTCTCCTCACACACATACACAGCACCAAAATGCCAACAAGCTGCATGTTGAACATGTGTGCAGAACAGCTATGATAAGTTGGAACAATCATTAACTTATTCACAGTGCAATTCAAGTACATCTTGTACATGAGTTTCCAAAATTATTTTAATAACAATCCTCTTTGACTAAACAGTGGAAGATAGTTGGATCTCTTCCTGAAGGCACGTTCCCACAGTAATATCCATGCCACATCCATTACAGAGAATGCTGTTAGTTCTCATTAGCTAGGACAAACAAGGCAGTGAGTCACAATCTCCCTGCATAAAGGATCCCATTGTTTTAAACTGATAAACCAGAGATTCTGCTCTGTACTGGTGTAAACCTGACATTGATTAAAGCTTCCTGGGATGCTAGAGAGGCAGCATTTGAATGGACGGGGACTTGAGGTGTGAAGGAAATCTGCCACAAAGATACAGTCAGTTTGCATTTTTTCCAATTGAAGTTACTTAGCTTCTCTCATTGTTGGGAGAACCTATTTACTGCAAATATTTTCCAAAAACCTCTAAGAAAACTAGGCTTAAACTAAATAGATTGTACCAAATATTTCTAAAGTTTGCCCAGCAAAATAGATTGTGTTTATACACTTTTCACTTAATGGTCTATTTCTACTAGGTGGCATTTTTTTCCCCAAAGTATGCTGAAGTGCATCTAATTTACTATGAGAAAGTATTCTTCCACTTATTCTTTGGCTCTTGTTTTGTTGTTAGGTTTTGTAAAATCTTAGCTCTAATGGTGAAAGCCAAACACAGAAATATTTTTACCTGCACTTTGCCAGTAACATCAAAAGACGTGCTATTATCTCAACAGCAATTTGGACTGGTTATCAAATGATAATCTTGGAATGAGTGAGTATGATTTGTGACGGTACTTATCTTTTGTAGGTGTGGTTGGCATGTATTAAAATGTTTTTTTTTTTCTTTCTGGATAGCATGCCAAAGACTTCAGGCAATAGGTAATTATTCCATGTAAAATATTTATTCTCTGCCAGTCATATGTCTTTCTCAAAGATTTGACTTTGCAGCAAGCATTTAAAACCATGTAAAACCTTAAATATGAGGCCAGAATGAAACCTGCTGTAAGCAACTACAATAGAAATACGTGTTGTGTGTGCTCAGTAGCTCTTTGTGAGTGGAGACCAATTGCAACTCCTTTCTGCATTTATTTGGAACCTTAAGATCAGATTATCCAATACTGGGCACTCAATTTCTGTTCCAGCTGTGACCCAGCTAAGAACTCACTAAGGTGAAGATTTTTTCTGTTTTAGAGCTGCAAAATGAAACTTCTCTTTCTTTTATTCTATTCTCTGCTGTAGGTTATTCGCTGCCTGAAAATGTTTTCTGTGCCTGAAGTGAAAGCCCCAGAATGCATATGCAGTGTAAGTCAGATTGACCCTGGCAGTTCCCAGAGGATGCTCTGCTTCTGAGCCATGGCTGTGGCCCTGAGCTCCTGTGCAGCCACAACAACTCATCCCTCCCAGCAGTGTCTGTGCACTGTCACATCCTGGGAAGGCTAAACTAAAATAAACTGTGCTAGTTTGGACTTGCACTAATTTATTTAAAAATTTATTTTCTCAAATCTAGTGCAAAGAACTGAACTCATAACCTAAGACTTACTTCAACCTTCCAAAATCACGCAAGAGACACAATCAACAGAGGAAATAGGGTAATAAACGTGCAAGTAACAGTCTGTATTATCTGCCTTTTCAAATAAAATATTCACTTCAGTATTTACATGTCTACACCATTAGCATCCTCTTTTCCTGACTCTAACTTCAGCATCTGAATACAAAGCTGACTTAATTTTCTCTAATTCCTTGATAGAGAATGAGACAGCTGCTGCTGCATTGGTGCTTCTGCATCCTGCAGGATTGGCAGGTGGTTATACTTCTGAAAGGTTCAGGGCATGTTTCCCTCTTAGGAGATGTTGGAAGGCACAAACTTCTTCTCAAGTACAATGAGGAATCAAAAGAAGAAGCTTCAGGAGGTGAAATAAGCTTCTTAAAGACAAAACTGTAAATGATGGTTATCACTTCAATAAGCTATTTGCAATGAAGAAGAGCATCTAAGAAAAACATCCCTTTCTGTTTATTAAATTTTGCAGTAAGGAAATTTGTCAAATGTTAGTGTAAGTCCAGCTACTTACAAGCATACCTCTGGCATATGCCAGCGTGGCAGGTAATTTAGACCCTTGTACATCACTTCAATAGATTGCTGTCCCCTCTGCAGTAGTTATGAAGGGAGTCTGACCAAGAATGAAATCTCTAGGTACTTAGAAGCCAATCCTTGTGCTTACTGCCCAGCTAATCTCTTGTTACACTTTTAATATGCTATTGCATTTCAGCAAAGGTTTTCTTCCAATTCTGAAAAACCTTGCATAAGTAATTCCCATTCATAACAATACATTTATGCCATTTATTTACTAAATCCTTCTACTTTGTAAGCACAAACACTGTTTATTGTTTAAAGCTCCCAGAAATTCAGTATTTCTCCAATGCATCTCTAGTGGAGACTAAACTAGGAAATCAAGTTAGTAGAAATGCTGGTGCAGGATTAATATAGTGAAAAAAAGCCACAACCATGGCTTATTTTCAAAATTTGACAGACAGGTATTATACTGATCATCTTTTAAAACTGATTCTATCTTGGAGATTACACTGATATGTTAATAGCAGCTTCTGATGTTAAGTTGATAATGTCATTTATGTATTGGCACAAGACTGGTAGATTGACAAGACCTAAATTCTGTGGCAAGACACAGCAAGATTTAGAGAGGCACAGAAGGAGCTGAAAACATGATGAAAGAGAGGGAAGTGATCAGATCAGGCTGAATCCTTTGACTTATTGGAAAGATTTTCTGTTAACTTATTGCTAATCATGCAAAACTTACATGAAATTTAGTTCTTGAACTTACTGCTTTGAAACTAGATAGCTGAACAATTTCTACCTGCTGCTAAACTGCAGACTTTCAGTTTCCAACAACTCTAAGCTATCCAATATATTGCTGCATGTAAATGTAGCAGGCCTGTACCTGCTCAGGAATATGAAGGACCTCCTGGATTTGTTTTTACAAGGAGGACATCCTGAATTTTGTCAGGGTATGTGACATAATCATCATGAGATTGTCACTGTTGTATAATTCTACAAGGAAATGACAGGTTCACAGATCATTCTCTATCTGATTTGGCCTGAAACCCTGCTGTTATCTCTCACTTCTGATCACTTGAATGTGGAAACATTTCTGGGCTCTGAACAATTTGAAAGGGATTACATATGCAACACAAAAAGCAATATTCAAAGGGGAAAGTTTCAGCCTGACTTTTAAAAGTGTTTGGCAAAGGACAAAGTTAAAAGGGCTGGGAGTTCCAGACAGAAGGAACAGGGTATGCAAATATTCAATTAGCACCAGTATGAGGGTGAGACTTTGGAAGAAACAGAACAATTTAGAGATGAATCTCTGGGAGAATTGGCAGGAATGTAGGTGACAAGGAAGTCATATAAATCATGTCATGAAAAAAGCATGGAATGTTTGATAGCAAGGAACGAAAAACATATGAAAACAGGGCAGCACATTACCCAATTAGAAGCAAATGCAATGAGAACATTTCAGGGTAATGCAGGGATCGGCTTACTTCTAGGCAAGGGTCCAGCTCACACATTATAGAATGGCTACTGTGGAAGCAAAGTGTGTATAAGAAAGTAGGCGTGAAGATGATTAAAATAACCAGGCCTGCTCATGATTGCATGGGATGAAGACAATGTAATTAACTTGGCTAAAGGAGTGTCTTATCCTTGTGATATATGTAAGCTGATAAGAGGCTAAACAAGTGGAGGCAGCTGAAAATTGAATGAGATGGAATGGAGACTTCAAAACAGCTCCAAAAAAATTGACTCATTGTGTTGCTGTAAAACATGTCCATTTGATCTGCAACATGGAAAGAGCACTCAGCTTGGGCTCCATCCTGAAACGATTCACATCATAGTGGCACTTGGCTACAAGTAGGACTTCCACAATGTAGTTTTTTCTGTGTTCCAACTAAAGATTAGTTTACCACAGATTACCATGGAATATTTGGCAAAAAATTTCTTGCAAAAAAAATTTTACAGCAGAGAGATAGGCATAATGGAGACAGTGAAATCATGGTTAGAAGGAAGAAAGATGCAAAGTATACATGCAGATCCTACTCTCGGAAAAGAAATGAAAACTCAACATTGATCCACTAATATAATTTTTAGAAAAGTTATTAGAAGCAGATGGAAGGAAATCAAATTTTAGTTTTCCCTTCATCATCAATAATTCCTGAGTATATTGTTGCAGTTTCCCTTGGCTTTTCCAAATGAAATTTTACAACATGAGAAAAAGAATTCTAACTCTCAAGCTGACCCCTATAATTCTGAAGTAGTGAAGATTAGAAAGAATCTACAAAATAAAGAATAGAGACAATTGCAAATAGTTGAAGGAACAGATGAGGAAAGGACTGTTTAGGATGCTCTGAATAACTTTTTTGTTTGTGTGACTGTTCAACTACATAAAACTGTTGGTCTAAACATAAATCTATATTTTTCTTCATCATTTCTATCTAAAGTGAAAAAGAAAAAGGACAGTGGAAGCACAAATGAAAAACCAAGCAAAACCAGAAGCATTTATTTTACACATGGCAAAAGTTTTCATGTAATCTAGCATGCAAGTTTCATCCTGGTCACTTGTACCAAACTTTAAAGAAGCTGTGTTTCCAAAGAAGGTCAAGTAGGCTATCAGCTGACCCTCCACACAGTGTTCTTACCAGGTGAAGTGCTCAGAAGTGTTATGAATTCTGAAGACCTGGCAGTGGTAGCATGACCTTTCTCATTTGTACCATAGTTCACAGCAATGTCTTTGAATATATCCGAAAAATTCTTTTAAATATAAACAGCCCAACCAAACACCACATTATGTTAATAAAAATATCTATAGAAACAGTGTATTTTGTAAAGGGGAATTTCAGTTAAATCTCCCAAGTAACAGTTATCGAATTTTAAAATGCATTGTTTTAAGAGAAAACTTTAAGTTCTTTCAATAATTACTTAACAGATGATGGAAGAGTAATAAGTGGGTTTGATTCTGTGTAGAAAATTGAACTGTACTTCCTATTTTTGTATGATTATTGGCAATCTTTTTTCTAAGTGCATATTTGGTGATTTTTCTCCTGAATGCTTGTATCCAATACAACACTGACATGACAGGCTGAGAAAATGAAGAATATTTCTTCTCAAAACAAGACAGCAGTCCAGATCTCAAGGAACACTTTTATTTCATAACACAGTATAGCTGATGCTTAGAGTTTTTAATGTTGTATATCTGAAAATAAAACTGGAGGACCTATTTATCTAAATGAAGTAACTTCACTTTCTGTTTTTAAAACTGCAGTACAGTATTCTCCCTTAGAATCTGTGCTGGTTTTGGCTGAGGCAGAGTTAACTGTCTTCACAGCGGCTGCTATGGGGCTGTGTTTTGGATTTGTGCTGGACAAAGGGTTGACACTATAGAGATGTTTTTGTTATTGCTGAGCAGGGCCAAGGTCTCTTCTGTTTTTCGTACTGCCACGCTGGGGAGGAGATTGTGGTCAGTCCCTGGGTAGTTCCTAGGTTTCAGCAGCAAAAGGACTGCAGTGGCTTGACTGGCTGGTTGGGGGACACCTACCACAGACTCTCTGTCACTGTCCTCTGCAACTGGACAG
Organism: Emberiza elegans; assembly: GCA_024865655.1. NCBI lineage: Eukaryota > Metazoa > Chordata > Aves > Passeriformes > Fringillidae > Emberiza > Emberiza elegans. Next base: position 29,205,861 of record JALJVW010000175.1, on the reverse strand, counting down.
GGAGAGAAAATATAATGAAGGGTGGCTGAGTTGGGATAAAGACAGACATAGAGCACTCACTGTCATGGGCAAAACAGACTTGAATTAGAGATAATAATTTTATTTATTACTAATGAAATCAGAGCAGGATAATGAAAAGTAAAATAAGACTTCAAAAACAGCTTTTCCCCCCTCCTCCCTCCTTCCCAGCTCTACCTCCTCCCCATGAGTGGCACAAGGAGACAGGGAATGAGGGTTACAGGCAGTTCATCACATGATGTTTCTGTCACTGCTCGAGGAGAGGAGTCCTTCCCCTACTCCAGCACGGGGTCCCTGCACGATTTTCTCCAATGTGAGTGTATTCGACAGGCAACAGTCCCCTAGAAATTGCTGCAATGTGGGTCACTTTTTGACAGAGTGCAGCTCTTCAGGAAAAAGCTGCTCCAGCATGGGTCCCCCACAGCTTCATAGGTCCTATCAGGAGCCTTCTCCATCATGGGTTTCCCATGGGTTTACAGGCTCAGGTGGATCTCTGCATCCCCATGGACCTTCATGGGTTACAGGAACACAGCTGCTTCACCATGGGCTGCACCGTGGGCTGCAGGGGAATCTCAGCTCTGCTGCCAGGAGCACTTCCTCCTCCTTCTCCACTGACCCTGGTGTCTGCAGGGTTTTTTCTCTCGCATATTCTCACTCTGCTCTTCTCTGGACACAATTAGCTTTTCCCAATAACTTTTTATTCTTCCTAAATATGTTATCACAGAGGCATTACTACCATTTCCAGTTGACTCAGGCTTGGCCAGCAGCAGGTCCCCCTTTGAGCCAGCTGGGATTAGCTCTGTCAGACATGGAGGACACTTCCAGCAACTTCTCACAGAAGCCCCCCCTGTAGCCCTCCTGCTACTAAAACCTGGCCATACCAACCCAATGCAGTGTGCCTGACAGGCTGGGAGGAGACAAAGCCAGGACAGGCGACCCAAAGTGATCAAAGGGATATTCCAGACCATAGGACATCATGCTCAGGATACAAAGCTGGGGAGAAAAAGGAGGAAAGAGGGGGAACATTCCATGTGATGGTGTTTGTCTTCCCAAGCCATCATTACATGTGATGGGGCCCTGCTCCCCTGGAGATGGCTGAACACCTGCTTGCCAGTGGAAAGTAGTGAATTAATTTCTTGTTTTCCTTTACTTGTGTTGTCAGCTTTTGCTCTCCCTAATAAGCTGTCTCTATGTCAATCCATGAGTGTTCTGGTTTCTACTCCTCCAGTTCTGTCCCTGATCCTGCTGGTGGGAGAGTGAGAGAGCAGCAGCCTGGGGCTTGGTTAAACCATGACAGAACCACGACGCAGAAGAGTCACAATCAAACTGATGTTTTTATTCTGCTAACAATAATTTCTCGGTCATAATGAGGTGTGCTAGTGAATAGATTAAAAAAATGGGGAGTTCACATTGTCACAGACAACCATTTCAGAGTCCATTTCTCCAAGATATCAGCACTTTCCATTTCAATAGTACTGCTCATGAGAAGTCCAGTCTTATCAACTCCAAGGATTTTCAATGCTTGTCAAGATTCCTGACCATTAAAATCTACTATGAGTTCTAAAACTTAGTTTTCTCTTTCAGAAACTTTTTTCATTTTCATCAAGATTGTGTATCATCCCCCTTTTTCATATTCTTTTTGGAACCAAACCAAGAGGAGGTCAGGAACCCTCCTTGGGCTTTGTTTCAGAATTTTTATGGCAGCTACTGAATTACTTGGAGCTTTAAAAGAGTCAGCTTTCCAAAGCTGAGAACAAATAAAGGCAAATCTATTGGGAGAAAGAATTTAAGCAGAAGAATATGAATAATTAGGAACTAAGAATATTTTACTAGATGTCCAGAAGCCACAATCAATAAAGAAGGACAACTGCTCTGGTAATAAGCCAGCTTGGCTTAGAAGGAAAATTAAAGCCATTCTTAAAAATACTCATGCATACAATACTTGTGTGTCTTTGTGTATGTGCACATAAACCTACCAATACATATAGAGTGAAATGGGGAAAAGGGATTTAATAGCAACTGATAATGAGAGCAGAAGGACAAATATGAATGATTATCCAGAAAAGTTAAAATACAGTCAAAGGTGCTTTTTAATACACAAGTAATACTTCACTCTGTTGACCAGAAGTGACATAAAACTGGAATGTAGAGATGAGAATGAAACTATATAGTTTCATTCACTCAGTGACTTGGGTACAAATTAAAAATATGGGTTTTCATACAGTCAAACATATAAAGACATTCATCTCAGAAGAACATAGTCTGCAGCAGCATCCTCCTTTTGGGGACAGTGTAGAGCCTAGAGCAGAACTACCAATTTCTCATTTTGACAGTGACCTCTGCTGTAATTAATTAAATTATTAATTATAATAAGGCAAAGTACTTCCTTTCCCTTATTACTATATTGCTAATGTATCAGGGATTATTGAAGCTTGAAATATGTCCAATCCTGGTACTCAAACTTAATGTATTTATAAATTGGAAAGTGTTTGAAAAAAGATCTATGGGACAGATTAAATGATTGGAGAAAGGGGCAACACTGAATGAACCAGAGTTCTCTTTCTTTAGTGGAAAAGTGAAATGGCTAATGGACAGAAAGGCTATAGTTTACACATTTACAATCCCAGTTGTGAACACATGGTAGGTTAACATGTTTACACCTGGTTTGTATTATATCTGCTCTTCCCCTTCCTTCAAAGAAAGTGTAACATGCACTACACCATAGCAGGAATGCTGCCCACTTGTCCAACTACAGATGTCAGAATAAGGGAAAGTTTCTTCCAGCTTTAATCTGTGACTGCAACATGAGTTTTGCTGGGCTTGTGAATCATATTGAGAGACAGGACAACATCTAATCTGAGACTGCCCTGGAAATCCTCACCCAAGAACTGAAGTTATCTATTGTCACCAGCTCTTTCATCTAAAAATGGACTAACTGAGGAAGTTTTACATTCATACTGTGAACAAAATTATGGAACCAGTTAGGCTAAAATAAACCTAAGGAAGAAGGAAATACAATTTTCAACAATTTCCCCTAAAAATTGTTCAGCCCAGAGGAGGAGGGCAGCACAGGCTGGGAATGAAGACTCTCTATCAAGGGAGACCAAAATGCTGGAAATGTTGGTTACTAACAAAATCTCCAAGCTGAAAATCCTAATGTAAAATATCATTGCATCAATAATAGATTATTTTTATTACACCTAAAAAGTAGCTTTTAAAATTCTATCTCATTCTTGAAACCTTGTGTTCTTTGGAGAAGCAATTGGTCTTTTCTACGTTCAGAAACCATCCATAGTTAATGCAAGCAATGGACTACTCTCTCTGAAAAGTCACTGTATATAACTTGCATTATTGCTGTAAATTTTTGTAGCTTTTTTCCCCTTTTAGATTTAAAGAGTAAAAAGGCTACTAAAACCTTGAACTCAGGAATCATGATTATTTCTGTGGAGAACTGATTCTCTTTACTTCTCAGTGAAGTCAATGAGAACTCAGGGTTGGAAACATCTAACTGGCAAACAAAATTTCTATGCTATAGAAAGAGTGAGTCTGGAGGAAAAGATGCACATTTAGCAGGGAAAAAAAAGGTATTTCTGAAACAAGAGATGAGATTTGAATTTCACAGACATGAATAATTATAAACAATATCTAATTCATAGAGTTTTAAACTGAGTAAAAATAAAAAAGCAGCAAAACCTACTTCCTGAAAAAAAAAGAAAAAAACCCTTCCAAACAAAAAGCAAAGGCCCCAAAACCCAATTACTTTTTCCATTCTTATTCACATAACATTAAATTTCTGGGTTTTTTTCAGTATTGATATAAACCTGTAAAATTTCAGTTTTATAGAAAGAACATTTGAATGGAAAATTGTTTAATAAAAAAGTAATGTATCAGCTTTGCCTCCTCTATGAAATGTTCATGCCACTTAAGCCAACCTATAATAGACTTTGAGAATTGTCATATTCCATGAATATTGCAATATTACAAACAGAATAAAAATTGGAAAAAATCTAGTAGATTATTAGTATTAAAACCTTTAGCAATTAGTGTATTGGTCTGCATATAAATCTTTAATTGCATTTGACTACTGTCATTCTACTTTTTCTATCTGTCTAGATGCTATTTACCATTTGCACAGTGGAATATAATCCAGAATAATGAAACTTTGAAGATACTTCACCAAGAGTTTTTTTGGCCTAATCAGCTCATAAGAAGGTGATCCATAGATACTAAATGTTAGAAAAGTCTATTGGGATATCGAGGCTGTAGAGAAAGATACTTCAGGTGAATCTGATTCTGTAGCTTTTCTTTCAGTCATTGTGGAATGTAGGACTCCAGGATTTTCATGATACAGACACTGCCTGCACACCTAATTTTTTTTCTAATTTTTTTTTCATCTTAAGCTTGAGTCTGAAGAGCCTGTGAATTTTATCTGTTCTCAAAGTGGAGACAGAGCAAGAGGAATGAGTATCTTGCAGTTGAATTTTATCAGTACTTTGTAATTCAGAAGTTACAGAATATTTACAATTACTATTAATATTGTTTGTAATACAACAGTCAGCATTGTTTGAGAAGAATCTAGCATGTGAAAGCGAGCACTCAAAACCAGCTGATTTTTACAACCATTGAACCAAACACAAATTCCTACCAGCCATATTAGTCTGAGTCTTCATAACAATTTTCCTGTTTAGAAAAATACTAACTGACCTGGTACGACACAAAAAGTGGATCAGTCCTCTGAAATATCTTCAGTATCAGAAGCCAACAGTGACACTGTGCCCTTTGGAGTGAGGCAACAAGGAAAGCAGATGGAGCCACAGCCACCGCATTCAGATCTCCCAGAGTCATTCACAACACCCCAGAGACAGGAGCTGACAACTACCTGGTACTAACCTGTAGTGGAATTCTCATGAAGAGAAATTCAAGTAACCAATTAATCTGTCGCACAGCAAAATTCAGAAACACTTCTGTCAAGCAGTCTTCCAGGTAAACTGGTAAGGATTTGGGGAGTGAACTGTCAAAAAACTTAGCTGTCCAAGAAAATTCCTATCAAAACCTATGTAGGATTAGAAATTTTCTGAAGGCAACACATTTTGACAAAATCACATTTTCTGACAGAAAATATTTTCATCAGGAGTTTTTCCATCTCTCTTTACTATTGTACTAATTCAACTTTTTAATGCATATTTTTTATACATACTCTGCAATGCTCTTTCAACAAGAAGACCTTTTCCCATGACATTCTCATCCAAATCCAATATTATTTACCAGATGCAGCTCAGTGTGCAACAACTGAACTAATTCTTCTGGTCCACCTCTTTCATTCATGCTCTTCCTCACATGATCATTTAGATGTCTGACCAGAACTTAATTAATTCTATAGCAGCTTACTTCCAACTAAATTATTTTCTGGAAGTCCAGAAACTTTCTCCATCATATGATAGATTCATAACTTCAAGGTTATATGGTGACATTTCTAATATCATCATTTTAATGAAACTGAGCTATGATATGGGATTATTTTTGGCTACCTTTCAATTAATTTAGTGTTCTTGAAAAAAAATTCTAGAGACTTACCTCTAAAGAGCTATTCTTTATATTAAAATCAGATTGAAGCAAAGAAGATTTCACTTGAATTGCCACATATTTTGTAGTACTCACACAGTTTGACATCTTTCCTTCTTTTTTCATCACTGAGTGTAAATCCAAAAGGTAAGTGGCTGAGATCATACCTTCCAATAATCTTCCATTATTTATTACTTAGGACTGCCTTTTTGATGAATTAGTCTATAAACTGCATCCCTTGAATACACTTGCAATTCAGGCTGTAGTGGTTAAAATTTCTCTTGGAAGATTAGACTTGTCCAGGAGAATATAGAAGAAAGGAGAAGATTTAATGCTTTAGGATATTCATTTTTGAGTACACTGCTAGATAATTCTGACTGTGAATCTATGCTGAGTCTGAAGAAAAATTAGGTAACTAAGGGAAAGCCATCAGAAAGCTGGAGAAGTTTTGGCAGAAAATATTTGTGTCTTTCTTTGTTGGCTAATGAAAATTTCAATATTTGAAAAATGGAAGCACAACTATGAATTCAATTTCTACTAATTGAAAATATTGCAAGATTATTAGCATATGCATTGCATCATAAAAGTTTAAAAGTGTTAAAACCCAAGCAGAAAAATATTTGGTATTGCCAGCAGCTTACTTAGTTATACAACATAAGAAAAAGTGAAGTTCAGACAAAAAGACATTTATCTGATTTCTTCAAGGCAATATCCATTATCTCATGACCTAGTCTTTGAAGTCAAGTGTGGCACCATCTTTCCCTGGACTGTTGCAATCTAGAGAATGAGGCAGTGCTGACAGTGAATAACTGGAACAAACTCACTGAGTTTGTTCATATTTTCAGCATTTCTTTCATTCTACTATGATATACTCCAACAAGACAAGTACCTCCCTACAAGCAGCAATTGTTACAAAACTTAGTGTTAGGTAGATAGTTATCCCAGAGCTTACTCTGTCATGGACTGTCTAAGCAGGGTAGAGTTATTTCTCCAAGGGGAGCAAGTTATCTGTAGTCCAGTGAAGCTATCCAATCTTCATCAGAGGGCTGTATCTTCCACAAATCTGGCTAAAACCAAACCTATTCAGAAAGACATGGCTTGGAATGAGAACATTAAGTATATTTCATTCTCATGCTAACATTTGGAAGGCCAATGAGTGCTCAGGAGTAGGTGATGAAGTCACACCTGAATAAGGTGAAGTGTTACATTGTGTAGCTCACAAAATCAGAGCAATAGGCTGAGGGCTGAGCAATCACATAGGCTCGTTCAGGATCCTGCCTCCAGTCGTTACATTTCATTTATGCCAGATGAATGACATATTACATGATCAGATATGAAAAATACCACCCATGGACCCTGAGGGGATGAAAACATCTTTTGGACTGCATGAGCTTCTGTGGAAAAGAAGCAGCAAGAGACCTAAGAGCCCTGGACAAAGAAGATGTCACATGAAAATAGGTGATGGATAAAGCATGGGAATATGTAATAGTAAATGATCATGGGCATTACCTAGAAACAGTACTATGAGCAAAGTTTTAATGCTCTTTCCATTTCTTCTAATTCCAGTGAAATCAGTGTGCCTGCATCTTCCTCTAACTGAAAACTATCTCATCAAAGAAGTATCTAACCCCATCATTAAGCTTCTTTTCACAAGATATAATTATTGCTATTAACAGTAATATTTTTGCTGTAATAGTCTGCCTTCTGTATACTACCCACTATTCTCAGAGCATCTTCCCTCAGGTTTGCACATTCCATGAGGTCAAAAAAAAAATCAAGGGTATTCAGCACATCTGCCTTTGCCATGGCACCTCATGTGCAAGATAACTTTTTCCCCACTATGGAACAGTCCACTTCATTGTTTCATGTCTTTCAGATTGGAAAAAAGAAATTCAGGAAAATAAGTTTTCCTTAAGTAATCAGGCTCCAGATGTTTAGCACCTACATCAATGCAGAAGCATAACCTATCCAAGTGCCTGATCTTGCAAAAGGAATAATGTGCTGTTGCAGGAAGGAGTTCTGGGCAGCATGCAGGGCTTCCCTGCCTATGGCCATGGTTGAGCAGCAATAAGTCCTTTCAGAATGCTACCCTTTCAAAATTGTACATTTTGCTGCTATTTGCACATTTATATATATATGTTGTCTTAAAGTTTATGAGTTCCTTAGGAAATGCATTGAGTGAAGAAGGGCTGATGACAAACATATCTTAATTATTGTTCTTCCACTGAAGTCAAGATAAAACCACCAAAAGTAAAACAAAGAGGGTTTGCCAAAACAGGTGGGCAGTTTTTCCTTAGTTACAACATATAAAAGACTCAGACTAAAAGGTAAGCAGTACAGAAGCAAAGCTTGACTACTTCAAAAAATGGACAAAGTAACTCCCAAGTAAGTGGATTGTCCTGTATGTGAGACATGATTTGTTTTGTCAAAAAGTACTTTTTTGCAGATGTTTCTATGTTAACACTGCTACATACCTCTATAAACATTTTGAAAGAGCTTGGGTAATTTTTCATGGACAGAACTAAAACAGTACCTCCAGCCTCTCATTTACAAATCCCTTATTTTTGATCCTTGATACATTAATGTCTTGATACTTAATGAATCAATATGGATCTCATCTATTAGAAATAAAAGGAATTTTACATCATCTCATTATAAAATACAAAAATCAGATTCCCCTGTACTCCCAGAACTGAACTAGAAAAGCACATCTGAAGATTAGATGTAATTCAAACACAGGTAGATGTAGACATTGTCTAAATGAAAAGAGAAGGGAGGGGAAAAACTCTGCAGTTGCCAGTGTCCTTCACAAAGTTGATCATTACTATATGCAGCTCTGAAAAGGTGAGCAAAGATCCCTTGGACTCTTTTTTCTCCTTAGTGATGATAGATAAAACAGTCAGAAAACTTCTCATTTAATTTTGTTGATTGCTTGTTGGATAACTGTTGGTAGGACTATCCAATCAGGCTGAGACATGGAAGAGTCCCTGTAGCTGTTCCAGCAGAAAATGAAAATACATCAGTAATTCTTCTGTAGCATGTCCCTAACATTGGGCTTCAAGTAGACCTCACTGAAACACTCCAACTCAATCTCACTGCAGGCATTTAACAATCAGACAGTCTGACAGAAGAAATGACCTTGCATGTTTGTGATTGGCTAAAAGATTGTTGCCAGCTGTGAAAGAAAGATATGGTAGTTAGAATTCAAGAAGATAACCATTTTCAGACTTTATTACCATTGAATACATTCTGATGAAAACCAGTCATGACAGATCTCAAAAGCTGAGGCTAACACAAAACTCCTTTGATGTATATGTGGGAAAGTTTATGAGTGGATTTTTTCATGGGTACACATCACATCCATTTATATGATTCAGGGTGGCAAATCTGATGCAGAATTAGCAATGATAGACTCAGAAGACCTGACTTTCAGAAGTAATAATGGTGGAGGAAGAAAGGAAAATGGAAGTGATGAGAGCAACACCAGGTGAGACCAGTGCATGCCTAAGTGTGTGTGTGGAACTGGCCATGGCAGTCAAAAACAACTGCAGCTATTGTAAAATAAATACAAAGCTTTGAAATAAGAAAAATGTTTGATCTCTCAAGAAAGCATGTGAAATGAATAGCAGCACTGTAAAATAACCATCATCAATGGAACAAAAAGTGCAAAGGGAACAGCTTTAAATAAATATAAAGGCAGTAAGATAGAACTGTCTAACATTATATGTCTGGAAAGAAGAGAAGGAGCTAGTTTGCATAATAGTCTGCTCAGCTGATCATCCATTCCAGAAGATTGATGAAATAGACTCCAGTAAGCAATTCTCAGGGATGAGATTGTCAGGCTGTTACATGGGAAAGAGAAAGGTAAAGTCATCCTGAACTTTGTCCTTCCTGGTTAAAGCCCTCTCTGGATGTGGGGGCTGAAATTCCCATGTGCCCACAAAGTCAAAATTACAAGCTGAGGTGCTGATGTCTAACATCTCTTAGGAAAAATAAATATATTAACCATATGGAAAATATAAAATTATGAAATCATGACTGAAATGAGAAGGTTTCTTCTACTCATCAGATCTTCAAATCAAAAGTAGAGACAAGAGGGTCATCTGAATTTTTGGGGTTTTCCTTCTTACATTAACTGTCATTGCACATTCCTCTTTCATGCTCTGTGACATATTAACAGTGAACAATAACAGTGAGTTTGGTGGTCAAGAAGCAATCCCTTCTTATGTATGTTCTGAAATCAAAACACTTCTAAAACTCCTGATTTCTGTGTAGTTTTATTTTTAAAGGATTCTTTTTCCAAACTTTCACTTTGCATGAAATTTACCCCACAAATTTTCTGTTGGATTAACTAAATATAGAAGGAAATGGTATGTGAAAAGGGGTTTACTAGTATTACTTGATAGTGATTAATTACTTCAGTGTTAGGAGAAGTGATTGAGATAACAAGCATTTAGGTCTCTGTGGCATTCAAAAAAGCAGCTTTTACAAGGGACTAGCTTGAAATAGATTCAAATAAACATGATAAAAAATTTATTCCACTAAAAATAATGTTTTAAGTAAGAGACACACCTTGAGATTTGAGGTATAATTTATCTAAGTATCCCTTAGAGATTCTTTCTTCTCTTCAAGCCCCATGAAAAATGACAGTATCACTTAATGCTCTTTTTTACCTATAAAATATTTTATTGTTAGTTAGGTAGCGTGTAATATGTGGAGTAATTTGGTTCACATGGCAGTGACTATTCTGTTGTTTTCAAATTTCAAAGACTCATTGCTATGAAGGTAATGAAACATAAGCACCTAGAGCAGAGTACAAAACTGATGGATCTATATTCTTTCCCATTCCAGAGTCAATAGGAATTTTCTCAGCAACATCAGCAAGTAGATAGATGGTGACCGGATTTTCCATGAGATTAAATGGCTGTCTTAGTAGGAATGAACCCATTCTGAAAGCTAGAGAACATGTCAGCAAAAGTAGAACTTTCATGGGGGGAATTTCCCTTGTCTCCAGCACAGAAAGTATTATTAGCATAATTCCTCAAGCGCACACTAGCTAAGATACCTGTGAGTTATTTATTAATAGTTAAAGGAGTTATTTGGCATCCAGCATCAAATATAATTCTTGAAAAGGGCTGACAGCAGAATATATTTGTTAACTAGAGACATGCCTAAACTTTGCCAAGAGAAATACTGAACTGCATGTGCACTTATTGAAGGAGAGTGTGTCTTTTTTAAGTTGAAGTCCTTGTTTATATAATTTCCTTTTTCATCTCGTTATATTTCTCCAAATTTAGATTGATAATAGTAGCAACAGGAATAAAGTAGATTGCACTAAAGAAGAGTTTTCCCTGTTATATCATTCAAAGCTTACATCTTTTTGCAGTATTTTCTTTATAGAGCGATAGATGACCACCCTTGTGATACCCTAAAACCTTGACTTGTTTATATTTTGTTCATTTTCTTTAGTTTAATGAGGTGATAAATAAACAAGTTTCTCAAGGAGTGAGAGACTGTCAGGGCTTGAAACTGAGGCTCTCTGTTTATTCATAGAGCAGATATAGGTGGCAACAGGCAGCATGCAAAAATGTCTGACAGTAATCATGCAGTCGGTCTGAGGGAACCAAGTTAAGTGGTGGTTATTAATGGAACTCCTTGCTGCTCCACATTTGGGACCCTTCCCTGAGTTGAGATGGTCAATGTTATCGACCCATGGTCAAGTGTATGGAATCCAGACAGGGGAATCATAGATAAGAATTGACTTGTAGACTGCTCTCTCACAAGCCTCCTCTCTTCTAATTGATTTTCCATATGAAATGTTTTAAAAAAATAGAGTGAAAACTGATATCTGTGACATAGTAATTCATAAAAAAGCTATGGTATGGTAAAATTGCTCAGGCAGAGTAGTCTCCTGAGCACCCTGAGCAGGAGCGTGCTGCACTGCTATTTAGATCCTCTCCCTTTGGCTGCCTCTCAAGACAGACGGCTTCTCAATCACGCTGGAGGCTGTTTATCTGGGCACACGTGGTGGGAAATGACAGTATCACTTAATGCTCTTTTTTTTACCTATAAAATATTTTATTGTTAGTTAGGTAGCGTGTAATATGTAGAGTAATTTGGTTCACATGGCAGTGACTATTCTGTTGTTTTCAAATTTCAAAGACTCATTGCTATGAAGGTAATGAAACATAAGCACCTAGAGCAGAGTACAAAACTGATGGATCTATATTCTTTCCCATTCCAGAGTCAACAGGAATTTTCTCAGCAACATCAGCAAGTAGATAGATGGTGACCAGATTTTCCATGAGATTAAATGGCTGTCTTAGTAGGAATGAACCCATTCTGAAAGCTAGAGAACATGTCAGCAAAAGTAGAACGTTCATGGGGGGAATTTCCCTTGTCTCCAGCACAGAAAGTATTATTAGCATAATTCCTCAAGCGCACACTAGCTAAGATACCTGTGAGTTATTTATTAATAGTTAAAGGAGTTATTTGGCATCCAGCATCAAATATAATTCTTGAAAAGGGCTGACAGCAGAATATATTTGTTAACTAGAGACATGCCTAAACTTTGCCAAGAGAAATACTGAACTGCATGTGCACTTATTGAAGGAGAGTGTGTCTTTTTTAAGTTGAAGTCCTTGTTTATATAATTTCCTTTTTCATCTCGTTATATTTCTCCAAATTTAGATTGATAATAGTAGCAACAGGAATAAAGTAGATTGCACTAAAGAAGAGTTTTCCCTGTTATATCATTCAAAGCTTACATCTTTTTGCAGTATTTTCTTTATAGAGCGATAGATGACCACCCTTGTGATACCCTAAAACCTTGACTTGTTTATATTTTGTTCATTTTCTTTAGTTTAATGAGGTGATAAATAAACAAGTTTCTCAAGGAGTGAGAGACTGTCAGCGCTTGAAACTGAGGCTCTCTGTTTATTCATAGAGCAGATATAGGTGGCAACAGGCAGCATGCAAAAATGTCTGACAGTACTCATGCAGTCGGTCTGAGGGAACCAAGTTAAGTGGTGGTTATTAATGGAACTCCTTGCTGCTCCACATTTGGGACCCTTCCCTGAGTTGAGATGGTCAATGTTATCGACCCATGGTCAAGTGTATGGAATCCAGATAGGGGAATCATAGATAAGAATTGACTTGTAGACTGCTCTCTCACAAGCCTCCTCTCTTCTAATTGATTTTCCATATGAAATGTTTTAAAAAAATAGAGTGAAAACTGATATCTGTGACATAGTAATTCATAAAAAAGCTATGGTATGGTAAAATTGCTCAGGCAGAGTAGTCTCCTGAGCACCCTGAGCAGGAGCAGGCTGCACTGCTATTTAGATCCTCTCCCTTTGGCTGCCTCTCAAGACAGACGGCTTCTCAATCACGCTGGAGGCTGTTTATCTGGGCACACGTGGTGGGGAATTCATCTGCCTGGCGTGCTTGGACATGCAGGGTCCCATGTGCTCCTAAGGGTACCCTCCAGCCTGTCTGAGCCCACACTTCCCAGATCACTGCCTAGTTCTGATGATGATTTTGACTCCTGGAACAGCCATCAAACAGCAACACAGAGTGTCTTGGAGTCCATAACTACCGATGATCAAGAACCTTGGGACTTTCATGTGAGCTAATGCAAGTATCAAGATCTGTTATGTATAATATGGCAAAGAAAAACAACACACTCAGGAAGTTTCACAAGATTTATCCTGGCTTTTAGACACTGGGAAACTGCTTTAAAAACTTCTGAAGCAGCATCACTGATGTCAAAAGTCAATATTTTCAAATGTTGTTGTCACAAAATCAAATAAAAGAGGATATTTATTTTACTGTAACATACAACATTTTGAAAGTTATTTTTGCAAGCCTACTGACAGTAGATAGCATTTTGCTTGTAACTGTTCTTTTGCTGATGGAGAAAGGAGATCCTGATTAGAAGGAATTGTAACACAATACACAGACAAGCAAATATTCTATTTACTTTCCTGTAAACATTTATTTAGTCCCTAAAAATTAGCAGTCATTTTAGCTGTATGTTAAAGAGCTATCCACACATTGATGGCAATTTGTCTTGTTTTATTTTAAATCTTAAAATTAGAAATAATAGAATATTTTGGACAATAGCAGTCACGTGGACATTTTTGCAAGGCTGGGAACAGACATAGTATTTAAGATATTGCTAAAACATTATAGGGGAGAAAAGGAGGCAAAATTACAATTATGTCTTTTAATATAAAGTTATAACCCTTTCAGCGCTGTTTTATTCTGCAAACACTGTAATTTACGGTAGTGATTGTCTACTAATCAGGTGTTGTTATTGCAGTGTTCTCTTTTACCAGGACATTTTAGTGTTAAAAATTATAAAAGATGTCAGTCAGTTTTGAGTGTACTGCAATTATTTTTATGGCTGATAAACTGAATGAATAACTCCCTGTGTGCAACATAGGCAGAGCAGGTTTGAACAGTCCTTGGTTTGCTTTTGATTTACATGTCTATACAGCAATGTGCAACTCTTGGATTAGAAGTGATTCTACTGAATATTTTTGCTTTCTTTCACTTAATATTGAAGTTGCAAAAATATATACACACACTAGGTCAAACCATGTGTGCACTAAAATACAGCTATTGAGGTTTCTTTTTTAAGATAAACTGATGAGATTGCAAAGGTTCTTGGAAAGAAAAAAAAAGGGGTTGTGTTGTGATTGGTCTCGAGGTCATTAAAAACGTGGGCACATAACTTTTAGTTGGCACCTAAATCACTAAAAGTAAAGAAAAAGAATCCTTGAATGACAAGAGGCAACTTCTCCTTTCCTGAATCGGGATTATCCTACAGAGCTTCAAGAAAACCCCAGAGTAAAGGTAAGGAAGAAACAGTTTCAGTGCAACATCCCTTAATTATGCACAGATGGTTACTAAGAAATGTAGCTCTATCATCTGCATGGCAGAGAAAAATAGGGATTTTATTCCTCTGTCTGTTATCAATTAAATCATCAAAACAATTATCATTCGAATTACAATGTATCATTTCACTTTTAGAATGTATGGGGCGGAGGCAATCTATGAAGCAGAAATCTGCTAACCATCAAAGCAACAAAGAAACATTAAAGTTCAATGGACAGTTTGTTCATGTTTTAATCTAGGGGTTTTTTTAAAATGGAAACCATGTTCACATGGTCTATGTAACACTTGCGTCAAAAAAGCCTTTGAGGTTCAATCCACTGAGACAGTAAATTTTTTTCTCTTTTTTTCCCTTCTTTTCCCTCCCCCCCACCTTTTTTTTTTTCCCCAACACCCACAAATGTTTTCAAGAGGGGCATATGATCCTAGGAGGTCCCAAGGTGTCACTGTTAGAATTTTTATCTGGGAAAATATTTGCTAAGAGACAAATTTACCAAAATGACCTAGGAAAAGGAGTGTATTCCAATCCTTTTTACTGTACATGTATCTTGCATAAATTAATGAAAAGCCAGGTAAGTAGTTTCCTTATTGTTTTTAAACTGAAAAAACTGTAAAACCAGCAAAGACACACTGAGGATTTTTTCAAAGAAAACAGAGATCTGTTTGTTATGGGAACAATTATGTTGGTATGAAAAATTAAAAACCTCAACAAATTATCCACATGGGATGTTAGATACTATCCCCAGGTGCTCTTGGTTTTTTCTACTAGAAGTTATTTTCAGAAATGATTCCCTATAAAAATTAATATTTTCTCTTGCTGTGAAATTTAAAACACTTTTTTTCTTTCTAAAATTAAGCAACAAGCTTGCCACTGTATTTTCTGATGCAATACCTACCTGGGACAAAGGGTCATGCTCATAAAAACCTTTCTGTGGCCAGGGCCCTTTAATACTTTCCTTTTAAAGCTGAAAATAAAGACACATGATTTTATTAGAGGTAGACAAAATGTCATAATTACCTAGTTGCAGAGATTAGTGTCTCCTTAAGGAAGCCTTTAAGCAGGGATGGATTTTTCCACCAGGTTCAAATGCAGGGATTGGAAAGAGCCCTCTGCCTGTGCCCCCAGCATGTGTGCTGATATGCAGTCTGGTTGCACAATTAGCATCTGAATTTAAACTGAGCTTTGTTTAAACTGCCATTTATACGTATAATTTTTGGCACTCTGTCCAGAAGGACAAAACGGCCTGGAAAAGAGAATCATTCTCCTGTAAGCAATTGCAATCTGCCTGCTGTCAACTGTCCATTTCCACCAGATTAGGCTGCCTTTCCCGTGTTTAGAGGTCTAGTTCAAATGTTTTACTTGGGCATAACAATTATAAGGACAGTCATGAGCTTAGAAAAATAACTGTCATGGGATTTATTACTGCATTTTCTCTCCAAATTTAAGGGTATTCTACATTAAGAGAAGTCCAGGCTGTTTGTATATATTTGCTCTCTCTTCACTGCATGTAAACACACATTTGTGAATTCAAACTGCCATAATTTCATGGCAGCATCTAAGTGCCTGGTATTAACAACAGTGATACAATGTCTGTATTAACAAAAGAGATAAACTTTTGTTTTGAAATTGCCTGTCCTTTACAGACACAGAGGTATTGCAGGGTTTGGGAATTCATTTGCTCTGAGTGCTCACAGCTTTCTACTTGTATTGCAGAGCTGAGCAGAGTATTACCTTTGATGCCAGAAAGACACAGCAACTTTCCACTGCCCACCTCCCCCAAAAGTAAACATCCACAGGATCATTTTACTTTGGGACTTACTTTCTGGCATTTCAGGTACCTTGCATATACACTTACCTTGCCTCCCTAAAAAGTGACAGTGGTTTGTCACTAATCAGCTGTTACATGCACCATCTACTTTGCTCAGTAAAATGTCTCAGGAAGTGTTGCCACAGGAGATTGAAAGGAATTTATTGTTTTACTGATTGGAAACAGTGCATATGTGGGCTGTGGAGGTAATGTGCTGCTGAGACAAGTGCATATTCCAGCTGGCTCAAAGGCTAGACATGCCTCCTAACTTTTATGCTCCTTAACATTCAAATGTGCCAAAAGAAGCTCCTGGGCATCCTCAGGAGCAGGCCCAGTCCTTTGCCTGCTGACAGCATGTCTAAACCTGAACCTGGTCCTATTTTGAACATACTGGGAGCTTGAGAGCACACCTTGAAACTTAGCTTTTAAATCAAGCTTTCCACAGACTGCCAGCTGCAAAGCCCTGGATGATAAGTTTACTGGCAAGTTTTGTGTTTCTTTGCTGAACTCAAAGCCTCAGGGTGATAAGACAGCAGCGTGGATTTTTGGCCCTTTCATCCTAACTATTAATTGATCTTCCAGTAGCTTGTGCAAGATATGCCATCACAGCTCCATGAAGGAGCTGGCTGTGTTACATTATATATATATATATATATATATATATATATATATACATATATATATATATATATATATATATATTTCTGAGATAAAACATCAGCCCCAGCTCTCCATCAAAAATATTTAATTCCTCTTTACTTCAGCTATTTTGTCTTTTGCTTTATTTGCAGATTACACCTAAAAAGAGGTAGTTGCTTTCTCTTAAATGTATTTAGCATTCAAACTCTGATTAGCTGCTTCATTTATATACACACTAGAAGTACTTTTATAAGAAGCACAAAGTTACTGGAACTATTTTCACTGAAAATACACAGTAATCAAATTATTGCAGCACTTAAAATGAGTCTCATGGGGTAAATACTCAGAGTTATGAATGTGATCCTTTGCTTTTGCACATTCTCTGCAGTGATGAGTTGAAAAACACTGATGAATATACCTGCTATAAAGTCATACCCTGGAGTATTTAACATACTCACTGAGAAGCAAACAATTCTTTAATAATTAAAACAATTCTTTAATAATTAAAAAAAAAAGCTTTCTATCTCACTTCACAGCACAGACATAGACATAGCAAAATTCAGACTTTGGAAAGCAAAGAGTTAAATTACATGGCCCCGCAGCCTAATTGTGCCCTCTGGAAGTTGCACTTTGCTGGGGAATCCCCAGGGCCCTTTCTGCTTCTCACATATGAGGTGTATGTGCAGAGATAGAAGGGCAGGATGGAGCAGAGCTGCAGGACAGGGGCTGTAAGAGCTGCCTGGGGAGCAGCTGTATCTCTCTGGGGTGTGGGGTCCCTGTCCCTGACTCCTGCATTCACCATCAAAGGGAAGAGATACTGATGCACCTGGGAAGAGCCTGTGTGCCTCATTTCTGCATCGTCATGTGTACATTACTGGTGGTAGGGCACTGAAATCATCATCAGCTAGATGGGAGATATGTGTGGTCTGTGGGTTTACAGACTGGCAAGTCAAAGAAAAGTGTTAGACTGAGTCATCTGCAGAAGGATGAAGGCATTGTAAATAACTTTTTATCAAAAATTGTTGATGTGATCTTTTTATGCAGCTGAGTAAGTGCTTGAGAGTAGGGCAGACGAAGGCAAATAAAAAATTGAATTTCCCAGGTTTCAAAAGTTTAAACTGAGTGATCTACACACGCATTCTCTGCTTTTCAGAAACTTAGGATTTGCCACACCTGTTCCTCAGAAAGGAAACAAAATACCTCTAAGCAATCCTAAATTGGTTTAAAAGACACTTCTTCTGGTTTGCTTTGTTTTTCTCACTGGATCTACTTGTCTTGAGTTACTTTTTGTGTTATTTTAATGAAAGACAAATTTTTCTATCAGAAAATGCATAATCATTTTGTGCATTTTTTTTTTTTTTTTGAGCTTATTACAAGGAGAAAGCTTTTGCCATCCTAATGATCTAGGGCATTTGTCTTGTCCTCTGGGTACTCTTACCCACCCCCTGCAATTTTACCTCCCCTCACCATTTTACTTTCCACTGTATCCATTTTGCTTTTATTCTCACTGAAGCATTTTGGAATAAATAAGCACCTAAAAAGATATTCCTAAATAGGAATGTGATGTATATGTATAGGTTGAAACACTTCCACAAACACACATGCACACAGTGTTCTCCATTCCTCTAGAACTTCAACTCCTTCAGAAGGAAGACCCATGTAGGTGGCTCTCCCACGTGGCTAATGCTATGCCATGTCCTGCTTCTCTAAGAAGTTTTCTCCCAGCATGCAGGTAGTTCAATTTTCACTGAAATTGCTGAAGGACATAGTTGCTGACTTCTTCATTAATCTTTTTGACCACCACACCTGATTGTAAATCAGTCATACCTCTGCAAGATAGTCCTTCCCAAACAAACATGCTGCTTTGCCAAACACTCAATCCTACTGAAACTCAACTCTTTCTCCCTCAAAGATAAAATAAAGAAATAAAATAAAAAAAAAATTGGAAAAGCACGTAATGATTGAGGAAAACACTAAGTGACTGAGGTCACTTAGGACATAATTGCAGCTCCAGTGTGATCTTCAAATCCACATGCATACAAAAAAGCCCTGCTAAGAACTTACTCTTTATATTAATGAATGTAAATTAATTTTTTTTTTTTTTACCCCTTGATTCCAAAGACAGATAAAACTTTGTGAATTCTGCATCAAGTAGCACAATGTTTGAAGCACTAAATATTTCCACTGGTCCTATTACGGTCCAATTGAAAAATGTCCATAAGATTTAGGGGCACATAGGTAAGTTAGAGGAAAGTGCATTTACAGTTTCAGCTCTAACATAACTGCCATGTTTCTATAAAGAGTGAAACAACTAAAAAAGTGAAAAAACCTACATCTAACAGCTGAAGTTCCTGCATTTCTAATTTGTAATACATCATGTCATAATCATATGTGATGCTCAGCATGACAAATAAAGACAGATTACCTGGCCAGAATAGCTTATAAAGTCCTGATGTTTTAAACACTTTCATAGGGTGTGGTGTTTACACTATGAAGAGTGCCATTAACTGCACTGTAACTACTTCTGGAATAAGGCAGTGTCATTGACTTCAATGAGACTACTCATGGTAATAAGCACCGTGCTCAGGGCTGTCTGGAGACTACTATTATTGCTAGTTACATGCACTTCATGTTGCTGTAGCCTCTAGAAGACAAGTCATGGACCTGGGCTCCACTGGGTTAATCATTATGGTGCCCAAAGTTAAGAATGAGAATAATATGGATAGAGAAGAGAGAAAAACTAGGATGAGAGTGAGAAGAATAGAAAACAAGTGTCTCAGCATTGGTACTTGGCAGGTTGCTGCATATATTTCAGACTTACAGTTTTTAAAAGCTAATAATAATGGCTTTGTTTAATCAGAGCCACATTCAACAGAAAAGTTATTTACATATTTTAAAAGACTCTGAAGGCTCCTCCTATCCTGCCTCACTTAACTCTTTTCCTGCCCTTTTTCCCCACTGTGACCTTTGAAAGCAGGATCCACACCAATATGTGCTTCTATAGGAACAAAAATTTAAAGATTTACATGTTGTTGTGGTCATGGTAAAAAACTGTACACAGACCTTTTTCTTTGACTCCATTGTTTGAAACTTTGCTAGTTCCTTTTTTTTTTTTTTTTTCTCACTTCCTCTTACTTGCATTTGTAGAGTGTGAGAGAGGTTAAATGCTTTCAGTGTTTGATCAGTAACCAACTGAGAGTACCGTGGAAATCAATGTTTTCTACAAGTTCAATTTTGTGACTATGTGCACATGAATGTGTGAATATGAGCATATGAGTAATTGCCAGGAATGTGCACGTGTGTTGTGGTAATTATTTTCCTCCATTCGTGGGCTTTTCAAAGAAGAAAACATTAAACTGATCTACAGTGAAAAAAATATAAAGAAATTTCCCTTAAAAACTAATTTCCTAGACCAAATACCAGAACATTTTTGGGGAGGGGGAGTAAGGGGGTTAACAGTGCTGTAGCAGTTACAAATATTTTTTTTTAAAAAGCATAATTCTTTACAAATACATGCAGTGTGGGAGGAAGGAAGGACTTGTGGTTTTGGCACTTGACTGGTAAGCTCACAAGAGCTAGATTCTGTTTCCAGCTCTGCCACAGACTGTTCATAGATGCTATCACAGTGAAAATAATAAATAATAATAGTTATGAGCACTTCTGCAAATTATTATCATCTTTCTCTGCTTGTAAAAAGGGAATAAGAACAGTACTTCCCTCCTGGTGTGTGATTTTTAATGTGCTGGTGTGGTGAGAAGACTGAAGTGCCCAGTCTGGTGCTGTGCAGGGATCCTGGAGCAGCTGATCCTGGGGGCGTGTGAGCCCTGGTGCCTTGGCCAGCCCAGGGGGGTCTGGGGCAGGGCTCACTTGGCTCTGCTGAGCAGACACAATGTTGGGGCAGGCTGACATCAGTGAAGGGATTAAAGAGCATTATCACAATGGAAATTAATTTCTGACGGGGTTCCTGCAAGTAATAATGTTTCTTTCTGGAATTTAAAAGGTGAGAAGAGTGATAGGAGATGCCAAAATGTGTGTTAAAATGCTCAATTCAGCATTTTTCACTAAAAATATTTCCTGTGCAACAAAATCAGTGGAGGCTCTGATGTCTCATGCTACTTCCAGCTTCCTGGCTAGGCTTATGCACCCTGATTCCAAGTGAACATACAAGCTACAGATGAGGAAAATTCCTCCCTGTTGAAGGCAAGGGTAGGGGTTTATAATAACGTTGTGGTTTAACCCAGCAGGCAGCCTGAAACCAGGACAAATAATTATCACAAAGAAAAGCTTTGGGAATGATGATAGTCATCTACTACTGCACCATTAAACTTAAAAAGTTTTTGGGTAATCAACACAAAAGGTTTAATTACCATAAACACCTCCCTGGACTAGCTTTGCTTCCATAAAGTACATTATTTCAGAAAAAGAACCGTGGTTTTTCCACTGATTTTAGACAAGAAAACACTGGGCCAACATTGACTCCTTTTGAAATTTCTGCCCCAAAGTTCCCCATCTATGGGACTCTCCATGGACTGTTACTTCCTGCTTTACCCTCAGTAAAACACTTTGTTCTACATTTTCTCCTGCCTTTGTCTCTTAATAGATCACCTTTGTTAAGAAAACACTGTTTTATAAATGGCAGTGATGAAAAACGTGCCAAGTGGATTTTCCAGTGAACCAAATCTCTAAAGAAAAATGAAATTGTAATAAAAAAAATATCCCCACTACATTCCTGAAAAGGAAGTTGATTTTTCTTTTCTTTGTGAACAAATGCTTCCTCAGCACTTGGAGCTTGTAATTCCTCTGCATTTATAATCTTATTCAATCTATTTTCTCTGTGTTGGTTTGTTGGTTGTTTTTTGTTGTTGTTGTTGGTGGTGGTGTTTTTATGTTTTTCAGAGATTGATGTAGAATAACTCCCTTTTTCATTTCTGTTTGCTATAGGATATAGTCCACAGAGTCCATCAAAACACATTCAAATCTTAGTATCCTTAAAAATCAAATGCTTAAATAATCTAACTGTGGACTCTCGTGTGTAACTTTAACTACTTAAATAGCTGAAATGCTAATATTTTTACATTACCATCTCTTTTCATAGAGTATAAGTTCCCACAAAATCACTATGATATCTGCTTACCTGCATAAGTTAGACCATACAGGTCTAGCCAACTTATTTCTACATTGGGCTTAAAGATTTATGCTAGAATTGACAGATTCCTTTTAATAAGATATTGAGTCTTGACTTAAATATCCCTAATTATTGAAAATTTAACACATCCCTTGAAAAATCTGATTCACAGGATGATTACTCTAAGTGTTATAAATGTGTCTGATTGAACTTTGTCAGTTAGAGTGTTTTTTATTTATTATTCTAAAGTCAGAGTTTAATAATCTAATGTAGCTTATAACAGCAAATTTCTCCAAGTAAAAAAAAAAAAAGACAAACTTACAATGCTACAATGTGCACTATTTATTGAGGAAGGTGGCATTCTGCAACAGGACTAGATTCCAAATTTAGCCTTATTGGGAGTTTTAGACTATAGATGTGCCTATTTCTGACAGATAAATAAAGTCCAAGTCTCTGTCTTGTGGTCTGAGAAAGGTGTAATAGGACACAATACCTGGCAGAGCAGAAGTGAGGGACTGAGATGGGGAAGAGATTTAATGTTCATTTTTGAAGTTACATGTTTTTGAGTGCATACTATTTACTGCGTTCTCATTTTGCATTAAGTTTGTATAGTTTAACTTCAATCAATTGGCATGGGAATGGTGGCCAGGGCTGAAAAGAGAATGAAACTGATTCATATTCACCATGGATCTAACAGGCTGAGCAGTGTCTGGTCTTTGATTTTGTAGACTCCTCAAGATATTTGATATTAGGCTACAAGTCACGAAATGTACTGTTGTAACTTGCACAAGATCCTAAATAATTTTGAATTGGCTTGTGTTCAGTTCTTATGATTTTTTAGGCTTCCTTTTTTCTAATGTACATAAATTATTCTTCCCAATCCCATTAATGTTAAATATGCTTGCTGATTGTCTTCCAAGAACCTTTTATTTAAACAGAGTCTACCTGAGATAAATGACTTTTTTTTTGTTTTAAACTTACAACACCTGAATAAAAGACCTTTGGGGCTTGCTGTCTTTGTATTATGATTTATTTGTTGATGTCAAAAGATTGCACTATGTAGCAGGTCTACTTTTCTCCCTTATATACTAATACAGCTACTATTATCTGTCCTCTTATTGAGAAATCCTCCCCAACAGAGCTGAGAGCAGAACCCTGAGCAGTTTCCCGCCCACCTCTTCAGATCCTGGTGCCTATCAAAACATGTCAGGAAGACTCAGTTTCACTGGGAGAGTTGCAAGAAGTGAGGGAACTGCTAGGAGCTCCAGTGCTCACTCCTGCAGTAGCACTGACTGGAACTGGAAACACATCAGCTCTCCACCCATTCCCACCCACCCTTACCACTCCTGTTTTTCAGGGAATTTGCCCCTGCAAAAGCCTTGGTCCTGTCTCTGCACACCTATGGTATTTTATAAAAGCTAGAGATTGTAAGAGCATGCCATGGTTCTGGCCAGTATCAGTCACTCCAGACCCTGCAGAGCAGCAGTGTGGGAATGGGTAAAATCAACCATCCATATGAAGGGTCAGTGGAATGGGGAGCTATAAGCTTTCTCCTCCTCATACATGAAACAAACCTGCTCCTTTGCAATGACAAACAAATCCTTCCGTGAAAGTGGCCCCTGGATTTTCACTTGTATATCCTTGACTCCCAGAGAAAGCAAATATAAAGGCATCATTCACTAGTCACTATTCTACTTTATTCTTTCAAAATTCCTTTTCTGTCATTTGCTTTTGCCTCAATGAGGATACTGTGTGAGCTTCAAGATCCAGGCTTTTGCAACTATCATCATTTTAGGATCACATTTAGTTAGCTCAATGTCGATGATAATAGAAAGTGATAAGTTTCTAAATAATGCAACTTCTGTGATAGACCTTAAATACAAACTATGCATGTGGTGTTCTGAATACGTGTTAATCCTATAGCTGAGCAGGTTTGTTTTTTAACAAATCTTAATTAACATGATACACCTTTTATGTAGATCAGAGATGAGACACTTTGTGGGAGAAGGTAGATTTAAGAAATACTTTTGGCAAATAGGCAACCAGTTACAAGTAAAAAAATAATGTTTATTTTTTTGCATATTTAAATAATACAGAAAGGAAAGCTTTTAAGTTAGAGAAAACAGAATAATATGGAATTTGAGATAGTAAAAACCTTTAAGCCAAAACTCTCAAAGGTTCATTTGTTCAGCAAAAAACCTGGACATGATCTGAACTCAGACAAGAACAGTCCTGTGGCATATTTGCCACTGGTGATACACAGGCCAGTTCAAAGGGGCTGCTGCAGCAGGATGCTCTGCCTAGAATGGGGAGAACAACTCGACCAGTATCTGATTTGCAAAGCTATCAGTGGTAAATGAAGAGGGGATGTCATGCTGCTTTTGGTGTTGAACAATGCTGAGACCAGTCTGACTCATCAATCCCAAAGTTAAACATCCTGATAGTGAGATAAGATAGGGTGGACCTGGTAAAACACCCGGACAAAGGCCCAAACAGGTGATACTACTGATAACCCATCTAAAACTGCTGAGCTGACACAGTCGGCCTGGAGCTGATATGACAGTCATATATAAAAGCCCAGTCCCAAATTTTAACACCAGGGTCTTCTAATGTATCCCCTATTGGGCTAAATGTGTGGAGATCCAGCCTGGACTGCGGGTGCCCTGCAATGTTATTTCTTGAGGCTGAGTAAAAGAGACTTGCCCACTGTTGTTGGTCTGAGTCATCAATCTCTACTTAATAATTGGGTTTGCTAGCTACAATAAAATTGCTTTAATACAATTACTTTTAATAAAATTTCTTCAATATTGCTTCATATTGCACTATATTATATAGTTGTTATAGTTCCTATACTCTGTAGTAAATAATTCTGATTAAGAGCTTTTTGTCTAATCACTATCATGATAAACCATATATATTTAAAAAATATATCTGGTTTGCCATTCTTAATTCTGAAGGACAAAGTTGTATAGGTGTTCCATTACACCTCTTTAGTCCTTTACACGTAATTCTGCATCTAAGACAGCCACAAAGTCTGGGGCTAAGATTGGATCCAGCCACACATTAGCTCCTCTCTGAGTTTAGAAAGCAAGGGGGTCCTTTCTGCACCTCTTAACTCTATGTGAGGGCTTCTTTTATAAACTGTCTGAAGCTCCTGCTCTGCCTGCACAATTGCACAACACAGAACAGAGAAATACCACTAGCTCCCACAAATATGTCCACTACTGAGGCTGAAAGTTACTGGAAAGTGAGACAAAAGGTCTGTGAAGCCCTAGAGCTATTTTGCCCACCTCTAAGTCAGGACAAGATTATTTATTATTTCATAATTACTGTTTATATGTTTGTGGTAGTGTCAAATGTCTCAGACAAAAAGGTTTGTAAATATAACTCCTATTCAGCTGTAACAGTAGATTACTATTATTGTCTTGTAATTGGCTGCCTAACCTATAATACCCAATATATATATGTATATAAATAGAATAATAGAATATGTTGGATTAAAATGGAATGATAAGGGTCAAGTTCAACTCCCTGCTCCTCACAGGACTACCTAAAACTAAACTGTATGACTGAGAGCATAGTCCAGATTCCCCTTGAACTCTCTCAGGCTTGGTGCCATGTCCACCTTCCTGGAGAGCCTGTTCCAGTGAATGATCAGCCTCTTGGTGACCTTTTCTTAATGTCTAGTCTGAACTTTCCCTGACTCAGCTTCATCCCATTTCCTTGTGTCCCACCACTGGCCACCAGAGAGAGGAGACCAGCACCCCCACTGCAGTGTTCAACCATTCAAGTACGACTCCATGCTGGGCCTTTCTGGCTTTCTTTACTGTGGCTTTACTACCAGGGGGCCTCCTAAGTAACCTTAGCCCCTTCTGAGGGGGGAAGTGAGCTGTGACTGATGCCAGGAAATCACCTTTGGACACCATGCTGGATTCAGTTACTTCAGTCCTGGGCCACTTAGGAAACAGTTGCCATCTCTCACCCATCAACTACTCCCTGAGTCCCACATCCACCCTGTCTCTGTCTCTGACAGAGGTTTTAGTCTTGTGGCTCTAGGTCATGAGAAGTTTTATCATGCACCTTATCAGATAATTGAGTATAGTCTTTTGTAAGAGTTACATCAGGTAATATTTACAAATGCATGTAATCCCCACAAGGAATTTGTCTCTACCTGAAGCAGCTGGTATTGAAGAACCTGCTATCAGGAAATTATTTCCTTTAAGAATATGTAAGCTGTTTCACTCTAAGGTTATTTAATACCATAAAATAAGGGTCTCTCAGAGAACTGGGAAGGGAGGAGAGAGTGAAATGGAATATTTGAACAGGCTGCAAGTTATTAATTTTTAGGAGATCCTTTTCGTGCTGTCCCTACCCATCCAAAAGAATGTAGGTGTGGAGAACTAAGTGCTCTTTCACCTAGAAGACTAGAAGTTTAATCCTTAAATGATCACTGAAAATTTGTAATATATTTCTCTGCAAATTGCAGAAGTAATATAAAAGCTGTAAACTATAATCCTGTCCATTTCTAATGCACCCATTAAAATACATTTTGACTCTTTTTTCCCTCTTGAGTGACTGTATAAATTACACAGCTGTAAAGGTATTGTCTTGATTTTTTAAATCTGATTGTATGTGAATTTCCATTAAATGTTCCTTCTTTAGGTAAAGGAAGAAGCTTGGCTGCCTTTTGCCCACAGCTAAACCACTAAGGTCTGCAATTCTTATACTGACTAAAGATGTTTCTTCATCTTCTCAATACATTCTCTCTTTGGATAAAGAGGGCAGAGTCTCCACATAAAGAGACAGAAAAAGACCAGTGTGTGGGTTTTTTTTTTTTTCTTATTGGTCATTGGTAAGTTTTCTGCCATTAGTTAAGAAAAAAGAGATGGAAAAATTCTACTAAATAATCCAGTCCAGCTCCTCCTCTGTGCTACACTTCATATTCCCCATGCTACACTTCATATTTTTGCTTAGAAAAAAATTTAAAGGGTTTGCATTTGTTCCCATATAAGCTTATTTCATACCAATGTTTCATGCTTTAACTTCCACTCAGGGAATCCTAAATAATTTCTGTCCATCCTTTCCATTGTACTTGCCAGATATTTGTAGGGTGTTATGTTTTCCCCCAAGCCACTGTGTCGCCAGTTTTTCTCTCCATGGCACAGTAGGGCTGTTAGACCCATCTACAGTTACGGCTGTCATTCCTTCTTGTTAGTCTTGCTCCATGCTGATATGTCGACCTTTGACCATTTGGATAGAATTTTTAGTCTCTACATGAATGTCTTGAGCTTATTCTTTTTGGGGAGTATAGAACAGCACAAGTCATCCTTCCCTAAAACTGAGATTAAGGGGGAAAAGAAAGAAAAAAAAATACATTCTTTTCTCTTGAGAAGCCTTAACAGACACAAGCCTTGCTTACAGCACACACTTGACTTTCAGTTTCTGGGTAAAATGACCCCTAGAACTAGGTGTTTCCTTTTTGTCACCCCCTGACAGCCCTGCTAAAAACTATGGGGGAAAAAAAATCCATTATTTTACACAGGTTTAAAGGACCCTTCCTATGCAGATTACATTCTTCAAAATTTCTACCTTAAATCAGCAAGCTGAACAACAACAGAGCTCTTACAAAACCTTGCCTCCTCTTGAATGGCTGACTTTACTTTAAGAGAGCCGAAAAGGTAGAGAAAGCCTCTATACTTTTTGTCCCAGCAGTTCATCCCTTTGTAGGCCTGAATATCATGCATGAGAGCAGGAAATTGGGCTCTTGTGTGTTCTCAGCATTCCCTTTGCTTTGATATTTGTAGGAAGCAAAGAGGCATGGCCTGACCAATGGTGAGAGATGAGGAGGGTGGGAAGTGCTAAGAGAAGACTGAAAGAAGGAAGTGGTATGAGCCAAAAGAGAAGCTTAAAGAGCATGGAGCAAGGATTAGGGACAAACAGAAGAAGTGTCAGGCAGTGTATGGAGGACAGGATAAGAGATAGGGGAGCCAGATGCTGTGGCAGGCAGAAGACGAAAACAGAGATCAGACAAGCAGAGGTAAACATGAGCCAGGATGTGAGTATGAAAAAATACACTGTTGACAGATCATACAGCTACAGGCTGTATCATCATGAATATTCACAAAGGCACCAAGCTAAAATTGCACTGGCATTTCCTACCACTTGAATGCTTGATTTTGCAATCTGAACATTCTTTTAACATAAATTTTTAAATGCAGCTCTCAGTAGATATATAATCCAGAGTTGTGTATTTAGATTGAGTTGTGTACATATAATCATGCTTAGCTTCTTTATATGGAAATGCAATGATACAACTTGCTTCAGGCTCAAGCCTTGAGCTCTTTTCACGTGTCCATAGCCTCAGTCTTATTTGATCAGCATGTAATCACTCTGTCATTCTTCTATGAATTCCTTCTAAATTACTAAGGAGGTGCCCAAGACTGAATATAATAATTTGTCCATGGTCAGACCAGAGCTATAGGAAAATAATGTTACCCTTTATGTCTTCTCGCATAGTTGATACTTCCGTCAGCTACACTCTTTTGCTGCTATACTACACTACAAATTCAAATCTAATTACACGTTCTGCATCATACCTCTGTTTCATTAGTGCTTCCCTGCTGGCTTCTCTGTGCTGCTATGTGTGTTTCTACATAGAAAACAATCCTCTCTGTGTGAAGATGGGATGGGGGTGGAAGTAAACAGAAGAACACAAATAGTAATTCAGACAAAGCAGTAGAAGTTGATCTACTATTCCAGAAGTTGTTCTACTGGTTGACGCTAGTAGTGGTTCCACCACTCTCCAAGTCAAAAAGGAAGTCTAGAGGATTAAAAAAAAAAAACAGTTTGGCTTAAAGGGAAATTCAATCTTCTGTAAAGATTATAATAAATATTCTTCCTTTTTTTTTTCAGTATGTATCCATCTAAAACTGTCTGGTTATACAAAGAAATAAAAAGACAACAGCAGTGACAATCAGTTAGGAAATATACACATTTGAGGTGGAGAGCAAAAGAACTTAGAAAAAAGCGGGTCAGGGCAGTCAAAAGGTAACAAGAAGAATATGTTAGGAATATTGAAGGCAAACAGAATCAAAATGACAGTGTTGATTGATTACTAAAAAATCTGACCACTGGAGAAAGAGCAAAAGTGCTAAATAAGTGCATATGGTTTATGTTTGAGGGAAAAAAATGTGATAGTACTATACATTAATTGAAACTTTCCACTTTAAGAGTGAGAAAGAGTGATGATAAACAGAACTACCAGAATTAGTCATTTTAAAATCAGCAAGTCCAAATAACATGTATATAATAGCAACTTTTAAAGAGTTGGCTAGGGAACACTGGGGAAAAAAGAGCAGTCTAAAATAAAGCTAATACTGTACTAACAAATCAGAGAACTCCTGAGTCTTTGCAACCATCAGTTAGCTTGGCCTACTGCTTAAAATGCTTTAAGCAATTTCTTGAGTGGGATATAGAAGTTACACATTTTGGATGGTGCAGAGACTGAAAGAAAGATAAATAATACAGTTGGTACAGAATGACCTAGTAAGCTAGTTGTGGTGAACCAAAATGTTTCAGGATGGGAAAACTCAATGTTGTGAACACAAGAACAAGGAAAGTAATCCATAAAGAATTGAGGTCATGGTCTGAAATAGTCTTAGATGGTTGAGTTGAATAGTCAGCCTAATATGAGTTGTAATAGTGATGTTGTAGACAAAAAGTCATATTGGAAATCTTTGTTTGCCAAAGTTAAATTACCACTGCACTAGAATTACTGTGCCCAGTTCTGCTGCTCGTGATTTAGCAGAGAGAAGAAGAGTTCAGAGTTCCTAGAGTATTAAGATATATGGGAGGATACAAAAAATTGATTTGATATAAATATATATATGAGAACAAAATTTGATAATAAAGGGTTTCTCAGTCTAGCAGACATAACACGATCTAATGGCTGGAAGGAGAAGCTAAACAAATTCCATGAGAAATATGGAACACGTTTTTAACATTAGGATAAAGTGCCAAGTGTTGTGGTATAGCTTCTATCACAGGAATTACTTTTATCAGGCTTGGATGCCTTACTAAACCACAGCTGTTGGAGATGAAGCAAGAATTAAATCAGAAAAAATACTTAAGCCTGTATTGCTGTTGCATATTAGATAATCACTTATTTAATGCTGTTCTTAAATTCCAGGAATATTTTACCCTGAGTGCACAAATCTGAATATTTCCAAGTTTAACATTTATATGTGATTTTTGCTTTTGTGTCTCTGACTGCAAAAACTGGTAATAGAGAATATTTGTATTCCTGTGGCAACTCTGAAATGCAGTAATTAAAACACTCTAATATATAGGCATGATTCAGGCATTTTTAGATGGACTGTCCCAGACCTTAGGAGACTTGGTGGAGCTAAAATTTTGAAATCAAGTAAAGTTGTTGTTTGAGTGTACACCTCTAGAGTTTCTGAGTTTTAAGCACTGATTGTTACCTCTTGAAGTTGCATGATTGGGTTTTCTTGCATTTAAAATGTTTTTCTTTCCTTTATATGAAATAATACTGGCTGAACTTCCAGTAGTTCAGCAAAACTGATGAGACTAAGCTTATCTGTAAATTTTAGCCCATATGTACTCCTGCGATGAAAATACCCACAATTATACAGGAAGTACATTCACATAAACAATCACAAGGAAAATGTATTGAGAAAGATTTCCATTTACTCTTTGTTTGAGGCATAACAATATTAGCTACAATGATTATAGGCAAACTCACATGTTATTCTCTTAATAAGCACATATATATAATTTGATACCCAGTAAATAGCAGCACAAACACTTTCAGAAATCTAACACAAGGTCATGCATATCAGACAGGCACATCACAGTGCCCTGTGTGAAAGCCTGATCAGCTTTTTTTTTGTGAGATGAAAAGTCTCTCAGTGTTTCATTCTTGTGTCTGTAGTAACACTTTGTATCTCACAGATCCTACAAAAAAAACCCCAACAAACATAAATGGCACTAAGTCTAACCAATTCTCTATCCAGTTCAAGTCTGACTATTCAGTTAAATCAGACACAAGCTAAAAAATTAGTGGCTCCAATGTTCTGTATTTGACAAAGGTAAGAATATTCATATCAGCAGGACACCATAAATGTGCCTGTTCCAGGGCACTTCTAGGAAACAAGTATACAATAGGAGGGTGATGACCCACTGAAAATAACCAATGTGAAGCATACACATCAAACCAGTTATTCAACATGCTGTTGCTATTTTCTTTGACGTTGGGTGCTGCATAGGCCTCACAACCCTGAGCACTCCTGAGTGCAAGTATCTGTTCCTCCCCTCTGAAAGGTTGTGTGCAAGTCCTGTTGGGGTGGGGCACCAGAGATAAAGACACTGCAACTTGAAAATGGTGACAGCTGCTGAGCTGGCATCACACGCTTGAGATGAGTGTCCAGAAGCGATTTATCAACCTTTTGCTCTTCATACTTAAACATGTTTTAAAACACTGTGATTGTACTCTAGTGTGTGTGCCCCAGGTGCTTTGGGGTCGTGGCTGTAACATGGCTGTAACAGGAGCATGTTCAAACATTGCTCATCTGTACATGTAAAAGGTGTGGGGGCTGCTGGGCTGCTGTTGTTCTTTGCAGAGGCAGATCCCGAGATGATGGTGTTGAGGTTTGTGCTTTTCTCCCTGTCTTCAGAGGAATGTAGCACATGACTACTGACCAAGGATTTTGCAAGTCTGGGCCCTCCTGCACCAACACCACTGGTCAGTTTCCTGTAAATCCTGAACAAAGAATCCACACATCACAACCCTGTCTCTTGTGAAGGCCTTTACAAACTCATTCCAGGATCCCATGAAGATGGTGAGATCCAATTTTTGCTTACAAAAAACCCAGGCAGAGGTTTAGACAGAGACCTAAATTTAGTCCTTTTACTCCCAGACCCAGGTTATCACTCTTCCAGCGTGGGCTGAAGTCCAGAAACACACAAGCCTTCACCAATTCCTACTCAGAAGCTGATGAGTGCTGGGTGGAACTGGCCACACAGCGGGTGCGGCCATGGCACCGACACAAAAGAAGCTGATTCAGCTCATTCCCAGATAATTTTCACTGTCTTTCCCTGCTGGAATTTGTGGGAGGGCTAGACCAGCAATAGCAGCATCAGATCTTCCTCCAGCTCCTCGGGTTGCAGTGAGTAGCAAAAGAAGAGTGGTAACTCCTGCACTGGTGGGAGTGGTTTGGGGAGCTCCACAGGAAGGATTAGTGCTGGAGCTGTCAGGCATGGTGGCCTCTCCTCATGCTACGGTTACTCAGCTCTTTCACAACACTCCTCATGGTCTTGCCTCCCGAGACTGGAGCAAGGCTTGCAGCTACTTAGTGACCAGTCTAAATAGCAGTCTTGCAGAACCACAAATTAGATTACAGCAGGCTCTGAAATGCTGACAGATCTGTGCCTATGGTCTCCAAGATTGGCCCTGACCATTCATGGAATGAGAAACTGTGAATAATTATCTTCGGGAAAAATAAGTGCCAAAATTCTTACTGTTAGTTTCTGAGTCAAGCGACCAGCTTCCGAGCTCTCTTCCACTTGAGTCTTAAGAAATCTCCAGGCAGCTGTGATGCCTGAGAGTCATCTGTGAAAAGAAAAGCCACATAAAAGTTGAAATTAGGGATAGATGGTTCATAGTATGCATATGAAGATGCATTTGAGTGATTAATAAAGAAAGATTAGGTCAAAAATAGGAGAGTTAGAAGAAGCCACCAATTATACTAGCTCTGTACTCTTAGTGTGGAAACAGATTTGATGAACTCTGAATCTGTTTCTGTGAATTAAGAGAAGATACAGCAGCACTGTGAATAAAGTAGGTAAAAACATGACATTAAAATTAGAAACAAAGAGGAAATGTTAACCAATCTAATAACAAAGTCCAGTATATCATGAGGTTGCTTTCTGAGGCAGGTAACAGGGGACACACTTCATGAAGTTCTTTTTCCGTTCTGGTTCTTTTGTATTGCTGTGCAGCTGAGTCTGCAAGCACAGATCATGCTGTACTTACAGACTCAGATGCCTCGTTTTTTTTTTTTTATTCTAGTGGCTGTACTGCATTAAACAAGCCCAAGTAATAATGTGTCTTTTCCTTTCTACTGTTTGCTCATGTAGGCAACTGTTAAAGCTGCTAAGAAATTGCTGTATTACTCTGAAGAAGAGATTATTTACATGCTCATAAACAGAAGTATGTCTGAAAGAATATTATTATTAAATGGTGATTGGCCTAATGGTTAAATTCAGTAATAATGTCTCATAGAGCACATCTTTATGTTCCTAGATAGTCCTACAGTGACTGTACAGACCTTTGACAACTTTCTCAGTTCAAAAAGTTTGCAATTATCAGAGAAGCAAAGCTTCAGTATATGGAAGACCTGTCAGTCCAGTCTAGCAGGAGTAAATGCATTAAATTATTTATGAGTAAACTCTGCTTCCTTCTAAAACAGGGGTGTGAGAATTGTTCCCAGAGGGAGTTTGTTTTCTAATTCCATTTCTTCAGTTAACATTAGTATATTGTCTCACATAAAACAGTAATTTACTGTATTTATTGCTTTCATTGTTTGTAAGGAGCTGTAGCTTAGCTTTCTGTTCTGCTTTAAGCAGGTTGTGAGACAAAATATGCTTTTTAATGTCAAAGAGCTAGTTAAAACTCACACATTGTTTAAAATAAGTCACAATTTATATTTGACATTCAAGCAACTGTTTTTTTTTTAAAGTTTCTTAAGACATCTGCCCAGACAAACAAATAAAAGCACAAAAGGATGGAAAGGCGCCACTGTGCCAGCATGTCACCCTCTTCAATGGCCAGGTGTCTGTGTCTGTTGTTATCTATGTTGCCCTTTGTGATCTGCTCTCCATTCACATCTGTGTGCACAAACACCTTTTTGGCTGCTGTGCTCCACGGCAGTGTACCTCCCCAATGGTCAGCCATTCCAGGAACCTCATCCTCAAGAGAAATGGAGATCCTGACTATCTTTGATCTGCTTTTAAATTGGAACAAAACTAACTTCTATACTCTCTAGAAAACCATCAAGAACTAAAAACATCCATTTAGTCAGCACCATACAAGCCCTTGCTGTTGAGCAGAGATCTGAGACTGAGTGGCTTACAGCTGCTGTAGGGATGGCACAGGCTAGGGATGAAACCTGGTGGCACAGAGACATGCTTGTGGGTTTTGTGCCACCCACAGCAGAAGTTTCATGCTGTGGCACATTTCTGTTGGAAATCAGATGATGAAAGGAGCTGTCTATAAGCAGTGGGAGGGGCTGGGTCGCTGTCCTCCTGGCAGCTTGGTCAGCTGCGTTGGACCTCTAGCAGAGTGGTGATCCACAAACACTGACCTCCAGCAAAAAACAAGATGGAAATCTGCTGACCCTGGTGCACAAATAGATGCTCTGTCTGTGAAGAACCTCATATTCTTGTGTGACGGGAATAGGTGCTGTCTCCACCAAACAGGGATCATCCCTGTGAGTGCCCCAAGCTGCTGCAGACCTGCTCTTGCTGCAGCATGGTGATGCACTGGCTGACTTCCTTCTTCCTTACTAGGGCTCCCCTGGGGAACCTGCTTGATGCAGGTGTCTGAGCTTAGAAGTTCTCATGGTGACAAAAGCTGTGTAAATCTTACATTTGGCACTTTCAAAAGGACTACATTACTTCAACTTGCTTTGTTTTGAATGCAAAGAAAGATGTTAAAGGCGCTGTCACAAGTTAGTTATCACATTAGGGGAATAGTTTCTTCTGCTGTTCAATATTGCCCTTAGTTCCACTCCCTATCTATCATATTCAAGATTAAGTGTGAAGCATAATAGCCACTAACTTAGTTAGTGCCTGCAGATTTGTCTTGTCAGGGGAATAGTTATTAGCTTGGTTTCATTTGAAAGATTTGAAAGATTGTAACTTCATCTCTCAACAGGCAGAATTTTCTCATTAAAGCCCAAGTAATATTAGTCAGTGTAAAAAAAAGTGACTCTGTACTATTTAGTGATATTGCTGCCCAGGCTTGTGATGGAAACTACAACTAATGACTGATTCTTTCTTATCAGTCAAAAATAACTTTTTTATTTTTAGGGCCTCTAGTAAATTATACTAGTGTGTCTCTTGCCATGAGAAGTCTGAAAATGAAGTATGCTGTGCTTATTTTAGTAATTTTCAAATAATTTTTCAAAGAAAGAAAGAAAAAAATTCCTAAAGCAGAAAACAGTTTTCTACAAAGAGTCAAAAAATTATTTTGAAACATTGTGTATTGACAAATAAGCTTAAATTTAAAAAAAAAAGTAAGTCTCTGGGGTCTTGCTTGAACAGATTTTTGTGTTTATAGTAGCTATATACTCAAATACTAAGTAAGTTTTTGCAGTAAGGGTGGACACGAAGTAAGAAAAGCACTAAAGTTTGAAAGTGAACAGAGTAAGTCTAACCTTTGACCAAGTGTAGTATCTGTACTTCAAAAAGTATTTAAATGAATGATGAAGGACATAGAAAAATATACTGAAATTATCCAGGACAAGGCATGACGGAAACTTCATTTGCTTGCCTAAAGAGAAGGAAGGAAACTATAGACTATAAGTCCATTCATGGAGGAGGGGATCTCATTTGAATAATATAGGTCAATAAACTAAACTGAATAAAGCAAAATAAAATAAAACAAAGTAGAACTGGAAGCTGAAGTTATACTAAATCAGGTCAGGGACATTTTAAAGAGTGATGGTATTTAAACACTGGAACAACTTACCTAGGAGTGCAGTGAATCCTTCAACATTGGAAGTGTTTAAATCAAGAATGACATCTTCAGAAAGATGTAGTATCTTCACACAGCAGTTATAGCCTGGCACAGCCAGTACTGAGTGTTCTGTGGCCAAAATTATGCAGAAAGACAAAACAAAGCCTGTAATGGTTTCTTCTGGCTTTAAGCTCTATTTTCTGAAGATACACTTTCCCTATTTCTAACATTTATTTAGCAAGTATCATTATGGTTACAAGACATATGTAGGCAAAGCTCAGACTGAAGTTTAAAAAAGAAAGGTGGGGAGACTGTGATTAATAATGTAACTCTGGGTGTGTATTCATATCACACAAGTAACAAACCCAGTTGCTTAAACTGAGAGGCTGGGCTTCAGTAGTTAGGGATGAAAACAGAGAAACTCCTTCCAATGGCAGCTAATGGTAGTCATCACTCTCCCTATTGCCCACACAGGTGGCTCTGGAGACATGCCTCCAAAGGTCAGCTGTTGCTTCCTGGCAAAGTCCCTAAAAAGAAGGAACCCTTTTCCCTGTCCCAGATACTGTATTTTTCAACTGGCAAATAATTCAAGAGATAAGGTAATTTTCTACTGGGTCAGTTCCCTTTTATGGCTTACAGTGCAGCTACAGGAATTTTGGCACAGCATGAGCAAAGGGATATGGATATGTGACTTGGGAGGAGCAGAACAGTGCAGCACAGCGGGTCCAGCCTTTTGCACCATCCCAGACTTGGACAGCTACATGCAGGTCCAAAAATTTCATTCTTAGGGATTCACATCTGGAGGTGTGATCACTGTTTCTCTTTCCATCTAGGGATTAAATAGGGGTAGAAAGCCATGCTCATCCCACTAGCTTCATGAGGTTTTATCAGATCATAAAAGAGCATAAACTTCCAGCTTCATTTTCCAGCAGTCAACAGAGAAAGATCCTTATTTTTTGAGTTT
The DNA here is from genome assembly GCA_024865655.1 of Emberiza elegans. Classification (NCBI taxonomy): domain Eukaryota; kingdom Metazoa; phylum Chordata; class Aves; order Passeriformes; family Fringillidae; genus Emberiza; species Emberiza elegans. The sequence continues at coordinate 29,169,088 of JALJVW010000175.1, read as the reverse complement.
CTTAAAGCATCCCATGATCTGGGAACTTCTGCGGTTCAAAATGGCTGGATGGGTAGAAAGAAGGTGAGAGACAAGTACAGCGTCCATTGTTATCATGCAATTTTCTTGTGTTTAAGATGTACCTTCATCAGAAATTAAAATAAAACTCCTCCTGCTCTGAAGAAGCTGATAGCAATATTTGTCTGGGCATTTTAGAACAGATAAGATTCTTGAGGTTTCTGTGTCTTCTATATCCATAAAGAGATGTAAGCACTACCACTCAATTGAAATTAATGAGAATTAGGCACACAAATGTATTTGTGGATTTGAACCCTTATGTTCTAATTACTGTGGCAATTAAATATGTGGAAAAACAGGTTCAGCTGCTAGAATCTTGTCTACACCAAAGCCTGGTGAAATATTTATGTTAATTTTCTTTCTAGACATGGCTTGAGTTTGCTCTGATGGCTGTGCAAAACTTTCTCGATTGTAGAGGACATGGACAATATGGAAGGCCCTGAAATTAACCTTGTGCACTTGGCTTAGAAAAGGTTGTAAGATACATATTCATGAACTGTGTCTTGCTGAGTGAGACAAGATAGTTGCAAACAAAATAATAAACAATAACAATAACCAAGTCTTACTTAATGTAAATAGTAGGATATAGAAGAAGCTGATTTTTCCTAAACTGTTTCTGTAGTAGATCTTCATAAATCAGCTGTTCACTGTACTAGTTTCTGAAGGCCATAAGACCATATAACCAATATTTCATGCAAGAGCATATACATCTCAATTATTTTTTTTCATAAGGAAAGAAGGAAATAAAATGACTGTCTGTTTAATTTGCAGACTCTGCTGTTTGAGGCCAATATAATTACTGATATAATTCTTATGCATGTACACAACACTGAAGCAGTAGTGTTAAAGGAGACACCTTCATTCTGGATTTTCTAACTTCAAAGTAATGAAATCCTTAACTTCAAACCACAAAAATGAACTTTTCAATGTTAAGTACCAAGTCCTAGTGTCAGTGCATAGAACAACCTTGGCCAAAAAAAGCCCAATTAGGCCATGTAAATGAAGTGCATTTTCAGCCAGTCCTACTGGGAAAACCAGCTTTGTCTGAATGGTTGTAATTACAGTTGATGGGGAAGGGGGAAAACAAATTTGCTATGCATGAGCCCTTAGCAAGTAGGCTTTTTTTCTTCTAACACTTGCACATCTACAAGAATGGCACTATGAAGGGAAGGAAAAAAAGACTTTGTCCTTATACGAGTTCTTTTTCTCTTCAAGAATCTCAATGATACATGAAGTTTGCTATGGGAGAGGCGCTCCTTTCTCTGATACTCCTTTTGTTTACTTTTCTCTTCCTGACAGCCTCACTGGGCTGCTTGTCATAATTAGCAGCCTAGGTTCATACATCTCCATAAGAGCTGTACTTCGTACTTGTTTTAAGCCAGTACTTCTATTTTCATATTTGGGTCCCTTCTTTTGATTCACACCCTCAGAAAAGCACGTGAAAGTCAGATCAAACAGTGATGTGCAAAATTCCCAAATCAGTGTTTTTTCTAGACTTTCGAAAGTGTCACTCTCTCTTCTCTGTGTCTACTCTTGAGAATGCACACCCCACTGCTGGTCTGGATTCACTCTGTGTATTATATCACCTGCATTCCTCAAAAAAGAGTTAATTTTTCAGTGCAATGAATTTATTCATCTGAATTCACATCACAGTGTGCAGCTTACTCGCTGTATCTCTGGATTGCTAGTTGGGCTGTCTATCTCCTGGCAAGGAAAAACAGGGCACCAGACCAGTATGATTACTTCCAGGGATGCTTCCTATGTGCCATTCTGGCTTCTGTGACTAAGGGCTCATGAAGGTCACATAGCTCTTTCTTAGATATAACTTTCAAATTCTCCGTATTTGTTTTTATGGCTCTAGTTCTTAAATAATGCAGATTGATTTCTGCCCATATTGTATGCATCAGTTTTTCAAAAGGATGCCTCTTCCCACAAATATAAAGCTATTAATCACAAATGTTCTATTTACAAGTATGAGTGACTCTTTCATATACTAGTCATAATGTAGTGCATAGCTTTATTTCCTTTATTTAAAAATAGCTAATGATCCTTATTTCAATTAGTAAGTTAATGTCAATAATATCGGTGTGTTTTGCAATGCTAAAGAACTAAGAGGGAAGGGATTGGTCAGAGATGAGTTACTTGGTTTGAGAGGATTTTTGTTTTGGGTTGGTTTTTTTTGTTTGGTTGGTTTTTTATTCCATTGATGCATACACTGACTGGAAAAAAAAAAACATATACAGGAAAATTGCACAAACTACCCAAGTTTTTCACCAGCTTATTAAGGGTATCTCTGGCCATTGTTAAAAAGGAAGTTTTAGCACATAAATATTTTAGTATGTCATAGGGTAACTGTCTGTTTTATGTGAGCAATGAAAGGAACTAAAAGCAGTGGAGTCAGGAAGGAGAAAAAAAATTGAAGTTGTAAAGACTACTTTTTTTGCTCTCTATGGGATCAGTTTGTCCAGGCATTGAAGTAGACAAGGACGCACATGCTTTCTGGGTCATGATCTGCACTTCACCACATCAAGATCCCAAGTGTAAACGAATGCTGATCCACCAGCATTATTTTTGCCTGATTCATGCTGTGCTTAGTAAAACCTTGCATAGAGGCACATGATCCAGCTCCTGAAGAGTGAGAGGTATGAACAGAAATGAGGTTTCTATGTGAGAGAGCTGAACCAAGCGAGCTAAGACTGCTGCTGCCTGTGTAGGTTGTGCTCTTCCCTAAAATAATGACTTTCCACAGGAAAACTCTTTCAAGACTGATAACCACTGAGGAAAATGAAGCAAACTCCTGAATAAGTTTAAAGGATGCCTACTGTTGTTTCATGTTTTTCGACAAAGGCACTGGCACTACCATTTCACAACTCGAGGATGTGGTATATATTAATCTTGGTGTCAACAAGCCTTAGTGTTAATCAAGGTGGCATTCTTGTTAGGTTACCTGTTTCCAAAGACTAACCATTAAAAGAGTTGTGGATGGATATTAATTCTTATGCAGAGGTCAGACAGAAAGTGGGTCAGGGTGCGCTTCTCACTCAGATCAGAAAGCTTCTTTGAGTTGTCTCAGACCAGGAAAAAGTTATAGCAGTCATACAGACTATGGAAGAATAGTGAAATCTCCAAAAGGAGGAATTGGATCCTGGGCAACTGGCTGTAGCTGGCCCTTCTTGATCAGGGGGATCAGACCTGATGACCTCCAGAGGTCCCTTCCAGCCTCACATTCTATGATTCTGTGAACTTGCTGATCTTTCTTCCTTTTTGCTATAAAAATCCCCTAGAATGAGTGGTTCATCAGATCTTTGCAAGATGGACTGGCTCATGATACAGAGGGTAAAGCCAGATTAAGGTCAAGCCCTTCCTTACACAAAGGACTGAGCACTCTGAAAGTTAGATAAATTCGTCTGGTTGAATGTAGCTATTTGAGGGTTCTTGTGTGTGCTTAGACGTTTCATAGGAAACAGAGAGAGACCGCTACAGACCACTTGTTATGTTGCCATGTTTACCTTGAGTGACTTTCCCTCCATTTGTAATTGGAAAATAGTGACACCATCTTGGTAATTTTACCAATGCACTGTGTGTCCGAGACTTCCAAGTGCTCTTACTTTACCTCTTGGACCATATATTGTGGCTATGAATTTGAGGTTCATAATGGAATGGAAAGTGCACTTTTTTACAAAGTGAAATATACATATTTGCAAGATGTTTTCTTTCCCTAAACTAAATCTGAGACCTTGCATCAGTAGCAATGTGAATAAATCTTTTTTTGCAATAAAAGCATGTTGTTTGTAGTCTGTCACATTAAAATAAAGATTTGAACATGGTTAGAAGTCACAAATGGAAAAGAAAAAAGTATTTACAAGAAATAAAGTGAAAGAAAATTCCTTTTGAGCCAAACACTTCAATTGTACAGAACTGTTGCTTTATATTAGGAGACACTGTAGACAGTTTTAACATTATTATGTTCAGAACACTGCAATTACATAGCAACAAACCTTAGGAGTAAGACTGAAAAATACTTGCATATAGGATCTAATGTAAAAGCTACTAAACTCACTTATAGTGGTTTTTTTTTTTTTTACTTCAGCACACTTTTAACCAATCCAGATTAACCTTCCCAGAAATGCTGGAAATGCTGGAGGCAGGATGAATATGGAATTGAGGGAGGGAAAGGTAGTGGCTCTGTCTGGCAGCGGGTGATGACAAGACAGGGGGCTCAGGTTGTTTTGATTTGCTGATCTCGCAGTTGAGATGTGGGAAGAAATGCTGCCATTTCTTTTATTGATATTTGTTGGGAGACACTCATTATGTATTACTTCATATGCATGTGTATGTGCATGTGAGGCTTTTCAGAGCTTTGGATGAATGCCTTTTACATAGCATTTTTAAGATCAAAATCTATACAATTATGTGGATTCCTGCATGTAAATGATTTTAGGGAGTCTGGTGTTATAGCATTTTTAATTTTCTAGTAGATTTTATGATAGTGTAAAGTGATAAATTATCTTTTGCGGCTGCCAGAATTATTTAACTATCTGCAGACACACTATTAGCAGGAGCAGTCTGTGCCGGGTCGGTGTTCCCCATTCCTCCGGGGAAGCTGCTCCCAGGGAAAAGGGTTTCTGGGCAGTGCTGTGCAAGGCCCTTTTGGCAGCAGTGCCACCGGGCTGCGGGGAAGTACCAGCCAGCCATGGTGCACTGCAGTCAGGGGCACATTCTTCTACCCTGCAGTGGAGAAAGCTACCAAATAAGCATTGCTTATTATTGACTTTCCATTGCTACTGGCCTGTGTTAAAACCAGTGACATAGAAAAGAAAGGTTCCATTTCCCATTACCAGATATCCAATCCCCCTAGAAAACATCTGTTGAATCTGGGATGATGCCATGGTATTAGCTCTTCAGTTGCATGCTGTTTCATTGGCTGTTCTCAGCGCTGCCCTGTCTATCACAACGCATAATCTCTTTTCAGAAACGCTTCAACCACATCGTTAGGGTCCCCAGTCCCATTTCTTAAAAATCAGTGGTAGTTTTTAGCCTTTGGCACACGATTTGAAGTTTAGAAACTTGACTCTGTGCAGGGTGTAAGACAGGGAACAAAAGTTTCCTGACGATTTCATGTGACAAAATTTGTGCAAAGAAAAGACGTGGGTCTGCAGAAATTCTGCAAGTTGCCGTGTCTATGATCCCAAGAATCTTATCCTGGAGTGCCTCAGACACATAACTAAGTGCTTCTCAAAATGTTCATTACTGAAGACAGTATAAGAGAACTGTCTTTAGAATTCAAGTAATATACTACCAACCAGAGGGAGAATAATACAGAAATACTTTCTTGATGATGTGTGCTAAAGCAGCAGGCATTTAAGAGCAACAGATGTCAATCTCTGAGGTTTTTGTAAGGAATTGCAATTTATGACGTGTTAGGGTAAACAATTGGATTATATTTCTGAAATGCATGTTCCATCAGGTAAAATCATTGTGATTATAGGCCCTAGTACTTTCAGTAAGTTATGCACTAAAAGGCTGAAATTGTAAAACAAGTATGCTTATGCTTTACTGTTAATCCCTCTTTGTATCTACGCTGAGTAAACTACAAGAGAAACTGCATTAAACAATAAAGGCAAAAATGGCATGTTATGTCATCTTGATAAACAATGACTGTTATACTGTTTTCCTTCAAGAAGCAACTGTGACTGGCCTCTGTATTCTCCCTCAATGGAGAATGTGCCTGACTAAAAAAAACCCGGAGGATTATTTAGAAGTTACTTTGTTCATGCCTCTCAGTGAAAGCAGCACTTTCTGCATCTTCTTGCTTTGCTGCTTTTCCTTCATTTCCTCAGCTATTATCTATTAGAGAAAGCTGAACTTGTTTTTTCAAAAACAACCCACTTTCATGCAGACTACAAGTTTTGAACAAAGTGAAATAAAACTTCTTTTAAGTGGTTTTGGAAAAGTTTGACAGCAGAAGATAATAAATGAAAATAAATCTACAATATTTCTCCTAATGCAATTTGTGGCATGTCAATGTCAAAGCATTCTAACAACAAATCAACAAATATTTGAATGAAAACAATATACATAACTTATTTTCCTATATTGGAAACAACTGTCAAACAATTATTGTATGACTTCATGAATTAGTTGGCCTTTTTGAAATATTCCTGCTAGGAATAAAATTAAAAAAAAAAACCCAAAAAAACAAGAGGGGGCAAGTCTATATGGGCCTTTGAGCCTGAACATATTGTGTCAATCATAAGCATATGCAATGTATCTAAGCCATAAGGTAAAAATTTTCTTTGTAAATTATTTCATAAATAAATAATTTTCCTGAAAAAAGTATATAAAATATTTTTTGCCTTTGTTAAGTTCTCTACAGTTCTTTGTGGTGAATATAAACAGATTCATATTGACATCTCCTTGATCTGCTTTATTTTAACTTGAAATGCAGAATGTATCATGAAAGCATTTCTAATAAAGATACGGTAACAAACTTTTTCTGATAGAGTATTTCATTAGAGTTGTCTACTTGAAACTATGAAGATATGTTGTGTCCTTCTCATCTTTGTTTATTAACGGCCTTGCAGCTTCATTTTAAAAGTGCATGCACAGAGATACTTATGTGCTTTAAAAACACATCTCTATAATTCTGCTCTACAGGTGAAAAAAGGTGTCATTGTTATCACACTTTCCACACGTTGAAATCTATTTTGCTGTTATCGATCTTCACAGTTTGTCCTTCATAATGTGAATAAAATTTGGGAAAGCTACAGCCACATATAAGAACTGGCTGGGATTTAAGGTGAGGGGGGCATCACTTCCTGGTTTAAAATAAAAGGACATTATTAAGTCTCACCAGAGCAGAGAAGTATAGGGAAATAACTCTTCTTTAAATATTTTCCATTTGTAAGATGCTTAGCCAAGTAACCTGCCTATTTTAACCCTTCCTATGCAAGACATATGCCAAGTGAACAGTCATTTGGGGCCGACATGCTCAGTAAAAATAAAAAAATGAAAAATGTTGAGAAAAACATGTTTCAATTGATGTGACAAAAATACTTGCTTTTCAGAGTTCTGTATTCACTAAAGTTTGTGGAAGAGGCTTGTCTCTTTGACTGTGGTTCAGCTATGGCTTTTGCAGCTTGTGAAAAAGTAAATTTATGAAGTCAGGAAAGGTTGTCTGTGCACATATGAGTGAGGTGCTACCAAGTATGAGGTACTAAAGTATCGAGGCATACTTTGTAACAAACTTTAAATTTTGGGATTGCTTTCCTTCCCATTCAATGTATGTCTCTGCTGCTCTGAACTCATTTTCTGTGGATGGGTATAGAGGGAATACCACACGTAATCAGTGAGTTCCCCTTTCCCTGTGTGGGGGATCCTACTGTGTCTGCCTAATCATGCAAACTTCCATTTTCAACATGACAAGTTCACCTCTTGTATGTGAATTACTGCTTTTCTATTCATAAAGTGCTTTTTCAGACAATCCTACAAAAGAACTTGAGGGAGAAATGTGTTCCTGGGTGATTTACACAAGCAATTACCTTACAAATCTGCCAGTGGATTATATTAAACATGTATGAAGAATATTTAGGTTTGGAGCGAGGGCTGAGAATGCCATAAGTTTTACAATAGGGTTTCATTTGTCACCATGTATCTCTGAAGGTTTTATGCTTTACACTTCACTGGTATTTGAGAGTAAAATTGGAAGGAAAAAGTTATGTAATTTCAAATATTTGGAGGGAAACAGCTTCAACTCTCCAACTGTAATAATTTGTCTCTTTTCCAACTTCTTCTTTGAATAATGTTAGTAGCTGCAAGCAAGCAGAATGCATCTATTTTAACGCAAAATCAGCTTAAACCAACTTGAATGGGAGGAAAAGTACGCCATATAAAGTCACCTAACTGCAGAAAAATTGTGTCCAAATGCCCAACAAATGTTTACATAGTTTTTAACGCCTACTATATTTGGGATTTTAAAACCCTTTCATAGGAACCTTTTATGAACTGGTTCTCCTTGGAGACAGTTTTTACATTGACATGCAGACTTCTGGCAGTTCGTAGTATGGGGGATATAGGAGTATTTCGAATTGAAAAAGTTCTGCACGGGGAGGAAAACTTGTGAGGTTTTTTTTCGGATCGGCTCGAGGCTGACCTGCGACCGGTATCAAAGCGCGGGCGGTAACGGGACTGTTCATCGCTCAGCCTGGGAACTGTCTGCCCACCCGCCTCAGCACCCGCACGCAAACGGGGGGCACGGGGCAGAGAGCTGACACCGACTCTGCGGGAGACTCCGAGCAGGGTTGGGGGCTCCCGAGGGCGGCAGCTACCGGCGCGCGTGGGTCGCGCCTTTTATCCCCACCGCCACCGTTTCCAATCCCGCAGGGCAGCGGCGGGTCCCAGTGACAGCCGCGGGCACAGCCGCCTCCCGCGGGCCGCGCTGGGGGCGCGCCTGTGGCCTGCGGCTATCCCTGCTCCAACTCAGCGCAAGTGCCCGCGGCCGCGGGGCGACGCGCCCCCTCAGCTCGGCCGGCTCGGCGGGCCCGGCCCGCGCTGCCCGTGGCCGTGGCCCGGCGGCGGGCGGAGGCGGCGGCGGGGGGGCGGCGCGGGCCGCGCGGCGGGGCCGCCTGCACTGTCTCTTTAAGGGCGCTCCGTCTGGGGTGGCGCTTTCCTCCGCGAAGGCTCCTTTGATATTAATAGTGTTGGTGTCTTGAAACTGACGTAATGCGGGGAGACGGAGGTCCTGACAAGCGATAACAGTCCCGATAACGCGCCGGCCGCCCTGCGCTCCCAGGCCGCCGCCTCGCTGCCGGCGGGGGCCGCGCCGTGCCCCGGCCCTCGCCCCCGGCCCGCCGCGCCCCCCCCCCCGCGCCGCACCGCACCGCCCGCCGGCGGGCCTGTCGCCCCTCCCCGCCGAGCGGGGCCGAGGGGAGGCAGCGGCGCCGCGGCCCCCGCCCCCCACACCCCCGGCCACCGCCACATAATCCGCGTCCAACTCCGCCGGCAGCAGGAGACGGTTCATGGCTCGCGCCGCGGCTCCACCATCTTCCAGGCTGCCGGGGCTGTTGCTGCCGGTTAATCAACAGGTAAGCGCGGGGGGCGCGGGCGGGGGCGGCGGGGAGGGCGCCGCGGCCGGCGGGCCGGGGGGGGCGGCGCGGCGGCGGCGGGCGCGGGGGGGCGCGCGGGCGGGGGCGCGGCGCCCGCGGCAGCGTGGCGTGTGCCCGGGGGGGCAGCGGGGGTGCACCCCCCCCCAAAATAACCCCCAAAAAAATAAAAACAACAACAACAACAAAAGCGGCGGGTGGGTGGGCATAATCCCAGGCAACGGGGGCTGCTCGGATTTCACAGGCTTCTCTCGGTGCATCCCCCCCCTCTTCCCGCGCCCCCCATTCCCCCCGCCGGAGGGTCAAAGCCATGTGTGATGGCTGGAAATTGGCGACTTCAAAACGGCGGTAGCCCCGCTGGAGTCGGGAGGGTCAAGTTCAGCGGCGGCGGCGGGCAGGGGGAGCAGCCCCCCGGCGCGGAGGCGGGGAGGGGAGCGGCGGCGGCCGCGGGCTGGTGCGGCTCTGCTCTGCCCTCCCCTCCGCGCCGCTCCGCGCCTTATCTCCGCGGCCGCCGGTTCCCCGGCACCGGGGCGCTCGGGGGGAGGGGAAGGGAGACGCGGGGGGTGGAAGTAGAAGACGAGCACAGAGGGTTCGCATCCGATGGGCTGCAGTCGCACAGTCCTGCCGCTCCTGCCGCTGCTGGAAGTTTTAATGGGGATCATGACAAACGGGGCACAGAGACACCATCATGAAGAGTAGTAAGTTTGGGAAAAACTTTTTTCTTTTTTTTTTTTTTTCCTTTTTTTCCCCTTTTAATTTTTTTCCCTTCCTATTTTTCCTCTCCTTTCCCTGGGACACATCGGGAGAGGCCGAGTGCGGAGCGGTGCTGCTCCGGGAGAAGGGCTTGGGGTCCCTCCCGGTCGCACCGGGGTAGCAGGCGACATAGTGGTGGTGGTGATTTTATTTTTGTTTTAGTTTTTTTTTTTTTTTTTTTTTTTTTTTTTTTTTTAAATCAGAGACAGAGAGACGTAAAACTTTTCCCTCTTAAAGGCGAAGCCCCACTGCCAGCGCTGCGTCCCCGCGCCCGGCTCTCCCTGCCTGCCACAACTTCGTGGAGCGTCTCACCTCCCCGCCCCCCGGCCCGGGGGCTGCGGCGGGGGCTGCCCCCTCTGCAGCCAGCCGCGTGTGGCTTTCCGAAGGGAGCAATGAATGGAGGCGAGGCCGGGGCTGGAGGGGCTGCGCTGCGGTGGGCGCTCCGCGGCCGGGGCCGGGCTGGGCGATCGTGGGGCCGGGGCAGCGCAGGGTCTGGCCCGAGGACTGCGGCCGCTGCGCGCTGCCCTGGGACACGAGAGGCTCCCCGAGGGGGCTTGACATTTCGGGGGCTTTGTTTATCTGCCTCCCTGCTGCAAATCACGGAGCTCAGACACCCCGGCACTCCTACGCGGGTTCTAGTGGGGCCCGCTAGTCTCCTTTATCATTTTTTTTTCCACGACCGGTTGTGTTTTCTATCTGCAAATGGCAAACTTCTCCAGTGCCCTGACTGAGCTAAGCTGACTAAGTGATAAGCTGGAGAGACGTCTTCCCTCCATCTCTTCTTCTCCGCCAGTGCGAGCACCTTGCCTGGCAGAGCAGGAGCCGGGTCACCCCAGCACCCTTGGGGAGCCAAGGCGACAAGTACCTTCCGAGGGGGAAAGATTGTCTCGTAAAGAAAATGTGAGCTGCTCTGCAGCCTATGCTGCCTTCACTACGCAGCCCATTTTGAATGTTGATGGAAAGAGACAATAATTTAATGCGTCTCAGGTTATATTTAATTGAGTTCAGTAAAGTCTCTCAAGGAACCATCAAACTTTTTTGTCATTCGGGCTGTCTTCAACTATTCGCAACCGAATCCTGTGGATGTTGGTGGCATCATGTTACTTTCCTGTTGGTTTTAGTAAAAGTTGAACATTTAGAGAAGACTGCCAGAGTTAAAAATGCAAGGGGCAGCAAAGGAAAGTAGTGGTAAGAGCCAGTTCCTGACGTGGACAAAATGAGAATAAAAGTTACAGTAGTCTTCTGAACTGCAGTCTGTGTTTGCCTCATGTTCACAATCTGTGTGTTGGGTTAGACAGCTCTCTCAGATATTCCACCAGAGTGACATTTAAAAAAAAAAAACCTCCAAAAGAGTGAAGGTTGTTTTTTTTTTTTTTAAGTACTCTGGGTCTATGAGTAAACACACGGTTTGTGTGAGAACATCAACTATTTCCTGTAAATTGTGATGCTGACAAGACTGTCTGGAAATGATATCAACACTTTGAAAGATTTTTTCTTTCTATTTTAACCACTGAATGAAAGTCTGTTAATAATATGGTCAAACCAAACAAGTGGAACCTTTCTCTGTAAAGGGAAAAACAAAGTATTTTTCTTTTTCCTCTTGAATAATGTATACCTGCCTGAGGTTTGCCACAAAGAATCAGTGATTCTGAAGTTCAGTAGTGCATCAGTGCTTGTATACAAGTTTATCCTCAGACTGTGACAACAGAAGTCTGCTTCACCTTTTTAAAATCAAGGGAGATTAGACATGAGAAAATAGTCAGTTCCTAATCCACCCTGTTCTCTCTGATTATCGCTTTTTTTTTTGGTTGCGTATAATAACTTTCTCTGTTTTAAGCTTTGCATATACGTAGTCACAACAAAGTAAGTAAAGGGCAAAGTTGCATCAGCTTTTAAGTTTACATGTATTGCCTGTGATCCTCTAAAACAGACTCCAAATAGCACTGAGCAGTCTTTGCCTGTGAGAGCATGGCTTTTTTTTTTTTTTTTTTATTTCATAGCACTGTTAATAAAGGAAAAGAATGTAAATGACAACTTCACAGATCTGAGACTTCTTTGGGCATCAAACGCGATGCAAGCAGGTTATCCTTTCATGTTTTTAATGCATTTTTAGTATAATTTATATGGTAGCTTTATGGGTTGACTTACATTTTTATCAGCGGGAGTAAATTCAGTAACATTTGATGAATCCGTAGCAGGATTATTTTTAATAATATCTTCTGTAGCATTTGTAGTAAACTTTCATGGTACACACTATTATCATGCGTGCTCTGGCTGAGTGTAAAGAACGCTCTTATCCACATATCATGATACTGCATTTATAACAGCAAAGTACTAATTCTTGTCTGTGGACTGGAGTGTCTGTGACATGCAATTGTTTCTTGTCAAATCTGTGTATTCCAATCATATTATATTTTAATGCTAGTTGACACATTGGGTTTTGTATTTTCAAAGCATTGTGCAAACAATGACTAATTACTTTCTGTTCATGCGAATTACCTCTTTTAGCACTTTATCAGCCAGTTGCTTTGAAATAAAACTATTTTACATTACAGTGTGAAAGAGTTAAAAAATTAGCAGAGACATTTAGGAAAAAACCCAAAATGTAATTACAACCAGGCAACTTTTGGTACGTATTTAAATTTTTCTTTTTATGTGGAACTTTCCTTCTAAGGCTGGGGGGGCTGTATGTGTATGAATATTTATGTTTCTTACAAGCCCTTGACAATATTTTAATGTAATAATCTTAATAGAAACATTCTCAGATCTTAACTGAAGCCACACTGGCAGTATCGCTTTAATAAAGGTTTGTGGGTAACACCAAATATAACATTGTGAGAAAGTTTATGGTTAAATTTTTTAGAACATGATAGGCTGGGAATCTGACAACCCTTTTTGTTAGGTGAAAGTATAGTGGAAATGAATTACATTTTTAATGCAGTTTCAAGTAGAAAAACTGCCACCTGGTAGTGAAAGTATTGGCCTTGAACAGAAATATATTCTGATTAAGGTATTCTAACTGGTGTGTAAAATGAAGCCATTCATTCAGTAAACTGACAACTTTCCAGTTGGTGTTTGCCCTTACTTAATTTAGTTTCCTCAACACAACTAGTGAGGTAGTCTGGGTCTGTTTTTGGCAGTCCTGGGCAACTGTAAAATTGGATATATTTGTCCCAAATATTATACCTCATGAATTAAAAAACAATTGGGTAAAAAGAATAGCAGGCAGGTATTATGAGAAAAAAAAAAAAAAAATGGAAAGAGTTTCTTTTTTGTTTTGAAACTTTCTCAAGTTCTTACCTAGTAAGAAAACAATGCTATTTTCAAATACTGGTGATTAATACTATTACCAGCGTAGTCTGCACCCATTTATTGTATAAATACCATTGCCTGTTGACCTTTGGATACATTAATTACAGCATATCTGGTCTAGGTTCTATTATTTTTGTCTGTCCAGAAGATAAATAAAGGTGCCCTTTCCAGTCCTTCTGGAGAAGAACTTTTTTTCTTGGTATTGTCATGAATTATGGAGTTTTTTTCCTTGCCCTGTGCCAATGAAGTTCTCTTTTGACTTTAAAAGATAAGCTTACATCCAAAGAGAGAATATTTGATAATTTTAAAACTATTTGCACTTCAGTTTTTATGGTACATACAAATTTTCTGGGCTTTGAGTTTTTTTGGATTGTGTGTTGCTAATTAAAAGAAAAGCACAAAGAGTTATATTAGATGATGTGAAGGATTAAAGTACAATTACACCATTAAATAGTAAATGTTTACAAGGGCAAGACATGCAACTGCATTTTTCAGATTATGCTTATTATTCACTCCTTGATGTTATTTTGCACCTAATCAATAAAGGGCCTTCCAGAATGCAGCTCCTTCGCCAGTTGTACATGTGCCCAGAACGCAAGAAACGCTGCTGGGGGAGAGGAGCACAGGGAGGGGAGGAAAGTGCTGGCATATTACTCTGACTTCTTGTCATGCAGACCAAGGCTCAAATGAAACACGAAGCAATGGGAGGATAGCTCCCCTAGTCTCGGTTTAAATCCCCAGTGGACATTTTGTCACACACCAAAAGCGTTGCACAACTGAACACCATTCCACTTGACGTGTTGTCTGGAGTCAGAGGAGCCTCTGATTTGGCATCACGGGGTTTAGAAGACTATGATTTAGGTGAACTGGCACAGCTGTGTGTAAGAAACTTATAGGCATTATGTTTTATTCATGTTCTGTGCTATCAGATTCTTATTTTCTAGTACCTTTAAAGTGGTTCTTTAAAATTTTATAATAACACCACCAGTGAAAAATACATCTAAAATTTAATAGAACTTGCCAATCGTTCTATCAGTGATTTTTTTAATATGGTCCTGCTGCATTAACTAAGGAATCTAGTTCCTGCTGGGGATCTCTGTATGTGGATTTAGAAAAGCTGTCGAAAGAAAATGCTTCATAAGATTGCATCGCTGCCACGGGTGGCGCTTCCGTAGGACGTTTCTGCAGAACCCTCTTGGTTCCATCCTATAAAGTTCGGTGGAACTTTTCCATCTCATAAGGGATGTGTGTGAGTACAGCAGCTATAATAAGACTTTCTGCCTTGAAAATAGAATTATTTTGAATTGCAAAGTTTAGTCCTAGTAATAATTTTTACTTTCTTAGCTTCAGTTGGTGCATGTATAATTTCTCATAAGTCTGCTTTCTTTCCAGGCTCAGATAATCTTTACTCTTTTTCTTTAAATTTATTTTAAAATATTTAATTTTTAAAATGTTACTAGCCCTTTAAAAACCTGTAATAAATGCTTTACAAGTGGCTAGACACCTTCCCTGGTGGTTTAATTTATACAAGCAGGAAACTTTCTCTCCTTCTTTCTCTCTCCCTTTCTTGTTTTCTTTAAACCAACTGACGTAATGCCAAACTTTGCTTTAAAAGAACAGACAGAAGTAATTGGTAGCTTTTAACTTTTAATAATGTTCTGGATTGGTTTTAGTGGCCAAACTGCATTTTTTTAAAATATCAAGTAAAAACGGACTTGTGGCCTGAGGAAGAAAGGCCCTGTTGATGCAGTTATTTTTATTCTTGTTTTTCAATCTGTTATTAAAAATCTTTCCTGCTGAGCTCTGCTGGATTTCTCCAATTGCTCTTTGTGATGGCTGGTGCATTTCAGGTTACGGTAACTTAAACTGTTTTCTGGTTTTTACTTTTTTCCCCCCCCCATGGGCACTTTGAGGTGCTTTATCCTTTTTTGTTTTGTTTTGTTTTAATTTTACTCCCCCCAGCATTCCTTCTGCCTTGTCCAGCACCTGACTCCTTCTTTCTGAGAAACAATTAATTTTGATTCAGAGAGAAATAATATGTTAAACATACCTTTGATGGCTGTTCAATGAATATTATTTTCCTAGGATGAGTATGTTTTACACCTGTTAGTGACGCTGATTAGGAAGATACTAACTAACCATTGCAGAACACATAAGAGATCTTATCTTTCAGAGTGTCCACTTTCTGTGCTTTCTCCACCCCGTGTCTTAAAGCTAAACGAGATTTTAAAATATGTTTAGTAATAGTTTCGAGTGATCTGTATCTATTTGTATTAACTTGGTGTTAGAAACAAGAAAACCCAGCAAAAGGATTTTTAAAAATGACCGTAAAATCTAGTCAACACAATTTTTTCCTCATTTCTTTATTTTGTTTAGAGTTTTCTGTCTCTTTTCCTTAATTTCTTTTCTATATCTGCTGGGGTTTTGAGCACAAGCAAACTTTCTACAGTAAAAGATGGAGTTGGGCAATAGACTTCCTTGACGAAGTTGACGTCAGGACGACTTCATAAGTTGGCAAGTAGGAAAATTGTTCAAAGACTGAGTTGGCTTGTGCCAGTTTTCCCTTCCTTTAGGGGAGACACTCCACCCAGTAGGAGGTTACCCCACCCAATGTGGAGAGCTATAATTCAGTGGCAACACTTTAAATGTCAATCCTCCCTAGGGTTTAAACCCCAGACTTGTCTTGCCTCAATCTTTAGATTTAATCTAACATTCAATCTGTTGAAGTTATCTCATCTTCATAAGCACTTTTGGGGCCTGATCCTTCAGTTCTCATTCTTGAAAAATACTCACTGTCGTCAGGGGGACTTTTGGATTCAGTAAAAGCTGCAGGATTGGCGTCTGCAGAGTTGCGTGTGTCTGTGTCTGTCTGTAAGGCAGATTGTGTCTGCCTGATGAATACTGTATAATCCATGTTGTTTAAGATGAAATTGTAAAATGCTTAAAAATCTGAAGAAGTCCTGGAGTAATAATGCTGTAAAAGATATTTTTCTCAATAAGTGAAGTGTACGTATTTTTAATTTATCAATTTACTAGGTTGAAATATGATTTAAAAAGGGTCCAACTCTCGAGAATTTAAGGCATTTTTACAATTTTTTTTCTGTATTTCTCTGTATCATGATAGAGACATATTTTTGAATGCTGTTTGTAGCAATTTTTTCATCTCTAATGGAAAAGGAAAATCACAGCCTGTAGCTTAGTACCCACAGGAGGCATTGAGATACTTGGGCAATACTGAGAGCGCTCAAGGAAAAATTAGGTTTTGGTGTATTTTCAAAGTCAACGTGTAATTTTTATAGGCACATTTTACTTCTTCGTGGTGTCTATTCTCAAGCATCCTTTTCAGATCCCCCATTACACAATACTCTCTGTATTTTGAAAATATTCCAGCATTTTTAGTTTATTAATAGATCTGGGAAAAAACACCCGTAAGAGATGATGCTAAAAATCATCAATGCACTTAATGTTTCTCAGCAAGATTTACTTAAGCAGTGTGCTTCAGTTTTGCCTCAAACCATTTCAAGCCACCTCTGATCCAAGAATGTACCAGTTCTTGGTTCCTGGAAGATTAAGCATGACAGTTTCTATCATATAATGAACAGCAGTATTGTTTCAACAAAGGTAACATATTTTGATTTGTATACCTTTTTTTGGCAGCTGGCACTAGTGTGGGTCTAAAATTAGTGTGGTCTAACAGTGTAAATATCTGAATGTTCTTGAAACACACGATATAGATGTGGCGTGTTTAAATCATTGAATCTATCTACTTATATTATATAGAATGTGTATGTATGTGTATATACAATGCCGTAAATGGTGTGTTCTGCTATTTGTAGCCTTCAAATGCGTATCCTTTCGGGTATTCCTGACCTGCTTTGCAAAGTCTGCAGTCTGAAGTACATACTGAAACTTAAAAAATTAAACACACAGGTTGGTGGTTCACAAAAAAAAAAAAAAGGCATAAGGGAATATTTGATAGTAGTTAATTAAAAAGAGGGGGAAAAAAAGCATGGTCTGCCTACCCAAATACCTTGCAGACTGGTTTTGGATATCCCAGTGACATTACAGGGACTATTTTAAAAAACAAAATCTCAACTTACCTAAAAACGTTTGAAGTAGATACTGTAGTTAAGTAGTGCCTAAAATTCCTATATTCAGATGTGGTTTAATGAAAGTTAAATGAGTTAGGATAAAGTAATTTTCTTTGGGGGTGAAGGGTTTCAGTGTTTCCAACATATGAGTCTTCTTGACTTTCTCACACGCCACTCTTCAGGCAGAAGCTGCGAGATGTGGAACATAATAATTTATTATGCAGGTGAAACTTTGCTTCATGAATTCAGTTAATGAAAGAAAGATAGGTCCACTTTCTGAACTTGAAGATAGTTGCTTTTCTATGTAGCGTTCTCAGTGTTAGGTATATTAAATACTCTCAGCAGACGTTGGCCAGCTGCAGTTACAGAGTACAAACCAAAAATGCAATGCACGTTGATCATTGCTGAGCCTTTTTGTCCTGCACGGATAGATATGGACACACATGCGCACACACAATTAATAAACTAAACCTTGCCCCAAATACTTGAGGGAAAAGCTTATGAAAATAGATTAGCCTTACCATGTGCCTTGCAGGTAAACAGTATCTGCCTCTGCTGGAGCAATGGGAGAGGAGGGCTGCTGAACAGAGGCTGCCTGCCCATGCTGCCCGAGCACCCAGCTCTGGAGGCTGAAATCTGGGGACCCTCAGTAAAATTCCCACCTCTCATTTCAGCTGTTACAATGGTAGGAAGTAGGAAACATTAACTCACGTCTCCCATCTACTGTATATACTGTTTTCTTTCTGTGGCCTGCTAGAGCCATCTGAAATTTATGCCATCCAATTAGTCTCCTTTTACGTTCCTCAGATCTGGAGTTTTCTTTAGAACTAAACTCCTATTTGCATGTTATGTCTATCATGAAAAAAAAATAATGTAATGGATTAAATTAATCCTGTAATAGTTGTTTGAGCATACTGTAGGAATGTAAATAATTTTGTGGCATTGAGCTCATATTTCCAGTCTTATGGGGGGTGAGATCAGAAGTTATCAACAGCATATATCTGAGTCATTCAGCTACAATAAATCTTCTAACAAATACCCACCCTTTGCACACCCAGAGATATTCTCCAAGACTGTTGAAACTCTGCACACACCTGTATCTTATGTGTAAGTCCATATGGATGACTAGTAGATGTATCTTCAACTGCAATCAGATAGTATGTTAGGCTACAGCAGCTGCAATCAAAGTAGTCTGTGGACAAAAAATTGATTGCCACTTGATTGCTGCTGGCTGTGTGGCCCTCAAGGTTCCCTGTAGAAAGTCCCAAAGAATTGTTAGTTAAAAAGTTGTGTGGAGTATGGCACTGACTCCAGCTCTGCCAGAACTCAGGATACAAAGCGTAAAGTGCCTCATCAATATCAGGTCAGAAGTGATTGTGCATAATTCATTTTTATCTAGGTGTCATTCTGTCATCTGTAAGGTGTGCTCTGCCTCTGCTACTCTGTTTCTCCCTCATGCAGATCGCTCTCTTCGGCTGCCCTGTGCACATACATCCATTCTAAAAATACATGGACAGGGAAGTCCATCTGTGTTGCGTAATTTTTTTACAAAAACACCAGTGTTTGTATTGTTCTTTCTCTGAGCCCTTAATGAGTTTAAAGAATTTAATGTGACTTAATGAGGGTTCTTATTCTGTTTCTGACACAGACACTAATGAGGGAAAAGTAGAACAAATTGAAAACCAACTTTTACTTGCTAGTTTCATGATGTCATCAAATGCAGGATATTACAACTCCTGGAAAAACTTACAAATCTAGGCAAGAATCCATTTTGGATCACTGTCTTCCAGTTGTTTGTGACACAAGGTTTACTAGCAGAAAAACAAAGGTTAGCATAACTTGATGATTTATGTTTAGGATGGGTTTTTTTCTGGCAAAGTTTTGGAAAAGTGAATCCAACCTGCTTTGTTTGTCAGCCTGGCAGAAACTTAGATGCTACCAAAGATTGATTAATCCATTTTATTATGGCTCTGATCTCTCCCTATACTTGGAAGGAACAAAACTTCTTGTAGCTTCATCTAGAGCAAGATGCGGTCCTCATTGGGCAACCTCTAACTCTGTTGCAGCTTACTGGAGAGGGAACTGTGATTTTTGGGGTTTCGTGTTACACTTACTAGAGTTTGGTACTTTGCCGCACTTCGCTGGACTAAGGACACAGTAACAACATCTTGTAAGGCGCCACCTTGCTTTTCTGTTGCCCCACTCAGGATGGTCAAAGGAGTATTTCACTGCATGAAGCTGCCCTTCAGCGGGGCCACAGTTGGTCTGTCACCTTTAAAAGTGATTATTGTGGTTGGAAAACAGTTCATTTCCCAAAGGGGAATGAAAAGTAAAAGTAGGTTTAGGAAATGCACCTGTTTATGAGCCCTGCTGCTTCTCGCTGGCTTCACGGGCAGGCTTTTATCTTGTCCTCACCAACTTCTCTCTGAAAGGCTTGTAGAGATGTCAGTGAAGGACAGCTGTGTAGAAATAGGGACTAAGGTCTGGTATGACAGGTACATCTCTATGGAAGCAGGCTCTAATGCCTTCACAAGGTTGCATGCCATGCCATCAGGGTGTTTTTGTCAGGCCAAGGGAAGCAGTGACTTTCGTAATCCACAAAATATGCTTTCGGTATAACCAAATTGCAGACAGTTGCAGCATAGTACATAAAATGTTTTTTTATAACATCTGATTTTTTTTTCAGCAGTTAGTTTTTTTAACAATATCAAATAAATTGCACAATGTGTGATTTCTTAGGTTGATGTTAACCCTTGGCTCTTCTGTGAGGAGTTTTATGGCTTTGCATTTTTTTTTTTTTGCAATTAGTTGTTGGCTTTATATTTTTAACTGCAACAAAATATAGTTAAAAAAATTATAATAATTTGAATTGGAAATATGGGCATTTTTGACCAACTTTCTTGCGCATTTTCATACAAACAGAAGAAAGTAACTTGTTTGGTTGGTTTTTATGTAGGTATATGTGTGTTTGTGGTTTGTTCTTCTTTTTTTTATTAAAAGTTTTCTTAATTTGGTAGTTCAACAAACATGAGTATATTCTGAAAATATTTCTCACAAATGGCAGGTCTCATTTGATAGCTTGTAGGCAGATGGATTCTAGAGACACGAAACTATCTTCTGGAGTTTTAAAACACTGGAAAGTAAGATTTATTGGACCTTAAATATCCCAGTGGTGCAGATTTATTTGGTGTTCATGGCAGTCTCAGCTTAACTTTCCTTGGAGATTTGTTGTGGTACTGCATTATCTAAGAAACATTTAAAATCGTTTGTCTAGGGTTTTTTTCCTTCAGTCGTTCCTCAATTTTTATTTGCGCATATGAAAATCTTTACTAAGGAAGATGACCTGGCTGCTCTGCCGAACTTTACGCTGCAAAACATTTTACCTGAATAGGACAAAATTAAGCATCTGAAAAGCTGACATTTTAAAAGATTTTTGTATCTATGGTGGTGCATGACAGTGGCTAGTTGACAGTGGCAAGGAGCTTAAAAAATAGAGAGAAAGAAACAGCAGCTGTGGAATTTATTTTAATTGGGTGAATGAGACTCATGGTTAGGCAAGTTTTACCTTCTTGGGTCTTCAGAATTTATTGCCAAAAAGACATATGCCTGAATAGAAAGAGAACGAAGATATTGTAAAATCCATTATGACATGAAGTGCTCTTACTGCACATGAATACAAATAATTATTTTTTTTCTCCAGCAAACTGTGACTTCTTTTGTCAGAAGGAATTTCAGATTAGTCCCTACCAGAGTAATGCTGCCAAAAACCCTTCACTCCTCACCTGTATCTGTGGAGTGTGATGGTCTGTGGTAGTTTTCACAGAGTTGCTGTGCTGCTTTCAGTCTGGAATCGGACTGCATTGACTTCACTTTTGCAGAAAAAGTACATTTTCTTAGAAAATACACTACATGAAAGAAGAAAGGGCAAGGAGAATGGAGAGAGTGCTCTGATATACGAGCTGAGATTATGGATGTTGTAATGCTGTTTTTTCGTAGGACTGTAGAAAAATCACATTGGGACCAAAGTTCCTGTGGATTACCATGCAATATTTATTACCATTTTCCGGTGTTTTCCCTGGTTAGGATCTAATCCTTCAATGTCTGGAGCTGCATGGAGTTAAGAATTTGTCCATTCAGAGAGGAAAACCTTGCCAGCTATGGGATTTCACTGTTTCACTACCTGTATTTATTTATTTCCCCTCTAACATTTCTGAGAGCAAGGGGATTGAGAGTGGAAGATGGAGACGGAGGATAGGTAAAGTGAAGGAGTAGCAGGGACACGTATCTGCTCAGTAAATAGTGTTTACTGATTACTGTTTACCGTCAAGCAGATTACTGCAGTTATATTTCTGTGAAGCAACCCGCATGCAGCCAGTGCAAAGGAATGAAGTGAAGTCCTGTGCAATTCTGAGGTAACTAAAAGACGTGCTTGTGACATACTTCTAGCAAAAACCATTTTTGGTTGCCCAGTACCCTTCTTGAACACTGTAATTTTGCGAGTGACACATTTGATTATGAGCAGCCATCAAAACACTCACAGGCATCTTGTTTGGAAGAAGAATGTGCTTGAATTAAATATTTGCAGGTCAGAGAAATATGTTGATTTGTTCTTTTAATTTGTCACCTTCCTGGACTTTTTCAATTTGTTTGATAGTTATTCAGTTTTGAAGTTTATTTAAAAGAGATGATGAAGTTTACACTTTTGCATTCCTTACTTGTGCAGAGCTTTCATTTGCTTCCTTGGGAGAGTTGGTCTGAGGAAGAGCTGCTGCCTGCTTTTGCCTTGATATGGATAGGATGTGGTTAGCATAGGGGTCCCCTCATCCTTAAAGCTCCTGTATTGCAATGAACTCGTTGCCTCCTTGGGGAAGAGATTTTCAATCTGATTTTCAGTCCCCTTCTGTCTGGTTTTAGGGAACAGTATGAACTGTCTTACTAGAGCTGGCAGTAAGGAAAAGGGAATCTGGGCACATCTTACCTCTTTGTTAGGGGGAATAAAATATAGGGAGCCTCTGCTGAGCTTGCCTGTTAATTTTTTGGTAATCATCTTCTCATGATGGAATATGCGCATAGAAAAAACACAGAAGTTAATGTTTACTTTATAGGCGCTTTATCGTCAAGCATAGAGACCTGACAGTTTCATGGTTAAGTGCCTAAAGTTGTTTTTGGCTTTGCAGTTGTTGAATTAATCACTGCAAAGCTAACTAATTGTGTACCTTTTATAGCTTCCCTCCCTACTCTTTTAATGAAAGGGAGATATTTTGCTCTTTCTGACTTGGAATTGGGCTATCCCATTAACTACTAGCAGCAAGCGCTTCAGCTTTTATGGAGTTACCTCAGGAGTCATTCTAGAATATGGTGAATTTACTTACTGATCCAGTTATTTATAGCCTTCAGTGCCTATGCTATAGAATGAGCAAAATGTTTTTTAAAAAGTGTTTTAAAAATACTTTTTACAGTTGTATAGAAAATGATGGCTCTTTAATTCTGAGTTTACAGATTGTACTACTGCTACTGTTTTGATTTGTGAGAGACAGTATCTTGGTGTCTTACTGAGATGTTTTGTAGCCAAAATTTAGAGTTTAAGTGGATTTTATTTTTAAATTTTTTTCTTCCTTAAATGTTAGACATAGACAAAAAAAATGACAAAGATCTCATCTTTATAGCGAGCTGCATGTCAGGGTTGATGGAACTACAGCTAGTTAAACTCCTCAGTTTTAAAGAAAGATGAAAAAGTTGCTGCAAAGATTAGCTTAATTTCTGTCAACAATTTTATTAAGGCAGAGACAGAATCAAAGGCTGAATGGACAAAGTTGGGATTTTTGCCACTTGTTTTTTTTTTTTTTCTGAGGCTGTGTAAGCCTTTTTTTTAATAAAAGAAAGTAATGTAGAATTCAGTGTTTCCCACAGGAGAACTTTCACAGATTTAGCATAAAGAAAGTGCATTTTAATTCAAAGACACTGGTACATTTCTTAAGGCTTTGAAAGGAGTAATCCAACAGGTATATAAAGCTCTGATGATAAATATGACGATATTTTGTATCTACTCTTGTTAAAATACATGGTTTATTGTAGTGCATGTTTAGAATAATAGTTTATTTCAGATACCAAATTTATTCTTCATTTTAAAGACACGTCTTGGCTCCTCTTGGTTTTTTATGTCAGCTGGCTCATTTCAACTCAAACAAAGGTTTCACTTCAAGAACTTTTAATAATTTAAAAAGAATCTCTGATTGCGGTTGGAAATTTTGTGTATATAACTAAACTAACAAGTCTGTTTATTGTATGGGAGAGGCTCTAGCGATATTATTTATCTTAGGGTCCACATTATTGGATGGCAGAACTAATGACGGTGAATCATGCACACTGTATATTAATGTCGTCCACTTTCAGCACTATATAAATAGAATTGTAAATACACACCTGCAGAGTGTCTGCAGTTACATGGTCATCGCACAGAGTCCCTCTGTGCTCTCCTAATACATATCCAGTATATATCTCTGCGTGTATCACTTCTTGCTAACCCAGGCCGCATACTACAGCGGCTGTTCCTCTTGAGGAGGAGTCTATAAAATGAACACTAGCAAAACCAAAATTCTGGGATGGCTTTAAACAGAACACATGGGCGTACTGTTACTTGGTCTTTTCATACTTGCCCAGTCCTTTTGCCTGCATATGGTAGCTGCACAATATGAGCTGGGTGTCAGTCTGAAATGTCGGCTGATCCTCCAAATAAGGCAGATGATAAGGTGTGACATCAATAATTGGGAGTTTTCTTGGCTTCCCAGAGAGGGATGTAGTGAAGAACTAGTCAGAAAAAGTCATTATTTCTATAAAAAGTCTGAATATGTGACAACTACACTAGCAGCGGGTTCTTTAATTTTCATTAAATTAAAGAACCTGCTGTAGCAGGGCCCTCATCCTAAACTTTTCCTTTATTTCATCAAACAGCCCTGGCAATGCCATCATCTCCCCTCTGGTGTTTGCATACACATATTCAGGGTAGCCTGAAATCTAAAAATGAGTTGCTGGTTGCCTGTGGTAGCTGAGGCTCCTTCCCTCCGCTGCACCTCGGAGCCTCTTCAAGCCCATGGTAGAAATCCTGAGCTGCTCCCAGGGCACAGTTCTTCCCTGGGGCTAGAGAGGCTGCTGGTGCACAGTGTCCCCTGGCCACCTTCGCAGGGGTGGCTCTTCACCCTGAGCTGTGCCTGCCCCTCTGTGGTGGCCCTGCAGTGTCCTTTGAACAACTCAGGCTGGCTCCCATCCCGGGGACGCTGCTTTGGGTTTCCAGTGGCAGCTCCTGCGCGTCTGGGAGCATGGCTGGGAGCTGGCTGGGAGCTGGCTGCTCGGGCACCTGCTGAATGTGCCAAGTGGGGGCGAGTGTCGGATTTGGGGCCCCCAACCCCTCTGCAGCAGGGCGTGCAGGTGGACCCTACGGTTTGGGCTGCAACTGCTGATGTCCATGGTGTCCCTGGGGAGGGAGGAGAGCCCCTGTCTAGCACCCAGAATGCTGGAGGGCAGGAGGGAGAGAGGGATCTCCTTTTTAAAAGGAGTTGTTTTTTTTCTCACCCCTGTTCTTTATTCATAAACCTAACGCAGTTCCACAATTCCCAGACATGTAAAGCTGCAGGGCTTTTTTTGTTTTGTTTAAATCTTTCTGAACCAGCCAAATTTTTGAGGTTGGCACGAGGTGCAGCCAGTACCATGGCCTTCCAGGGCTTGCTTGGTCTAGAAGTCTGCAGATGTTTTCTGCTGGATCTGACTCTTAATGAACAAAAAAGATTTTGGCGTCCTTATTTATTTATTTTCAAGGGAAAAATGTGGTTTAAAACGTTGATAATTATGTTTTACATGAACTACTCAGACTTTATGTGACTGTATGGGAAAATGAATGCTCATCAATTTAAAAAAATTTCTTTATTCATAAAGCATTCATATTTAAAATGATCTCTCTTTTTTTCCCCCTCCTCTCCTTAATGAAAACAGGGTTTGAGGAGTATTACAAATAATTATGTTTTTTAATTACATAGAGTTCTGCATCAGAATTCTTGAAGACGGCCCACTGTGATCCTCTGGTGAAAATACCAGGGCTTTTCAAAAGCTTTATAATTATCTGTTCTCACTGCTCCTCTTTGCAATATACACATAGTAACTGAAAAAAGGAGAAAGAAAAATACTCCAGGAGGGATCCACCTACACATGTGCATAGGTCAGGCACATACATCTTGTTCAGAATGATTATTTTTCTTTTGCAGCAGTCAGGTAGTACTTCCCACCCTCAAAACCCAGCTTGTGTGCTCTTTCAGAGGGAATACTTATCGCAAAGCTGCAGCGCATTTTAATCAAGGTTCCCAGAGTAGTTTACAAGCATTAATTGCCTCTTAAGGACAGGATGAAGTATTATACCCATTGTACTGATGGGTGAGCCAGGGCACAGGAAACCTAAATAACTGCAGTGTTAGTGAGCCAGTGGCAAAGCTGTGATCAGAGCTTTGGTGCCTTCACTCTTGGTGCTGCTAAGATACCTTCTCTTTAACCCATCAGTCTTCCTTTCTTAAATCAAAAAAAGTCAGACTTTGATATCTTTTATTGCATACTGTGTGGGAATTGCTGTGCTTGCTCTGAAGCTGATGTAACCTGTGTGAATTTGCTCTTGTTTTATGTATTTGCAAAGTGTGAAGGCCCTTGTGGCAGGACTTCCCTTGAATTCTGAACCTTATGTTTTTCTGCTGTCCTCTGTGGCTCCGGTAAGCCACTGGATCATCCCCAAAATAGCTCCCGTAGCATCTGTTACTGATGTATCACTGCACTGTGAGTGACAGAAAGAATTCCACTTTTCAGCACAACAGTTCACTTGCTAAGTGATTCCCCAGCATGATACATGCTCTGTCTTGTATTTAATTATCTTTTAATTATCAAAGCAGTAATGGAGTTGTGCATAAGAAGTGTATGGATCAATAAAAACAACTAAAAATTATGAAGGAGCTGAAAGGCAGAGTCCAGCGGTTCTTCAGATGTTAATTTCTATTTTTCTGAAAAGTTTTGGTTTTTTTTCTTGAGAACAACATCAGAAAAAAGGATTTAAGTTTTTATTGTTTATTCCTATCTTCTGATGATCATGCATATATTCTCGGTGCTTTGTGAGAGCTAGTGTGAGTGCTAATGAAAGTTTGTATTGGAGTAGTCCCTAAGAATATGGTCATTGTTGCAAATTTATTAACACCATGAAAGATTTCCTGTCCTAAAAAGTCTGCCAGCAAACGTCATAATCCTGAATGGGCAGAACCATGTGGTAGGTTTGACTGAGCCCCTTTGAGAACTATATCATTTATTTAACTGTCTATCTTTAGAAGTTGGGAAGCTCACCTTTGGTTTCAGAGGCATGCTGAAGCTCTCGCACTGCATACATGGTGAGGACAATAGAATACCAGAGTGCTCGCTTGCCTTTAACTACTAAATAATGTGGTTGCACATGACACAACAAGAACAGAGGTATAATCCTGCCCTGTGAAGCAGGTCACATGTTTCAGGTTCTCTCTGTAATGTATGCAAAGTAGCTGTTTAAATCATTATGAGTGTGTAAATCACCATCTTCATAAACAATACCATCAAGGTACAGTCAGGCAACATGTCTCTTATGGGTTGACTGGAGCTGGAATTTCTTTCAGATGTTGAGGAGGTACGTCAGTGCATGTGAAGCAGATCTGTTGCTGCAGTGTGGTCTCTGCAATGTTTTGGATTTCTGAGATGAATATTGTTTAGGCTGCCTTCTTCACACTGAATTGCAGTGAAAGGAGGAGGACATGAATGAGGCAAATGAGCAGCTTGTATGATTCAAGGCTTCCATGAAAAATTTGCTCCTTCTTTTTCCTCTGACTCTTTTAAGTCACGCAACTGATACCCATTTATTTTTCTGCATAAGTTTAGTAAGTATTTGAAGCTCCTGTTCCTATGTCTGTTGTGCATTTGGGGAGGAAAAGATGTGTTGAGTTGTGTGTGAGAATCCTATCTTGTGTTTTAGCCATCATTTCCCTGTATGGGTTGTGACACTGTTTTTTCTGTTTTTCTTTAACATGCCGATGTACTTTCTGTAACTCCTAAGTAACACTCCACACCTCTTTAACGCAAAGCTGACTAGTTCAGTGCTGAGTGAAACTGAAAGCGAGACTAATCTTAAGAACCCTGCTGTACTTCTGCATAAAGTATAAATATGTGCCATTATCGTTATTATTTATTTGTCATTGTTATTATTATTGGAGCTTGTATTTTCTTGGTGGGGGGGGAGAAGTAAGTGCACTGTATCATCACCTCCCCACCCCCAAATGTTGTATTTTGAATCATTTTAAATAGTTGTTTGGGGTGTCTTTATTACAGTGAATCATGTCTTTAATATCTGTTTTAAGCACACCTGTGGTGAGTTCATACTAAGGCAATGGAACCTTCTTTCATTTGCCATCATGTAGTGCTTCTGCGGCATGTAAAATGCCCCTGGTTTATAAACACAGATAGATGTTCTGTGCCGAAATCCTTTCCCTCAAATGTGTAAGGATCAGATAGTTCTGCTTAAAATGTGAATACAGAAATGGTAACTCCATAAATGCAGTATGTTCTCCTTTTGCTCAGAGATACTCTGGCTCTGAGTTACCATTATCCAATATGAATTTCAGAATACCAGTGAAATGACACTGGTAGGAGTTCTGATACAACTAAAGATGCCGGCAGCGGCAATCTGGTCTGTAAGTGCTACTGGAACATCGGTTTTCCTACTTCGTATATCTGTGCTGTGTCCTTTGGTGGTGGGAAGGAAAACACAAGCAGCACTCATCAACTTTCAGAACATGTGGAAACAAAGCTAAAGAGCAGTGGCATCCCCAATGCATTGGCAATTTGCTGAGAGCCTGCGGGCTGCATCTCATTTGCATTAAAAATGCGGAGATCGCTCCTGCCTTTATCTTGACCAGGGGGACGTGGCTGGTACGGGCAGCAGGGCCCAGCACAGCTCACTTTGCCTGGATCCCCGTGGGCTGGGATCAGCTGGAGCGCCGCGGGACGGGACGTGCCCCTGCCCGGGAGGCGCGTCCCGCGGCGGGCGGGGGCCCAGCGCGGCCGTCCCCGGCCCCGTCGTGCCCAGCCCAGCGCTGGCTGCCCCGAGCTGCCGGGCTGGGGGTTTCGGGACCCTCCGCTGGGCCTTGGCCGCTCGCTGGGCTGGTTTCTGCCACGGCTTTTCCATCCAGGCCTGCGTGAAGCGCTCCTCGGCGGAGCGTGGAGTTGCTGCTATGCTCTGTGTGGGGCTCCACGGAGGGCTGGGGGAGCCAGGGCCCCGCACAGAAACCCCTTTGCGTATTTTTGAACCGGTTTGGCAATGAAAGACAATTAAAAAAAAAAAAAAAGGAAAAGCCCCCCAGCTTGTGCCTTTCAATAGAGATAACTGTTATCTCTTATAAAAGTCTACATAAGTGTAAGTAATTGCCTGCACTTGGCTCTGGTACAGTGGAAAAGCTGTGATCAGCAAACCCGCATTGCACTGGGCATGTAAGGGGAAGTTATTGGACGATACGGGACGTGTTGGCCTTAGTGCCTGTCCTGCCTCCCCTGCCTTGTTTACTTTCTTTGCAAGTCTTTTCAAGGCTTAATAGCACTGCTTAGGCGGGTGCCGCGCTGACTTCGAGCGACGAAAGTTGTCTTGGAATCGCCCTTAAAAATAAAGATAAAATAAAATAAATAGAAGCCCAGCTGTGCTGCGGTGTCAGTCCGGCAGCCTTTGTTCAGCGCTGAAGTTGTCTGGGTGCGTGTCGCGGACGAGCATCAGCGGGCAGCGCCGGCGGCGGGGCGGGCTCGGGGCTCTGCCCGGCTCGGAGCGGGGTTTCCCCTTCCCGCCCGGCTCCCGGCAGCCGCAGCAGCGCTCTCGGCCGGAGCTGCGGGCACTGCCTGCCCGTGTCCGTGTGGCCGGGGCGCGGGGCTGCGGGTCACGTTTGCAGTCGCATGAAGCGCTGCGCCGCGCAGCCGCCTCTCGCGTGTGTCCGTGTCCGTGTGCCAGCGCTGGCTCCCTTATCGCAGGAAGTGTTGCGGAAAGCAGTGGCTCCCTCTCTCTCTGCCCGGTTCCCAGAATGCGGTGATTAACCACTCTTCTCCCCGCGCTGTCACTGAGCGCTGAGCAGAAAACAGCAGTCACGCTTGTCACGCTCCAGCTTCAGGACAATCCTCTCTCCCTTTCGCACTCTCTCTCTTCCTCTCTCTCTTCCCCACGCCCCTTCCCCAATAAACTCAGATAAACCCACTAGAATGCATATAGTCTCTTTCTGGATGTAGTCTCTTTCTGGTTTTCTCCTTCCTTCTAAACCTTTTTATATATGCATATATACATGAAACATTTTTTATACTGTATATATATGTTAAAAGTAATAAATGTGTATGTATATATATTTAAATTCCAAAATTCTACTCCACATTCCGTAGTGATAAGCCTGAAGCAAGTACAACTTTTGCTGTTCATAGGCTGTCCTTTCCAAGGACGTCTTTGGAAATCACTTAATTGTCCACATTTTATAGGTATTTATTGTAAGGAGGATGTAAGTCCAGACATTTTGCATTTAAAAAAGCATTGAAACCCAACAGTCTAGATTGAAAGGGAGATACCAGGAGAAATAATTTTTAAAATTTAATAATCCTGGAATTGACTTGTGATATTTCATTTAAAAATCCTGTCTTAAATTGGTATATCACAGTTATATTATTAAAAACCCATAGAATGGAAGCCTCCAGAACTTTGCGTGCTAAGATACTGTAATATCTGACTATATAAAATGAGTATGCCAAGAAGCCCAGGGACTAGCATTCCCTTTTGGAAAATTAATCCTTTTATATATTTGTTTCCAGATTGTGGTCTGCAGACACATATAATCACGGTATGATACTGATCTGCAGTATCATATCATCCATTTAGAGGTTTTAATTAAAAGTTTGGTGTGAAGGCTGCGTAGTGGTTCCCTGTTATGTTTGAAGTTTGACAGTGGTCCACGATCCAAAAATTTAGGAATGTTCATTCAGGAGAATTAAGAGTCCTAGATCATTACATTTTGCTTTCATTTAATCCTGTAATTCTTTTCTCTACTTTCAAATGTGATTAAAACCAATGAGAAAGGAAATATTTGAAATGATTTGCAAAGTTATTTGATTTTTATAAAATTACATGGTGTGATGTGCTGTATGTGCCAAAATACAGACAGACTTTCAGCTCCTAAATTAAGTACACTTTTTTTTGTTCTGGTTTAAGCCCATTGAGAATTCTGCCAGTTAGGTTTTTCTCTTCTGTGATCATCTTGCACATAATAGTCTGATGTTGCAGATACTTGCAGGAGCATAGCAAAACTGGTAGCATCATGTGTGTGGTTTGATTTTTAATTTATAGCATATTAAAGCATATTTCTATCCTGAAAGATGTTATATGAAACTACTGCAGTATATATTAAAACAGTTGCTGGACTCCTAACTAATCTAATATGAATAAGCAAGGTATGCAATAATTAATGCTTAGGGACAAAAAAGGTTTTCTTTAAAATAGAGAAACATGTATTTAAAAAATAGAGTTAAATATATACCTTTTAAAATAGGGCTTTCAGATTTTGATCAGTGTTAAGGTATAAGTCTGCACAGCTTTATGTACTGATTGTGTTTATTTACCTATTTGCTGCCAAAGGTTTAAGTAATGTCACACCACAGTCCTGGTGGAAATGGCTATCTAAACACCTGGGACTGGTTGGTGGAAGTGATGGAATTGGCTTCTGCCAGAGGCTTCCTGTGCTGCTGCAGTGACACTGTGTTCTCCATTTTACATTCTGCTCAGTGACTCTCAAAACTAAGATTCTCAGAAACAATAAGAAGAAAGACAACAGAGAACTTATTTTCCTTTTCCATAGTATGGATGAAAATAAAGTGTGCGGTAATGAGCTTTGTTACCTCTAGAGGTGATAAACCAAAACAACTGGATGAACAACGCACAGTGATCAACTCACGTGTAATTCTTTGTTTAAATTAGTTTTTAATGCAAAACAGGTTTTGTAAATGTCTTTTTTTCCCCTTCCTGCATACCTCAGGCATCATTGAATTGATGAGCCATACTTTAAAGAGATTTTTAATGATTCCTAATATAATTCCAGCTTTCATAAACCATAAAGAAACTTTCTTACCTAGTAAATACAAAACATGGAATAAATTCTGTACTGTGTATCGACATAAAACTATACATAAACACAAAAGATGATGTTGAGCTGTGTAACTGTTTGATTAAGAGCATATAGCTACAATGTACACAAGTTGCTATCCAGAGAAAGTCTCCTTTTTTTGAAAAAACTACTACCTTTTAATAATTATTTCCTGAGTTCTCACTTTTCAGAAATACCATGAAAACATGTAATTTCTTTTAACCTCATGGTATGTGTACATGATGTTTTTGGCCTGCCAGTTTAAATCACAGTTAAAACTAGCAATGTGTAAGTTGCTGTGATTAAAATCTATATTAGTGTAAGTAACCATCAGTGCAAATAGTGGAATGAATTTGAAATACGTTGTGTACTTGTTTATCCTTACTTTCTGAGGTATTTGGCACAAAATCATATTATTTCTTTAAATCAGCACTGTGTTGCATTTATTGTATGGTTCATGGCAGAAACAGAAGTGCTGTTTTCAGATTACCTAAATATTTTTGTATTTTCCAGATATCCCCTAGCTGGGGTATTGTATTAAGAGAAGTTCACAATAGTTCATAGTATATTCTTCCTATCTTAGTCTAAAATCCTGAGCAGATTTTTCATCCTGATCTTCATGTGCTGGGACTTGGAGAGAGTCAGCCGCAGTTACTTATGTAACACGAGAGAAAATGCCAGGGGGGATTGAGTCCAGGGATTGGAGTTCTTAATATCCTGAGCAAAGGCTGTGGAAATAAGGATGTATGTTTATATTAATTAATTACAGAGCATTAAGAAAATAAGATCAAATCTAGAAGACCTCTTGTAATTAATAATGGCTTTGCTGGAATAGTATCTACCTCCGACTTCTCCAGTGCCTCTTGTGATAAGGGCTAGAAGATACTGAGTGCACAATGCTTTGTGCTCAGTCTGCTCATGGGGTGGAAAACAGTGCCAGATGAAGATCCAGGACTATCAATAACAATTATTTAGCTGAGAACTATTATCAGAAAAAAAAACAACAACCTGACAAAAAAACCAAAAACAACCAACCCAAACCAAAGCTGTCACAGCTGTGTCCTTTTAAGGTCAACAGAAAAAGATTCTTGTCAAGTTGACAGAGGAAGATAACTTACTGATGTAACCCAAGGCAAAAGAGATAAGCAATAGAAATAGTGTTACATTTCTGTTTGATGGAGTGACTTCTGACAGCTTACAGAGAGAACCAAGCAGAGAAATGCACTGAGTTAGTTGCTGTGACAGTGAAGCTGATAAATCACATAGAAATTTGATTGTGCCAATTCTACCAGGTTTTGGAGCCTGAATTTTGCTATATTTAATAAGGGCTTACATAAAGTCATCAAAATATGCCAGACCTTAATTTCACTGAAATAAAACTTCTTTCTACCAGGTAAAAAGGTAAATATAAATGGATAGTGTATTTCTAATAGTGCTCTTTTTTAGCATTCATATGTGGACATAAGGACACAAGAAATTGATTAGACTTCCAGCATTCAAGCAGTCTTTTTATTTGGTAGAAAAATATGCCAAAGATAGGATTCTCACTTAGCAATGGAGGTTTCTGGGTGGAAGAAGAATTTACCTCTTTGGACCAGTTCATCACCCTTCCATCTGGTTTCTGTATGGTATGGTTGGTTTTTTGTGCATTTTAAACATGTTTATAGTCCTTGTGAACTAATAACTGCTTTTATAATGTGAACTCCTACATAACACAGTGCTCCAAATTCTAGCTAGAGCATAGCTTCTGCTGTGTAATATAAAATCTGAGTATCAGTAGTGTAGCTGACAGAACTATGGTTTCAAAGCATTTTAATGACAAGGAGGGCATTATAATCCTCCTCTGCATGTATCTTAATGAATCAGTTTGCTTGCAATAATGCTTTTACTTTTCTGAAGACAGCACTTATATTTCCTGCCGCTTAAAGATTATTTTCTCCTGAAATCTTCTTTTCCCCCCTCTCTTCTTTAAAAGAGACATTTTAATAGTTCCTTCAAGGCCTGGTTTATTTTTGTTCCCCTCCTCTGTCAGGGATGGCTTTGTGTTCCTTGTATGGCAAGGTGGGCTGCAAGTGTGCAGAAGCCATCAGCCAGGCCAGGCCAGGAGTGTGGCACCTGCCCCAGGACCTACAGTATGGTCACCTGCCCTGTTGTCCCTCTGGGTGGGGAGTAGGTACTGCTTTGGTTTGGAGGTTTTTCAGGTGTTGTGACCCTTTCCTGGCTTGTTCCTAGTGCTGGTTCAAGTGCTGCTTGAGTTTGCAAAGGCAGAGAAGGAGATGGGAGCTGGGCTGTCCAGAGGAGTAGTGAGCTCCTTTAATCCAAGCCTGAGTTCCTCTGAAAGGCACACTCTGACTGGCCCCCTGCCAGCCCTGGGGTGCGAGCAGGGCATTTTCGGCCAGTGTGGGTGCAGGGAGAGGGCAGGGCCTGGGCCCACAGACAGTAGTGAAGGGCTGGGCAGCGTCCCTTCAGGTCCAGTAGGGCTTAACCCATCATAAAATTGCACATTTGGATTCTGGATCCTGGATCCTGGATCTGCCCATGGCACCCTGCCCTTGACTCGGAGATGAGTCTTCCCTGATGAGAAATGTAACCAAGTTTTCCTCTGAACTTTGTCAGGGTTACCTTTTCCTCTGTGTGCTTGGTGGTGGAAGTCTTAAGTATTTGCATTTTGCCACAAACAGAAGCAAAAACGTCACTGTATTTAAATGGCAAAATGACCATCATGTACTATGTCAGGCAGAAACAAAATGCTGGAAGGGACTGCCAAATCAATGATTATCCAAGAGCCCTGGCTCTAGCAGACAGTACATACTGCAAATAAATAAATAAATAAATAAATAAATAAATAAATAAATAAATAAATAAATAAATAAGTATGTGTTTAAATGCATTTCAGTGCAGCAGAAAGAAAAAAAGCAATAGTAATATATTGTGCTAGTGTAGAAGAAGAAGAAACTTGGAACAAATGGCCTGGTATTTACACAGCTAAACCAAAATAATATGTGAAGGTTGGTCAGGCCCAAATGAACCCCATAAAAAGCTTTTTAGTAATTAAGAGTTGCGTTGGTCAGTTTAACCACATCAGGCTTCTCTCTGTAGCCATCTTGGTTTTGGCATTGTGGATTATGTGAGAACAGGGGTGTTGCAACAATCTAGAGAGATGTGGAAGTTTCAAGAAGGAGCAGGGAGACAGGTAATATTCTTTCCCCATTGAATTGGAGCAAAAGGTTTATTTTCTTCAGTAGAGAGAGCAGTGGGTATCACCCATTATCTATTTAGTTTCATCCGAACAGATTAAATTCAGTTGAAAACTGTAATGTGCAGATTTTTAATGTTTTGTGTATAAAAAAACAAAAAAACCTTTTTTTTTGATGACCAGCAAGGTGTAGTCTCGAAATGCCTGAACTTGATCTATCAGTTTCTATCAGATCTTTACAGATTCTACTGTAGAGATGCTGTCCTACTCAGACTTTGTGCACAATTTACTGAAAATAACTTTACCCTTATTTTTTCCCCACTTTTAAATGTAGCTCTGTTAGATTCTTCTGGCAAACCAGTGCTGGCAACTCTGGGTGTGTATTTTGTGAAATATATGTAGAGGGCTTGAGAATTGCCTTCTCATTGCATTTTTAATTTCTAAACCGCCTTCAAAATACAAAAAGAATGTACAATGCCTGCTTGAAATATGGCACGGTCAGACATAAAAGTGATTGGTAAGACAGCAGATAGAAAGGATGGCTTTTTTCACAAAAGGTTTATAGTGTTACAGTAATTCCTGCTGCCCAAGTAAGTAATACATATCTTATATTTAGTTTGAATGCAGAAGATAGTGTGTTTTTAAAGCTGTTGGCCTTAAAGGTGATGCAGAAGGTCACTGTGAAAATAAAAATATATAAACAAAATTGCTTTTGAGGAAACAGTGCCCTTGGCATGTACATTCTTAAGGAATAGTGGTAAGGCTGTGCATACACTGAAAAATGGATTTGTGTGTGTTGTCCTGAAGTTCTGTGGGAATTGTGAGCAATGGGTAGCTCTTTGAACATCAACCACGGTATGTAATCCTTTTTATGAAGTGACCCACCTTTATCCTAAAATTAGGTAGAGTTTTTCTGCCTTGACAGCGTCTGGTAGAAGGATGTTTCATAGCCTCACTGCTTTGTCAGTTAAAACCCTTCCTTCTCATTTTCAGCCCAAAGTTAATCATGGTTAGTCTATTTGTTCTTATGCCAACTGGATCCTAAGCTTTTACCTCCCTAATGTTTACCTGCTGCTAGCAATTGTGTTTCTAGTCTAAATGAGCTTCACTTCACATGTTCATAAAGAGAAGAGCCACATCTTCCATATCTTCATTAATTTTTATTAAAATTAATATTTCTTGAACATTTTAAAATGGTTTCCTTAATGCAGTATCATCTGTGACATCATTACGTACCTGTTTATGCTCAAATTTTTGCCTGGGACATAATGCCTTTTAAAATGTGATTTGGGCTGGCTTATATTTGTTGTCTACTACTGTGTTGTTTTCTTTATTTTTTTCCTTCTTCAATCACTGTTAATAAAGTGTGAGGGATTGTTATTTCACAGAGATTGCACTCTTCCCTATTAGTTTTCATTTCCATATTCAATACAATTTTCAGTAGTTTTCTGTATATCTCAGTACTTCTCTAGCTTGAAGGTATCATAAAATCTTTGTTATTATTCAGTTTCCTTAGTATTTTCTGTATAAACACTTGAGTATTTGTCTTGTTAGCTCATCTGTGATGCAGCTGTTTGAAATAAGACTTTTAGACCCTGATGGACTAGTTCAAATTAAAGGAAGTGACTTGAGAATAGTGTAGAAGAGTTTCAGTCTCTGCTTTGTCATTTGGCCTCAAGGCCAGGCTCACTTCTTGATGAGTGTTACAAAAACAGTGTAAACATAGCTGTGATATGGCTGTTTAGGAGTGGGAGTGATTAGTGTATAATGTTGATTTTCTATGGACACAAAGGAAATTATGAGACCATGTTTACTTGCCTAACCATAGGTTTGCCTCTCTTATTTTAATCATCTACTATTCTATTTAGGGAGCCAAAAAAAAAAAAAAAAAAAAAAGAAATAATAATGAAAAAAATGGCTTTATAAACTGGAACAGAAAGTGTCCCTTCAGTATTGCTGAAAGGTGGAGTGCTTGTAGGAAGCATAAGCCAGTGCCGAGCAGTTGCTGATTGTCTCCTGCAGACCAGACTCTGCAGTTCTAATCTGGATGGCGCATGTTGCATTTTGTCTGTTCGCTTGAGTTTCTACGGATGGAGTCCAAAATGCTGAGGAGAATGGTGCCAAACCAGATTTTCTGACGTGCAGTCGGGATGTTGCCAGAGTGAGCATTTGGAGCTGGAGCTGCAGAAGAGTATCCCACAGTTGGGATGCACCCACGATCTGATGTTGGATTTTTCTCATGTAGCAAAGCAAATAAAGTGCCAGGCTGTCTGCTTCAGAAATGCTGACTGTTGCCACAGTATCTTATGCTGATAGACTGTTGTTGATGAATCTTTTGAGTATTTGAGAATTCATTTTCTATCAGTGCATTGCAATAATTTTCTTACTTTAACCTTTGTATATTTATAATTACAGGAAGCAGTTTAACTGGCAGTGAGAAGTGTCTGATGCTTTCATGTGGCTTCAGTGTTTGCAGCTTGCACAGCATTGCTATGGCAGTGTCAGCTTGCACATGGTCTGCCTTTTGCTCATCTTGATGCCTAAACCATTGACACTTCCTCGCTTCTTGAACCCCAGTTACAGTGCTCACATGCCAGTTCCAGTACAGCCTAAGCTGTATTTAATTTTTGCTGGGTTCAAAGATCAAATTTTCTTGTGATGTTGTGAATTCAGAGCAGAATGCAGGGATCTGCAGAAAATTATTAGCAGCTGGTTACCTGTATAAAGGACACAGGTTAACTTGAAGGGCCTGTGTGTACAATTAAATGTGTGTACTTACCTGCCATGTAAACAGAAGTCCCTGACTTTATGCACTCTTTCTGCAGTTGAAATAAAAGGTGCTATCTTTTCTGTTTTGATAGATCTTTTATAGTGAATGTGAATGAAATCAACAGTTACAATGATGTTCCTATGTTCCTATTGTTCCTATTACCCACAGAGGTCTTTAAAGAAAGGGAAAAAAAGAAAAAAGGATATTTCTTTAAATTGGAACAGCTTTTAACTCTACCTGTGATGAGTGTAGCATGGGGATCTTTATTCCGCTACTTCCAGTGGACTTGCCATTTATCAGTTTATAGGATGTTTCTGTTGCTGATTTTAATATATTCATAAAGTTTCTAATGTCCAGTCTCTCATGCATCCTCATTTTTTTCACCCAGATCTGACGTCTCACTCTTTTTGTGTATTTCCAGTGATTTACAGTCATGATTCAAATTGAAACATAATGAGACATTAGGCATTGATATGTCAAGCTGTTAGAAGGACGCAAGGGAGATGGTAATTTTCAGTAATTTTAGAGTCTGATCAAGTGTGTGTTTGTTGCCCAGATTACAGTGTACTCATGAATTACTCAAGTTCCCTTTAGCTCAGAGGCCAGTAGAGTTCTATGTAGACAAAGTTCAGTTTGAGCTTAAGGGGCCACGTTTTTTTCCTCTGGGGTTTGCAGCTTCCAAGCCCCCAGTATTTCCCACATTAGAGTTTGGGAAGTGAGGAGCAGCAGGTCAGTGCCCAGGTGGTGTTTCAGGCAGCCCAGCACAGGCAGACAGACCTGCAGCCCCGCCAGAGCCCTTGGTGCTGTGGGAGCGTGTTGCTACCTCCGTGCCTAACCTCTAATTATCCCTGGTGCTGTGAGTGTAATGCTGACTTATTTGTGCAGCTGGAGTGAGACAAGCGTGCCATCTTGTGAGCAGGCAAAATGGCAACTGCTGCGGATTCTGCTGTGGGCGGATGAAGCGTGAGGGTTACGAGCGGAGCTCTTGGGTATTTTTGTTTCATACTCAAAGGAGATCCAGAGCTTCAGCAACTTAGGGTGTAATAGGATGGGAAATCAAATTGATTCCTTAGATCTGGGAGTCATAAAGAGAATTATTTTTCTATTAATAGGCCAAGGCCTATCAAGATGATATGGGATTCAATGATAGCAAGGTAATTTTTTTTTAAAGAGACTTGAGTCTATGGTTGGTTTAATCAGTAGATTTTGATGCTGGAGAAGACCCAAGTACTTCACGTACTTCACAAATACATTGGTTTACTGCAGTCTCTGTTCTTTAGGTCATATATGCATATATATGCTCATCTTGTTATCTACATACAATGCTTGTACGAATGTCTTCTGACATTAAGGTTTTTATCTGTGATCTTGGGCTGTTCTCATTACTCACAAGAAGAGAAGCCACGGCCAAATTATGAAGATAATTTCTAATTTCTCTCATGTATTCTTATTCTTTCAATACATACTGCTTAACAAAAGAATTGTTTAAGAGATGCTTAAATTTAATTGGCTGTGATTTCATCTGTCTTCTTCAAAGGAAGGCATCTTTGCTGTATAAATCCGGTTGTACCAGATTTCAGGGGGTAAGAAATTTATAGCTAATACTAATCCCTAAAAGGTGACTACATCTATTGTGAAACATTCTCTACAGAATTGTCACAGTTTTGGGGTCCTGTATCAGTTACTCAAGTAATTTTAGAAGTTGGATTCTCTCCTGGCTGTTAATGGTACAAAGATCACTTTTGTACCCTTATGTCTTGTTGTTTATCAGATGAAACTGTTACAGGAGTAATTATTTA
Source organism: Emberiza elegans (assembly GCA_024865655.1). NCBI lineage: Eukaryota > Metazoa > Chordata > Aves > Passeriformes > Fringillidae > Emberiza > Emberiza elegans. The sequence goes on along the minus strand of JALJVW010000175.1, from coordinate 29,129,808 downwards.
CTCTTGACTAGTCTCCTTTTGGAAAGAATTTGCACGCTGATATGTGGATGAAACATTTATTTCTTGAGTTGTTTGAAAAAGCAGTTGTGGATGTTCTGCAGCTATTAATAGACTGGAAAATTAGAAGCCGCCCTAACTTGGATTGATTGTCATGGGGAGAGCAAACAGCAACACATTATCGATGGGCAGTAGCTAGATGAGCAGAATGACATGATCTGTACTCAGCCAACTGGCTCACATTTGGCAGTCCTTTTATTTATGAGTTGAGGTTATCTCACCCCATCCGTGTTGGACTCTCAGCTTCTCCACCTAATTGGCTGTGTTAATTTGTAGCCTGCACCTTCAGATCTCAGGTACATCCCAAATTCCTTCGCACAAGTTGCAACATTACTTCAAAGAATGTATTGTTGTAGCCTCTGCAAGTAGTTTTGGGACTTTTTTTAGACTCCAAAATGCCAGTGAACCCAGAAGTTGCTTTAATAGTTGTTTTCTTTATAAGTGAAAACACGGCAAAAGATTTCACTTTTTGTGGGATACTTCCCAGTGCAACAAATCAGCTCAACATCATTGCTGGATATTTCTTAAAACTAGTGAGGTACTGAATTGGAAATTGAAGTGGCATGAAGGCAGCTCTGAGGAGGAAGACAGGAGCAATGTGGTAAGACTTGCTTGTGTACATGGGATTTTTGAGAATGGAAATATTAGTGTAATCTGTGGTTGAACCTCTCTGTAGCCTTTAGAGAGGTACTGATATTATTATATATTTTTAAGAAACATTCAGGTGCATTATTTCTGGAAAAGAAATATAGTGCCCTACTTATTTCAAAATATATCTTCAATAGGAATAAAACAACTGTTCACTTCTGTTTGTCTCGTCAGACGGAAGATTTCTACTCTCATTGGTAGTTTTAGTTTCTGTCTCTATGTTGCTGTGTGCAGATTCTGCCACCTATGCCGTATTTGTGTTTCTGAAATTACATATTTACCTACCAGGGGGAAAAAAATTAAATATTTTTTGTATGTGTTTTATGATCCTGGCAGGTTACTGATGTTTAAATTAAATTTCTGGTGTCTGCATGGTCCAGGCTAATGTGAGGGCTTTTGGCACCACCCCTTTGTGCAATAAAGAATCAAAGCCAGTAGCGTAAGAAATCTTCTATCAAAAGCTGAAAGCTAGATTCATAAAATCACTTATGCAGGCATTATGAGATTTTCCCATGGAAAGTTTATGTGGGAGTTTGGGAAAAACTGATTCAAGAACAGCATTATTTGCACTATATATATTCATCCAGCAGTCAGCAGGCTGGCGCTGGCATCCCTTGCCAGTTTTAATGGGTTGCCAGCACTCACGAAGCTGCTGCAAAGCCACATCAGCAGAGTATCAAGGCGCCTTCTTATTCTGAACCCTCCTTCCCCCTTTTCTGACCAGAACTGAAATGGCTAAAACAGAGATCATGCTCCTCAGCGAATACATCTACTCAATTCTTATGGCTTTCCAAAAAATGCTACTGTTTTAAAGCCGTTTCATACCAAATTATTAAGATGGAAGCGCTGTAAGACTAGCTTTCTCATCAGCATTTCACTTCATTTCTCAACTTCAAAAGAAAAATAAGAGATAAAAAGGGCAAATAATAGACAAATCACTCAGAGTGAATCTATTTGCATTCACTTTGGTCTTTTTTTTAATGTATTTTACTTTGGGTTTTTTTAAGAAAGTGGCTCTGTTTCTTAGTCTGCACGAGGACCATATGATATGTGCTGCAAGTCTTTCCTTGTTAATAGGGATGATTCGAATGGCAAGGTAATTCACCACTGCTTTGGCTGGAGCTAATATTGGGCTTCAACATCAGTTCTGTAATTTCTGACAAATGGCCAAGGTTTCTTGAATAGGCACAGCTTTCTGTTTTGTGTAGAGAACACACAATCCAGTCTTTTGTTGTGGTTGCCACTGCTGTTGTTTCTCCCCCATTCACAATGGAGAGTGGGGTTATTTGTGCTGAGTGGAAAAACAGTGCCAAAATACTGACTTGCTTATGTTTAATGTGATTTTAATTTTTGTGATAGCCATAAACAGTAAAAGAGATTTTGTAATATGGATCCCCTGTATCCTGCTCTCTAAGTCAAGAAGGCATATTGGTGATGAAAGTTTTATCTGTCACAGGCATGTCAAGATGAGTGATTGCTGGATGATTCAACCCAAATGTATAGGAACTGTTTATATAGAGATTGCCAAACAATTTCCATTGCTTTTCTTTTTATCTAAATTCTTGAATAAATTAGTAAATAAAATAATCTGTGTTTGGAATGTATGGCTGTGGGATATATGGAAACTCACAGCATGTGGGGGAAAAAAGTTAAAATAGGGAAATATAATAGTTTTGTGAACTTTATGTGAATATAGGTACATCATATATAGACTCAAGGTTCAATTTGCTGATCAAAGCATCCAAATAACTTTGGATTTAATAATGTCGGCAATGAATGCTAATATATGGAAATTGAAAAGCATGGAGCAACAATAGCTAGCCACGCTTACCTGTATTACCCTGCAGCAGGTAGATTTACATTTTTTTGTTTTGTTTTGCAATCGCAGTTTGGAAAATGTGTGTTCTTTTTCCCTTCTTCCATACTTCTGAATGTGGGTTCTCCTGAACAAGCTAAGACAAGATTCAAGCTAAACAATAGGGCAACATCAGAACCTTTGAAGGCTTAGTTTGGATAGGTACCCAAAGCCTGAGTCTGCTTTGATGTATGTGGGCTCAACTCCGGTTGCCCTTGGTTGCCCTCTCTTACCTATGTAACTTATGTCTGGAAACTCTTGCCAATTTTTTTTTTTTAAAGAAAAAAAATTAAGGACATTTTTGCAAACTCATGTTCATCCTGATTCTGGTCTGGCTGGAAAAGTACTACAATAATGCCCTCTCCAGTGATGATTTAATATTACTGTTTTAGGTCTAGGCTGTAGACTTCTGCCTCCTTCCCAGTTTCTGAAATTTCAATCCCTTTTCAAATGGGAGGATTTTGCCTCTAGTTGGAAACAAAATTATTTGAACTTTTCTGGAATGCTAGCCAAAACCATCCTCTATCTCCCTTGCATCTTTTCCTCTTCTCCCAAGTAATTTATGGTTCCATTTGACTGAGGTTTTGGGCAAGGGAACTCTGATGCCTTCCTCTCATATCACAGATCTCACCTGGCAGAAAGGGACAGCACATCTCAGACTTGCTTCTCAGTCAGTGAGGCTTTTGCCATTACCTTCAAGGGAAATAGGATCAGTCCATTGTATTTTTAATGCAAAAGAACAAATGAGTCATTTCTTGTACCCATACCTGATTGCTTTTGCCTAGGAGCCAGGAGGTCACCTTCTTTCCTCACTCTTCATCTGAAGGTAGCACTGTGCTTGCCTTGCCAGAACACTCAACTCAGATTCAGTTCTGAGTCATCTGCAAACCCTAAACTCCCATTGTCTTCAAAGGACATTTGGATTACAGAGAACACCGAGTTTACTCAGGCTGAAAAGAAATTGAAACATAAGAGATTGCCACACCTACAAGAAGAGTTTGGCAAGACAGTGGTTGTTTGCCCTAAAGACCAGACGAACAGTGGGGATGTGATAGATGTGCCCACAGCCCCCACAGCCCAGGAGGTCTTTGATTCTTGCTGGTACAAGATTGAGGAAAAACTCTACCCCACTGGCAAAAAGCAAACTCTAAACACTTAAAAATTTTCTTTTTTTTTTGTTTTTTTAAGGTTTAGATCGTAGAGTGAGAGCTATAAAATGTCACTGATACCAGGATCATTGCAATGCTGACATAGATACTGGTCACTTTTATTGCACGTGGGGATATATAAGACTTCTTTAAAAACAAATAGTAAAATTTTGAGATATAATTAAGGCCTACAAACCCTCTTACTCTTCAGAAAGTAAGCTGCTGTCTTAAGCATTGAGGATTAGGAGCAATTTATTTTTCACAGAAGTCGGTGATTGTATCCAAAGGCAGTTGAACTTTCTTTGAAGGATCTGGTATCTCCAAAAGAGAGCACCAGACAAAATGGTCCTCAAGTTTCATCTAATAGGGAATGTTCTGCATCCTATAAAGTGCATACAGATAATTAACAGAATAACCAGAAGATTTGGAGAGGATGGCAGGCAGGGCTCTCATAGGAGGTGTCAGTCCTGGCAGAATCAGTTACTTTATTGCAGTAAGCAAATCCGGCTGGATTCTCTCCGTGGTGCAATAGCATGGATTGGGGAGCATGCAAAGCAGCATCAATATGTAAAAATTAAACTTCTTTTAATATACAAAGCTGAGTTTAGATAAATGCAGAACAGAGAAGCAAAGGCATAATATTCTCTGAAAGTGTGGCCTTTTAATGCTGTTTTGGAGACTAATTTACATACAAATAAAATGTCAGCTTATCCCATAACTGTCATGATGAATTGGAGCACTTAGATTTTTGCATGAGATGCTCCTTCTGTACCTTATTAAATTACAGGATCTTGGCCTTTTGCCAAGTGCTAGGGTGATGCTTTCTTTACTGAAATACATACAGAAGAGGGATATGGACCTGGACATCTAGAGAACCCAGGTTCAGTCACTAGCCAAGAGCTCTGCCTGCACATCACCTTGAACACTTTTAATTTTTAATTTCTCTGTAAATTATATTATTTATCCATAAAATGGCAATGATGTTAGTTTTCCTGTTTCACAAGCTTTGTTGAGTTTTAATTAGTTGTCGTGTAGAGTGCTTTTAGGTACTTGATTGGAAGTCTGGGCAAAGTGAATCCTACTTTGTTGGGCTCTCCCATCTTAGATGGATGGCAGTGGAGGGCAGATAGGAACAAACTTTCTGCAGCAGGCCAGTAAGAAATGCAGAGCAGCAACCTGCTGTGCTCAGGGACTTGTAAATAAAAGCAGGTTTAGAATTCTTCATTTTGGTTTCAGGATAGGATACAATTCTCCTTCATGTCACCTCTTTAGATACATCACCTTTTGACTTCAGTTTCTCCTGAAAGTGTCTGTGTGATTACCCCAGGAGTGAGCTTAAAATGAAATAAGTGCCTGGAAGTGAGTTTAAACAATCTATTTTGAAATGCCACTCCTAAACTCTTTTGAAATGACCAAGTGTCTGCTTTGTACCCATAGAAAAGGTTAGATTTATTCCAGTGGCTAGATGATTACTGACGTGTGCTGTGCTCTGAAGCATAAGGTAATAGAAAAGATCATTGTGAATTAATTCAGTGTGAATTAATAAGAGATTTACCTGATAAGAGTTGTTTGAAGGTGATGGTACTTTGTAGCTGAACAGGATTTAAGATGCCCAAAAGTGCGCCTTTAGAGATTTGAGAACGATCGATGTTGGGAAAGTAAATGTAAATGGAAAGGAGCAAGCTTGAACAGACCATAGCTCTTTTCACTTGTCTCTTTGTTGTAGACTTTGTGGGGGAAAAAATTGCAAACAGCCCTCGGCAAATTGGTGATCAGGGGCTAAACTGAAGAGTTTAGCCTGAAAATGCAAAGGAATAGGAGAGGAGGAGAAAAAACAACAGTGTTTTGCTGTAATGCTGTTCTACTAATATGATGTGTTCTTCTTCTGCTAATACATTGTTTTCTTCTTGCACTTTTTAGATTGATGAAGTTATCATAATTTCAGTGGAGCATGTGGAGTATAAAATATCAACCAGATTCATTTTGTCTAAGTACAATGTCTGATCCTGCCTAATTTTACTGATACAAGGAATCATGTTCTACCTTAGCAATTTCAGGCAGGAAAGAGTGGACATGCAGTTTGAAGGCTTGCACAAAAACATGTATAGATTAAAAACCCCTTTGGAATTAACTTGTCAGTTGCTTATAGCTGTGATATCTTCTGTCCTATATGGTGTGTGAAGACACTTATGCCAAAGCAGAAAGGAGGTGGTCTTGTTGAAGAGGCAGTTGCTTGTCATTAAGCTTATTCTGCCCTCCCACGGTTCAAGGCCTGACTCTTGGTTCCTTACATAAAAGGAACTGTTCCTTCCTTCCTTTCTCAGCAGAGAAAAATTAGGGAGGGCCATGTGTTGGTTGTTTGCGGCAGGCTTGCTCTGAGAACCATGAGCAAAAGTGGGAGAAAAAGCATCGTGTGTGACTGCCTCCTGCTCTGTGTCCCAGCCAGAGGTGGTGGGGATGTGAAGCTGTACATCTCCTTTCTGTCATTTCATTGTGCAATGTCCACAAGGGAAGGTAGAAGAGCAGCAGCTTTGGCCAGTCCTCTACCGCTGTGTCTGAGTCTGGGGTAGTTTGCATCTAATGTAATCTAATTTTCAGTAATTTCAGCAATTTCACCTGGAATTTCCAGTGTTATTTACAGGGTTTTTAATTATTTTTTTTAACACTTAAATTAGAAAACATGGCAGGTCTTTGAATTGTGGGCTGTAGTAATGAGCTCGTTAACTTTCTGGTTGTGCTGGGCGCAGGTCTGGGCCAGCCCGGCGGGACCGGCTGCCGAGGAGGGCGGGCTGGGTGCCGCTGCCTCCCCAGGGACGGGGCCGCCGCCGAGACGCTTTCCCAGAAAGTTCAGTCCCAAAACTGGAGCTCGCTGGCCTCGTGTGCCTTACAGCTGCTCGATTGTTGCACGGAGAGGAGGTTGGAGGCTCCGCATTGATTAGGACTTTATGTGCTTGATAGAAGCCGGCACTTTGAACACTTGGGGGTTTTTATATGAAGAACAGCAGACAGTCTTTGTAGTCTATTTATGTGTAATAAACCGGGTTTTCTTTTGCGTCTCGTGGTTTTTTTTTTCTGTTTTTCTTCTTTTTTTTTTTTTTTTTTTTTCTTTTATGAAAGAAAAAGAAGTCTAAAAAGGAGCAAAATTAAAACCACAGCGTCATTTTCCCATGCAGCTATAGCAAGTATCCTGCGATCTCACATGATCGGCTGTCCTGCTGGAGTGGAGTGTGGGAAGGTGTCAAAATATGTCTCTCAATCTCTCAAATTTTTCTTTTCTTAAAAGGGAAAGCCAGATGAATGCCAAAAGCACTGCTCCCTTCTCCAGCCCTGCAGTAACAAACTACATGAGTGTATGTTATTAAGATGATAAAGATTAAATTTCTAGTTACTAACATGCTATCACAACAGCAAAGGGGGAAAAAATCTTGAAAAAATTATGAAAATTAGTCTGATGGTCTCCTTTTAATAATAAGATCGCTCCCAACCCCAACAGACAGTGTAGGCTGGAATTCCACAGGGCTTTTTTGTGGTCGTAATGATTTTAATAATACTTTGTGCTATGTAGCACCTTTCATTAGAGGATCACAAAGTGCTTTACAGTCACTAATTAATTAAGCCTCACAACACTCCTGTGAGATAGGTAAGTATTACACATATATTAAGCTGAGACACTGAGAGTTAATGATTTTTTGCTGCATTATTCTGGGAAAATGATTGATGTTCAAGCGCCGTATGTGCGTTATATGTCTTTGTGTGGGTGTGTAATATATGAGTGTAAAAGTATTAATTTTACTATCCCTTAACAAAGATGTCCTACTTGAGCCCGTTGAATATAAATGTGTATTTTCATTTAATTTTTTGTTGCTGCAGTGTATTGACTGATAATATCATTGTCTTCATATACCCTTGACTCAGTTTGTTCTTCATCTGCTTGTGCATCTACTTGTACAAAGAGTATTCAGTGGCATCTCATAAAATTCAAACATATTTCTAGATGGATTATTCTGTTAAAAAGATCGTATGACTAAGATCTGACCTAAACCTGCAGCACAAGCACCAGGCAACAGCCATTCTGTTGCAATAGGCTTTGATGACAAGCCATCACATTCAGTAAAAGTAATGAGCAACAACAGTGACCCACTGGGGAGCTGGTGATCAGCAGGTAATTAGCCATTATTTTCACCACTCTTACGAAACTATTGATTATCATAATGTGTTTTTTTTTTTTTTTTTTTTTTAAAGAAGTTCAGTAATCACTATGGTAATTCATTATTCTGAATTACAAACTGAGTCTAGCAGAAGTTTTTGTTTCCAGGGATAAACTGATTTGAGTGACTGTTGAACAGAAAATTGCAAATGTATGATCCACATAGAGTAGCCTTGCCTGTTTTTGAGGGAAAGTACATATAGCTGCAACCTGGGCCTTAACCAAAATTCCCTCAGCTCGAGAAGTCCTTTCATTTACATCAGGCTTAGTAATTCTTTTATTTTGGGCAGATCACTATTTTCAGTGCTGAAAAACCAGGTCCCAAAGCCTGTTCTTCACTTGGCTTCTTTACTAGCACCCAGCAAATGTGCTTACTATTGCAATGGCACTGGAGAGGTGTGGGAAGTTGTCTGCTAACAATGAAAGTAACACCACTAATTTTGTTTGAAGTGGAACACAAGGCAGCCAGCAGAGGTTAACTTACAACTGCTGATGGAGTTATTTAGATGCCATTAACTATCCCATTAGGCCCAGTCCCATGATGATGCATGTGAATTTTTAAGACAATTTCTTTCTACAGCTCATTTTCAACAGTTACTTTAAAGTTGCTTTAGACTTTGTGTTTGGTAAACATTAGCTCTGAGATATTTTTTGTCTTTTAGTGTGAGTGCCTGTGCCTGCAGGAGCAGGAGCTGAGGAGAAGAGAGCTATGGGATTTCTCATGTTGGAGGGATATAGAGAACAGCAGACTCTATTTGTATAGTGTCCAGTAATAGATGCATGGGAATGTACAATAGGTATAATAATGTTTTTAAGTGAACACCATATTTTGAATGCATAATTTAGGAAGGAAAACCTTTTTTTTTGTTTTGTTTTGCAGATATACAGATCAGCTCTCAAAATGTCTTCTGTGTCTTCCGTGCATCTTCTAAGACAATTGCATTAGCCCGCCTGCTAGTTGACTAATAGAATTAATAATTGTAAAAAGCACTCTAAAGCCACATGCCTTATGAAGTCAATGCTGGGTATGATTTTACAAGTATGTGATCTATTTTTTCAAGTGAAATTGTTAACCGAAAACGTTCTTGGCACACAATAAAACATTGTGCAATCTGTTATTTGTCTTAGAGATAATAATTTCAGAGTGGCCATATTCTTTCTGTATCTAACTTATGACTTGCTAAGGGATGGTTTCTTCAATTTAGGAGTATTGCAAATGTAGTTTTGTTTACATAATATGTCTCTGAAAAATGATAGTGGTGGAATTTCGACAACAAAAAAATCCCTGTGTCTTTTCTTACTATCCCCTTGTGTGGATATCAAATAAATGACAGATGATTTTTCAAAAGCTAAAAGAAAAAAGTAGGGAAAATACTTTTAAATTCAACTTAAGGAAGTCAATGTTTTCTTCTTTCTTCTTTCCTTTCTTTCTCCAAATGTAGAATGTTGCATGAAAAAGCTCCATTAGGTTGATACTGTTTCCTTTTCGCCCCTCCATTTACAGCCCAGACTCACAAATGTATTCGGAAAATTAGAACTAAAGTAGCTAGAACTACTGTCCAGTTAGCTTGTAGAGAGTCTAGATTTTCTTTTCTTTTCTTTAAAGGGACTTCTTTTCTGTCCTTTTCTCTGACTCTCTTCTGTCAGTTGTCATGAAGACAGCAAATCTCTAAGCTTTCCTTATCTGCCAAAAATATCTGTAACAAAAACATTTTAGAACATTGCATTTAGTCTTGTTTAATTTTGACTGAGGTAACAGTCATGATGTTTACTTTCTTGATTTCTGATTTTTCTTCACTGTGCAGTCAGGTCTTCTTTCTCTGTCGTCTGCCACGAATTGCATTTAAATTGAAGTTATTTTAAAAATGGTTTGGGATGTGTAGCAAGAGAAAAGTACATACTTAGCTGAACACCTATCAGAGATACTCACAGATATTTTTAGTGTGTTAACCAAAAGCATTCATGGAGTCTCACAGAGGAGTAGCACTGCTGAAAGGCTGATGACTATCTTTATACCTTGAATTATATACGTTTGCATGTTGTTTTAGTAGGCTGAGTCTATATTGTAATAGTTCTCTTACCACAGCAGAAAATATTTATTTTCTCTGAGTTCTGAGTGACTTCATGGTTCAGAAGTTAATGGGGAAAAAAGAGTCCCATTTAGTTCACACATCCCCTGGTAGGTGTAGTTGATTTTAAAGAGAAGACATTTGGTTCCCAAGCATACATGTCTTCTGCAGTAAGGAATTGCAGTAGGCATTTAAGAAACCTATTAAGACCACACGGAGTGTCAAAATTTCTATAACATGAGCTGGCATTCTGTGTGAAAGCCGCCTTGCTGTAGCCCATGCTGCCTGTGGATCAGCTCAACCACAAAGACAACAGAGCCAGCCCAAGACACAAGTTGAACATTTCCCCTAAGAAGTTGTCTGTTTTTATCAACAGAGCATATAGTGCCCTTTCATGTGGAGCAGATGTAAATAAGAGGATGTACAGATGCCTGTTCTTTTATTTTTAACCACTGTCCCCAGCCTTGCTTCTCAAAGTAGTGTTTTGAGAAGGTCATCCATGGCTTTCAAAGGTCTGGATCCAGCACCATTTGGAGCACATCAGGACTGCTCCCAGAGTCTCCAGGTGGTCCTCTCTTGGCAGACCAATGTCTGTCTCGAGTGCCTCTGTAGGGCTGGGCCAGGGCTGGCCTGGGAATGGGGGCTCAGACTTGAGTGTGTAGCTCACATCTCATGTGTGGTACTGCAGGCTGCTGCCACCAGACCACACACAATTTGGCAAAGAGAAACATCCATCCTTGTATACAGCATTGGCAGAGATTAAGAGCATAGAAAAGTTGGGGCACATCTGTCTTCTGCCCATAGTTAGCATGTGAACACAAATGGATCAAACCAGCTGGTGATGAATATCAAATCCAGAACCACACAGCCGAGAAAGCAGGGGAGTTTAATATATATATTTTCTCTTAAATAGAGTGGGGAAGGTGAAGTGGATGAGGAATTTGACTTAGTACCTGCATAGTGTGTTTGCTTGTCCTTCCATAATCCCCCCTGGTCAGAAAGCAGCTAACTCATCAGTGGCAGACTCCCCCTTTCTCTCTGATCCATATTGCTGTCCTGTCTCAGCTTTCTTAAATGGATCCTGGAAGTGTACTTGCAGATTTAGCAGTAGTGGCTATGTCTGCAGAGAGGACTGAACGGTTTGGCTGATGAGATCCATGTGGATTCCAGGTGTTTTCAGGGCAGATCCTGGCTCAGCCACACAGTGATGTCAAATGTCTGGATCCAGGCCTGTAAAGTTTTATTGACAATGGGTTTCCTAATAAAGTTAGTTTCTCTTTGTTTGGCAAATAGAACTAATTACATGAATAATGGACTGTGGGGCTAGACTCTAGAATATCTGTATAATCCTGTATGAAGTTTATGGGCAGTAGGAGGGGGAACTTTTGCTATATGGAAACTGATACCTGCTTAGGAAAATACTTTCTCTGAAACCTCAAGTACTTACTGTCCTAAATCTGTTTTCTTCCTAATAACTTGTTTAAATTCTTCTTAAGATTATGTCTTTTAGGTCTATTTTTGCAAAGCTATGTTATATGTGAATGTACTATGTATGAACTTTAGACATCAAAAGTTTATTTTCCCCATTAGTTTTTAAAAATTATTTTAAAAGAAGCATTATTTTAAAATATTAATTTAAAATTCTTCCTGCCAGACCATTATCATCTCAAAAGTTAATGAAACCTGCAATTCACTGATTCTCATGGGAGTGTTTTTTTAGGTTCTTCACAGTTCTCTTTTTAGTTAAGTTTAGTCTCAGTGTGCTAATTTTTTAAAAGTTTTCTGCATATCTTAAAAACCTGTTCAACAAAAATTTTCTGAAAATTTGATGTACTCAATATATTCATATAATTCAGAATGCTTTTAAAAGTGTCAGGTTTATAATCTGTTACATATCTTGTATATCTTGAATAATTCTATAGGTTTTTTTTTCCTTTTTTTCTTTTTTCTCTCTTTTTTTTTTTTCCCCTTTCTTATTTCTTTTTCTGTGGTAGATATGGTCCGGAAAAAGAATCCCCCTCTAAGAAACGTTGCTAGTGAAGGTGAGGTACAGACCCTTGAGTCTACAGGTACTGAAAGTGAAGAGTCTGGAAGGAAAAAAGAATTTTCTGCAGAGCAGATGCAAGAAAACACTGACCAGGGTGATGCGGCAGAGTTAAGTAACAAGGAGGAACTTTGCATGCATGTCCAAGAGCCATCTTCCAGTGTTAAAAAGGACTTGAAAAGCTCAGTGCTGAGTGAAAAGGCTGGCTTCAATTATGAAAGCCACAATAAGGGAGGAAATGTTCCATCCTTCCCTCATGATGAGGTGACAGACAGAAATATGCTGGCTTTCTCATCTCCAGCTGTTGGGGGAATCTGTGAGCCCTTGAAGTCTCCTCAAAAATCAGATGCAGATGACACCCAAGATGTGGTCTGTACCCCGTCAGGAGATGCAGCAGAGACAAATGAGGAGCATCAGATGTCGCCAAAAGCTTCAGATGAAACAGTGCAAGTGCAAAGTGGTCAAACTGATGGCCAAGGCTCAAGCCCAGTCCCCATGGCCTCAAAAAACCCACAAGTGCCTTCAGATGGGGGTTTAAGGCTGAACAAATCAAAAGCAGATTTGTTGGTAAATGATAATCCAGATACAGCGCCTCTGTCTCCAGAGCTTCAGGACTTCAAATGCAACATCTGTGGGTATGGTTACTATGGGAACGACCCCACAGATCTCATCAAACACTTCCGCAAGTACCACCTAGGACTGCACAACCGCACCAGGCAGGATGCTGAGCTCGACACTAAAATTTTGGCTCTCCACAACATGGTGCAATTCAGCCACTCCAAAGACTTCCAGAAAGTCAACCGCACTGTGCTTTCAGGGGTACTGCAGGACATCAATTCCCAGAGGCCTGTCCTATTAAATGGGACTTACGATGTGCAGGTTTGTATGCTCCCAGCCTCCCCGCTTCTGCTCGCTGCCTTCTCAGCTGCAAAGCCAGATCTTGCAAAGCCTGTCCTACCTACGTGATTCCTGTATCTCATATAACATGCTTAATCCTCCAGAACCATTTTGGTCTATTTTAGCTAGGCTTTCTGCAGGTCTGCTGAGCATAGAGGGGTATTTGGCTTTTTGACCAGTGACATCTCTGTGTAGGTTTAAGTCGTTATGGTAATCAATAGCAAGAGATCTTATTCAGCAAACAGGCAAATGGCTGAATTGGTAATCATATCTGAAGGATTTACTGTCACAGAAAGAAAAGAGCAAATAATAATGAAAAATAACAACCAGATAGACAAAAGACAGCAGCTGGAAATTAAAAATGTAATCCTAAATTATCAGCTGCTGGGAGTCAAGATTTGGCTTATTGATTCTTTATTAAGATAAAATAAATGGCAAGTCTTGGCAGCTCTGAAGTTGTCTAGTGCCAGAAAAACAGGATACACAATAGATATTTTAAACATTTCAAAAAGTAACAGTAATCCATGCTGTCCTTCATGTTGTAAGCCTGTAAGAAAAGGATTATTGCCTCTGTCATTCTCATCTAGTTGAAGTAGTAAAAAAACAACAGATACTGCTGGGAAAAAAAAACCCTTATTTTTACCGTGAAAGAGTGAACTCAAAAGTTTTTCATGGACTCTTTGTTAGTTTTTTATCAGTTAGTACTTAATTAGTTTAAAAAATTGATGGTGCTTTTAAAAAAAAATTTTTGGACTTTTGTAACTGAGAGATACAGTAGGATATTTCAGTAGTCTATATGATACAAAAATTCAGATTTTAAGAAAAATCAAACCAAATTAACAAAGTTTGCATACCATACATGCTCAAATGTCCATCCATTTTCAAGTGACTGTGTACATAGAAACATTGTAGTAATCACCAGATAAAACCTGCAGGGTATGTTAAAATAAAAAGGTAGAAAGGTGGAAATTATGCTTGCAGAAGCCATAGCCATAGTAAAAAATTTTGCAAGACAGGTTAAGATGGCTTACTTCTTTAACATCAAGGAAGAAAACAAAACCAGAAAACAAGTCAGGAACTTGAAGCTTTTCAAATTATTTAAACTTTTCCTCTTTTTAAAGAAACTCTACGATTCCTTTGTGGAACAGCAAATCAAACTATGGTCGTTACTATGTGTAAAAGCTGCAATCTTTGAACTGCTGTCTTACTAAAAGATCACTGTCTCATGTCAGACACTCTGTCCTGTCAAACTCTGATTAGAAAGCAAATATGTGATGTAGTTAAAAGAGGTTAGAAGTGAATAATGTCAGATTGTGAAATGATGATTTATAATTAGCACATAGTATGATGTTAATACCTGGATTTCCTGCTATAGTTTCAGTGTGCTGACTCCAGGGACAGCATCTTAGAGCAACTGATCCGTGCTGTCAGGAAGACATTCAAACTGGAACAGCTCAGACATACAGTATAGAGGAATTTGAGTTTCTAAACACACTTTCATTTCCTCCAAACAATTGTTTCGTTAGGTCCTTAGTTATTTATAGGAAAGTTTATGCTTGATTAGAATGAGCTGGACGCTTTTCCTTTGCAGTGCTCTCAGAAATAAAACAGATGTGTGAGCTATCTCAGTTTGAACTGATAGAATGAGAAATAAAACAGCTGAACCAGACTATACTTGTCTACTAAACTCTGGCAGTAAGATACTGCAGGGGAGACAAAAAGTGGTAGGAAACAGTCCATAGATAATCTACATAAGATCAGTCTTTTCTCAGACAAAAAACATTTTCCAAAATAGAACAGACAGCCTATACAATGTTGGCTGTTTATTTGAAAGAAAAAAACCCTGCATGTAGAAAGTTAATTTTTAAGGGTGCTAGTTTTTCCTGGTCAATTTGGGAATAGAAGATTAAATAAACTTTTGTGGCAAATGCCATACTTCATCAATTGCACGTGCGCCAGGCATTGATCCAGAACAGGTCAGAGGATAGGTAACTGATTAATATTTTTATGCTTTCTCTTCCCCCACTTCTGATTCATAGCAGCTTTGTGAGATTCATGAACAAAGTAAAAGAACATTTGAAAATCCTTTTTGCATCCACACATGTTTATATTACTCCTATATCCATTTTGAAGGGTTTTTTCTCATGCATCTAAATGGTTGGCATCTCCCACCACAACAAGGGATCATATTGATTGGTGCTCCAGTTAAAATCAGTTCAGTCAAACTCCTGTATAACATGAGAGGGAACTGAACCTGAAGACGAATAATTGGTTCAAGTTAGCACTATTATTTTGTATAGGTACTGGGCTAAATGAAAATAATCCCTTTGTAATTGACTTGAAATAGTAATGAACTGGGCTTAAGATCTGATTTATTGATCCCCTTGCACTTAGCAAATGGTTCTGTTGTAGCTAGGCTGGAAGTTATTGATAGATTTATGGTCTCAGGCCATGGAACTGGGCACAGAAGCCAGTGGATGAAGATGACTGACTTTGATCTGGCTCACAATAGTCAGTTGGAGATGATGGTATGTGAAGATTTGTAATAGTGAGGGATGCTACGGAGCCCCACAGTTAGCATTCATAACAAAGGCAAACAAAAAGCAATGGGAAAATGTCTGAGTGCAGGAAAATGCAGTATCTTCTATCCTATCTGTAGAGATCTAGGGCTGTGGTCCTTTTGCTGAGGGCTTGGAAAAAGAAATCAAATGTGTTTTTGGACTTGTATCACAGAAGTGAAGTTAAACTCACCCACAGCCAAAAAACACCCTTCCAAACCTAAGTGCAGCTTTTAGGGGGTGTAATCAGCAAAACTGGGATATACATATGGTTTCACATACAGGTATTCAAATATTGGGAGTGTGTTTTGTAGTACCTAAGGAAAATTTGTCTGGGAGCTGTGTAAATAATCCAGTCTTTCTAGCATTCCTATTGTGCAGATTTTAACTTGATATGAATATTTAATGCAGCAAGATTCCTTTGTCTTTTTAGACAATGTTATTTTCTGTTGAAAATCTCCTGTACTCTTTGTTCCTATTTTTCTATTTAAAGGTTTTTGGTTCATTGAGTTATAACAAATTCCATAGGATTGGGTGAAATCACTTAGCTTTTTCTGGGAGATTAACTTTCTTGCCAGTATAGATTTCAGAAAACATTCACTATCACATCTTTGAATTCCCAGGGAATGTGTTAATCAGCTTTATAACTTTTATCAAAATAATATTTGAAGTGAGTTCAGTGGATCTTTTGCTGATGTGCCCCCCATTACTTTTTCTTCACATTTAGTTAATTGATCAATCTCTATAGGCAACTTTGTCTTGCTGGATATTTGAGCCTGTGTAAGGCTTTGTGGACGTGCCTAGACGAATAATTGGTTCAAGTTAGCACTATTATTTTGTATAGGTACTGGGCTAAATGAAAATAATCCCTTTGTAATTGACTTGAAATAGTAATGAACTGGGCTTAAGATCTGATTTATTGATCCCCTTGCACTTAGCAAATGGTTCTGTTGTAGCTAGGCTGGAAGTTATTGATAGATTTATGGTCTCAGGCCATGGAACTGGGCACAGAAGCCAGTGGATGAAGATGACTGACTTTGATCTGGCTCACAATAGTCAGTTGGAGATGATGGTATGTGAAGATTTGTAATAGTGAGGGATGCTACGGAGCCCCACAGTTAGCATTCATAACAAAGGCAAACAAAAAAGCAATGGGAAAATGTCTGAGTGCAGGAAAATGCAGTATCTTCTATCCTATCTGTAGAGATCTAGGGCTGTGGTCCTTTTGCTGAGGGCTTGGAAAAAGAAATCAAATGTGTTTTTGGACTTGTATCACAGAAGTGAAGTTAAACTCACCCACAGCCAAAAAACACCCTTCCAAACCTAAGTGCAGCTTTTAGGGGGTGTAATCAGCAAAACTGGGATATACATATGGTTTCACATACAGGTATTCAAATATTGGGAGTGTGTTTTGTAGTACCTAAGGAAAATTTGTCTGGGAGCTGTGTAAATAATCCAGTCTTTCTAGCATTCCTATTGTGCAGATTTTAACTTGATATGAATATTTAATGCAGCAAGATTCCTTTGTCTTTTTAGACAATGTTATTTTCTGTTGAAAATCTCCTGTACTCTTTGTTCCTATTTTTCTATTTAAAGGTTTTTGGTTCATTGAGTTATAACAAATTCCATAGGATTGGGTGAAATCACTTAGCTTTTTCTGGGAGATTAACTTTCTTGCCAGTATAGATTTCAGAAAACATTCACTATCACATCTTTGAATTCCCAGGGAATGTGTTAATCAGCTTTATAACTTTTATCAAAATAATATTTGAAGTGAGTTCAGTGGATCTTTTGCTGATGTGCCCCCCATTACTTTTTCTTCACATTTAGTTAATTGATCAATCTCTATAGGCAACTTTGTCTTGCTGGATATTTGAGCCTGTGTAAGGCTTTGTGGACGTGCCTAAAGCAGTAGCCTTTATACTGGATCTAAAGACTTCACTTAAAGTAAAATTCGTGTGACTAAGTTAACAGCTATGAAGCTGAAAGCTATTGCCTTTGCTGCTGTATGATTAAGTCTCCTTCTCTGTTTGATCTAATGACTCTTTAATGTGTATGTTAACGTCTGGAGACAGGCAAGTTGCTGGCAAGTAGAGAGCAGGCAGTCTTTTTTCTAACCCCCAATTTTTTAATGAGTAGTAATTGGGACAGCTTCAACAGGAAGGCTGGAGAGTGCTGTCTTCCACATAGCAGCCTATAGCTAAGGCGTAGGACATGCCCAGCAAAGGTGAAGAAGCAGGCTTGGATCCCCTCTGACAGAGCAAGGAAAGGAACCCATTTTTCCTGTTTCCTGAACAAGTGTTCAAGCCATTAGGCTATTGTATGAAAGGGAGCGTGACCCCATTTCCTGGTGTGTTTTAAAAGAGAATAGTGTCCCTCAAAGAGAGGACAGAACTGTCTGTGTTCAGGTAAGGGTTTCAGATGGCATGTCCCAAGGGAGAAGGGTATTTACGCAGCCATGAATAAAGACAGACTGCAG
Source organism: Emberiza elegans (assembly GCA_024865655.1). NCBI lineage: Eukaryota > Metazoa > Chordata > Aves > Passeriformes > Fringillidae > Emberiza > Emberiza elegans. Next base: position 29,111,846 of record JALJVW010000175.1, on the reverse strand, counting down.
GGATCAGCAGTTCTAATGGTTGCTTCATATTGTGTGTGCTACCTTTGAGGTGCTTCCTGCTCAGCATGGCCCTGGTTCTGGAGCTCATTGGTACAGATCTACCTCCTCTTCTATTCAGACATTAAAAAGATTATGAATGTACAATTTAATTTTTTAAATTTAGTCCTCTGATTTTGATTGTTTCATGGTTTTAGATCTAGACAGACATACAAGAAGACAAATTTCTGAAAAAGCATGGCCTGATAAAAGCCATCATTAGGTTTGTTGATTGCATTTCAATGCACCTGGGGATGGGGAGAGAAAGAAAAGGAATAAATTACTGCATTATCTACTACTCCACAGAATAATAAGAGATTATTGACAGTTATTTTCTTCTACGGTTCTAGACATCCAATATTGTAAGAGTTGTCTTATACTACTCAGCCTAATGCTTTGTCATATGTGAGTCACAGAATGATTTGGGTTGGAAGGGACCTTAAACCTAATCTAGTTCCAACCCTCCTGCTATAGGCAGGAACATCTTCCAGTAGACTAGGTTGCTCAGAGCCCCATCCAATCTGGCCTTGAACACTACCAGGGATTGGGCATCTCTGGGTGGAGCATCTACTGTTCCTCTGGGCAGCCTGTTCCAGTGCCTCAGTTGTTCTCCTGGTGAAGATTTTCTTCCTAATATCTTATTTAAACCTATCCACTTCCAGTTTGAAGCTGTCACCCCTTGTTCTGTCACTACATGCTCTTATAAAAAGTTTCTCTTCAGCATTCTTGTGCCCTTTTAGGCACTGGAAGGCTGCTATAAATTCTCCCTAGAGCCTTCTCTTCTCCAGGCTGAACAGCCTGTCTTCATGGGAAAGGTGCTCCAGCCTTCTGATCATCTTCATGGCCTCCTCTGGACTCACTCTGGTAGGTCCATGTCTGCCTTAAGCTGGGAATGCCAGAGCTGGATACCCATCCCCAGATGGACCAGGTGGGGTCTCACGAGAGCAGAATAGAGGGGGAGAACCACCTCCCTTGACCTACTGGTTACATACATTAGTACATATAATGAACATTATGTAAGTACATATAATGAATAAGGCTAGCAACTTCTCCCGATTTTCACAGCAACCAAAAGCATTTCTGGATGTTCAGCCAGCAGGCTGCTCAGTGTCCTAGAAAGTGGTAGAAGTGCCCACACAGAGTCTGTAAAGCTCTTCCTCTTGTGCCCTTTATAAATCACCAATGAGTTCTATGTGTCTACATGGTGTTATGTCCTGATTGGTTTTTAGTGGTCTGGATTTCAGTGTATCAAATTTGGCATGTTCTCTCAGGTTAGACATGTGTAACTAGTATAAAGTCTAGTCTAACTAGGATTGAGCTGAATGAGAAACAGTGATTTTATTTGTAGGTTCTGCTTTTTGTCCACCATGCTTTCATTAACAGTCAGATTGAATATGAAGCTGTGAAGGTAAGACTTAAAAAAATGTCGGAATTTTCAGGGCTACAGTTGTAATCAGCAGCACTTGTCATGATAAAAGGTTTTTCTTTACGTTATGGTGATTTTGGCAAAGGGACTCATAGAGATGAAGTGAGACCTAAACAAGTGGCCTAAACAAGTGCAGCTTTTTTTTTGTATTATTAGCAAATCAAACCTCCTTAAAGTTCTTTGTCATCAAGTGGGCTTCCTAGAAGGTGACACAGGTGCATAAGTGGTTGACGTGAGCAAACAGCAACATGCAAATGAATGAATTTCATTTTCCTTGCATGCTTAGAAATGGATCCAAATTTTATATTGTTTGTCTCACTGATTTTGGCTTAATTGTCCATAATACAGGAATTAGAATTAACTAAACTGAACAACTGTTGCTGCATATTATGTACCCCAATCTTGTTGAGTACATTGTGCCATGCTAGTTTTTGCAGCATAAGTTAGAACAGAACTTGCATGAAGTGGGCAAGGCCCACTTCATGTCAGCCATGTTGCAGACTCCTTGGGCACTTTACTGATAAACTGAAAACTATCAAGCTCTCTTTGAGTGTTGCACCTGCACGTGGGCATACCTATTCATTTTGAATCTTACTTCTGGGTCATGATCAGGCTTGGAGGCTGCCTTGCACACTTGAGAGAGTCACTTCTCAGAAGCACAGGATTCAGTCATCTTTTTTAAACAACTGACATGAAAAAATAAAGATGGCAGGTAGAGAAATTGATGGTGGTAAATCACACATATAAAGAAGTCCATATGCATTTGCTTGGGAACAACATAAATGCATATTTGCTTCTTAATGCATATATAACTGCATACACGCAAATTTACAAATATGTGAAAAAGCACATGGAAGAGGTGTTTAACTTCTATATTGACAATACCTGATAGGCAGTGATTTGTATGATTATATGCACTAGAAGTTCTTTATATCACTTCTGTGGAGATATTTGCACGTTTACTCTTCAGAATGATGGGCAGTGATTTACAGCATGTCAGCTGCTACACAGTAAGTGCCTGGAAACATTGCCTTGATCTGTGGCACAAATAAGCTATTTTAGCTGCCTTGCAGTGAGAAGGAGTCTATACTAATATTAGAATATTCAGATGGACAGTTTGTGGAACAACTGATGTGATACATACTCACAGGCTTCAAAGCAAAGTTTATGTGTTGATATTCCTTACCTTATTGCAGGGATATTTGGTAGTGTTTGAAGAGCGGCTAATAAAAACAGTTGGTGAGACTAGTAATATTAGTGCTTATATTTAAAATTTAAAACTGCCAAGATAGCCTACAGAAAGGATGAGAGCTCAAAAAATAAAGTTCCTGGGGAAAAAGGAAAGCAACTAGGTTTTCTTCTGGTATGAATCAGTGCGAGTTTGCTTCTAAGCCTGTAAGGCTGTGTGAGTTTACAGTAGCCAAGGAACTGTCTGGTAATTTTATCGGTAGAGAATAGAAGGAATGGTGCTTCTTTAGATACTAGTCTAGTAGCACTAGTTAGCAAATGAAAGTCTTGATTTTCTTTCTTTCTTTTGTTGGTTTTGCACATCTGGTCTCCTGACCTTAATTTAAGTTCTGTTATTGTTCTGTCACAGTCTTTGTTTTAAAAATACTTACAAAATTCTAATGAAACAAAAACTGTGTTGGGTTCAATGGCAACAGAATAAATCTCAAGAAGAATGCACTTACTTTGAATGAATGTGATCCAATAGTTTCCTTTCTTGCTTTGGTAAGTATGAACAGCCCAGAAAGCCAGGAGTTTGCCCTGAGTTTTTGCTTCACTTGTGCAACATAAATTTATGTACCTATAAATTAATCACAGTAAATAGTCTTAAGAATATTCTCTGAAGATTCTCCTAGTTTAAAATGCAGAAAGAGAGTGAGAGGGAGTGAATTCTCCACAGGGGAGGTTAGAGAACTGGGTGGTGTTACACAAACTTGCATGAAAGCCAGGAATCTGTTCTGGCCTGCATGACATGAAGAACTTCATAAATGTGGGATGGTTAAAATGTTCTGGATGCTATATTGCACAAAGCAAATGAATAAACAAGAGCATTAGAAAATATTTTAGGATTAGAAGATTAAGAGTAATTGCAAAGGCAGACTGGATGGCTCAGAAGATTGGTAAGGGATCTGGAGCCTTTCACCTCCTGATTAGCCAAAGCTGTAACCCAGGTAAGAAAAAAAAAAAAGATTAACGTTTGATGTTCCAGTGCAGATGGATTCTAATCAGTACTTGCAGAAGAAGCCAGAGGTCAAAGACAGCTTTACCCTGAGCATGTAATCCTTGTGGTTGAATCTCTTATGTGGATATAGTTTCTGCTGGTAGAATTTTCTTCATGAAATACATGAATACAGGGCAGATTTTCTCTTCCTTGGTGATTTTTTTCTGATTCTGTAAGAAGTATTTGTAAACCTGTTTGGTGTGATGGAATTTAGGACTGAATTTTGAAAAGCAGGAGAGAGAATAGGGGTAGCATTTGGACCAAGGGCAAAATAAAAATCAAAGACCCATTAAAAAAAAAAAAAAAAAAAAAAGAAAGAAGAATGTACTTCTATTTGCTCAAGTCCATCTATTCCATGAAATCATTGTCTTGACTAATTAATGCAGGCATATCTGTTGGAAACATATAGTGCAGTTACACAGCTTTGTTGACGTACTTGCCAACATACTTTAGAAAGTACATCTTGAAACACTGTCAATTATCGTGCTATCTTTTCTCCTTTTCCTGGCTATTTTTGGAAATGTGTGTGGTGTTTGAGGAGATAGCTTAGTTGTATTAACACATGAGCTTCAGATTTTGACAATTTTCCCCACTGATGAATAAACTTAATGATTAAGAGTTTTGAGTTTACAGAAATCTTACTGTGAAATATATTTCAGTCTAATCCCAGAATGAGACATGGCTTTGAAGAGTAATTTTTAAAGAATATCAGTGCAATCACATCTAGCACAAGAATGGAAAAACCACTCTAATATCTGTCTTTTTTTGTACAGTGTAATAATTAATACCAACTATATTGCCATAGTTGAGATGCTGCAGAAGTAAGTGATAATCCCAAGGTTTCATAAGCAAATGACAGTGAAGGGAAGAATTAAATCATGTTTCCACATTCTGAACTTGTATGTTAGGTTCTCTTTAAAAAGAGAATTGTGAAGATTAATTTTCTCCTTTGTGTGTTGAGGGAACTGTTGATCCATTGTTGCTCCTATATTTCCTCTACAAGCTGTACCTCTATTCGTGACTGTTACTGGCTGTGTCACCAACTTTGGACTCCAGGGCTAGAACAGAATTGCAGAATTTTAGCATTGCTTTTATTTAGGTTCTTTTTTATGTTGGGAAGAAGTGTCTACTGAAGGAAATGTAACTCTGTTAGAGCAGAGCATGAGATAAACTCTTGTTGCGATTAGAATGAAATAAGGGAGTAAATACAAGAATCTATCACTTCTGATACCACACAGAAATGTGGATATTGATTGCTATAGTATGTATACCTCAATATCTATCCATCTATCTATCTATCTATCTGTCTATCTATCTATCTATCTATCTATCTATCTATCTATCCATCCATCCATCCATCCATCCATCCATCCATCCATCTATCTTTTGATTGTTTTGTCTATATCTCCATCCATCCATCCATCCATCCATCCATCCATCCATCCATCCATCCATCCATCCATCCATCCATCCATCCATCCATCCGTCCGTCCGTCCGTCCGTCCGTCCATCCATCCATATTCTGATTTCTCCTTCTCCTTTAATTTTCCTCTTTGTGGGGCAGATCGGAGAGAGCAGAAGGTGAAGGACAATTATATCCCCAGTGAAGAAGTTTAGTGCCTGTACATAGACATAGAACATGTAACTGGAAAATCTGGAAGTTAAGCCAAGATTTAAGTAAAGTGTGGGAATCCAAACAGTTCTGCAAATGTGTGGGTTTCTTTCAAATGTGGCTGGCTGAAAGCTGAAACAGATTCAGTTTATACTGTCATTTCAAGTGCTTCTCCCAACCTCTGCATGGAAATCAGTTTCTTTGGTTGTTTTTAAATGACGACCTTCATGGAGCTTTCAGTAGGCTTCATTATGTATGAAAGGAGGTTTTTGAGTGTAATAACATTAAGGTGACCCTGAGTTTTCACACATGGTCTAATGCAAAGAATTATTTTGAATTGTGGCAGTATTCAGGGAAATTCCAAACCAATAATTGGTAATCAATTACATTTAAGTGGTGTAAAGATGTATCTCCCACATTACAAGAACTTAACACAAGCACTGTGGGAATATTTAATTCTACTTTATTCTCTTGTGATGCAGAGAAGGATGTATTAGCATGGAACACAAACTTGCTGTGTAGACCACTAAGCAGGATTAGCACAAGTTACAGAAATTATGTGATTTACAGTCCAGTGTAGAAAATACTAGTACTATATGTTTTACCAATGTTCTGAAATAAAAGTAATTAGCAATAACTGGCAGCTGGGATTATTGTCACTCAGAGTTTGTAACTGGCATCTACAGAGTGTCTGCAAAATAGGTTTGTTATCTGTAACTATGTGACTGGACAGTTGAGGGTAATCAGTGTATTTACTCATTAGAGCCATTTAAGGTAAAGCATTTTGGTCAGTCTTCTGTGCATGCATAGAACAAACACACATATCTAATTAAATGAACGAAACCAGATCACCTTGCAACTTATGTAATCATACAGTGAACTGCTGTTGTTTTCTGTTTACTTAATTGCATCAGTGCTTTCTTTAAGTTGTCTTTTGACAACACTAAAACTTTGAACATTGAAATAATGCAGTGGATGAAGACCTTAAGTGCTAGATACTGGAAAGCAGCCCCAGATCCCACTTTTGTCAATGGGATCAGGCTCAGCATGGCTTTGTCTCCAATTCTTGCCTGCCATAAAATAAATAAAGGGAGGTAACTCCTGCACTACAGAGGACCTGTTAAACATCCCTCTTGCAAAGAACCTCTTCAAAACCAAGTTCATAATTTGATAGCAGAATGTGGAGTCCCAGTTGAAAGTGAAAATGTTCTTACAGCTAAGTCCTAATGATTTGGCTGCCTGACTCACCATTGCCTAATGAGATATGTTTCCTAAACAAACAGAAAGCCATTTTCAGTTTATTTAAGGAAAAGTTTTAACCAGTGCATGGGGATTTTGCTTTCTTAAGGAAAAAAATAAACAGAAGAAAGATTTGGAGGCTGAATAGAGGCAGCTTATTATATCATGGTTTAGTAACTCATTGCCTCACTATACATGCTCAATTCTGATGAGGTATAAAGGATAACATTTCATTTTCTGAGCTAAATGGCTAAAAGGCATTATTAATATTACATGTAAAAATGTTTACATTTCATGCTCTCTGTATGTCTGAGTCTTTCCATTTGGTGTGATACTCAATGACCAGTGATCAAGTTATCTTTGTGGCATAGATGTTGAGGAGGAGAAGAAAAATAATTACAACATTTGCCTAATGCATTAGAACTGAAACCTGCAGAAATGTAGTAATACACTTACTGGTTGGGAGAAGGCAAAGCAAACTCTGCAAGGCTGAATTTTATATTCCCTGTAAGACATTTTCTGGGTGTAAAAACTGAGAATATGTCACAAGGGAGCTTCCACCCATGTCTACACCATGTGACGTAGACTGGATGATGGCAAAGGAGTCGATGTCTGTGGATTTTGGGAATTATCTTGTGGATGCTGTATACTATTTGCCGCTCAGAAAAAGAAGCTGTGCAATGGTGACATTTTTGTCAAGAGATTGTTTCTTTGGCCTTCAAACCAGTTGTACAGGAGCAGCAAATCTCCCCCTGATGTCAGGGGCAGGTGTGGTGCACTCCTGGGAAGGGCAGGCCTGCCTTACTGTGAGAACACGGGCTTTAATAACATCAGCTCTGGAAGCCCTCTTCTCTTCCTGCAGAGCATTTTGCTCAGACATCATCAGAACAGTTAAGTAGACCTACCTTATTTTTTGTGTGTGTAATTAGTGATGTCATGGGCTTGGGTGTGGTAGTTTTCTTTGCCACATGCCATTTTTCTACTGTAGTTTTTCCATCCTTGTTTTACTAAATTGAGCTCTGTGCATGAGAGGAACAGAAGATTTCCTTGGAGAATGTCTGCAGTGAGTAATCCTTGAGAAAACTGGCTTTTGTTTGAGACATCAGCCTCTATGGCTCTGTGAAAAGGCATCCTGGTGGATACTGGATACTCATGTAGCAATGATCTTTGTAAGAATTGGTCGTACTCCCGACACAACAAACTGAATTTGTTATTTGAAATTAAATTTTTGCTTGCTTGAATTTAGAAAGCAATTCTCTTTGACTGTAAAACACAAATATGATTAAAGCATCTAAGTCAAAAGACTGAGGGTTGTTTTTTTTCTTCCACACCTGGTATAGACTCCCAGGAAAGTCTGCTTTCAAAGGGTTCAGAGCTGTGGGAACTGATTATTGGATCTTCTGTCAGTGATACTATTTAATGATATAGTGAAGGAAGGAACAGTCCTATCAGCACTAAGAAAATCTTCTGCACGTTTGCCTCAGTCTCTGCAAATCAATGTATTTGTTATTCATATGGAATATATATTCAGACATGAGAAGCATTTAAAAATATTCATCAACAAATGTTAAATACAAATGTGAGGGTATATGTATGATATCTTACATGGTACAAATGAAAATGGTGGCAGTGATTAATAAAAGAAGCTTATGAATCAATTCTTCTCTATTTCTCTTTCCCCCCCATTTCCACTCCTTGCTATTTGAATAAATATACAGTGGAGCTAAAATGATCTTATTCTTTATTCACAGGTTACTTTAGGTGGAACCTTTATTGGAATTGGGCGGAAAACTCCAGATTGCCAAGGCAACACCAAGTACTTCCGCTGCAAATTCTGCAATTTCACCTACATGGGCAACTCCTCCACTGAACTAGAGCAACACTTCTTACAGACTCACCCAAACAAAATGAAAGCAGCCCTTCCCTCCTCTGATACTGGTAAAACTTCAGAGAAAAACTCCAATAAATCCAGTCCTACTCTTCGACCATGTGATTCTGGAGACTTGGGGAAGTGGCAAGACAGAATCACTGTAAAAGCAGGAGATGATACGCCAGTTGGATATTCGGTGCCCATCAAGCCAATAGATTCCTCTAGACAAAATGGTACCGATACTACCAGTTACTACTGGTGTAAATTTTGCAGTTTCAGCTGTGAATCGTCCAGCTCTTTGAAACTATTAGAACATTACAGCAAACAGCATGGGGGAAGCCAGGCAGGAAGCCTCCACCCAGATCTGAATGATAAGCTTTCTAGGGGATCTGTCATTAACCAGAATGATCTAGCCAAAAATACAGACGGGGAGTTAGTGACAAAGACAGAAAAGGGTGCGAGTGTGGCAAAAAAGAAAGACTTGAGTAGCAAAGGAGCAGAGGACAGCATGGTGACAAGCTACAACTGTCAGTTTTGTGACTTTAGGTACTCAAAGAGCCATGGCCCAGATGTAATAGTGGTGGGCCCACTTCTCCGTCACTATCAGCAGCTACACAACATTCATAAATGTACCATTAAGCACTGTCAGTTCTGTCCCCGAGGCCTCTGCAGCCCAGAAAAGCACCTTGGAGAAATTACTTACCCATTTGCTTGCAGAAAAAGTAATTGTTCCCACTGTGCTCTCTTGCTTTTGCACCTGTCTCCAGGGGTGACAGGAGGCTCTAGAGTCAAACACCAGTGCCATCAGTGCTCATTCTCCACTCCCGACGTGGACGTTCTCCTGCTTCACTATGAGAATGCACACGAAGGCCAAGCGTCTGATGTCAAACCAGAAACAAACACCCTGCCAGGGGCAGAGGGGCCGCTGACGCTCAAGGAGAACAAAGAACACTCATGTACCAAATGTGACTTTACCACCCAGGTGGAAGAAGAGATTTCCCGACACTACAGGTATGGTGAAGTTTCAAATGATTAATGATTGGAACCCAAACAGCCCCCCCCGCCATAGTTTCTTAATTAAGTGTCACCATTCCTCAAACATTTGAGGAAGCTGGAAATCAAAATAGGAATGTGTATAGATATAAATCTTTACAGCCAGAGTCCAATCCAACATCCACTTTGTTTTGGAAAACCACCAGCTAAGTTGGTGGATTTAATTATACATTTAAACCTGTGCAGAAGAGAGGGAAATTTGGATTTGTGTGCAGATGCTAAAGTTTCAGCATATTTGAGGTTTGGTCAGCTATTTTCCACCCAGAATCTTTTAGGTACTATAGGTGCTATTTTAGTTTAGGCTTTTTCTGAGAAAGTTGGCATTTTCATTCAGTCAGGGAGCACAAATGGCTTTACTTTCCAAGATAGACTGTGAACCCTTTATGCTCCATAACAGTCCTTCAATGTACTACCTTTTTGTAGTATTTTCCATTCCCAAGTCCAGCAATGTAATAATTAATTTAAGAGCATTCCACTGCTGTTTTGGTGTTCGTTTCCCACTGGGAGCAGACACTCTTTTGTCTGTTGATGTCATTCCTCAAGATCCTTTTGCAGATGCTTATTTTTGTGTTGCTGGTTTACAGTGTCATTCTATTTATTTTAAATGCTAATGTTCCTATTTGGAGGTGGATGCAGCCAGTCTCCTGACTCAGTCTGACACAATGTCATAGTAGCAGCCAACTCCCTGCTAAACTTCTTGGGTCAGTTCCTGGGCTGTTGTAAATTGGCAGTCCAGTTTGCATCAGAGGAGGAGCTGGTTCTTAAAGTTTGTAAAGAGCAACAGTTATGTGCCACTGCAAAAGTGATGTTAAATATTAGAAAATCATGCTGAATATGTTAATAGTTAAGGCTAATGCGTCAACAACAACGGAAAACTTCAGTATCTATCTCATCTAAAAGATCTTTGTGTGGAAGCCAGCTAGAATGAAGACAAAAGAAGATGCATTTTCAAAGCTAAAGCTTTGTTAAAAGCTCAAGAAACTGTGCCATGTTTAATAGATTCCAAGACATCCAAAATTAACAGAGGCAGACTGGGGCATGATACTTTAATAGAGATTAAAGCTGGGGGCATCCAAATGTTGCCCAACAGAGGGCTGCATTGGCAATATATCAGGAGTCTATTTAGGAAAAAAAAAAAGAGCAGATTGCTCATCTTTAATTTGGAGCTAGGGCCCACAGAGGATTCAGGTCCCAGCATGCAGTTCCCCATTTTTGATCCAAGTGGGCCTGAGGGATGTTGTGTGGATTAATTAGTTAATGTTTGTAAACTGCTTTGAAGATGAAAAGTGGTATCTAAGTTCCAAGCATTATTATAACAGCTTTGAGCCATGCTGAAGAACTCCATAGGCAGCACTTTGTCCTCTGCTGGGGCATGGCAGGATCTTTTTTTAGTGGTTAAGTAACTGGAAGATTGAAATTGCTCCTTTACTGAAAGAATCCAACCTTTTATTTTGCTGCAGCTGGTAATTTAAGTTTTAACAAGCATGCCGAGCTAGGATACTTTTTCCCAAGAAAGGAGAAGCCATGACTTTGAAAATTAAGTGCTAAGTCTGAGATGGAGTAGTTGTAGCTGTCCTTCAGAGGGCTCAGCACCCTGCAGTTCTGGCAGTAGTCACAGGGAACTGAACTTTGGAAAATCAAGAGGTACACTTTAAGCATTTTAGTCTCAAATTGTTTGTCTAAGGTTAGGCTATTTTGCTTAAAACACTTGAGCAACATACTCTGTTAACCCCAGTCTATGACATTATTGACTACTCTGAGGACATGTGTAAAGCAAAGTACAATGTCCCCATAACTGCCAACTTCTTTCCCTTTCTCCTGTAATTACCCCTTGATAATATGAATTTTGTTTCTCTTCTACTCGTACTGGTGCTGTTTTCCTTCACTGTCCATCTTTTTTGAAATCACCTAAATTAGTTCAGTTTATTTGCTCTGTAATGGGAAAAAACAGCAGGTTTTATTGTTTTTCTATGTATAACCTAATTTTCACTTTTATCAAACTAAAACTTTTGAGGCATTATGACTTTTGTTTCTATTACTATAACCAGGCCTTTGTTTTAGTAGAAGTCTGGCATGTATCAGATACGTGTTTTCTTTCCCTTTTTCTATTTTAGAACCTAAAGACAGAGCACAGTTCAGATTTTAAGAAGTAAAACATCTATAAAAGAGTAGTGTTTGTTGATAGACAGAAACATGCTAATGCAGTCAGCTCACATCCAACTGGGCTTTTCTGCTTCTTAATCAGAATTTGTCTCAACACTCTTATGCCACGCATTATGTACATCTGATGTATTTAAAATGCTGTACATGCCCATGTCTCTAAAACCTCTTCATTTATAAAATAAGGAGCTGAATGGATTCTAACAGTAAACATAATACTAAACATTAATGTAGTGGAAAAATGTGTTCTGCTGTTCCCATATTTAGATTTAGCCTTGATAATCTGGAGTATCAGTGTTGGCTTTAGATACTACTTACATATTTTGATTCATATATTTTTTGTCTGCACTATTTTAATTTTCGAGTCATGTGTCTGAACAACATGCTTAATTTATTTTATTATTTATTTTGCTTCCTTTTGGCTCTACATCTACAATTTCACTATGTATTGCTCCCTGAAAATTTTTTAATATCCCAATGTTATTTCTTCACAGCCATGTATTTTCAATAGTATTAGAATTTGCAAAAGCATTTCTTTCCAATTTTTCTTTCTACAGAAATGTATATTTACACTTAGCACTCATTCAGTATTTCTTGACATGATTATTTGAGAGCTGTTCATTTAAATTTGAAGTCAATGAATCACATTGCACTTGAGTTTACTTGTATTTAAACCTCACTAAAATGTGCTTATTCAAATAAATCCCTAGAAGATTTTGGCCTCCATTTTCCACTAATTCTGCTACTACTCATTTTCCATTATACCTTTGAGGAATCAGATACTATTCATGTTCATTGCAAAGCTTAGTTTTTTCTTAGAACTGTCTGGTATTCTGATGAGCCAGAAGATGCCAACACTTTTAATTTAGATAAAAATCAAACTGAGTATTTGGGAAAATTTTGCATGTTGTTTCACTTAGTCTAGAGATTATTTTCCTGCTTGTTCCAAAATAATTAATTTTGATTATTTTTGTAAAATCAAAGCCGCTTCTTGCAGAAGTGCCTCTTTTTTCTTATAATTTTGGCTAAAATGTGGGAAAACAGTGCATTTTTTCAGTTTGGCAAAAGATAGAATTTTTCGTGTAAAACCTTACTTGACTGAAAGCATTTGATCAGTGCTAGTTATAATTAGAAGTGCTATGCTGAAAAATCTTTTAAGCTTTTTGAAAACAAGGTACGATAGTCATTCATTAAATTGCAAAATATGATATGAAAATGTAAAGACTCAAATGAAATAAAAGCTTTGGCAATGGTGTAGAATAATTTTTCTAATAAATAATTTTGAAAATGTGGATAGCAGCACTTTTGTAAGGCTCTCTTTAGAAATGAATTTTGAGTTAATGAAATAATTCCTTACCTCTCAAAGATAAAGGAGGCAGAGGGGCAAAAGGCAAAGGGGTGCTTGGGCCTTGTTTCTTCCCAGTGTCTGGGCTGCAGCTCAGACATGTGGTGTTGGGGACAGGGTTGTTGGGACTGACCCTGACTGACAAAAAGCCAGAGCAGGGTCTCAGACATGCACATTATGAAAATGTGGTGCCTTTGGGACACTTACCCCAGAGAAGAAACTCCGAGAAAAAATGTCAGTTGAGGCCCACCAGCTTCCAGTTTTAAAGCAGAGCAGAAACGTTCACTCAGTGAACAATAGCAGCAGCCATGAGGGCCTTTTCCATCCTCCTGACACCTTAATTCACTGCTCTGAACTTGTTTGCTCTTGCCAATGGCTTTGCTCTCCTTTGATCTGTATTGCTCTCCACTCTGCCCTGTCTCTTCTCCGTTCTAACACTACACTGCATTTTCTTCCTTGCTTTGCTGGCTCTCTTTTCTTCTGAAAAGCTTGAGTGCAGCACCCGTCTCAAAAGTTAACTTTCTTATAAACCTGTTTTTTCATGAGAAATTATAGTAATTATTATATTTATAATTAAATTAAAATGTGAAAAAAGGGAAGTGAGACGACAGCCATACCTTCTTCCAGAATATTTTCTATGCCCTAGAGCCTAGGACTGTCTTCAGGTAATTAAAAAAAAAATTACTTGTTTTGTAGAAGATGGTGTTTTGTAATACTTCAGACTAGTTAGAAGTATGTCAACAAGACTTAATTAACAACTGGCTAGTGTTGGGAGTTTTGCAGCCTGTTAGGAAGTTCAAATAAAGAACATTAAATCCATAAAAAACCATAAAAATCATAAAAACCATAAAATCCATAAAAAACTGTGTAATCTCTCCAATGTAAAGATTTTGTGAGGGGAAATACTTGTATCATACAGTGCTCAAGTCAAGTACTTTTCAGTACAAATAATGATAAGATTTTTTATGCTTCTCAGAATGTAACTGTGCAGCAAAGGTTTTGTCTGAATTTCTTCATATTTAATCTTGGGATTGGGCCATAAATGTTTTACTGTCTACAAATAATCAGGTCTTTGCTTTATTTTGTAGTAGAAATGATAGTGCTAAGTGACCTCAGTGGATGGGATAACATTGCCAGCCCAATGCCATATTGCAGAGAAGGCCAGTTTATGGCTTGAACCTGCTCTTAAGTGTTCTTGAGGGCTGTATAAACAATAACAAAGAAGGAAGAGTGCTGTTTTCTTCTTCATTTACATCACTTTCTTCCATCCCAAGATTTTTCTTTTCTTAGAGTAGCTCTGTACCAACACACAGTATTGCATCAGACAAATTCAGAGTTTCAGATGGTATAGCTGTGGTTTAGCTGAAAAGTGTAACTTTGAGGTAATGCACAGGAATGCTTCTTGTGTACTTTGCAGACTGGAATTCTTAAAATTTTGTTGCTTAGTCTTGAAGAGCTTTGTACACAACTCTAGATGTAACTTGGGCTTTTAGAAGCATAGAATAGGCTTAATTTCTAGTAAAAGAGAAATCAAACATTGCAAATTTGTTTCCCTGCTTGCTGTCAGGGTGGAGTGAAAACTGAGAAGAAAACATTTTCTTTTTATGCCTTGTTCTAGGAAAGAATAAGTTTCCAACTTTCGAAAGTTTTCTAATGGCTGATGATACTTACTGTTTTATTATTTGGGACTGTGACTTATATTGGACAGCTCCAAACTTTAGCTTACATATTGGAGCTTGGGGATTGAATAATACACAGGACAAACCCATGTGAAGTATCAAGATTTATAATGTTGATGGCAGATTTTTAATGCATACTGGAAACTATACATTCTGAAAAAAAAAGTCAGTTGGGTTACTATCTACTAAAGTATAGCTTCATTTTTTCGACATCACAGTGCTTATCACAGTCTCACAGAAGAATGAAGGAATGCTTATATAACTGTCTTTGAATCAATTAGAAATAATTTAAATTAACAAACCTTTAATGTAATCAGGGTGATTGTAACTGGGCCTCAGCCATGTAGTTACAACTGCATGTAATATTCAGCATTTATTTGTGTCCTCAGAAGTGTGGTGTATATGGCTCCTGATCAAAAACATTTAGTCAGTGTGGAATGGAAAAATAAAAAAAGACAAGTTAGGCAGAAAAAGATCAGCTGTTTGGAGGTGTGATATCTGTAGATGAGAGCCAAGTTAGGAAGGGGGTTAGCTATTGAAATGGCCAAGTTAAACAAGAGACACTTAGGGCTAAGTAGTGTCCCAAAGGATTGATAAACTTTCACATGGGGAGTGTATGTGGTTGAGCCATTAGCCCCAAATGGTGTCTTGTTTAACTTGGCTTTTAAGATAACTAGCCCCTGTCTAACTTGGACTTCTCTGATGGTATCCCACCTTTACAGGGCTGACCCTCTTTATAACTTGGCTTTTTGTATTTATAAAATGGTTTTGATCAGATAGCACTTTTTTTTTTTTTTTTTTTTGGTTCAGGAGAGAATTAAGCTTGGTTTAGAAAAGAATTGAGTTGCAAGAGAGAATATATTAGTGTCGCATTGAGAGACAAGCTGATTCTAATAAAACATAATTGTAGAATGAAGGAAAAGGAAGGAACATGGCCAGAACGAGATTTTAGCCCACAGCTTGCTCTCCCACAAGTAAGTTTTGTTGCCATAAGGCTGTGTGGAGAATAACTAAATCTATTTTTTTGCATAATGGAACAAGACCATCTAGTCCCTTAAAATGAATATAAATATGGAAAATGACAAAAAGAAAACTGATATTGCACAAGGGCTGAAAAGCATGAATCCGAATGTGTACTCATGTCTGTGCGCTGACACAACTGAAAGAAAATCAGACAATGTAAATAACATATGGTTTGTTTTTCCAACAAAAGGAGAGAAGGAAGGCAAGAGGGTTTAATAAGTTTGGCAAGCTGTCCCTTCTAAACTATCATAGTGTAAAAGGGACATTTTGTGTATCATTCCAATTCTACAGATGCACCGAGAGCCAAATCCTGCTCTTACTGAAGTCAATGGGAGTTTTGCCATTGACTTCACTGAGACAAAGATTTGGCCTTAAAGGAATTAATTCTAACAATTGGAGTCAGGGCAGTAACAGATCTCTCATACAAGTTTTGTCCTGTGTGGATAGTGAAAGGCTCATTTTTTTAGTTTGGCTAAAGGCACTGTTGAGACTCCAAATGCTTGGGGTGTGGATTTGTGAGTGTGTCTGTGGGGAGAAGCTCTCATAGAGTTCTGTACATTTTGCAGGGCAGGGATAAAATTTTGCTCTGCTTTGGTAGGATGCCGGGTGCAGCGGAGCCCGGAGCCTGATGAAAGGCTCTGACCACTCCTGTGCTATGAACAATTATTCATAATGGCGTTAGAGAGCTCATAAACAGTGTTCTGTTCCTATGATAGATACAGTAAGTGGCTAACATGTTGTTCTCATGTAGCAACATATGCTTTACATAATTTAGTAATGCAGTACTTTTTATAGGCTTTTAGAGTAAAAACAGGAAGGCATGCTATTCCACTCTGTTCCACAGCTCCTACCCAAGAATTTCTATATTTGACAGGAAAGACAGTTTGTAGTGACACAGCCAACTATTGTGCTTTATCTTTAGAGCTGCATCTTTTTAATTTGTGTTAAAATGTACATAGAGAACCAAGCACTGCTGTCTCGTGTGTACAACCTTCTGTCCTTTGGGTGTATTCTTATCCCTAAGTTAACCAGAGCTCTGTTCAAAACCATCTTTGTCAAGCAAAAGTATATGGAATAGGTGGAAAGTAAAGGACTTTTTAAAACATTTTAACTTTCTAACATAGATTTATATTATTTGAAGTGTTTTTTAATAGCAAGAGAACTGTCCTCTTCTAACTATTTGATTTTGGTTGAAAAGTATGTTTTTTACTGTTCCTGCTGCAGCAGAAAGTGAAAAGTATATTGCAGCAAACTGAAGAAGAAAAACACAAAATCCCAGTGAAAATTTTATGAAGTTTAGAATAATACCATGGAATGTGAAGGAACAATAGGAGGCCATTGCAAGGCATGAGGGGAAAAATCAGCAGTATTTTTACCCTGCTGTATAAGATACCAAAGTAAACCTGCTTGCTTTATTTAGAGAAGGTCATACTGTAAGTTTGATTTATTTTCTTAATCTTGGTAGGTAAAACCACTGTGAGAGGGAAGGCCAAGGGGTGACTCTCATGTTAATGTGCTTCTTGTTTTTTTCCAGGCGAGTACACAACTGCTACAAATGCCGTCAGTGCAGCTTCACAGCTGTTGACACTCAGTCACTACTAGAGCACTTCAACACTGTGCACTGTCAGGAGATGGACATCACTACAGCCAACGGGGAGGACACTCATGGCGTTTCGTCCATCAAGGAAGAGCCAAAAATTGACCTTAAGGTCTACAGTCTGATTAATCCAGACCCCAAATTAGGGGAGCCCATATCTGACAGCATAGTGAAGAGAGAAAAGATAGAAGATAAGGAAGTGCTCAAGGAGAAAGGCTGGACTGACAGTCCCGGTGATGATCTTCGCAATGTGACCTGGAGAGGAACAGACATTTTGAGGGGGAGCCCGTCATACACGCAGACCAGTCTAGGCTTACTGACCCCCGTGTCTGTCGGCCAAGAGCAGCCAAAGCCTCTAAGGGATAGTCCAAATGTAGAAGCTGCCCATCTTGCAAGGCCCATTTATGGCTTGGCAGTGGAAGGCAAGGGTTTCCTGCAGGGTGTCCCAGCCGGAGCAGCAGAGAAAGCCGGGCAGCTCAGCCAGCCCTACTCTGGATCCGGGGACGGCAAGGCAAAAGACGAATCCCAGTCCTTATTACGGGTAGGAAACCTTTTTTTCACCCTTCTTGCTTTTTATGATTGCATGTATGTTATGTTTGATTGGCTGTGCAAATGACTTCTTCAGGTCTGGAGTAACGTGGTTGGGACTCTTTTAGGGCATGGAAACAAAAAAAGTCAAGGAAAGACTCAAATTTGTAGTGCCAAATGGCAGGTAAATTTTCCAAAGTGCTCACATAAAGCAATCTATATATTGATGGAGTATTAGTAAGCTTCTGCTTTTGCTATTTAGCTCTGATTGAATTTTGTTTAATCATTCCTGCTAATTGTCCAGGTTAGTGATGCATGTGAAGAAGGGAAGTTTAGAACCCCAGAAGGCTGCACATCTGTTACACTAAAACAACTAATCACCTCTTAAATTTTGTGGTGGTGTGACAGTTCTTAAACAGGATTTTATATTACTACAAATCTAAGAATATGAAATGTGAGTTAAATATTAATAAAAAGCAACCTTTTTTTGTGAAACAATTATATATCAATTTTGACACGTCTGCTTGTCTGGTAGCCTTGGAAGCAAAAAAAAAAAAAAGAAAAAAGAAAAGAAAGGATCTCATGTGATAAGAGAAGGTAAATATTTGTCCCACTAAATAATTCCTATTTTTTTTTAACAAAAGGATCTATATACGAGGAAGTTTCTCTTCCATCAAGGTATGTTTTTCCCACTTTAGAGAAAGTTGAGGTTAGAAGAGATCTCACATTCTGAGGAGCTAAACCGGGAGACAAATAAATGCTTTTCTCCTGAAGTCATCACATGTTTTCAGGAACTGCTCCCTATCTGAATTTATAGAAACTTGCCACAGGAGCAGTCAGTCTGCAGACAAAGCTCACTAGAATGGAAGTGATGATCGGCTGGTTTCCTTTTTTGTCTTTTATAACAGCATTTGTAACCATAGCATCAATTAGTGTAACAATGTCACATGTAACATGTAAAAAGGAAGATAAATGTTTTTATTCCATGGTCTGCTAAGATTATTCACAGGTATATCCATCTCTGTACATATAGGAGCCTGAAAAGCTGTTTTAAATTAAGTCAGTGTTCTTAAAAATACTACAGCCATTCTAATTATAAAATAGAGTGTCTGTAATTTAAACCCAGCATGCAATTTAGGGGGACCACAAACTTTTGTACCTTAGTTATTGTTCTCAGATTTTAAGTGTATGAAAAGCGGTTACAGTATGATAAGTTCCTTGTTGCTAACCTGGATGTGTGCTCACTGTGGATGACAGGATTATATTTCTCTCCTCCAACATGAAATAGGTATTAAAATACGTACATAAACCCATGCAGCAGTGGAATTCCGCTGTACATATGATGTTAGTTACCTCCCACCTCAGTTCTTGTACTGGTTGTTAGCCATGTGCAGACAGATTTGCCAGAGGAGCCATTTAATCTGTGGTTTATCAGAATCCAAATTATTTTCATTTATTTTCAAATTTTCAAATATTTTCATTTATTTTTTGACTGCCAGAGAATGAAAGAAAGCCAAACAAAAATCTGCAAAAGGACATGGTAGTATGCAGAATCAGCTCTATAAAGGTCTTAATTTGGTTGGTAGCTGGACCTAAAACCTTAGTAAACAGTAGAATAATGCCATTATATTACCTGTTTTAGCCAGTAATGAATATAGAATGATAAACCGTATGCTGGCTGCTTCTAATGCCATTTTAAAAATAACTTCAGATGCTTTTTTAAGGTTTTTATATAAAACCACTTTTATATATATATTTTTTTCAAATTAATATTTTATCAATTTCAAAATACTGTGATCACTTCTGGGTCTAAAAAACCTGTATCTTCCATACTCATCACTTCTGGGACTAAAAAACCTATATCTTCCATACTTTTCTGGAAAAAAGATAAAGGTCTTACTTTTGTGTATTAATAGTGCATATGAATTAGTTCCTTATATTTTAAAGTGTGTACAACTCTACTTTTCTTTTATAATGATTTATTAGCAGATCGTGTTTATAGTGATTGATAAAACCTTCAGTCCTTCAAACAGGAATTACTTTTGTGTACACCTTTAGCTGCCACGCTCTTTGAACTCTATTGTGACAAGGACTTGTTTGTCTGTGTCTTTTCATTGCTGATAATATTTGAATTTTCACTTTTCTTTGAAAATTGGGCAAGTTTCTTTTGTCAGCCTGAAATATTTTTTAAAAAAAGTGGGGGAAAGGAAATTGACTTTTTTTGTTGAACAGAGTCACTAATGTTACATATTTCATCATGATTGATGGATAAAAAAAACAAAATGAGAATTGAAAATTCTTGAAGGTAAGGGGTGATCTGAAGGATAGGCTATATTGGGAGTGTGATTCTGTGAGTGATACTAGTTCCCTCTTCTTTTCAATCTGTGAAAAAGATCATAGAAACCCACCTCCTTTAATTTGCTCTTGATTTAGTTTCTGCAGACAGAGTTATGAGATGCAGTACTGGAGCCACAAATAAGAAGACAAAGCAATGGTCAGCTTGACCATTGGGAGCTTAGTGTCAAGGATTATCTGACATACACATATGTATGCCCAGAAGCTCAGTTGGCCCAGAGAGAAACAAAAATTGTTCAGAAAAGGTTGAAAAAGCTAATTTTTGTAATCCTCTGAAATAAAAAGAAAACTTGCACTGTGTTGTTAAGCATTATTATGTACTCATTATTATCTAGTTTTGGCTACATTTATTTTTCTAGTATGAAATAGCTAGTAGGAGCAGCTAATGCTGTCTAAAAGTTGGTCCTCTCTGAAAACAAAGTGTTAACTCAATATATCCTTCTAGTATCATATAATGAATGCTTATGCAAAACACTGTATCCCAGGACGACTGGTGACTAGGAAACAAAACCTATAATAAAATCACTGTGGACACCTTCATTTTTTTCCCCCTGAAGATTGACACAGAGGAAGCCAAAAATTTGGAATTACTCAGTGAATAAACATTGAGAAATGGACTAAAAAAGAAAATTCCTAACACATCCCTTTGGTTGTACTGTTTATTCTGTATTTATAAAGTGGTTCTGCTTATTACAAATTATTTATAATGATTTGACAGTAGCAGCAATTTCATGTGCTTTTAATTTTTTACTTTCTTGATGGTGTGGGAAAAGCAAAGAGGAGATAAGATTTTTTCACACTTTTTCATGTAGATAGACGTTGATAGTACACGTTTAAAAGTGATTAGCATTTTGGTAAAATATCAGAGACAATGCAAATCAATTGGAGAAGGGGTGAAAATATACCCTAGTCCACAGAAATTCTTAATGCTTACAGGATAATGAATTTTTGGAAATTGCTTGGAGTAATTTTCAGCTTTGGATGTTGACTAAGCCATTTACATGCTATTTCTTGCATTCCTTCTGTACATGATGACCATGGTCCCTCCTTAGACTCTGTGCTGCAGTAGATTGTTTGTGGAAGTCATTGGGGTAAGATTTCATTTTTAGAATCTTAAAAGACCAAACTACTTGTGACCTTTCGGGAGCTGGAGACAATGCAAACACACATGTGCAATTGATGCACCTTTATCCCTGAGAATGCTTCCAAGCTGTGTGTGTGTAACAGAATCTTTCTCAGGGGCTTGGTACACTTCTGTGAGTAGCTTTAATTTATTTTTCTTATTAAAATATTTCCAGCAGCTGTACTTACAGTGGATCAGTATGTTTTACGAATGGGAATTACCAAAAATGTACCTCAGCGTGGTACAATGTGGACATTATTTTTGCTCTTCCTTAGAGTAGCTGATTTTCTAGTTGAAAGATTTGTTGATACTGGAAGGTCTATTGAGATGCAAAAATGTTCCTTTTTTTGGGTAGCACATTGGCAGCCAGCAGACTCCAGGCCAGGCAGATTGTTTAATGCTTTGACAGTGCAGATCTTGGACAGCAGGAACTTTTTGCTAAACTGATTTTAAACGAAGTGTCCTGTTCTGGTCTGTATGAACACTGCAGCATAAAAGTTTTCCAAAAAATAGGGAATTGTAGCCTGAGCCTTCAGACCTATACACAGGTCTAGTTAGCCCACCTAAAGGTGTTGGTATAGAGGTTGTAGTTTAGCCAGCAAAGATGCAATAATAACTCAGGTGTGTCTGTCCTGTGGGGTCACATGGACCTGCACACAGCAAGATTACTTTGTGTATTAATCATAGTTTGTGGAGGGATTTGTGTACCATCAAAGGGAGAGAGATTGTCACATTATTTCAAAAGTACTGTGGATTTTTATCAAAGGCATACTGCAGGATGTAACATTAAGTATATGACTGAGGTTATGTTAACCTTTACTATGAGCTTTTTATATTTTGCAAAAGATAAAATCTACTCTTCTATTAAACAGATTATTTTGCACCATAATGATCAGACTGTTTAGACACTACAGGAAATCACAGCTTATTAAAAATGTTTTCATTTACTTTGAGAAGAGTTATTTTCTTTATTTCTGTGATATTTGTACTTGTGCTATTTCATATGGCATTCTGGCTAAAGCTAGTCATACAGCTTTAAATTTGGGGGAGAAAGAAAATGAGAAAAAAATATTTCCCCTTTCCTTGTTTTGCATCCTCCTATGTAGGTGAGTGGCAGAGCTAATTTAAAAATATGCAATTGGTATGTAAGTATTAAATCTAAATATAATTGATTTAATATCAGTGTAGTAAATATCAGACACAATCCCTGGTAGCAAATCATCATTTCTCCTATTATAAGGTACTGACTCCTGTTATGCACAGAGCTGGAAGCGAAATAGCTGCAAAGCAGTGGAAATGCTGAGCTGTCCTTTGTGATTTCCAGAAGATTTCTATAAGCACATACAATTCTTGGCCAGAAGGATAACGTACATTTGAGGTAAAACCTGCCTCTCTGATGCTGGTAGATGCTGCTGCCTTTATTGCGAGCACAAGAAGCAGCATGAGCAGGTTCAAGCACACAGAGTGGGATCTTAGTTTAAATCTGAATTTTCGGCAGTCCCTCCAGGGTGACAGATGGAAATTTTTGTGTTCTTTGGCATTGTGTCCCACTTCCAATCACCTTCTCATAGCAGCATCTTAACAGTATATCTACAGAATTAAATTCAATGCATATAATTGTATCACACTTCTCACATTTAAGTTGGTGTAAGTATTGGATACTCTATGTCATCCCTAAGCAACTTCAGGAAAGAAAAAGCAGCCCTTTAAACAAGAAACATCTGAAATAGTTTCTCTGTAGCTGCATCTCATTTTTTTCCCATTTCCTCTGACTCTGTTAGAGATCTTTCAGGAAGTATTTATAGTCAAGGCCATTCATTGCCATACGGGTCCTCTAATTAGCTGAGGGGAACTCAGCAGGCACTGTGTGTTAGTAATGCACAGAGCTCTGGCAGGTCAGAGAGCTGACAAAGTCTTTCATTTTTTTTAAAGGCACCTGTTTCCACAAGTCTCTGCCTGGGGAGTCAGTGGGCTACTTTTTTACATTTAACTACATCCTGGAAAATGGCAAGAATCCTCCAACAAGGAAAATGAGAAAATAAAGTTAGTACTTGAAGATAAATGGTTTTGAAGCTTTGTGTTTACCATGCAAAACCGAGGCGGGTAAAATCCCTGTGCTGGTGAAGGGCTCAGGAACTTTCTAAAGTAACTTTCTGAAGGTTTTCAAGTAGTTTAGAAACAAACATGTGCTTGGCTGCTTTTAGTAACTACTGGAACCAAACCCACAAGAAATTGAATGTTTTGCATTACTCATCCTGACAGTGATCAGATAGGACTAGAAAGTAACTTTTAGAAAAATGTTAACCTGCCCAATGAAAGGCATGTTTCTGGTTTTTGTGTGGGGTGTGTCTGTCATGTGGTGAGACAACCCCACCTCGTCCATGTTTACCCACCCAGCAGGGCATAGGGTTTTTTTTTCTTCTTCTTCTTTTTTTTTTTTTTTTTTTTTGGTCTCCCTTTTACGAAATGTGGTCTGGAAGAGAATTAAGTGATAAAATCATTATTTGGGTGGGGCACGGTAATAATGCGAAAGGGCAACAGCTACGTCAAAATCCTTGATGAAAAGGTGAATCAGTATGTGGAACAAAGGGCTGGGGAGATGGGTACAGGCCCCCAGGCCGTTGGGTAAGCAGCAGGGTTTATTGAAGTTGCTATGATCAATAACAATGATTCAAGCAAGGAGAACCGAGATAATTCTTGATTTAAAACAAGCTGCTACATTTGGATAGATGAGATCGTAATGCAGATGAGAACAAAAGAGTGCTTTCTTGTATTGAACAGAGGGCCAAAACAGATTGACAATCAGTGTCACATGAAATTAGCTCAGTTTTATATGCCCCTTCGTAGTTCAAGTAGGAGGATGTCTCTTTTGCTCTCCCTGGTCTGGTGTTTGGTGTCCTGCCGTAGGTGAGCGTGAGAAGGGTCCCTGCACTGTTTTGGCCTGGATGCCACATGCCTGCCCCTGGGCTTGGTTTGCTGGGTGAAGATTACCCGGGTGAAGATAACCTGGGTGAAGTTAACAGCGTGGCAGCTGCTCAGTGCCACCCCTGCCATGGGGAACAGCAGGAGCAGACTCGGCACAAGGGTGGGAGCATCCTTGGTTTCTCAGCACGCTGCTCCTTGGCAGCCCCTGCTGCTCTGGCCTGGATGTCTGGGCACAGAGGCCCCCTGACACTGTCCCCTGTCCTGAACAGGAGCCTTCAGCTTTCAGGCAGCTGAAGCCAGGCTCCCTGGCCCTGGGCTGGGCTTGCGGCTCTCGGTGGGGCTCAGCCCCTCTGCGCTGCCTGAGCTCCCTGTGCTGGCTCTGAGAGCAGCCTGGGCCCGCAGCCCCAACCGGACACATGCAGTGAGGCAGTGCCCTTCTTGTAGGTGTGACTGATATGGGTAGAAAATATTGTTTTTACACTCTTCAAATACATTCCTGACGGTTCTTTTTAATTTTAAATTGTGCTGACAGTGGCTGCAGGTTGTGTGTGGGGCGCAGCTGTGGGCACTGCAAAGGCAAACAGTTCCCTCCAGTCCAAATGGTGCAGAGAACTGTTAGTGGGGAGCCTTGTTTCAAATGGGAAGTAGGTAAATACAGTTTCTTGCATGATGACTAAATTAAAGAATTAGTTAAGCTTTACCTAAGGTTTTGAAAAGTTAAGTGCGACTATAACCATTATACAGCCCTGTTATTATTCTGTATTGCCAATAGTACTTAGCAATAGATTGGATACCTGAAGTGAAATGGAAGCTTCAATTGTATTTAGAAACTAAGGATAGTCTTTGCCAAACTGGATCCAATAAGAAGAACGCATTCATGCTTGAGGACAGAACTTGCTGCTAACATGTAGATTTTCAATGGAAAATTAAATTTCACAGATGAATGCAGACAAGGTTTGTACATAATTCTATTTTTGCCTGAAGTACCATGGTGCTGAACAGTGGAAATCTATGTGAAGATACCTCCAGGATCTGGAAGTGCAGAGTTGCTTTCTGTACTGAATTTCAGATGATCCTCTGAAATAAATGTATTTGGTAATTAAAAGACATAATAAATACACTCTTTTAGAGGAGGGATCTTATGATAGACAGCAAATAAATGTTTAATTTATTAGGCTAAGAAGGGAACATTGTAATTATACCTGATTTGAAGAAATCCAGATGCTATCCACATCTGAACAAATTCAAAATGGTAAGGATTTATAAAGAGATTTATGAATAAACAGTGCACATACGTGCTTTGATTTTTGTCATGGAGGTATCTTGGGGTGATGATACAGCCAGTTAAAAAGTACAACTCTGGAAAATAGTTGTTAGATGAACAGATGTGTGCTGAAACAGAAATACACATATATACGTGTGTGTATGTGTAAGACATGAAAAAGGTTTTCTGGAATGTCTTTTGTTACCTTGGCACTCCTCAGAATATGCATACGGTCACCTTGGAACTAGTCTTAATTTTCAGGTCTCTAATGTAGCCCAATTGATTTAGTGAACAATTTCCTGCTTAATAGAATTAATTTACTTCTTCCACCAAGTTCTGTTTTTAAAATGAGGCTTTATAGGGGCTAAGTGGTTCTTGCTGATGTTTTTCTAAGTATTTTTTTAGTAGCATATATATATTTTAGAAAATCTTACAGTCTTTGTTATAGTGATATAATCATGTGTATGTAAAATAAATCCATAAATATATGTATTCTTGTTGCATATTAACATTATTTAGAGTTCGGATAGGATATATTTTTTAGCATAATGACAAGAGGAGGAATATTTTTTTTTGTGTGTTGTGTACAGTATTGGGTTTCTGAAACAAATGGGGTTGTGGAAGCTCAGGTTTTGCAGCACTGCAGGCAGCTTGTGAACAGCCTTGGAAATCTGCTGTGTTCGTGTATCCCTGGTCTGCCTGAGATTTCCAAATCTCAGGTTGGTGAATCATGTTTGTCCTAGTTAGAGGGTTAATTTCCTATGATTTCTTGGCTGCTTGAGACCTTTGTTTCCTAATTCTGTCTGTAAAATGGGAATTTCCCATCTAGAAGGGCAAGAGTGAAAAGAGATGTGTTAAACTCTATTGTGCAACAGTTCTATGATAGTGGAAGCAAGAAGGGCCTGATTCATAGGCATCCTGCATCAATATTGGTGGTTATCTTCTCTGAGTATGATGATGCAAACTTCCTCAAGAATACCAATGAAAGAGGAAAACTGAAAAAGCAGATTTTAATTTTAACTTTGTTAAAATTTCTATTTTTTCCTTCAGCCTTGTGGGGGAAGAAGAAAAAAAAGCAAAAGCAGGAATTTTGGAGTGAGACATTTACATTTCTTGGTTGACTTTGACCTCGTTTTGGTTTATGTGCCTCTGATGTGTATGGTAGCAAACTGCACATTTTCACTTATGGGAAGAAGTCTTTTAACGATGGCTTACAGTACAGTCTTTAATCATGTAAGTTGCCTCCAGCTCTTACTGGGAGTAAAATTCCACCCTTTCCATTTTCAGATGGGTTGTACTATCAGCTGTTTCTCCTTGCAAGACTGTCTGTGATTTGAAAATTATGTTTAAATTAAAAAAGTGAGGAAAAAAGAGAAATAATCAGAACATTTGTCAAGAAATTTGTTATGAATGGGAATGAGGAGCAATGCAAACAAGCTTGAAATGAGTTTTAATTCACATGTTATTCTGGGAGCCTACAATTTCTGGTGAGAAAAATGGCATATTTTAGGTCTATTTCCTCCAGTTTTTGGCATCGAGCAATGCCTGTTTTGTTCAGTCAGATGTTCAAATGGGGATTTTGGATGCTTAGAACTAATTTTAGTAGGTGGGGGCAAATTTATTATGATTCTACAAATAGAGTTTGATCACAGCTGCTTCATTGCAATTATAAAAATTGGCTGTGAATCACTTAAACTATATTTACTGGTTGCAAAAAAAAAAATCTCATCTATACAAAACTGTCTTGTTGCCCTTAAAGTTCTCAGTAATAACATTTATACACACAGTATTTTGAATTTGACTTGATCACGTTCCAGATTATTTTCATGCCTCTCTCCCCCCCTTGCCCTAACAGTGATAATGTGCTCAAATGACTCTCCCATTCTTTCCAAGTTAGGATGAATTTCTGAGCTTGTTCTGAAATTACAGTAAATCACACACAGAACTCTTAAGACTTATTAAAAAATGTTAGTAACTTCACTGGAAGTTGGACACTTCAAAGCTCTCACTTCTCCAGTCTGTACATGACTAAAAGGCTGTAGGGCAAACACCAAAAGGTGAAAGCTTACAAATCAAAGCAAAACTTAATATAATGCTATTATCCCCTTTACAAGACATATGGAGAATAGTATCTTTACATATTTATGAGGGTTTTTTTTTCTTCTGATAGTAACTGCTTTAATGTTCATGGATTTGTGCTTTTGAGATAGAAAGTACTGGGTTGTATTTTATATGTTTTCAGTGTTTCATGGCAGCTCCTCTTCCGAACCAAAATGGGTGTATTCCAGACCTCTTTAAAAGTTTGCATTATGCAGAATAAATTTAGTCAACCTGTTTCTTGAGAAAAGTGTTTTCTTCACAGTTCAGTTATGAACTCATCTTGCGGTGGTTATTTTGACATTGCTCCCTGCAGCTGATGAAGAAGACAAAACATCCATAAAGCTCTCCACTTACGGCACTGTACCTGTTACTATATTCCTGAAATCCATTTATGTTTGACTGAAGTGTGCTAGAAACTTACATATCTTCTTTTGTTTAAGATTCTCATAAAACCTACTTTATGCAGGCCTTTAGGGGTGGGGAGAGTTAATGGAAAATGCGATTAAAATCTTGTAGGCTTCGAGGCTTGTAAATATCTTGGCACCTACGTATGTTTGTGTGCATACATGTGTATACTTACTAATTTTAAATTAGGTTTAAAATCAGAATTAAATTTTAAAAATTAGATTCCTATTTAAATTAGGAGTGAAAAAGGTTTTTGACTGAAAACAAAATTTGTGTAATTATTTAGCAGAATGGTTTATAGGACAAATGTTAATAATTTTTAAAGTAGAGAGCTGTTACAACTTTACTGGTTTTTCCTTTACAGAAAATTATGTTCTGCTTAGCATAAGTTTTAAGTATATCTTTCATGCCTTTAGGACTGTAGTCTTCTTGATCATCACTTCATTGGTTTGCCTTTGCCTTCTAATAGCAAGCTAAACAGTTGAAGGGTAGAGGTCTTTGCACTGGTTATCTATAACAACTGTCATGTGAGATGTAGGGATTTCAAAAGTTTATGTTTGTTAAACTTGGACCCTCAGTTTCTTGGTATAAATGACTCCTCACATTTTACATAAATCCTCATGACCAACTTTGTGTATCTCAGGAGAGGTGTTGCATTCAACTTTACTGCCCCAAGCTGGCATTGTAGACTTCTAGACAAAGCTTTTCCAGAAATGCATTATTTCAGTGAGCAAATAGACAGCTTGGCATGAAACTGTAATCACTGCTAAAAATATTTGAGGGCTTTCTTAGTGATATCCTGCTTAAGAGGTGAAGTATAAACTATTTTGGACACCAGTCCCCAAGGTATGTCACTGTTGGAAGTAAAGAACATTTCTAAAACTCTGAATTGAGAAATATTTTATCTGTGCTGGTGCTGTCTCTCCCTGGCAAACAAATTAAGTTTTGTAAGTATTGGTGAGTGAACTGGAACTTCATCCAGGCATCCACACCAAAGGACTCCCAAGTGCCTGGAGAGCTGCTGGTGTGCCTGGTGTTCTGCCTGGCTGTGAATGCCTCTAGACCCCTGCTGTCAGCTGTTTTTATCAGTACGGGTCTGCTTCCCTCTTTGCTTGGCCAGGTTGCAAAAAAACTTCACTGAAGCCACTCTTTCCTTGTCTTCTTTAGTTTGGTTTGGCTCTCTCCCCCCTGATTCTTTTATGGAACTCACAGTTTACTATAATACAAGTCATTAAAATTCTCCAGATTTGTAGCTGTCTTTTGAAAGAAATTTACCAAACCATTCAGTTTGTTCTAAAATCTGTCTAGGCTTTCTGCTTTGCCTTTCCTAAAATATACATTGTCTGCATTGCAAATAGAAGCTTTCTGATGGGGAGAGATTAAGGAAAAGTATCTCAGTCTTGTTGTCGGCGTGTGTGCTGTGCCGTGGCTGGGGCCGGGCGCTGGTCTGCAGGCTGTGCTCTGACAGGTTTGCTCTGGAATGCCTGCGCACAAACGGCCCTCGCCATCTGATACCCTTCCCACCAAAAATATTCTCATGGCCTTGCTTGCTTTCATCAGCACCACTTAGTAAACCTCAGCTAGTGGAAGGAGACATGTTGGAGCACAACAGAAGAACAGAATGGGTGAAACTACAAATTGTTAGTCTGTTAAACACAGATTATGTCTTTGGGTACAATTCCATTAGCGACTGAATGAGTCTGGATGGGTAGTAGCTTGTGGAAGTATTTGTTATGACAAAACCAACTTTTCATTATAGACAAAGTTATCCTGTTTTCCTCTGTAGTCTGGCCAACTTCAAAATGTTTCAAACTAATTTCAGACTTGTAAAACACTGTCTATCAGATACAGACATATGGATTGAACTAGTAATTTGTTTGCCATCTGCTGATAAAGGAAGCAAGGCGTCTAAGTAGAAAACGAAGAATTCCCTCCCTCTCCCCCATTGGAATGTCATATGGTGCCTTTAGGAATTGTTTGTATTGACATTTTTATTGATTACTATGTAAAGTGTTACACTGCATTGACCTGAATCTGCTTTCAGTCTCATAATGATAATATTTTTTTTTGTTTGTTTCCAAAATAACTGTAGTGATTTAAGCCCGTAAATAATGTTGTTAAAAAAAATCACTTTAAATCTTAAAAAAACCAAATTGATGACCATTCTTCTTGTGTGAAACAGGAATCAGCATATTCTTTTGTTCAGAAAAGCAAAACAAAAATCTTTAATGTTACCAATAAGGGTTGATTAAAATTATGTTTCCTTTTAGTCAAAATTTCCCCTTTCCTCCTGAAACTCCAGGAGAAACAGTGCAATTTCCAACATAAAAACAAACAAATCTGTCAAAACTTTTCAGAGTAGGGATAAAGGGGTACTTAAACTTTTCTGGATTATTGTCTGTCAGTCTTGTCTCGCCAGTCGTGACACCTTGTGCAGGTCCAGAGTTTGTCCTCCAGATTTATTCCATACTTATTTTACATAGGCCCTGGTTATATCTGGAAATAATAATAATAATAATGCCCATAGTGGAAGTTTAAGTATTTGTTCTTTTAGCTAATGCTTCCTATAGGTTTGTCATTTTATGAAGCGTTTAGAGCTTCTCTGTTTAAAAGAGAAATAGCAAGTACAAAATGCAGTAACTTTTCAGTAGGTATACTGCTTTCATGGGTAATAAAATACAGTCTAAATCAGTGCTTAAATACATGGAACCTTGATTAGTTGAATTATAATAAATACTCCTTTCAGCCCTAGTTATCTGTAACTTTTTTCATATTGACAAGTACTTTATTTTTCATTGATTCCATCGATCTATTTTGAACAGATAGTGCTAATAATATTCGCAAGCTATGTTCTTAAACATGAGTTATGTCTTCATAAAAATGTTACTGAGCTGTTGATTTTCTTTAATTAGATAAACCCATTTTTTTCTGCTGCAGTTGAATTATGAATTGTCAGAATGTACCACAGAGTTTCTATATGTACTTTAAGTGAAAGTAATATGCAAAATCACTAATTGTCCTATATACTGTTCTCTCTTTCATAAATATCTTTGCTTTTCTTCAAATTGCTGTTCCTTATAATGCCTTACAAATTCTATGAGCAATGCAGAAACCTTCTCTTTTCTCAGTGCTTAGTATGGGTTCATTTGAAAAAAGGCTAAACAATTCCATAAATAGCAAATCTTCCACAACCTAAAGTTAATTACCATTTTACATTTGGAATTGACATTGTCAGAAAGTTATTGAAACAGTAGGAATATCTTACCCAGTCGACATTCGTTGCAGATATACACATAGGAACTGGTAGCTGTGACAGCAAGAAGTCTGCAAAGTAAAAGGAAAAATAAAGTTTTGATGAAGAAAGGACTTAGAAAATGCTTCTGTGAGGGCTTATGGAAGGCCTTGAGCCACAAAAGGTACAACCACTTATTGGTATACATCACTGTATGGTTTGCTGCTTGCAAAAAGGCTCCCCACTGTTTTTTATGGCTTAAGGTGCATACAATATGTGAAGTCTGTTCCTGTGTCACATTTCTATGGCATGTTCATATTCTAGATCTGCCCAGCATGTCATGGACTGATTGGTTTTGGTCTGGTTTCATTTCACTGAAAACATTTTCCTGCTTGTAAATATAAATATTTACAACACACATTGGGAAGTATACAACCAAAGTATTTTTATCCTTTCAAAGTTGTTGGTTTTTTTAAGAGGACTTACCATACTGTATGGTACCTGACAATTCCAATGGTTATAAAATGCTTTGCAACATGCAGTGCAGTCTATAAAATACAGGCATTTACAATATGTTGACTACAGCAACAGAGTTACATTACTGCTAAGGAAATGCTGCTTCACAATAATCAGGACGATAGCAAATATTTAGTCTGGTGTTACCTACCAGAAACGGGTAAACTTGCTGTTGATGAACATATTCACCTCAGGGTATTAAATAGCTGTTCACAGGGGAGTGTTTGTAAATCCATGATGTATCTTATTAGACTGCCTCAGCAGGAGGTGAGGGGATGAGTGATGGGGTAGGAAAAGCCAAGACTCTTCTCTTTGGCTGTATGATTTGGGACAAAAATGTATTTTGCACTTCTGCAGGTACACACTTTTATTACATTGTAGCTTCCAAAGAAGCTACTGTTGAGATTTATGAATATTGCTTTGGAAATACTGGGTATGAGGTAGTTGGAAAGCAGAAAGGTTTATAAAAATAGCTGAAATTTTGTGTGTCTACTATAGACATTTCTCTTGTTTCTCAGAGCTGTTATTTTGCAGACCAGTTTGCCTTCCTGTGATGCTATCACACTTCTGACAAGAACAAATGGTTTCAAAACTATTCATGTCAGGTCAAGATGGTGAGAACAGCAGATAGACATGAGAGCTGTGACTGTATAAACAACATACTCCCATCACCGGATTAACGCAGGTCCAGGGAAGTGGCAGCATCGTTCTCACTGCTCAGATATTGCCAGCACGCTCTTCCCGGCTTCTAGCACAAGAGAATTGACTGCAACTGTTTATTTTCAACACATGGTTGATATCTTTGTCTGTCTGTCTGTAGATCAGCTGTGCCTTGTTAGGGACTTTACTCATGAGCACTGAGAATCTTGCTCAACCTTTCATCTCCCTGCCATGTAAGTGTGGTTTGTTAGAAATAACTGAGAAAAAATGTAAACTTGCTGAAATGACTACAAAGTCCATAGTCAGTGTCAAAGGAGAGAGGGGATGGATTGAATTGAGGGTGTATGCAAGAGATTAGTCCATGCCTTCTCAAATAAATTTATAATATCTGTCTAGATGGAGAAAGAAAAGCTTAACAGTTGTATTTACACTGTGAAATATCAGAAAGGATATTTCAGCTTGACCAATTCCTCGTGGTCTTAAGTTTCTCTTTGTACTGTGCAAAAGCATGACAGTGTGGTATTGCCAGCTCTGTATAAGCCTAGAATATACCCATATGTTATACAAACCCCCTGACTATAGATGTGTAGCATATGCTCTATTTATATGAGTGAACCTTCGTAGTTCAGATAAAAGGCTGTAGAGACACGTGCAGCTAATGGAAACAGCAACAGCAGGAAGGATATTTGGGAGAGTTTGTGCTCTCTTCACTTTAACGTTTTCCTCTTGATGATCCTGTTCAGCACTGCTTCAATGAATCTTGGAGAGTAAATGCTATTTAGTTTTGCAGTTTTTAAAGTGTGAAGTCATAGCTCTCAGATGAAGCTGCTGTGATCCTTCTGTAGATGTAAAAGCCATTTTTATATGGAGGACAATCTGCTTGTCTGATATATTTGCAGACTGTAGGTTGCTGTCAGTGGATTCAGGTGACCTTTAGCACTTCTGTCCACTTCAGACTTGTTGCTCTATAGAAATTACATGTCACGTTTTTCTGAATGTGCTTACCAGTGCCTTCACTGAATCATACTTGTGCTGCTGCTACTGCTCTATTTTCCTGCTAAACCAGGAAGATTCCATCTGGAGAACAGCTGAGTTTTCAAAGTGGTGATACTGTCCCTAGTCAGGACAGAATTATGGAAGAGTATGGATTTTTCTGTATAATTTTTTTAAATGGAGCTGCATTTATTAGCTTGCAATTGTCAAAAGTTCTTCCACTGCTCTGTGGTTTCTAAGGTATATCCCAGTTGTAAAGTGAGAGCTGTTTTCAATAGCTGTCAATGAGTCATCAAACATTTCAGCCCCCTTCTGAACTGTTTAAATAATGAACAAAATTATAAATATGCTTTATAAATCTGTATCATCAAATTTAGAATTCTTATGCAAACTTGGTGACTTGAAAAAAATCTGTTAAACCACCCAATAGTATTATTTTTTTATATCAATGTTTAGATATGAAAGTGTGATGGAAACATGTTAAAATAAATGGTATTTCCAAAGGCAATGTGTGCCTTTTCTCCTCTCTTAGGATTTTCTGGAGAACTTTATCATGACCAGCGTACCTATTTCACTCTCTAGTTGGTATCTGCAGAATATCATAAGAAAAACTCTTGAAATATTTAAGTTACCTTTCATTAATAACACCAGGAGCAAAAATGCTTGAAATATGAGGGTAACACTGTGCTAGTGTGAACCCGTAAAAAAAGAAATTGTCCCATTTTTGTTGAAATATTAAATTGTTTAAGAACAAGGTTTGATTTGGCTTTTTAGATGGCAAGGAAAGTGAATTACCTTTTTATTAATTTTCTGTGTGAATGTTGAAATTTTTTAACCAACATTACCATCATTTGGTAACTCAAAGGGCTCTGTGCCCTTAAGACTACAAAAAGAATAGAAAGGACACATTAAGAGAGTTTATGAAGTTACTGGGAAAAACAGTGTAATTATAGAACAGGGGAAAAAAGCATATTAGAGCTTCAAAACAGATGGAGTCCTCTAAGGAAGCTGTCTGAATGTGGCCTGGGAACTATAAATTGCATTTACAAGACAGGGCTTTCACTGCAGATGGCAGGTTCGCTGTTGGAAGGTAGAAGCCAGAACAGGGCTGTGTGTATGAAGAGAACTGCAGTGAGTGTGCCTAACACCTTGTGTTTGACATACACTGAAATTTAAGTTGGAATATGAATTTAGAAAGGCTATACAAGTTCAGAACATGAAATATGCTGCAGTGTTCAGAAATCCAGAAACTTGTTTTCAGGCATAGAACATTTTAACTAAATAGAAAGGCATAATAAATTTGTAGTTCTTAAACTGAAACAAGGCATTAGCTTTGAATGTAATTTTCAATCACTCTTAAAATTCCATGTTACAGAAAAGCCCTCCCTTTTTTCCTGTGTGTCATGCAGGTGTCATTCTGAAGTCTCAGGTCAAAAAGCAGTGGTTTCTCTCTGGTCTGTTGACCCCATATTATTTTATTACCCCATTTGACCTGGACCTGATTTCAGTGAAATAAATGAGAGTTTTCGCATTGGCTGTGACTCCTGCTCTAGGAAATAATCCCTAGATCTTAGGGAAAAACAACCTTTCTGAAGTTACTCCATCCCATGGACTTTCAGGGCGGGACTTGTCTCATCTAATTGTGATGGAAGTGTCTGAGTTATCTGTCTAGGATTCTTGGAGCCAATGCAAATTTAAGCAACATAGTTGTGAAGTACAAAAGTGAGCTACCAAATCCAAAAAAAATATTACTATATAGTCAGAGGACTGTATATTGTTGGCCATTCATTGTATTGGCTTTATCTCCAGTAACTATGAAGGAAGCCCAGACACTTACACCACCACACAGCAATTACAGGAGTTGATAAAAAATAAAAGGAGTGCCTGTTTCTGATTTGTCCGAATGGCAGCATTATCATTGGAGGTAGGAAGCAAAATTTTGGCATATCTGCAGTGAATGACTCTTCTGTCTCTGTAACATAATTTGTCAGTTAATGGGAAATACTAGTATGGTTTTAATCAAGAAGGCAAGGGGGAGGTTTAGCTAAAGCTTACAACATTGTTTCATGGAATAATTATTTTTTTATTCATAGTTTTATTTTTCTAGTTTTATGTATGTGTCTAAATCTCAAGAGTGACATTTCTTTAAAAAGGGAATCATGTAAGGCCATTGAAGATGAAAGCTGTATTTTCAGTACTAGTCAATCCTTGTGTAGAGCAAAATCACAGTCATTCTCTGCAAGTATATGTAAAGACATGCTAGATTGATGGCTTTGTAAGATAAAAGCAATATCAGAGGGAATGAAAAGGCATTTGTGAAGTAGAAAAAGGGAATATGATGGAAAGGAAAACTTTAAGAGCTTACTTGGATAAAACTGGGGATAATTCTTTCGCTGTGTGAGGTGTGTTTGTAAATGAAAAATGAGTATATCCTCCTGCTTGGGGTAACTAGTAAAAAATCAGGAAGACACAGCCTGTAAGAGCCAGGACAGATGAGGGAATAAGGGATTTGAAGAGAAAGCATTTCAAGGAATTAACTAGGTAAAGTGACCCAAGAAGATTAGTCCTAAGTTGTTCAAAAAGATTTTTTTTTGCATGTCAAACAAGCCTTGAGTGCTTTACTTCCCTCTACCTCTCATTTGTGGTGTAAATGCCTTTGTTTCTTTTCATTCTGTGAAATCCATCCCAAAGTGTAATAAACATTCTGCTAACATCCAGTTTAAGTTATTAGAATCCTTAAGTGATGATCAGTGATTTTTCTAACTTTCATACATTTGTCAAATGTTTCAATCCAGAAAGGCAAACTGAGCTAATGTTCTTGGCGGTTCCTGTTAAACATTCAGCAGTGTTTATTTGAAACAGCAACTGTGAAATGAAGACATGGAGCACAGGCCTTTCACTGCTTTACTAAACCATGTCGTGATTGCTCTCCTGCTCCTCTGCCACGGTCAGGAGGGTCAGCATTGTGTGTGGGTTTCTCCATTCATATTCAGGCCCACTGTACTTTTTCATCACCTCATTTAGCTGACCTGCACCTTGCAGTTGCTGGGATACATAGAATGAATTTCTGCAAACTGTGTGCATAGTATAATGCTCTGAATTCTGTATTTTGAAACCACGTTTGTGTAGTCTTAGTAGTTGGGTTAAGTGATGGGCATGGACAACTGCTGAAAAAAATAGAGTTCTTCAAAGAGAAAGGGAAAAAAAAGCTACATAATTGGGTTCTTATGAGTAAGTAACCTTTCTTATGTACAGAGTGGAGGCAAAAATGCAAAATTTTTCAGTTGAAAATATGAGAATATAGGACTCTTTCTATCATCTAAGAGCATCCTAAATGAGATACCTAAGTAAGAAAGGTAGTTTTCTTCATCTCTTTCCACAATGAATACAGAGAGGTACTTCCAGAATGCAAAAAACAGGAGCACATCTGCTTTCTCAAATAATTTCTCTGTACCTTGACAGACAATTTAGAAAGCCTGAAGAATGATTACTTTCTTAATTGAGGCCTGTAAATTAGGTGACTGAAGATCTGTGGTATTAATGAACTGCTGTAATTCTCCGTGTGTTTTATTTGGGGTAAATCTGGTATCCTGCAGGCAAAAAGCAGGTGAGTAAATTCAAATATGGAAGTCCAAGTGACTCTAGATAATTTCCCACTCAGGTTTGCTAATACAAAGAACTGGTTTTGAGTGAGTTAATTGTACAAAATGCCAAGGCTTGCCTGAAGATGATCCAAGAAAAATGAGAAGCCAGACCTTAATGGCCACTACAGACTCTTCTGAATCCTCTGTTACAAGCACGTAACACCTTTCTACACTGCTTTCTGTTCAAAGATCTCCTAAGCTTATCCAGCCCCAAGCACCCATCATTCAAAGACTAAACCAACAAAATCCCCTGTATTTTGAGGTGCTTGCAAAAGAAATGTCTTGTGTTCATTCTGCACCAGGCATTAGCAAACAGACAGGGTTTCTGCAAGGGAGAGCTGTTAAAGATACTGTGATATTGTGCCAGGCAAGCATGCAGAGCTGAGCATGGAAAGTAGAGGCGTTAAGGATTGGTTCATGGTCATAAGAAGTCCATGAACTTAAAAAATGCAAGCAAGAAATGGAGCAGAACACTCATAGTACTTCAGAGTAACCCAGTTACATGGAAAAAAATGATCACCATCTACACTGGCACCCCATCATGCTGAGTTTTCCAGACATGAACAGATGGTAATTTTGGGATGTTTCAAAATTATTTAATTCTTGAAATGCATGATTGACTGCTTTTTAAAAGTTGATCTAACCTCCTCACCACAAAACAATCTGTAATAACTTCACCTTGCAATTTGTTCTTTTATGTTTCCCAGTACAACTAGCAAACACTGTTTGACAATTCTTTGGTCATTTGTCACTTTAAAACTTTTTGAGGGTACTAATGTGGCAATGTTGCTGATTATATTTAGGCAGGAAAATGTGTCTTAAGCCCTTCAGATACACTAATGATGAAAGGCCATCCTAATGGTGTCCTCTTTTTTTTCTTTAAGGGACTTGATGTGTCACTTGTTTACGGGTTTATAGGCATTTTTATTGCAGCAGGGAATTTATCCACCCCAATTTAACTGGGCAACAGTAAATGTTCAGCAGCTGGGATTCTTGCAGCAATATGAAGAAGGTCTTTCTTAGCATTTCTGTCTTCATAGCAGCAGTTACAGAAAGGTAACTCTGAATTTCTTAAATAATACATTAATTTGTTTGTTGATTTTTGTGTTGCTGTGTTTTTTTTTAACATTGGTGACTACTCTGGTAGTAGTTACTTTTTTCTCCTGTAGTTTGCAGTAAGCTGGAAAGCTGCTGTGCCAGGCCTCTATACTGTGGTGGGAGGATGGATTAGGGGGAGTAAAATTACTTGAGCAACTGGATCAATTAAGTTCATATACAATGTCTGCATAATAGATAAATACATTGTTTTACAAAATAATGGCATTTTAAACAATATGTTATAACTTTTACAAAACAAATAGTTGGTCAAATTTAGTCGAACAGTGTGTCACAGTGTGGGAAATAAGATTCTCCTTCCCATCCATTGTAAACCTGCAGAGAGAGCAAAAGGGCTTTTTGCTGGGTCATAAGTCTGGGTGCTGTGACCTCCTAGAAGGAATGTGGGCTGTTTATAGCTTGCAAAAATTGTAATGTGTGAATCCCAGTAAGGCTTTACTTTAGGATTTGCAGCATTTAAGATTAAAAGTCTACATAGTGTTTAGAATATTCCTTCTTACCTTATTTTATTAACGAGTTCCTAAATGTCTTCCACTATTCAGATGAGAAAATGTTTTTCTGTTGAATGTAAAATAACTTTTTAGATAAATGGTGACCAAAGAGCAATATCTGAGTTCCTCTTGA
Source organism: Emberiza elegans (assembly GCA_024865655.1). Taxonomy (NCBI): domain Eukaryota; kingdom Metazoa; phylum Chordata; class Aves; order Passeriformes; family Fringillidae; genus Emberiza; species Emberiza elegans. Next base: position 29,073,094 of record JALJVW010000175.1, on the reverse strand, counting down.
AATACATTTCAGCTGAACCCGTTGTGTAATACACTGTTTTAATTGTAAAGAACACATTGAACCTAGACTGCAAAGATACAGTGATAGAAAAGGTTGGCTGGTTTTTTGAATGCAGTGAGCACAAGGCAACATGTACTGTTAACTCTCAGTGCATTAGTTTACACTTAGAGAAGCATGGTGTGTCTGTGCTGGAAGGACAGAACAAGTTAGTCAATGTGCTTTAACAAGGCCCTGCCTGAACAAGGTCTATCACTGCTTGTTAGTCACTTTATATGGCTGCTTGTCTAATACTATTCACCTCTGACAGTGGCGTACAAATCCTTAATTCTTTCTGCAAAAACAAAGATCAATGTCTGAGTTACAGCATCATTTAGTCATCCTTTCATTGGAAATATGGAATCCATGTTACTGGAAATATGGAGTAAAAGTGAATATAGAAGCTGATTTTTCCTTTCAGTATAGCTATTTCAGTATTTTGATAATTAGAGAAAATTTTCAGTTGTATTGTAGCCGAATATTGGAAATTATATACTAGAAAGAGTATTTTTTTATTTGTTTCTTGTTTCCCTCTCCCCAGTTCCTCTCCAGCTAACACACTGGTTTAGTGATTAGCACCAGAGCCTTTCACACAGTATTTTGAGCTGAGTTCCCTGGCTGCAGTTCACTCAACCTTGACGTAAATCTCCAATAAGTACTTTGTGAGAGGTTAGCCTTTTGTGCAGGGTGTGTGAGAAATCCTGCCTGACCAGGTTTGTTACAGAAACCAGTGTCAAATTGCCTTGCCTCAAGAGTTTGAATATGAAAGAGGGGGATGGGGGTGGGGGGACTCCTGCAAAAAAACACCCTCACTTTCCAATTTCAAGAGTGTAATTGTTTGGAAAAAAACCCCAGTGTTTGGACTCATGATGTTTTAGTGCTACTCTGCCTATACCTGGCACTGTCAAGTAAGCCTGTGATGATTTACAGTCTGCAGGTAGAGCAGAGAGTGTGTCATTCATAGAATCTGCCTTCTGTGTGTTGCTTGTTGAGGCTGGTTGCTTTTAGTTTAATCTATTTGATCATGTTATTTGCCTTAGGTAATCAACAACCTTTCATGCAAATCCTAGCCAATCTTATAAAACTAATGGAGAAGGAAAAAAACCCACACCAAAACACTTGCATGTAGTCATGTTTTGGCTGTTGATGTCCGCGGTGTCATAGGAAGGCGAATAACACAGCAACCCTCCCTTTTTATAAGGAACACATCCTCCCTTCTTTACAGTTTTGTTGTTGTTGTTTTTGCTTTGTTTTGTCATTTTGGGGTATTTTAAAGAAGGTTACATGCTTTGGAAATGGAAACAATGCATCATCGTGCCGCCTCAGGGCTTGGTACGTGAAAAGCCCATTGGAATCTCTTTGCCATTCTTCCATACTGTGATATAGTGGGTTGCTTCCAAATAGATTTAAAATTCAACATCTGTCCTCATCTGTTTTTGTTAACAACCTTCACATTAATTGCAGTTGTGCATTAGTAAAGGTCTTCTGGATGAACTCTTCCAATTCACAGGAAGTAGATTCACAGAGTTTTCCATAGACACTTTGTGTTTGAGGCTGGGGGCTGCTAGAATACATTTTGACAAGTACCCCAGCCTGTCAGAATATGCCTGTAAGTGCCAGCAATATTGCTCAAAGGGGGTGAGGACTTTGCCTTCATAAAACCAAGGAGCAATGGAGCACCTGCAGTGAGGGACGAAAAGCCGCCTTTCCAGCTAAGCAAGCAGGGCAAATGAATTTCCTCAGAAGGGAAATGTTGTACAGAGAGTGGCAGTGACTTATTGAATGGGTCCACTCACTTCAGAATCTGGTTTGAAGGTTTTGGAGGGGGAGAAGGGGACCGGAAGAAGGAAAACTGCTGTAAGGAAGAGGGAGAGTCTGCTGCTTTTGCCAAGTGTCATGTTCAGTTGGAGTAAAACAACAATAAACACAGACTTGGAAGGCCATTATTTCCTTAGTGCTAATTATCTGCAAGAACCTTGACAGGGAAGTACAATCTGAAGTTAAGCCAGTGAGTAAATACAAAAATCAGAGGAGACTGTCAGTCATCTTACGTTCCTGAAGAACCTAATGTGAGATGGTGTTGATCCATGAGGATTGGCTTTATGTGTGTTTTCATCTTTCCTTTCTGTGCTTTGACTATACTTTTAAAAATAAAGTGCTTATCTTGGTGAATTCCAGTAAAAACTTAGCTACAATGCTTTCAAGACCACTTTGCATTTTGTTAAACAACTTCTAAGCATGAAATAATCTTGAAATCTAGTGTGTTGCTCCAGGCTTTTGAGATATAAATTTTCATAATGGTTATCAGTATCATCATCATCAAAAAATATATCCTTGCAGTGAGGGAGAATTTAAGCATTATGATTTTGGCAGTCAAAAGCAGATGACAAAGTTAACATTTTCCTGTGCCCCTTCAGACTGCCTGTTTATGACTTGGTTGTCCTTTGCTGTCTGGTAATTTTAAAATGGGAGGTAGAATTGGATGTGAAATGTGGTTGCAGGGTTGTGTTGTCAGACTCCTCCCATGAGTTACAGTTGTCTTGGTGATGCTTGCTCTGAATTCCTCCTGAATCTAAGCTGGCTGCAGTGAATAATAACATGGATTTTCTTGCTTTCATAATTGATTAGCTCAGACCCCAACTCTGCTAACCCATAAGATGTAAATGGCCCCACTGAACTGTATCCCACCACCAGGAACTTGTTGCAGCCTCCATGCCCTGGCTGCTTGAGGGCTGGGAAGCAAGATAACGTATGTTTTTTAAATCGTCTTCCTTTTGATGTAAGACTTTTGTCTTTAAACTGTTGGCTAATTGCCATTGTATTATCTGACGCTGGTATATTTGCCCTTTATACAGCTCTTTCACCACTGCCTTTATTAGTTTTACTTCCCTTCTGAAGACCCCTGTTTGTTTTTATTGTTGTGCTTCTTTGTAGGGAGAGGCTTTCATGGCGTTCATTGTTTTCTGTCCCCCCCCTTTTTTTTCTCCCCCTCCCCCCAGTTTCTACCTTTTCCTTCCACTTCTCTATCTTTTACAAGTGCCTGATTAATTGTTAATAATACAAAACCACATTAATGCTTGGACCCCCTCCTTACCACTGTTATCCTCATTAGCCCCTACAAAGTTAAAGAATATCTAGTTCTTGGAACAATAGCATAAATTTTAATGAAAACTAACATAGTTCTGAGGAAAAATAAGTAGACAATGAAAACTAACATAGTTCTGAGGAAAAATAAGTAGACCTTGCCTTCTTGTTTGTGATAGGTCAGGTAATTGAAAGTTTTTTGCTGACCACAGCAGCAAAACTGCAGATGAAAATTGTCTTATTTACTCACTGATCAGCTAATTAATGCAGTATTTGATGTCCAACTTGACTACCTTTGCAAAGCTGAGAGTTTTTGTTCCTGAGTGCATGCTGCTGCCAGGGTGGACTTTGGAAACTTGCTTGTAATGAGCTGTAATCCCTGGTGGAATTGTAACTATTAGTGCTGTTATCCCAGTGGTTTAGGATGAAGCATGGTTAAGCACCAGAAAAGGACTTCTTCTGTGGTTAAATGGGGCTCTGTTCTTTCCTGTCCTTCAGCAGATCACAGTTGCCATAGGTATCAGTTAATTTGTCTAATAAAGATCTTATATTGTGAAACTGCAGTGTTAAACATCATCATAATACATATCAATACCTTTTTTATAGGTGGGAGAGCTTGCAACAATTTCAGAATGGGTTTTTCAAGGGAGTAAAACTTTCCAACCAAATTGGTTACAGCAATTTCAGAATTTCAGGGTTTTCCGCCACTATGTTGTTGTAAAAATAATAAAATTTTTGCTCTTAATTTTTTTAGTATTGAAGTGAAACTGTTCTATAAATCCAGAAATACTATTACCATAAAACACCTTCAAAAATAGGAATTTAAAGTTCATGAAATGTATATATGATAACTCATGCTAATATATAAAATGTTCTGCTTTATCAGAAAAGGAGAGGAATGAGGAAAGAAAACATTAATGTGCAATTCACCAAAACTTACTCATCACCCTTGCAATGAATCATTTTCTGCTGCCAGCTTGAGATTTCATAGCTGTTAACAAGCCAGTCACGTCTGTTGAACTTCAATACATCAACAGTCCAAAGAAGAGCTATTAATTAGCAGTGGTGACTGGTGTGAGAGCTTTGCTATTGACAGCTGTCACCTCAGGACATTGCTGCTGGTTGTTTTCAGCACAGAGCAAAATTAGGATTCACCTAAGGATTGACACAGGAGAAGGAATATGGTTGGAGTGGAAGCTTCAGATTTACCACGCTGACCCATGATCACATTGTTGTACATTAGATGGGAATTCCTTTGATGTAAAACACAGCTCATTTGAAGGCTGTGGGACATAGTCTTAAATTAAGAGTGGAGTTAATTCCAGTGCTGCCTAATGTTAGTAGAGAATTTTAAAGCTATTTTCTTTTACAGTGGCATTTATAAAGTTTCAACCAGGGATTTGTTCCCCTCTGAGCTGGATTATAAAGCAATGCCGCAGACCATGGAATTCATCATGGCATGATGGCATTTAAAACCTCAGTCAGACCTTGTTCAGTATCTGTAATGTTTTCTATTCTGAGCCTAAAGAACAACTCTGCATTGTGACTAAAGATAAATAGTGCAATATTGTCAACATCCTGTAGATGTTACGCTGCAACTGAGAAAATCATTAAGTTGGTCACTTAATGTTGGGTCTGGTGGTGAGCTTTAGGGAATATGTTAGAGACAAGTTTCTTTTATATTCCACTGTGGTTTATGAAGTCTGTGCAGGAAATGCTCTTTTGCCTTCTTATGTCAGCCAAGTTTTTTGGGTAGTTTTTTCCTAAGGAATAAGAGGGGTTATTTTTGTCTTCAAATATTTTTTTTCTTGTTCCATACTGCCATACTAGTCAGAAGATAGTTTATTTTCAGTGTTTCATATGCAGGGTGTGACAGGGTCTGAACTGGCCAGAGCTCCCTGGTGGATCGTCCACAACCTCTGTGGTTCCAGTACGTGCCCTGAAATCACCTGGACTTTCAGACTCAAAAATGTCACCCACCTAAGCCATTCATTCTTTTCTCTAAAAGCAAAGACACTACCAAACCAAACAAAGAGAGACAGCTCAGCAGATGCTCTCTGGTACTCCCAATCCCTCTTCATTCATGAATGGGTGCAAGTTTCAACACTTGCTAATGAAAGTATGAGCTGTTTGTAAGTTCAGTTTAGTGATACTGAATGGGAAGGCACAGAAAGGACAGCTTGGAGGTCTCAGAATGGCTGTGCTGTGCATATCGAGAGTATTTAAACTGACAACATTCCTCATTCCCTGGTCCTCTCTGTCTCCCCAAAGCTTAGGTTTCAGGATGTTTTTAGAGTACCCAATATTAACTGAACCCAAGCAACCACTAAATTTGCATTGCATTTACTGATATTAAAAAAAAAAACAAAAACAAAAACCAAACAATACAATTCTAAGAGTAAATCAGTAAGGCTCTGTTATTTATTTTTATCACAGTTTACAGAAATCAATGGACTTGATTAACTTATTTTAAATTAATTTTTATTCTGTGTGAAGCAAACCATAACCTCAAAGCTCAAATGTCTTAAATCAGTGCTTTTGATGGTTTGAAATACCTAGATTTCATAATTCCTAAGAACTGCTATAAGATGGTGCTCAGGCTTTAGAGACTGACAAGCTGAAAGCCAGGATGTGCTCTGCAAGGCAAGTGTCCATACCAATGAGAACTGAACTGTGATACTGTCTCTGCAAAACCAATCTAGTAAATCCCTTTTTTATCACTTAGGCATTCCAGAAAACCCCTTTTGGGGGGCTGGGGGGTAGGGGAGGTGGGTGATATTAATACTAGAAAGAAAGACCCATGCAGTTCTTTCAAGAAGGGAAGAAATCAGACATGTATCTGAGAACTTCAGCAGCAGATTGAGGGTAGAGAAAGGAAGGGAGACAATACACCCATTTTCATAAAGTAACACCAAGTAACTACTGTACATACTGATTTGAAAGTCTGCTCTCAAAAAGATTACAAAATGATTAGAAGTTGCTTACTAGCCTAAACAGATATGGGTGTTTATCTCACTGTCCCTAGAATGAATGTATTTTGATGCTTAGTGTTAATGCTACTTGGATGAAGACAATGGTGGGAAGCTGGAATTCAGTGCCAGCACCTAATGCATTTAGCATTTAGTAGTTGCTTAAAATGTTGCTCATATAATCTGTGTACACATAAATATGTATCTTCTCACATACTTTTGCAGTTGCTTTAGATTTGTTCCATTTTATAACCATATTGTATCTATTCTTAAGTATTTGGTGCCAGGGTCTTGCTGGAATATTGCGGTGCTGAGTGTCCACCTGAGTCTTGACATTTCTGTTTGAGTTTGATAGATTTCCCAGCATGTAACACATCCTTAATGTTATGCTGTATTTTGTAGTTTACTGTCTGTGGATAGTAAATGAAAATGATCACAATTTTCAGAAGGACTTTGAGTGTCTCAGAAGGCAGGCAAAGCACCATCAAAATTGTTACAATTGCATATTTTGCAACTATATTACACTGCTGCTTTTCTTTTTCTTCAGTTCCATTCATTGTATTAAAAATGAGGGATTGAGGTTGATAAGAACATTGTTTTCTGAAACATTGTTTTCTGAAACACTTTATTTTTTGTCATTGTGTCAAACTTTGTTATCACGAGTAGAAGAAGATGGGATTGTAACGTTGTAAGTCATAAAGGGAGGGCTGATGAGGCTGCCTGTAAAAAAAAACCCCAAACAAACTAAAAAAAGCCAAAAAACCCCACAAAAAAAACCCCAAAACAACAACAAAACAAAAAACCAAACAAAACAAACGAAAGAAAAAAAACACAAACACACCGGAAACCAAAAAAGCAACCAATAATTTTTATAATCATAATTCACTTTTTAAAGGAAACTTCCAGCCTCATTTTCTAATGAACAGAACACTTTTCTTATTTGCAGTTTGTGAGACTCTCACTAAGTTGGGCTGTGTGTATGTCTATCCATCTGGTTTGTCACAGAAGGTATTCACTGTTTCTAAAGCTGAGTAGGGTGATGAAAATAGCTAGCACCATACAGGCATAATAACATGTACAGTGCATGCTCATTGCAGTGCCTTGCCACTAATGTGTATAAATACCTACTGCAATTGAGCATGACATTTGTGGAGGGATCAACTCCAAAAACATATTGTGTGTACACACTCCAATTTCTCTTTACACATCCCTCAAGGTGAAGATAGATATTGTGGTCTGTCAGCCGATCGTCACGCTGAGCGCTTTCCTCATCATATATGCTCTGTTTCCTTTTCCTTTGAATGAATATTATTTTTTAAATTTCTGTTAGAGATAAAAGGCATTTAAAGGGAATCATTTTGTATCTCTTAGTAACAAAGCTCAGCTGCATCTCTGCATAGGAACAAATCTCCTCCTGAAGGCCTACATGCATCATAGGAATGAAACTCATTTATTTATTTATTTATTTTCTGTAAATATGTCTCAGCAATATGGATTTACTGACAGTGACATATTTTTGAAATACTATAAAAAGCTTTGTAATTCTTCCTTTCAGCTAGTCACTGAAAGTTCTGACAAAACATTACATGGTTTTTACCATTTCAACCACCAAAATGGCCTTTACTCAATTCCTTTGATAATTCTCTATCCAGTACTACATGCTTGCTACAGAAACTGACCAACCTTATTTTATTTGTATTATTATTGCATATGTATAAGCAAAAGGAAGTATGTGCTAAAGGAAGGTGATACCTTCTGTGTGTGCTTTCCATAGGTAGGCTGCTTAACTCCAAACATGCTTGTCACTTTTTTACATCTTGTCAGGTTTTCTCTTTGTATCATTTGATCAGATTAGCTATAAAAAGAGTGGAAGTCTAAGCAGATTTAAATAACTCCTTCAAGACCTATTGCAGTGGAAGTCTGAAGGTCTTCCAATATGAAACTGTTAAGAGGAAAAAAATAGCTGGAAAATAATAATAAACAACTATTTTAAATGAGGCACTCTCTAGTATTTTTATTCTTGTTGTCTGTTTTAGGAATGTAAAAAATACAGTACTTCTTGTGAGAAGATAAATTTGCAATGACTGCTCTTGATTTCCATATGCACTTAACTTTGTTTTTCTCTTGCTGCTCTTTGATATAGAATAGTTTCTTCCTGTCTTTCATTAAACTGATGATGCCTTGTACCTCAATGCTCATATATAAAAGAACTGTAGCAAGAAAAGAAGTCATGCCTAACACATCTGATAGTATTTCCATGTTCATATGAAAGCTCTAAAAATCCATGATGGTTTGTTGGATAGTTATGTGGGAGTGGAGTCCTCTACTTTCACACTGAAAAGCTTATTGTTAATGAAGTAGGTATTAAAGAGAGACTGACTTGTACATCTGCATTGCATCACTATAGACATGGATAATTGTGTTACCAAAACCTGCCAAACTTAGTTGAAAAATTAATTACCTTCTTAATGTCATATTCTGCCAGTTCTATTATGTAGAAAAAGATCAGGGAAAAACATTGGAAAAATTATAAAAAATGTAGATACTGAAAACTGCTTTTATGTGGAGTAAGACTTTTAATCTACTACTCTTGTATTCCTGAAGCTTTGTTCATTCTCTTAATTATTTGCTCTAAATGAGCAAGTGTCATGTGAAATATTCTATGGGTTAATCAGTAATAGCATGCAAACATATCTTACCTATCTGGGCACAGAGCTTGAGTGTACATTGCAGAACAGTTGTCAGGCTACTTTGGAAGCTTCCTTTTCTCATTTTTTTTTAATTAAAGACCAGGATATCTCTCCATCTGTAAATACAGTGAAAGCTCTTATAGTAAGGGTTGAGAAGAATGATTATTTTCACTTCCTTCCCTGCCTTGCTCATTTTTTTCACAGATTTAGATTCACTTGCTCTTTTCAGTAGTATTTGTGGGAGATCAAACTAGGTATTGCTGGATAATTGAGTTTATATTCTGCTACATCTGATCTTGAGTTTGGACATGTACAATAATGGCAAATGTGGTAATCAGCAGAAAACTCCAGGATGGTAGCCTGTGGCAATTTTTCTAGGTTGGTTTGCTTTTTTTCTAGAAATCACTAAAAGCAGGACTTGGATTTGTCATTATTTTAGTTATGTAGAGAGAGTGATTATGTCTGTATTATCTGAAAACTGTGTGTTGAGAGTTGCTGTCTTCTATCATTTCCTCTCTGAAGGACCTAACACTTCTTCATCCCAATCCTAATGTCTTCATATGCATCATTGTCATTTCTAGCAGACTGCAGGTGAACGTGAGTGCCACAAAAACCATGCTGTGGCTTGGGTAGAGAAGCAGAGTTTCAGAGAGGTCAGTTGGTAGGAAATGACACTTGGGATTTCCCTGCAGGCTGAGCTGCACCTGTGGTGAGGCTGCAGCTGTTCTGCGGCATCAGTCTGGGCTGCACCTTGGAGTGCCCAGCTCTTCCCTGAGCCAGTTTCCTTTTGCCTGTCTCTGTAACTGGTACGTGATTGACTTTCACATGCTGACACAAAGCATTGTTATGTATCATCAAATCTGCCTTTGCTATGGAGCTCAGTATTGGCTGATGAACCAGAAGAACTTGTAGTTCCAGTACGAGTGGTTTGATGCTGCTGGTATGCTTTTCTTGTGGTTTTATGTTCCCCCCTGCCCTCCCCCCACCTTGGGGGGTGGAGATTGTTTGTTTCTTTAAGTGGCATATTATGATAATAGAATCAAGAGATAAGATTTAATCAAGGTACATAATATAAATACATAATAAAGCAGTAGAACATGTAAATAAGATCCTATTGGTACCCTGGCTTCTTGAATTGTACTTCATGGTGTGTTTTCATATGATGTAAATGCAGTGCTCTTGTTCTTGGTAGAACTTCTGAAGGCAAGATTTTAAATTCCTGTTTTCTCAGGGTAAGATTATGTTTCTTGTTCAATAAAAAAAGTGAAATAAGATTGCTATCTGCTGAAAGACGAATGAGATTACATTCACCCATTTTCTTTATGTGTTATCTTATCAGTGTGTGATTTTGCTTATATGCACTGAAATGAGAGATATCAATTATAACTCTAATTTATCACTGCTAGCAGTCATGCTGCAAATTTCAGAGCCCTCATAGAGACTGTTTCTTCTATAGTCAGCTACCAGCTTGGACTGTTGGGCTGAAAAATGAGGGGTGAAAGGGAGAACAACAAAGCCAATCCAACCAAAGACTTAGTAGCAAGAGCTCTAGATTGTGTCCTGTTCCTCCTAAATTCTGTGTAAAGCTCTTGTCTTGAACAAGCATGTTCCCTGTCCTTTATGACAGAAAGGGATGTGGAAACAATTACTCAACATGAGTCATAAAAGAGATAAACCCTGAAAGATAGACAAAAAACTGTTTATCCTGTGCTGAGCCACATTAGCCCAAGGCTGTGAAGTCTTGTTTCCATGTCATGCCCTGGTTCTGAACTGTTTGTCTGAAGCCCTTTTGCAGACAGCTGCTGAAAGTAAAAGGTCACAGTGCAGCAGCTTTGAAGAACCTACTTCAGCCGTATAAAAGTCACCAAAAGAAACGGGAATTCAGTCTGTCTGATTTTTTGGGAGAATTAACCTTCCTAGTGCAGCATCATTGGTAGGAAGAGATTGTGACAAGCCTGATGCTGTGACATATTTGCCTCTAATTTAGTGGATTAAGTGGCTATATTAAGAAAGATTGTTTCTCTTCCACTGCTATAAATTTAGTGATCTTAGACCAGATTTTTTTTAAACCATTAGTTAGCTTTGTTCTCACTGTGGAGAATTAAGAAAAATTGCTAAACCTTAAGGACATGTCAGCCTGTCCTGAAAATTGGAAAGATGTGTTGGTTTTTTGTCCAAGGCTGAAAACATACCAGAAGAGTGATTCTTTTTACTCTTTTCTCTGTGGCATCCTACCTTTAATTTGAAAGTATGACTAAGCCATTGTGGATTAGGCTTCCCACTCTTGACAGTTATTTGGAGAAGTTTTCTTTTTGATGGTTAAGAAAATGTCCTGAGAGTCTCCTTTGGAGTGTGTCACTACCTAAGCAACCTATTTGCTGTGTGCTTTCTGCTCTGCTCTTGTGTATTCTGCAATCACCAGGCTGGTAAAAGAACCTTTTTTCTTACCTGGAAAAAAAATAGAGAAAGGAAGAATAAAGAAAAAAGTTAATGTGCCTAATCTAAGCGACTGGATTAATTTTACCCAAGTTTCCAAAATGTTAGTTAGCTGGGAACTCACCTCATTGCTTGATGAGAAAAGATCTCCTTGCCAAAGGGCAGTACCTAACGTGTTCTGTCATTTGCTAGTGTATCCTCATTTTCAACCACCTAGTACCAAAGCACATGAGTCATCAAGAGAGAACTTGGTTCTAGGAGATGTCAGAATATGTAGGTTTTGAAATGCCTCATCCCATTGGCAGTGAAGGGAGCCTAGGGTTAGATTTCTGAAGCTCGGGAACAGAAGAATAATTTCTGTGATGCTGGGAAGATCTTTTCATCTAAACCCCAGGCAATTAGAGAGCTTTAGGTTAAATAACAGATTTCTGTTCTTCCATATGGTGTTTGTTTGCAGAACTCTCACAGTCTGTTGTTAGACACTGATATAACTGTGCTATGGCTTTGTTGGGCATGTTATGGATCCTGCAGAAGCTTTTATCTCTGCTGTTTACCAAGGGCCCTTTGGGCTTGTTAAGAATTACTACTCACAGTAAAGTTTTTCTTTCTTGAGGCTATAATTTTCTGTCCTATTTTTTTTTTTAGTTTTATCTGTGAAGAAATTCTTGAAATGAGATCTGATTATATGTATTTATACTGTGCTGTTGTATGTTTGTCATAGTGTATATTCATCATTTGCCCAGAACCACTCTATTGCCTGGAACTTACTATGAGCTCCAGGAACTGAGCCTAACATCTGTCTTTTTCTACTGATACACCTCCACAAAAAAATCAGCTATTACAGTTAATAACTTTGCTAAAAAAAATAGCAATACTGATCATAAACAGAAACAAAATTTTGGATCTATTAAGAAGGATGTTGCTAAACATAAAAATGAAGCCATACTCAAATGTGATTTGGACCACTTTTGTTGCATAAGGACAGTGAAACAAACATGAAAGAAGATCAAAAGGTTGGAAGAAGTTGAATGTGTAGTTGTGAAATAGTAAGAGATACGAGGTGTGGTCTTGCTTCCACCCAAACCAAGGTTTGTGAATGAAGTTTCCATTTTGCAAGTCCTTTGTCCATGTTTTTACTGAATTCTTAGTTGTGGTCCCAAGTGCTTACATAAATATTTACTATAAAATGAGTGCTTGCTTTATTGTCATATGCATTAAGCTTGAGTATATGTTTGGTAAATAGTGCAGCAGGTCGGTCAAGATGGTTATTGCTGTAATGAGGAAATGTGAGACTTTTGCACCAATGTTTCAGTACTGCCACATTCAGATTCTATTTTTTATGAAACGTGTTGATAAAGGAAACAGTACAAAATTATACTGACTATTTTAAAGTATTTTCATCCTTTGGAAGTATTCTGTAAAGCAATAATAAAATTTCAGCCGTTTCCACTTAAATACTCAAACAACGTGAAGAAGAAAAACTTGCTTATATTTTTATCTGTAAATGTTTAGGAGATGTTCAGAATGACAATATAATCATTGCTGTTTTTGTACTTGACAATATAGCTTTTTTTGCAGGAGAATACCATTCTGCTGCCCAAATGGATGACAATAAACCTGTTTAGGTCACCAGAAATGCAGTACTTGAGGCCAAGACTGTTGGACAAGGTTCTAGGTCCTTTGTTACCTGTTGAGGTCAGATTAAATAATAATTTACTTTTAAAAAATGCAATATAATTTCAGTTTCTTTTTTACTAAATTTGAATTAAATCCAGTGAAATTAATTAGTTTTAAAATGTTTTGTAAATGTTATTTTTTGCAGAGATTGTCTTTTTTTACCTCCAAAATGCCATTTAATTTCTTAATAGTAAGCTTGCTAAATAAAAGGCTTTCTACTTTCATTTCTGACACTGATATTTCTGGTTAAGGAAAATAGCTGTTTGTATTTGCCAAAAATAAAAATGAACCAATTCTAGTACTTTATTTTTGCAGTAAATATGAATGAATAAATACTACCACTTTTATATTTGATAAAACTGGAAAACCAAACAGCTTTATAAATACAATCATGCATCAACAAACACTTGTCAAAATGTCAGTGTGTCTCCTCATAAAACATAGCTTGATGTAAATCACTTTACAGGTAGTAATTAATTTTATTTAAAAAGTAAAAGCAGAATAGTAACTTTGAAGTGTTTAATCTTCTGCTCCATTCCAGGAGGAGGTATCTTGCTAGATTTGGTGACATAAGGGTCAAAAGATAAACCGTAACCAATACCTCTGTTTATTTTTTTGACAATGTTAAATTAGCAACCCCTCAGACCTCTTGCAGAGAAGTACAACCTGAGTAATTGAACATGTCACTGGGGAGTATGCTTGGTTAAGCTGATTCCTATTATGTTGACTTGTCAGGGACCAATAATTAAAGCTGAAGAGGGATGCTCATTAGTGTCTACAGAATGATTCAAAGAGCAGAAGGGAAGAGTCCTTCAGGCACACCTGCTAAAAACTGACACTGCCTGGTGGGATGTAGTCAACCGACCAGCTTGTTTATCTGATGAGTTAGTGGAACAGCTCTAACCAAGAGTAAATAAATTAAGAGGTGAATGTACATGCTCATTGACTCAAGCTACAAAACTGTATTTGATGTCTACCCTTTAAGATGTTTGCATTATACTCTGTCTCTACAGAATTTTATTCTTAGTATTTATTGGATAAGATGTACAGCAGTATCTATTCAAATTACTTTCTCCTCAGTCCTTGTTTAATCATTTCAATCATTTTAGCTGGAAACATCAAAATATTAACAATCTCTCTGTTTCTTTGAACTCTCAAGGGCCTGCTTGGATAACTTCTAGGAGTTATAGTGCTTTTTGATGATAAATGCCCTTATTAGCATACATTTTTCACAGTTGCCCTTTAAAAAATGACTGGTCTGGGGAGGTGTGGGGTGTGTTTTTGTTTTTTGTTGGTTTTATTTAATTCCCACCACTTACGCTACTGACTGTAAAACTTCATTTTCAGTGAAAAACCAGACAGGAAGACGCTCTGAATGAGACAGCCTGACTAGATAGTGCTTATCAGAGCTGGGGAACTACTTGCACAGTAATGCTGTGTTTTACCTAGAATTAATAACCTCAACTTTATATGGAATTGGAACCTTCTGGGGGCTTAAATTGAGATAGTCCTGTAGATTCTTCCATATTATGAATAACATGAGAAACTCCAGTTTTCTCTGACACTCACAGTAATAAAATAAACCCACACAACTTAGAAACTTAGAAATAAATGTAGACAAAACCAATTTAACTATGACAAACCCTGTGAAACTGGTTATGAAAGTGTAGAGTGTAACGGAAAACTGAGGATGTGGCAAGTTTCTTGATGAATAGTTTGGTTTTATTCTTTCAGGTTATCTTTAAATGGTCTTTATCACACATTTTAACACATGTCATTTTGATAAATTCAACTGTTCAGCTAGAAACCCATCTGCTGGGTGAGCCCTTCTATTTTCCCCTGTGTTTTCCCACTGGATTAAGACAATGCTTCCCTGCTCTAGAATTATCCTCTTCAATGTAGCCATCTCTAAAACCTTCATTCTGTGACATTTCAGTAGGGTCAGTTAGCAGAGAATGGACTCCTTGAGAGTCGAGCAATATCTGTGTGACAGCCTTCAGTCATTGAAATTATTGATGTGGTCCCCTGGATCTCCTTTACAGTGGCTCACAGCATAGCCTCAGAAGAACAGTAGTAACAGCTTCCTCTCTCTTGGAAAGCTGTTACAGATCACAGACATTGGAGGATGACAGAAAACCAGTGAAAAACCCAGATACTTTTAATCAAAAAGCTTCCAGTCTTTATGTGTCCTTGAAACCTATTGGAGTTTGGAGAACTCTGCTTCTGCAGAGTTGATATTTTCTGAGATCACTTTGGCTTAAGGCTGTCTGGACAATACTGTTTACTTACCTTTGGGAACAGGTCTGTTGGAAGGAGGAAAACTTGCATTCTGCCTTTTTCTATATTCCTCATCATCTCTCACTGTTTTCAATTGGAGTACTATTTAATAGATTGTTTCAAATCATATAATCAGCATGATCTGCCTTAATAGAACAGTTTTGTAGCCCAATGCCATTTGTCAGCAACTTAACAGTGAGTTTTTCATCAAAACCAAAGAAGTTGTGACGCCTAATAAAAATGGATATAAGCCATCACATAATCAGCTTTCAAAGGTTGCTTAAAAGGATCAGACTCCTAAACATAAATTTCTACACTTATTTCAGACTCAGGTCCCCAGACTAGAGGGAGGCCTTTGACTTTTGGACCACTTTCTTTCAGACTGAGCGTTTTGTTGATAATAATATAATCTGTTTATGAAAGAAATCACAACTTCTGGGTTGCTCACTTGGCAGCTGAGTGTCGTGAGCTGACCCCCATTGTCAGTTCAAGAGAAAACCAGTCTTGTGTCAACACCAAAAAAAGTCTTTCTTTCCGAAGACTTTGTGGTAGTTTACTTGCAGAACTTTATTCTGCATTAAGCATGTAAGCCAGAGTGCCCATGTAAGAATAAAGGCATTCCTTAAGTAGTGTTTTTCGAATTGCCCTACTGAGGCAAATGATAATGAAAAGCTTGTAAGTAATCCTTAAACTCAAATGCTGTAAAGCTCTTGTGATTAAATTTGCTAAGGGTAGGTACAGAGCTAGCAGTGCACTATTTTAAAGTGCAGGGAATCCCTATAAAACCTGGGAAATGTGGCCGGGGGGATGGAACAAGTATCCTGCATCTGAGACAGGCACTGAGATGCTAGCACTTTTTCCATGATGCAGACATCTAGCAGCAACTTTGCCAAATTCTGCTAAAAGCACAAAAATCTGTAATAGAAAATTGGAAAAAAGATACCATGAATTCTTCTTAAAGCTCTGTGAAGAATAAACATAAAAGGTTTCTCCCCATTCTTATTTTCTCACTCAGATGGTACCATATGTAGTGAGAGGGCTTTCAAAGTCAGAGCAAAGCCATAGCTGTTTAAAACAAAATTGTATATGAAAAAAACTTTGAGGATTCACTTTTTTTTTCCCCTCATGCTGGAATAAGCCCTAAATGTTTAACTTTATTTATATATTGTGAAAAATAGTTCTCTGGATAATTTTTGGATATTCGCCTGGACTATGGAAGTCACAAGGTGGGGCAAGAACAAGGATTCAAACAGTCCCTCAGCTGTGGCAGAGGACACCTCTAGCTCTTCTGGCTCTCTGGTGTGGAAGCTGCATCCTGACCCCTCAAAGGCTACATTTTCATGGGAAGTTTTAATTGGTATTTTCAGATTATGAACTTTGGAAAATTTCAGTCTTCCTCAGTTTTTAAAGGTCCAGTGGAGGGTAGAGATGGTCAGAAAGTGAACCCAGAGAGGGATTGTAACTCCCCATTCAGTGGAACAGAGGAAGTCCAAGCCTCCTGCCTTTTCACCCAGTGAGGTGACCCAGTGTAGGCTGGGACAGTCACCTTTCTGCATTGTCACAGGTGGATTAATCCCCACAGAAACAATAAAATACAAGCTGTCATCTTTATCTGTTTCTGTCTAAGGGCCGTCAGAATTGCAGTGTCTTCCAGTAGATGCAATTCAGTTTATCAACTTGTTACAGTGCAATGCATCATAAGGCACTGCACTTTCTAATTTAAGACTTTGCAACATAAGAAATTATGTGATCAGCACAGAGGTGTTCAATTCTGGTCTTTGAAAGGAAAAGGATTTTCCTTCTCAAAAAAAATATTTCAAGTTTATATATTAGAGGAGTAGGTGGGAAATACTCAGAGAAGGAAACTTGAGTTGGTCAGAATGATGAATGAGACGGTTTTCTTTGGCACAAGTGTTTTGAGTAGATAAGATGGGGAGTGTGTGACATTGTTCTTACAAAGCAAAAGACATTGATATGTATCTGAATGCGTTTTAAATAATATAAATGAAGAGAAAGGGTTGAAATTAAAAAAATGGAGACGTTATGGTGGAATAGCTGAAAGCAGCTGAGCAGTATCTCAATAATGGTGGTAAAATACAGAGTCCAGTTTACTTCCCAGCAAGGGGCTCAGTGACAGCGAGAAGAGGGCGCTTACAGCAGTGAGGGCTGGGAGGTGGGGGCTGATGTAGCCCCACTGAAGTTAAATGAATTAAATTGATTTAAAGCAGCTGATAAACTAGACTACTTACACTGAATGGAAGCAAAGGCCTAAAAAAGGGAAATAATATAAGAGAGAGAAAAAAAGTATTATATGAGATACATTTGGACTAGATGAGCATAAGTAAGAGGTAAATTTTTCAGGATGGGATAAGTGAATTTGAGTTGCAGCTGAATGAGTTTTTCATTCATTAGCCTGTTCTATCCTATTGCATTCCTAATGCACAAGGCAATCGCAATGGAAGGGATTAAAGTCACTGACCTTAATTTGCCTTAAGTCTGAAAAAAAGTCCTGAACATGTTTTCTTAAGGCAAAGTTTACTTGCCTGAAAAATATCCTTGTTATTGGGGATGGAGATAATGATAATTTATGAACAACTACTTTTAAATATTTAACTTGTCTGTCTTGTCTACAGAGAAGCAGCACTAGCTTTTGCAGTTGCTTTGTTTATCAGCAGTGCCTCACAGCCCTGGAGACTGTGACAAGCCCGTGTAGAGATATTATCCTTGTTCTTTTCTCTACTGCTCAGTCCATTTAAAGATAATAGGCCTTGCCCAGCATGACCAATGAAAAAGGGAAATGGCATTTATCTTGCTGGCATCTTCTGATAGCTTAGGACCATGCTCTGCTTGATCCGTGGGCTCAACTCCATGAAAAGTCTATAGGGAGTAAAATATTCAGCAACACCTTTGAAACACAAAGCTCTATTGTCATTTGTGCACTGTGGCCTCAGCTTTTCTCTACAAACTGTTTCCACTTGTCTTAACAGTGTAAAAATAATCCAGCTTTCTCTGCAGCCCTTTTAGAGGACAAAATTACTGTAATGGAAATAAATGGAAATGCAATTAGCCATCTCTACAATATGTCTTCATATGTTTGATCACAAATAGCTTGAAATCCAAATCCAGATGGCTCTGCTCCATTGCATTATGTTTTGTTAGCAAGAGAATTATGAACATTTCTAATAAATAAATTTTAAAAATAAATAAAAATGAAGGGACAAGCAGGAAAGAGACACATAATTATTCAGTGAAGCAAGTGTCTTACAGAGTGGAACAGACATTTAGAAAATTATCTGCTTTCCTTAACAACAAGGAACCTGAGAGTTGAATTGATTAATGGCACTAAATATCTTCATAGGGAAAAATTACTGAGTACTAATAGCCACCACTCTCTGCTGCTTGTTCTGAAAGTAAAGCAAAAAGCTAGTAGTGTTGAAAGTCAAAATTAAATGCATTCAGATGAGAAGTATGGGATAAGTTTCAGTAGTGATGACTGGTGGCAATTGAAAAAAGTACTGTTAGAATGGGAAGGTGGGTGTCCATTTTTGATACATGAGATGAAGACTGAATGCCTTTCTGCAAGAATTCTGACAAATACAAGGTATTGGACTCACAACAGAGATCATTATGTGAAATGTAATCCCTCACTTTATACAGAGATCTAACCGAAATGATCTGATATTTTCAGGGGTTTAGCTTCATGGAGTTAAGCCTACTTTGTTCTTTGCACTGGTAGTATGGATGTCAGAATCAGAACAAATTAGATTTACACTCACCTGTAACAGAGCTGAATCTGGCCCCTAGAGTTCAGATTACTATGAATACAGTACACATTATACTTGTCGGAAGTAAACCTCAGAAGTTCATATGTGTATAAACAAAAGACTCTAATTGAAACCATAATTGAAGTCCAAGATTATAAACAAAAGATACATTGTCTTGGGTTTGCATAAAATTAGTTATAAGGTAAGAGCAATAATTAATTAATTCTATTTTGTCACTGGTAAAGAAGGACCTGTTACTTTGTATTTTTAAATAGTGATTTTGGATCAGAAAAAGGCAAACTACACCTTAATGGAAAAGGAATCTGACACTGAGTACCATTAACCCTTTTTTAGAAGTCTTTAAAAAAAAATAAATTCTGGTAATGATGAGCATGTTCTAGGTGCTGTAAAGCCCTAAAAGAAAGCTGTGTCCTGCCCATTTAGTATCTGATTTACTTCAGTTTTATTGCCCATTGCTGGCATAATATCAAACATTTCCTTAGTAGGCCCCAGCACTTATATGAAGCTGTGCCAAGGTTATTCTGTATGTAATCCAGAAAGCCTTTTTCTGCTGCGGGGAAATCACTGAGTTAAGGGAATGATTATTCCATTGTGTTCTGTTGTTGTTAGTTTTTCTTCAACAGACTTGAATTACCCTATCTTAGTTTTATTAGTATTGTTGTCTGTTGTACTTCATAATCAGAGCAGCACAGCAAACGGTTCATTCAGCCCACGGGAAAATTTCAACCCCAGCATGTAAATAGATGCAGTTGATAAGAAAGGAAGCAGAAGAGAAGTGTACTGAGGAAGGATGAGGGAAATGGTGGAACAAGAATAAGGAGAATAGGTGAAAACTGTGGAGTCAAAAAGGAGAGTAAAATACTAAGAGGCATTAGCAGGAAGGAACTGAATAATTATGACACATTCAGACTGCATCCTGAAGGGCCCAACTGGGGTCTGCCAAGAGAGGAAGAAAGAAGAATGGAGCAGCAAAGTGAGTGACCAAATACATTAACTATAAAACCTAATTTAAACAACAGATAACTTGAAAGTAAGTTAATATAGGTCACATTTATAGTGCACATTGCAATAGATTTATTTGGAGACTTGTTTGGAACATACACCAATATAAGTTTTCTTCTTCTCTGTGGATTTTCAGGTTTTTTACATTTGTCTGGGTTTTGCACTGAATAATCAAATTAGTCTTTCAGTCAATAACTGCACCTTTCACTGGGCTTGGCTACCTTTCAATATGTCACCATTTGAGAAACACAGCTCATGAAAACATATTCCTCAAATTGGCCAAGTGGGAAGCACAAATGGCACAGTTAGTCCTCTTCTGTGAATGAACTGCATGACCTCTTCCTCTGTGAGGTCTGATCAATTTGTATGAGAACCAAACTTCTGGTAAGTTGCTGGAGGAACTGAGTCTACATCTGAAAAAAAAGTACTGGTTTTTATTTTCATACTGATGTATCAGTTATGATAGAAAACAATGTGAAAGAAAAACTCACCCTGTTTTACTGAGTGCAGTGATGTTGGATGACATATTGGCTCTACTGAACTGAAGTTGAGGAGGTTTCCTTATGTGCAAAGGATCAAAAATTCCAACTGTGTTGGTGAAATGGGCTGCACATCTAGGTCTAGTTTTTTTAGAAGACTTACATTTGTAACAAAGAGCTAAAAATTTTTAAATTGGAGTTTAGAGATGGTGTTTCTAAAACCTGATAGAGAAGGGCACAAAAAACCCCCATCTGTGTTTTCCCTGCAGTGATAGCATTAAATTAGAGGCCTTGAAGAATCAGAACTGTCCCTAGTTACAGAAGCAGCACAAATCTCACCTTGATTCTGACCTGGCTCTATTAAAGGAGTGATTTTCAGATCAGGTAGCAAAGCTGCTGTCAATTACAAGCCTGAGTGCCAGTTTCTCCTTGACCATCTCACTGCCTCAAGGAAACTTTTTAGTAAAAACATTGCAGAAAACAGCATTTGGACCAGTAAATAAGATGACTTTCATGTTTCACTGGATAGTGATAAACTCTGTAGCCCTGAAATAATAACTGTGCACTTCATCTGCTGCATTAGTGTATTTGAAAAACTGTACATTTCCAGGTGGTATGCACTGGAGGTATTACAAG
Organism: Emberiza elegans; assembly: GCA_024865655.1. NCBI lineage: Eukaryota > Metazoa > Chordata > Aves > Passeriformes > Fringillidae > Emberiza > Emberiza elegans. The sequence goes on along the minus strand of JALJVW010000175.1, from coordinate 29,052,023 downwards.
CCTAATTTTAGGATTAAGAACTCCACCCTCTTTCAGTCTCCACTTGAATGTCACCTCAGGGAGTTGCAGTTCTCATATTCTTGTACTCACTTTGCTTTTAACATTTTCAATTAAAAGGAAGACAATTTCCTTCTGCACTGGAGAGCATACAGGCATTACAATAAGGAATTGGCAAAGGCCGTGAGTTTTGCCTCAGTTTGCAGAAGTACCCCAAAGTTGAGATGCTTAGCTAAGCTACCCAAAGCTCCCTTGAACCTGCAGGATGTGCCAGACAGAACTGCAAGAACAAGGAAAGGTATCAGAGCTGCTCCTGACCACAAGTTAGAACTAGAAATTAGAGAGAAAGACACAGATAATAGAACAACCCATGAAAATAAGTGCTTCTTTTTGAGCCTCTACTGAGAATCCATTTTAGGTTTAGTTCCAATTTTGGCTGAAATGTAAGTAGATTTTTGTTTATCCAAAAGACTTTGACTATCATAGGCTATAACTGAATTAAATCCCAGGTCAAATTACATGGTGCCATTTACTCTGCATGTGTTTTTGATGGATTTTACTTAGTAAAGCACTGTATGTCCTTTTCCTAGCTTTAACTAATCCTCACAACATTGCTGTGAGGCTGATAAGTAATATCCTCATTTTACAATCAGAAATAGAAAGGTTATGGGACCTGCCAATGTATACAGAATATAATCAGTATCAGGACTGGCAGTAATACTTCAGAGTTCCTAGTTTCTAATCCTATCTTGGAAAATATATAGGATATTCTACATTTTGATTCAATAAAACTTTCCCCTGTATGTAAATCTCCTCTGTTTCTGTTCAAGGATTGCGTAAGACACACTTGGAGGTTTTTCCTACTATAAACTGTACATAAGTGTAAATCAATGATCAACTGAAGACTTAAAAAAGAGTAAACTTATTTCCAAAGATGTATCAAGGTCATGGGAAATTTGATTTGGAGCTAAACAACTCTGAGTTTAAATAGGCTAATGGATTACTTCATGTTGTTCCTCTTACTGCCAGTTGATTCTTTTGGTTTTTAATGCCTTGCTATGCCCCTTTGTAAGTAGCCTTGCCCAAAGACACTGAAAAAATTAACATTTTTCTCTAAATAGCATGCATGACTTAGGGTATCACAAACAAATAAGTGAAATGAGCCATGTTGACAGGTAAGTAGTGACCTTTTGCAGTGAACCCTCTGAGAAAGGACTATATTCCTACATGAAGTAGGAGTACATGAAGTTGGTCTAAAAAAGATACAATCTGCTTCTGCTTTTCCTAGCAGATGCTATAAGTGAACCTAATGATTATTTAACTTGTGGTGGAACTACCCACTTGCTCTCTTAGTGTCTTCCATGACACCGAAGCCACTGACTTCTCCTGGTTAAAACTAGGTGGGTGTTCAGGTAGTGAAGGGATTTTTTGGCTCTGTGGCCTTTTGCTTTATTTTTCAGAAACTCAGAGTAACTTTTGTTTTATGAAACAATTGTTTGAATACTATTTTTTACCACTGGCTTTTGTGGCAAGTCTAATTTTAGGCGTTGACCATTTAACTACCATCTTAATGGCTTTCCTTTTAATAGAACATAGAACAGCATGTGCTTTATTTTCTGCATCATCAAAGCACTGCACCTTCCAACAGAAGCAGTGTCTAGTCTGCAGCAGGCCAAATGCATCCCCCTGATAGTCCATCTGCTGAATTTCACAGCCAGAAGGAATTTCATCACCTATAGGTAAACAGTGTTTTACAAAAAGAAACATTTTCTTCTTTTCCCTAATGCTTGCCTGATCAATAGGCCTTTGAAGCAAATGAAAAAAAATAGTTATTGCCTAAATAGACCCTATGTAAAGTTCTAAACAAATGTGCTCTGTTTGCACATTTTGTACAACCTATTGAGGTTTTTTTATGTGGTAAAAAAAAAATAAATAATTAAAGACTTAAAATAATTGCCCTTTAACCAGCTAGGGTGAAGTAAAAATATTGTAAATTAGGGAAAAAAGGGAATACTGTCAGGTTTACAGAAACAAGTCCCATTCCAGCTGGGGTTCAGGAATTGCATTTTTATTTATAATTTACGCCTCTTTTAAAAATCAGAAATAATTATAGGGATTAGTTAACAGTAACAAATAAAAAGTGCATTTAAAATTAACCTGACAGGGCATTTTTTTGTCATACTGACTGATGTGTACAGTCCATTCTTTTAAAAATTCAAGGAAGCTTATTTGAATTGTAAATTGGCAACACATTCATACTGAAGTCTTATTGTGTGATAGTGTGACAAATTACAAATGGAATATTGGCCAGGCCTCCATTTCTTGCATTTTTTTTCCTAGTTTCTGCCGCTATTATCATTAATCTGTTTTACAGAAGCTCTATAGCGGATGGTTCTGGACATGGAAAGTACATTAAGTTTCATTGTTGGCTGTAGCAGGGCTCTGTGTGGCTTCGGTGACCTGTGACTTCTCCTATTGGTTGTAATTCAGTACAGTTGCTACTAGGTTTGCATCCTGCTGTGTGTAGACTTAAGAGATTCTGGCATACTTTATGCCTGACAGCTCATGTCATAAGTATTGGATTACAGAGCTTTTGCTAAATTGTGTTAAGAATATCTTTAGAAATGGTGCTGGAATGTGATCCTTAAAAACTAAATGTATACAAGTAAATCTTTAGGATCCCATTATCGGAAGTGAAATGAATTCTCCCTTTTTAAGTCGTAAGTGTAGAAATGTTGGAGATGATTAAATGTGGTGATGTCATATACTACAAGGCATTGTTTAATTCCTTTGCAATTTAAGGTTTAATGTTTTATCCAATGGGAAAGAAATGAGCGCTGGGGGTGTTCCTGCCTTCCCCGGGGCTGATTGTGCTGGATCAAAGGTCACACAAACAAGGAATGGTGCTCAGGATGCAGTTTAAGGAGGGACTTGGAGGGTACATTATGGAGTAGCGAAAGAGAGAAAGAGAGGGAGAGGGAGAGAAGGAAAGAGAGAGAAAGGTGGGAAGGAAGGAAGGAAGGAAGGAAGGAAGGAAGGAAGGAAGGAAGGAAGGAAGGAAGGAAGGAAGGAAGGAAGGAAGGAAAGAAGGAAGGAAGGAAGGAAGGAAGGAAGGAAGGAAGGAAGGAAGGAAGGAAGGAAGGAAGGAAGGAAGGAAGGAAGGAAAAGAAAAAAAGAAGAAAAGAAAGAAAGAAAGAAAGAAAGAAAGAAAGAAAGAAAGAAAGAAAGAAAGAAAGAAAGAAAGAAAGAAAGAAAGAAAGAAAGAAAGAAAGAAAGAAAGAAAGAAAGAAAGAAAGAAAGAAAGAAAGAAAGAAAGAAAGAAAGAAAGAAAGAAAGAAAGAAAAGAAAGAAAATTAAAAGGGAACAAATCAATTACTGGCAGCAGCCCTTTCTGCTTCCACTCACCACCTGCCTTTCATATTAGTTCATTTTGCCTCTACCATCTTAAGGGTGATCTCCCACTATCAGATATTTCCTACCAGAGCATAAATTGACAAATTCATGCCAACTCACTGCAGTTTTGCAATATGCTCTGTGAAACATGAAGGAAATAAGCTTCTGGTTATTTCTGGCTTGAATTTCTTTTGTTGTATGTGCTTCTAATGGTATCTCTGATTTCTTTGCATTTGTCTTGAACTCTGCAAGCTGTTCAACCCCCATGGTCTCTGACTTTTTTTATGTATTCATGGAGGCTTCTGGGTTGTGGAGCTGGTGAGCTAGGAAACTCAGGCCACAGTTTTAATATAAGTAAAGATGCAGGGTTTTTTTGTCATTTTGCATAATGTTGTGTTCACTTCTGGCACCAAACAGAGTAAAAGACATAGGTTTGAATTGCACCTTCAGTAAGAGGCATCTAACCAGTGCAGCTGGTCTGGGCTTTTCTTGACATGAAGGAAAGAAGGGTGATGGTGATGATGATGATGAGTGGTGCTCTTAGGAAGGGTGTTCACCTGGTGTCTGAATTGGGCTCTGAAATTACTTCTCATTCTCTGTGACCAAAGTGCCTGGAAGGGGTGTATCAATGAATCCCTAGAACTAGGTGGAGTAAATGCAGACCAAAATACATCCATACTTAGTCCTGAAGTGTTGGTTAACAAATGCTATTTCATCTTCAGGTGCCCAGGTACACTGCTTCCATAAGACTAATGGTGGGAGCAGAAGAACAGAAAGTGATAAATTTATGGTTTTTTCTGTCTTCAAACAGTTGTGTGATTCTGAATCATTTAATTTGCCTCTGCATCACTTTATCCAACTAGAAATTGAATGTTTTCCTTGCAGTTCTCCCAGAGTTTTCATTCTAGCATGAAAGCATAAAAGTAAAAAAAATATTTTTTTTCATATTCTTGCAAATGAAAATTGCAGAGCCTTGGAGGCCTGTTAATTTATAAAAGCTGAGGATCTGGCCTAGAACAGCCCAGTGTAGTTTAATTTGCAGTCAGTATTAAGTATCCTTTGACTAGGCTGTTGAAATTTCTGCATATTTACTTGTCACTCTTCCAAGATTTCTACTATTTTGTTTTTTTCCTACCATTCTTATTGAACAAAGACAAGGAAGTATCTAATAGATTAAGGTGAAGTCTAGTAACATGGTTCAGTGGACTAATACTTTAATCTGTGAGACCCTAAGATCAAGTGGACTCAATTTCAAGCCCTGCCACTATTAATTTAATCATTAGTAATGCTGCAGGTATTGAGAGCCTGGAGTCTGCAGGTGTTTGCTGTTGGGGAAACAAGCAGCACCTTCGCCCTCCTGTGATGCAGTCTTTAATGGGAAAAGACATCTTCCTGATTTAAGGCATGTCCTTTAGAATGATCCTGCCACAGTAGATCATGAGGCTGACCTTTTCTAGGGTTTCAGGAGTTGCAATTTTGCAGCCAGTATAAGAATGACTGGTACAGATCTTTGTGATGATTTTATGTATAATTCTAATACTGTATGGGAAGCACTTGTGTTTATGGCTTTTGCTAAGTTTCACTTCCATAGAGTCTCCTGGGTCACGTTTAATAAACTTATGTCAGAGTTGCTTCAAAATGAATTGTCTGATCAGTTTCATAGATGCCAGATGGGCAAAAAGCAGGCCCCTGAAAGATGACAGAAAGCTGCACAGAAGGTTAAAACTGGCAACAACTTAAGAAACACTAGTGTGGTTATAGGGTGCTCCTTCTGAATTTTTGCTTGCTAGACCCCGTTTTTACCTTCTTTGAATAACTTTTTTCTGGTTAGTGGCAAAAATGTGTAATCACGAGGGCTTGCATATATATTTTGAACATGCATTTAAACAGTGCTTCAATCTGTTGCTTTTCTGTATGTCATGTCTCTGTTAACACATGCACACACCCATGTGAATTTTGCATGTGAATAGCAAAATACTGTGTACAGGAAGATAACTTCAGGAAGTCGAGATAATGGAAAATATTAGCTTTTGATACTTTTTTTTTTTCTGTGTGGTTTCTGAGTCTTCCCAAGTAATTATATGGCTGTTCACAATTCTTGTTCATGAGCAGTTGCAATAATACTTACCTGTTTAATAATATACAATATTATTTCCTTTGGGAAAAAGATATATTTGAAGTACTTTGAAAAGGAATAAACAACAAGACTTGTAATTAAGTATTGCTATTTTAAATGAAATGGGTTTCAAAAATCAGCAGCATGTCCTTCTTCTCAGCCTTTAGGAGACTGCTGCACATGATGAAAAGTTTAACTTGTCAAGTATATATTCAGATGTAGAAATCGGAAAATCAAGCTCCATGAGTGATAATTATCAGCACCTGGAAATAATTTGTACCAGAGAGTTAAACAAGTTTTTCCTCTCTCCAGATTGGGAGTTTTTAACCTCCCAGTCACTGGAATACTCCTCTCACTGTTCACAGTGACATGGCTTGTGGTTCATTCCCACTAGTAAACATGGCACCAAGCAATTAGATTGTCATTAGAAGATGAGCATTAGCTTTGTAAAATAGGATTAAGAATAAGCTGAGAACAAGTGATCAGCTAATGTGTGCAGCTCATAAGTAACGCTGTACACGCAGGGGACCACTGAGGGCAATGGAATTCCCTTCCATTGGCTTTCAATAGCCACTGGCTCAGGCTCAGGTTCTGGTTTTCTTTTAATTTTATAACATTTGTTCTCCAGAGCTACAGAAACTTTCTAATGGCATAAAGGTTCCTCCTCCTTCAAAGTGTAAAATAGTAGGATGTTGTTGAGCTGGAAGCTCTACAAAGACAAGACTGAATTTACTCTTCTGACCTGTAGGAAGGCTGCCCCTGAAACAGGCTCTTCCCAGATCCCTCTTCTGTTTCCTTCTTCTCTGTGTGCGGATACCATCTAAGCAATTTCTCTTGTATCTTCAAGGCTGCATTGTTATTGCCTAGTTGAAGATAATCTTTCCCTAGTGTTTTAAAATCAATACAGGCAAGAGAAGGCACTACCAGAATAAAGCGTGTGTATATACATTTTCTTGGTGAGGTCAGCAACACTGCAATGCATACAGACAAGAAATACCTTTCACAGGTGTTTGGTTTTGAAATTGCAGAAAACAGTTATCTTTTACTGGGAAAAGGAGCAGAAATGTAATAAAAAATCATGTAAACAAAGTTTGTGTAAGTTAAATATTTAGTAGGTATTGTAGTAAGTATCGCATCTTTTTTATATGAAGTTTTAATGAAATTTCTATGAAGTACAAGAAGTAACATGCTAATAATATTTTAAATTATTTAATATCCCTTTATATGCTGTTTATGAAATTATTCTAATGTGGTCGACAAGGTTCCACAACAAGATAGGAATTTTAGGTAAGATTTTTTTTTTAATGAAAGTAGATGGGAAGCGAAACAAAGAAGGAAAATACAGTCTTCCTCAAGAAGAGGGGTTGCAAGTGCTTGATTGAAAGTAAATGAATTAATCCAATATTTCATTCTCTGAGAAAGATGACTTACGTGGAGTAACTAAATTATGGGCTTTTAATTGTTACTTTCTTTAGTATATTATATTTCTATTATATGAACATTTCATATAATTATGTTTATTGAATAGTATAGATTTAGCTTAATCTAGGAAGTATATAATGGAAATATAATTAGGCAAGAAAAGTTGATATTAAGCTTACATAATTTTCTTTTATCATACTGAATGCTTCTGCTGCTAAACTCTCCTGAAATTTTTTAAGTTTAGAATTTCATCAGTTTTAATGGGTCTCAGGTATTAAACATCTGCTGGATTAGGACCATCATATATAGTTTCAGCATCAGAGACATAAACATCAGATGAACTACTAATTTGAATACAGTTATGCTAAATAACTGTATATGAATACATATGCTAAAGTATTTGGATGAACTGGCAGTACAGAAAGCTGGTGAATTCAGATACCTGAATTTCAGAAGTGTTGAGTACTACAGTCATGCAGTGGTGGATATGCACTGTATTTTACATCTCTCATTAAATTGTTACTGAGAAGTAATTGGAAAAAGATGGCATGTAGAAATGACTTTTCTTCGCAAGATGTCTCTTTTCATGTGATTCAGTCCCAATTAAGTTTAGGATTGTATGGCTTGGACATTTTCTGAAATATTTCTGTTGTTGATTTGCCAAATACTTCTTTCTTGCTTTCTCTCTTGCTTTCTTGTTTTTCTTTAAGAGAAAAAGAAACAGGGAAAAAAAAGGGGGATGGGAAGACATGAATGAGAGACTGAATTTGGGAGTGATCTTTCTCTTGTTACATGATGTGAAGCATGTGTGGGAACTGTTTTCATCTTCAGAAGTCGTTTGCCCCATGCAGAGAATGCTTGAAATGAAAATAACTTCCCAAATCAAAATAGAATGTGTAGTTTTTTATTTACAGACACACAGAGACATCGTCACTCTTATACACACAGACAGGACATACTAGGGAATGCAGTTTATTTGATGCTTGATTCTTGACAAATGTCACTTTTATAAGATGCTATTTGGTAGATTTTAATGAAGAATTACTTTATTTAATCAAAAGCATTGAGGCTTTTATTCCACTTTGTGAATCGATACTTGCTCACTATATGTGGATTGTATTTCATGAGCATTCACATTCAATCACACCTCCTCCACTTCTAGTGTCATGTTAAAACGTCCTAAGAAACTGACTGGGTGACCCTCCTCCTTCATGGAATCACAAATACTGTCTTTTTCAATCAGTGTTAATAATTCCATCTTGAATTTACCTTTTACTCTCATTTTAACTAGCTTTTTTTTGCATCTGGTTAAAAGTTTTCTTTTCTTACTGTTATTTGTAAAATTTGAGAACCAAATCGTTCCAGCCAAAGCTTTTGCTATCTGGTCAGTGGGATCAGGAGCTTGGATGCCTCTTGTGCCACATCTCCAGGCTGGGCTAGGTTATTCCCTCCCAGAATCACTGAGATGAGTCATGGGACCAGTAGTCCTGCTATTTTTGGAAGCCATTTAATGCCTGCTGTAGTCCAGTGACAAATGGCCTTCTTGGCTGTTTTCAGCTGGCCCAGCTTCTTTAATTAATCTTGCTGTAATGTCACACTTCAACTTCTGCAATTGTTCTCTGGCTTTCCATGCTGAGGAAAGTTTTTGTTTGTGTGACAGTCTGGCTGCTGACATTCACCGTGTACCATTTGAACTACTTTAAATGCACAGGATTCCTATCTTTGCCTGTCTAGGCTCTTGTTGACTTTGAAAAAAAAAAGGAAAAGGAAAAAACCCACATTACTTTGATAAATACAGAGTGTAAAAGATAGTGTACATTGAAACTGAATGCTCCTTGATTTACTGAACAAACTTAGGTATCTAACTTCACATGGAAAATTCTCTCTGGTGTGCAGTTATTGCATTTAAGGTTTTTCTGAAAAAGCTTCAGATTTTTTGTAAAGCAAAGTTTAATAGGTAAAAAGTAAATGCAATAGTATATGGTTATTATCTTGTAACCCTATCAAATCTGGCTGAAGGCTCAGGTTTTCTGTACAGAGCAAGAAGATAACTTCAAAAGCTCAAATAGTTTGTAGTTTGGAGAAGCAGTCAACTGAGAGAACTTAAAGATCAAAGTGAGAATATCTGATTTTAATGATGCAGAACATATGCTTCACCAAAAACCTTTTGGATTAAAAAAGTTAATGTAATCAAAGAGAGCTGAACTCTCTGTTTGGATCTAAGAGCTCTGTGTAGAAGCACTCTGCACAATATCCTGTTGTGTGCTGCTGCAGTAGTTGTGTATAAGGAGTGGGTTAAGGAAACTTAGGAGAAGACTGAAGCTGGTGCTCATAACTTTTGTTCTGAAAATACAAAATATTTTTGTTGAAGAGCCCTGAAGAGTGTTGAATCGGCAGATAGGCATAAAAAGCAAGATTGTTCTCTGGGAACCTGATTAGCCTTATTCAAAACTGGGAATCCAGGAAGTTCCTCTGGAGATCCTTTTATTTACAGCAAATGAAAAAAGAGCAAAACTAAAGAAAAAACCTAGATAAACCCAAACATAGCTGCAAGAGGGAAAAAATGCCCAAGAGCTTCCTTTCATTTCAGTTTAGTAAAGGGAGATAATGTAGTCCCCATGCCTGGACAGAACAGCATTGATAAGATCCATTTCATGAATAAAAAAGATAGCAATTGAATTATAATTATAAAGAAAAAAATACTGCACAAGGAAGATAGGTAACAATTCTTTTTTGCAGTAGTTTCTCAGAGTTTCTCCCAAAGTCCCTCCAAAGTAATGGAAGTTTTTCCATTAATTGCAGTGAGTTTGGATGAGAAACTGCAGGAAAATACAAAATGTATTTGAAAATAAATATCAACAATAATGCATAGAGTGTGTTGGTTTCATGTGTATGTAACTGTAAATATCTATCTATATGTGGAGTTTGATGATCCTTGTAAGTCTCAACTCAGGATGATTCTATGAAGAAATGTAGGCATATATCATATATACCATTATTTGGATTTCTTCTTTTAAACATATTCTGCAAGCATCAGCTCAGTCACAGTTGCCACTTGCCAGAAAAAAACAACTCATTCTAATTTAAAAGTGCACCTTTTTTTTCCCCTGCCATCACTAGCATCTGTTCTACTGATAGCTCTCATTTCTTCTTTGTTGTGACATTGCTGTTTTATTCTTTTTGTCTATATATTTGAATCTTTCTGACATGTTTCTTGGAATGCCTTAGGGGAAGAAAGGGCTGTCCCCCCTTTCCTACAGCTAATAAAGAAAACTGTTTAGGTTGGTTTTTTCCTACCACCCTGTTGTTAAATTTTGATTTAGACCAGTGCCAGAATAGTGTAAATAGCTGGAGCTCCATTAGCCTTGACAAAACTAGACAGAAGTATAGCATCCAGCTCTGAACCTGCATACTCATGTAAGTGGAGGCTGTGCTTTTTATGCCACCACTGGTTTCTTTTTCTGTGATACTAAACTCATTCTACAGCCACAGAAGCTCACTGAGGCCAGTCAGATAGAAAGCCTAAGTTAATAGAAATGTTCAGCTTTTTTTTTTTTTTTTTAATTTAAACACTGTTTTTTGCTCTGTGGTGTGACTTTCAAGGTTAAGGAGTAGCAAAATCACCACAAGCTCCATTTTACATTTAGTGGGTCATTCTGCATCTGATCTTTTGAGCTGTCCTTGTCTTGAATAAACATGCTTTGCAAACAAGCTAAAGCAAGACAAAAAAGATCCCTTTGATATTTAATAGCTGAGCATCCCTGCATGTGTGACTGGGCTCGTCATGAGATAGAGGTGAACTGGTTTTCAGGCACAAGGCTTATTTCAGAGGGTGGCCAGGTTTGCAAGCTGTTGTGTGTAACAGAAAACCCTCAGGGTTACTCCTCTCCCTCTGCTCTTCATTGCTGGTTCTATTGTGACTGAGATGGACAGACAGCTGAGAGCAGACACACTACTACAGGTTCCACCTTCTCCTACCTGCCATTCTCCAAGATTCTATGTGGTAAGTTGTCAGGAAAGCAGTGTGTTATACTCTCTGGAATGCCATTGACTTTGGAAGATATAGTACTTATATATGGTAGCCACTGTTTGAGAGCATAACTCTGCTGTGGAGGACTTGGTGAATCCCTGTCCAGGATTCTTGGTGAATCCTGGAAGAATTTTTAAACTTCAGATCAATGGCACTCTTAATGTAACAGGGCAGGTCAGGCTCTGATGGTACTTGTGTTAAGAGATTATTTTGTCTTGCATTCTGAACATCTGAAAAAAATCCAGTTGCAAGAATCCCATCGATCAATAATTTGAGATACTTGCTAACCTTCATTGTGACAAATTTTCAGGGGCTGCTCTGTCAGGCTGAAAAGGTATGTTCTTGTCACACAGGGAGCTGAAGACATGGGCTTGTCTACCTTTGCCTCATGAGGCTTTCTACAGTCATAGTGGAGTCTGTTCCAGAGTCTCAGTGACATTCACATCTTTGTACTCACTTTTTGGTGATGTATAAAAATGCTTTGCTTGTAGGAGGCTGGATCCCTAAATTGCTAGGAATTTTCTGACGTCCATCTCCCTTGGAATTAGAAGTCAGGGTCTTCGTTTCTAAGATGCCCAACAGCTGTTTTTTCAGGTGCTCACTGACTGCTGACCAGTGAGTGTATCTAATACATCATTCTTAATTGAAAGCAAGTGTCAAGTTTTTGACTGATAGTATGGGATTTAAGGGTAGATTTTCAAAAGCAAAAATAAGAGCTGCATGTTTGTGTCCTGAAGTAACATACTTTCTAAACTGTGAGTTAATTCAGCACGCATAAAATCTGATTGCATCTCAGGTGTTCATGTGCAAAACTTGCAATGTTGCTCTTGCTCCTCTGGCCTGGGATGGCAGTGCCAGGTTGGCACCCTGGGCTGTGGGCAGGCTCACTCCTTCTTGGTGAAGCCTGTTGTGCTGTGCCACCTTTCTCTGGTCTTGATTCTCCAGGTTGCATATCTGCTTATGAGTGTATGTCTGATTGCTTTTACTCCTAGCAGATCCTTCTAGATCCTATTTGTCATCTCCTTATTTAGCCACCTGCATACATTAAAATGAGATTTAGGTGCAGTAAAAGAAAAATAGCAAGATCTGACTTGATGAAAAGTAAAGAGGAAATAATTGATTTTGTAAGACTTGTGTTCTTGGATGTTGGGTAGTTCATCAGATAAGGTAGTGAGTCCAAAATATGATTGTGAGAAGGAATCAATGAATTGTTGCACTGCTAAGGCAGTATTTTTCCTGTTCATTAGTTACTTCGTCTAATTTACAAAATATATAGACATGGGGGTAAATTTACTGCAATTGCCAATGAAACCACTCAAGGAGTCCCATAAGAATGTAAGAGGAGCACAGTTCCTTACAAGAGTAAAAAAACAAAAGCCCAATTAATCAGTGGTTCTTTGCAGATTTTAGACCAGAACTGGCATGCTTCCAAATGGCCCTCAGAAGAGGCCTAAAACAGCTCAGGAAATGATTTAATGGGCACCTGGTCACAGATGTGTTCCTGCCAGACATACTGTCTGCAATGGTGCATCCCAAAATGGCCCTACAGGGTCTGAAATGCAAGAAACATACGCAGAAATTCTCTTCAGATTTGGGGAGGCAATAGAAGAAACAACAAAAACCCCAAACCCAGAAGAAAAAAAATCTGCTGCATATTCTTCCTAATGTCTTAACTATCCTGTTAGTCATGCTGGCAAGTACCCCATGTTCTTGCTGACATTTTGGTCAGTATTTCATCATTTCTGTGATCTTTTGTCAAATCAGGCTTTATTTTGTTTATCTTGATGTCCACTTAATTCTCATTGTTGCAAAATAGCAGGAAGTTAAAGTTCTTTCTCCTGGCCTGGGATGGTTGCAAATGTTCACCAAAACCCATCAAACCTGCCAATGGTGGTTAATCCTGGGATACAGACTGCTAACAAGTTGCTCGATTTTGCTCTGCCCTTTTTTTTGAGTGCCCATGGTTCTGCTGAACAATGATTTCATTTTCTTCTTCAGGCTGTTTGATGTAAAGTTGTTGCTCATAAATTTAGCACCAAGTTACTCATGTTGCCCAGGTGATGGAAACCTGCAGTTAGGAATGTGTCATTGATGTTTCCAGCCAGGTTTTCAGTTGGAACAGGAGTTGACGAAGTAGCTCTGATTTTCTTGCATAATTTCTTTTTGCCATAATTAGATCTGATTGTTCCAATCTTTGTGCGTAGTTTAGGAGCATATGTAAGGTCATTGGCATTTCAGAAGCTCTGGATAATTTGAGTTTTAAGGAAAATGTTTAGAAATGTGAATTTGTATAATCATCTAAGTTAAGAATGTTTCCATTCAGTTCAGTTTGAAGTTTCTGCAGTGATGAGACTTTAGTGAGGTTGATTTCACATTTCTGGTAGGAACTTTTAGGTAATAAGCTAGAAAAATTCCTCAATAAATATGAGACATATTTTTAGATAACAGACTGAAAGAAGTGCTTCTTAAATGCTTAAAAATATAAATAATCCTTGTTTAAATATACTAGAATTGCCATAATTCTGCCTTTACTGATAATTTTTGAAATACCTAAATAAGAGTTAATTTGCAGGCCTGATTATGACTTCACTACTGTTAATTTCTAACACTTCAGCACATTTCAGGTGTGGTACATATTACATGCCTTCCTTATAATATATTATTCTTTTTCCTAACCCATCTTCTTCATGACAAGAACAGATGCATGTGAGTTCTGTTTTTCCAACCTCCACATCAACAGTGCTTACAGGAAACACTGCAGCTAGGTGCAGTGAGCAGCTGCCTTGCATGATGTTTTTCCTTGAAAAATATTTAAAGAGGACCTTTGAGTTTGGTGGAAACGATTGCAGTTAAATTCTTTGTGACACTTATGCAACACTTTAGGGTGAAATTTATCTTGCCCAATAATAATGTTCTGATTTTAGGGGTACAAATCTAATTTCAGTGAATTAAATGGGTCCACTTGATGATGAACTGATGAGGGTAGGCATCTATAGAAGATGGCCCCACTCTGGGTCAGGTGGTGTTTCTGATTCTCTCCAGTATGTGTCAGACACCTACAGTGTACAGAAGGTGGAGATGTAAAAGGAAGCAATACATGGAGGACAAAAAGAAGAAATGTGCTATGCTTTATAATAGACACTTGTGATTTATCCCATTTTTACCTCTTCTACTCATCCATTTCCATGAGACCTATGTGAACCTATTTACTCCTCAACTATCTTCTAGGGCTTAAGGAGAAAGGTCTCTCTTCAGTCTGTCCTGCCTCCAAATTACAAGATACAAGCACAGACAAAATGTTGCTTCTCATTTCCATCTTTTGTGTTTATAGGATGATACAAATTTTTTGACTGTTACAACAAGATATAGGATGCAATGACTATTGCATCATTCAGATGGAAAAACCTAATTTTGTGTTAGAAGCATCCAGCATTTCCTCTAATCCACACAATACTTCACATAAAACCCAGGGTAAGCTGTATGCATGGAAAAGCTCACATAACTCTATTTTTTTTGTGAAAGGCAGGTTGAGAAGTGTGAGAAACAGAGGAAAGGGATATTATAATTTCTTTCTCCCTCAGAACCCTTTTAAATGATTTCCTGGTAACACAAACCCTTGGTGTGGCAGATGGGTTTTATGAGAATTAATTGTAATTATACTATATACAATTGTTCCAAATGTTTTCAAAACCCATTTCCTCCTCTTTATTTTTTCTGATGTCCACTACAAGAGCATGTCATAAATAAATACAGCAGGAGTCTTTCTACATGTAAGGAACAGAACTGATTTTAGTTTTCACTTTCACAGAGGAATAAGTAGGGGTATTTAAAAGTGGACTTGGCTGCGCTTACCATTAAGAGATTGCTGTAAAGGAAAATGCTGCACTGCTGCAATAGGATGGGCTACATGACCAGACTGCAAGTTTTGGCCTGCCATCCGTGATTCCATGGGACACTGAGAAATGACACTGGGGACAGGGCTGGAAGAAATCACTCACCACAATTTGATATGATCACATTAAGACAACGAATATGGAGTTCCTTTGCTGTTTCCCAGCTGCTGCTCACATGGTGCTGGGAGCTGAATGCTTCCCTGCACCATCTCTAGCACTGACTAATGGAGGAGAAGTAAACAGAGCACAACCCATTTTGGAGGTCCATGTTTATATTGTATCTTGGTAGGGAATATCTCATTCTGGACTCTCAGCAACCTAAAAAACTAGGCAGATGTGTGTCTCCATTTCAGAATAAAGGCATAACCTGTGGTTGAGAGTTTTTCCTAACATGTGGCTTCTGCTTTTGGGAGCACTCTTATCTTAAGGTGAAGGAGGTTAGGTTAAGATCAGACATTACAAAAAAATTCTTTTTGTATTAAGACTATAAGGATGTCGAGGCACTGGCACAGGTTGCCCAGTGAAGCTGTGGGTGCCCCATCCCCAAAGGTGTTAAAGGCCAGGTTGGATGCGGCTCTGAGCAGCCTGGCCTAGTGAAAGGTGTCCCTGCCCATGGCAGAGGGGGGTTGGACTGGATGGTCTTTAAGGCCCATCCATCCAACCCAAAGCATTCCAAATTCTATGATTTAGTGTTGGACTAGGCAGTTCTGGACTAATGACTGGACTTCATGATCCTAGAGGGCTTTTCCAACCTAAAGGTTTCTACAATTCTGTGATTTTTACCCCTCTTATTTTCTAACTTGTGCACATTATTGTCTTTCCTTTCATGTTTATGAAATTGTTTATGTGTGTAATAGCTCTCATTTCAGAAATAATAAACTGACAGAAACAAATAGAGCTCTTGTCTTTTCAAAAATTTTCAGTGTTACCTTGTCTAATATATTATTAATAGAAACAAGAGACATTCCTCAGTAAAAAGGCAGTCACATAGCATCTTCTATGATAATACTGTCTTAGAAATATGAGGGATACATGTGCACCTGAAACTTGGTTATGAGGAATTTTAATATGGATATAGTCACAGTTTCAGTATCAGCTACAGCAGAAGCTACACGGGGAAGGAACATTTTTTTTTCTGCCATGCTTTCCTGGCAGAGTTAGGTGGGGTGGAGGACACAGCTTCTGGGATCTACATATACTCTGGAGCTGTTAAAGCACCTTTTGGAACTGAAAGCCAAGGAAATGTCACCTGTGTGACCCATGAGTGGTGGTGGATGGTGCCTGGCTGCAGAAGCAGCGCAGCGTGGAGGGCAGGGCGCAGGCACAAAGGAGGGCTGAGGCCCACAGCAGACACTGCAGAAATGCTGTCTGAAATGCAGGAGGGGGCTGCTAGCAAAGCCCTACAGTCCCAGTGACCACCTTGAGAACAAGGGATTTGGTAAATTGGAGGCCTCATAGACACACCACTCAAAGGCTAGTATTGCAGAGAGAAACAAATGCTTCTGTGAAATTTGGTTTTGCTTAAATTTGTAGAAGAGATATTCAGAACCATTTCTTTTCTCTTTCTGCTTTCAAACTTTGCTCTATGAGAGATAATTAAATATCTTTTGTGAATTTGCTTGAGGAAATATGAAGTTATTGCTGTGATAATATGTGTGCTTTATTGGCTTCTATAAGCAATTAAAAAATCTAGATTTAGGCATTTTGTTTGTTATTATTTATTAATAGGGTTAATTATAGCTGTGAGCCATGGAGATTAGTATGTGATTTTCTAAGCTTGCATTGATTGATTATGGTAATATATCTTAAGAAGTACTGCTTAACTGAATTTTTTGATATTTTGTGGGTTGGTGGTTTTTTTTGGCTTGGAGTTTACAGTCTATTTAATTTTAAACTAGGAATAATTTGAACTTCCATGTACTGCTTATATTTTTTGTTCTGACTAGTATAAGGTTGTCTGTTTTATCAATTTTTTTTTTAACTTTGGTGGTTTACACTTAAATATACACTTGTGTATAGGACAGGTCATGAACTCCTCTCTGTGTCCATGAGGTAAAGAAAGGATTATAGGTTTTCATGTATTTCAGCTTGCCTGGTGCATGCTCAGGCATCAGGGCTGACCTGTGTACATGCCTTTTAGGTGGTATCTAGGCTTCTGCAAGTGCTTGAATTAAAAAATGTTCTAGTAAAGAAGAGTAAAATGCAGATATGCTCAATCTCTTTAATTGCTTCTGAGATTTTTCCCCTAGGCTCAAGTTCAGTTAGGCTTTTGTGTGATTTTGGACTTTGGCTTTGCTAAGCTGTGATGTGAGAATGTTACCTTATTTTGTAGGAAATATTAAAGTGGAAACTGGCCTTCCCTTCTTACTCTGCCCTGACCTGCTGTTCTCAGGAGCAGTGTGGTTGGGTTGTGGAGCAGTTACTGGGGTCTCCTCTTGTGCATGAGCTTTGTGTGGGCAGTGGCTTTTGCACCAACAGTGGGAAGAAGCGGGTTTGCCATAATGATGTTCCACTGCTTCAAAAAAAATAGAGGGAAAAAAGAGGCAGGTTTTGTTTAACAATATTGCAGCTTATACTTTAGTAGTCTTCTTCCTGGAAAAAAACTGTTTTCCCAGAGAAAGCCTATGCACAGGATACTCATAAATATTTTTGCATATATACTTGCACAGGATCCAAATGTAAAAGTGCTGTGTCTGTGCCTCTCTCTAATTGTTGAGGCCATTTTAACTATTGAGTTGTGCAGGTGTACCTGCCTCTGCCATTAACTTGTTTTCCAGAGTGTGCTGTCCTTCTGCTTCGAACTGTTTAAATGCATGCTTGGCTTAATTTCTTGCTACTACAAATCAAATAATGAGGGATAAATGCCTACATGACACACATCCCAGGTACAGTTATTTATTTCTAGCAGCTAGACGATGCTTCCTAAGTTGGCCTAGTTATTAATTTGGATTTATATTGTTTCTACGTGATTATTTTGCAGATGTCTTCTTGTCTTTCTCTCTTCTGTCCTTCTATCTGTCTGTCTTTTTCTTTTTTCATACTTTTTTGGAATGGGAATTATTTTCATATTTAATTTCACTTTAAAATAATAAGGCAAATACATGTAGTTCAGCGGTTGCACAGGGCACAGGTTAGAAATGGTATATAAGACATTAGTGCTGCTAGGTGAATTCATAGCATTTCTCTGTTTCCTGCATGTACTGTATGTGGTTCAGGAGTATTTCCTCATCTAATTTGTAGATACAAACACCCCCAGGTTTTTATCACCGATTAAATAATGTGTGGACCTTCCAGCACTTACTGTTTCAGGGCTTTTGTGTTGACTCTCCATCTCTAACACTACCTAAACTGGTCTTTCAGTTATTGGGTCAACTTACTTTTTCACTCTTTTCTGAAAACTTTACCAGAGAGTTGGCATAAATTATATTCTGGAGGCTGAAAAATGCTAACAGATACAACATGTAGGGCTCATGCAATCAGAGGAGAAACCTGTGTATATTTTAGCAATACAAGAGGAGGTTCATTAGAGAACACTTGCAGTTTTGACCATGATTTGTAAGGATATAATAGCAAAAGGCATCTTGCTGTTCTTGCTTTGCAAGCAGTATGACTGAATCCAGCTTCTGCATTGAAATGGGACTTGTGTATTCTTTATATTAAACATCTTGTGATTCTGTAACCTTTAGAGCTTGTTTGTTCAAAACTACTGTCACATTTAGTACTGAGAGAAAAGTTTTCTCATATTAAAACATTTTAAGAATAATTTTTTTTATATTTTATTTCCTGTGGCTGTGGGTAAAAGGCCTCAGCTACAGTTGGTCTGAAAGTACTGTGCAGAAGAGGTCGTAAGGTGCCCTGCAGCTGAAGTCAGGTTGCTGCCCTAAGAGGAATATTGTTAGTTTGAAAGAGGGATTATGGCACATCCCTTCCATCACAGCATTCCTTCACCAGGATGCATTTATTCCTGATTTTGACTCTTCAATATGGCCTTAACCATCTCTTACAGTAATCCTTAGAAGATCCTCCTTGGCATCTCTAGCAGTTGAATCAAGTTCTGTGTTGATCTTCCTTATTCACAGTCAGTCAAAGCAAGCGTGATAATTTTTACTTCTGGCTACTAACAATAGTCACTAAATCACTGCAAAACAATGTTTGCTTTTTGACCCAGTTGCCTACACAGGCATTCTTTTGGAACAAAGCAGATATGCTTTTTAGTGTGTTGTGAAGATAACACAGCAGCTGTATTTGGCAAGGTTGCTCTGGTTTAAATATCAGTGTCTGCCAGACTGGAGGATGTCAAAAATGGGAAATAAGTATGACCATAATAGATGACTATGTAAACCATGGCTTATCATGAAACATGCAAGGAAAGTACTCTGGATCAACAAAGGTTTGGTTTGCTTATGTCAGGCAGCTGATGTATTTAACTTTCTATATTGCTTTGACCTTGGCTTGCATACAGTATTATTGCTGGGTATCACAGCCTCTATCACTTCTTCAGACATGTATTTTGACTCAGTGTTAGAAACTGAAAGTGGATTCTACCAAAACTTCCTACTTTAGAAATACAGAATATTTTGAAATTAGGTGGTGATTTCAGCAATGGGTAAAATACTGTAATAAGAATACATAGTATGACATTAGTTGGGAACAAACTTATCTGTGAAGGTTTTAAATTTTATTCCTGAAATTGATCTCTTTTATTCTGCTTGACTCCAAAAGTCTATGCATTTAGTAGCATGTTTGTTTAGTTTTTCCTGCAGTAAGGTAACTTATACAAGTGCCAGAGTACATTTTGCTATTTCTCTTCGTCTATTTTACATCACCTACCTATGAAGTATTGGTCTTCTTCTGGTTTGAAGTAGTGTGTGTTCTCATGCCTCTAGGCATTTCATTTTAGCAGTGCTCAAATAGAGGAGGTTAAATTTAGGAGAAATAATATATTAATAATAATAGCAATAATAAACAACTGTTCAACACTGTGAAGATTATCTCTAGTGTACAGATGGTCCACTTTCCTCCTTCTACATTGCAGCAACAGAAAGAGGTAAAAAACCCTCAGGGAGAAAGAATTTATTTACATTTACATCATGACCACTGAATGGAAATCTTAAAATTATAGAATCATGGGTTAGGTTGGAAGGGATCTTAGATGTCTTCTCATGATTAAAGGAAGTGTTAAATGTGAGGATAAATTTAAGCAGCTTTCAGCCTTTTCCACAGAAGAAAGCTTTCCTATGCCATTAATGTGCAGTGAATGTTTTTGGTTTTGTTTTCCTTTTCAGAGAATACATACATTTCTGCTGCATCTGTCCTCAGCATGTGCTAACACAAATCTGTTCCAGTGATTTGAATACTTGCTGACCTAAAACAGCAGCTAGGAATACCTATCTAAATGGTAATAAGAACCTTGAAGGGTAATCCATGTTTGTGTGCAAAATACTCAAAATCTTTGACAGTTTGATTTTGTCTATTCTTGTTATTAAAACCAAGTAAATCCATGAGTTTCCAATAGAGTTATTCCAGAGAAATAGGAAAAAAAATTGACAATAGTTTCTATCAGGCAGATTTACAACATTACTATTATCATAGTTTCTGGTGAGTTCAACAGTCATATACAAATATATGTATTTAGCCAGGGCTGTTGAGCAATCAAACCATGATAACAAAATTATCAGGCTGAGAGCTTTCTGCAGGCACTGGGTCCTTCTTTATGGCCCTCATTTTTGTGGAAGCAAGAAAATTTTACCTGGAGACAATACTAGAGCTGTTGGAAAAAAAGTCTGGTAAAGAAGCTAGAAGAGAAAGAATTTCCTTTTTTCTCTTTTTTTTTCTCCTGAATTGTTTCTGAAACTTAAAAAGTCTTATCAGGAAACTAAATTATAAAAGTAGTATCACTTGAGGCTGTGAATTTATGAAGTTAATTCATCCCTGCTACTGGCTTGTGTAAAATGTTAAATGAGCTTAAGCAGAACAAATTATTCTCACCCTGTATTCTTGAATCAAAAAATGAGAAATGCATGTCCTATTTTACATAAGAGACATTTACCAAAACCTGTACTACTACATTAATATAAAGTGTAGAGTGCTGTTTCAGTGCAGTTGGAAGGTATTAAAATTGTCAATTTCTTCAGTTAAAATGATATCAAGAGTAGAAGAAAAAATACTTCTTCCTGTCATATTGCTTATGCATACTCAGTTTGAAAAACCTCCAAGATCTATGGATTTTGAATACTTTCTTCTCTAAAATTCATAATTTGATCCATCCTTCCCTCCATTATTGAGACAGGCTCTTAGAATAGGATCTGAAGCTTTGACCCAACTTAATGACCTGACTGCTTTGTATTGCGTGACATATGCAAATCAGCCTCTATTTTAAAAAATATTCTATTTAGTTCTCCTGTCAGAGAGTGTTGTGTGGTCAGGTAACTGGTCTTGTAAAATGAGTATTTCCATTATTGACAGATTTTAAAGTACTTTGAAAGGAATGCTTCAAGAATATTGGATGCTGCAATAACTGCTTTTTTGCTTTAGATGGTTTCTGTGGTTCTCACAGTGCTGTTGTGGGATCCTTATAGGGTCTCATGCTCCACTGAGAGATCATCAGTAGTTGACAGGGTTGGTACAGTGTAACTCAAATGTGAGCAGTGTCAGTGTCACAGGCACTATGGCAGAATGGGTTATTTGTGATAGGAGGCAACTGCTTGACTTGGGAGATTTGATAACACTCCCATGGCCATTTATTCTGTTGTCTGTTAGTCATAGGTAATGTACCTTTCATGGAAAATCTGACCTCACAGGTAAACGGCAGAATGCTGCAAAGAGATGAGTATGAATATGCATGCTCAGTGGGACATTAGTCTGTAGTAATTAAAATGTCATTTATATAATATGAAAGCTTTGAAAATGCAGATTTTCAAAATATGTTTATTTTTCTCTTAATATTTTTGGGCTTATGCAAATTGTACTTACCTTATGAGCATCAGTTTTTCAGGTACCTACAAGTTTAAAAGTGGATTACAACATTGACAGGAAAAGTTTGCTGTCAGAACAGTTGTTCCACTAGTGTATTTGCATCTAGAAAAAGATCTCATTTATTGCAAGAGAACTATTATTGTATTTTTTCAATTTGTGTTTTGTTTTTTTCTGTTGCATAATTCTTCCACTTTGAAGAGCATTGAATTCAATATATCAGTGCAGAGGGAAAGATGGTACTTCAGTTATTACAAAAAAAGAAAAGAAACAGACTTAGTAAGAATACTCAATTTGATTTTAAATCAGAAAATATTATGTATGTTATTAAAAAAAAAGTGTAGAAATCCAACTGTATCTTTCTGTTGCCCTCTGTAGAGTTGTCTAGAGGAAACAGAATCAGAATTCGTTCTGAATATTTCTATTGTGGAAAATACAAAGACACAGATTTAACATCTAAGAGAATGAGTGAACTCAGAATAATAGATCATAAAGATAGTATATATGAGATTTATATACATGAAAGCAGTTATGTTTCTGTGTCAGTCTGTGTTTTACAGAAGATGCAATGAAATTAAAATGTCTACAGTCCAAATTTTAATCTCAGTTCATTAACTAGCTGAGTTCATCCAGAGCAGTTCAGTTCGTGTAAAATAGTACTTTTGCTGTTGAAACTGCAATATGGCTTTTGTGTTTGGTATGTAATTTTCCAAAAGGAACCAGTTATATGTGCTATGATTAATGTAGGTTTAAGGGATCATACATATTACAAAGTCATCCAACTTTCTATTCCCAGAGAATTAATTATGTCCCATTTCCATTTTGTCAGTGCCATTTCCAATATGAAATAGAAAATAGGAAAAAACCTTTTTTGGATTAATATACCCTGCTCCACGCATTTCCTATTGGCTACCTATGGCAATTACTGAATTAAATCATTATTTCTTAATATAGAAAAGGATTAAATAATATAGTCTGAGAAAAGCGCATTTAAAACCTTCTGTTATTGCTATAATGATTCCTTCAGAGATAGCCAATCATCTGCTATGTGCAAGAGGCAATAATCTGATGGCAAGTTAATTCCAATAAATGTTGGCTCTCACAGAAGAGATTTGCTTTAGAAATTATATATAAATTTTCTTTTCATTAACATTGGAGATAGGACTTTGATTTGTAATGAGGTCAAAGGCATGAGAAGTGATTTACAGTATGTACAAGGAGTTAAGGGACTTTTGTATGAAGTAAATGAGAAAAAAATCCCATATTAAAAAATTAGTGGCTTCACCTTTGGAAAAATAATGATCATGTATTATATGGCTTTCTAAGCAAACTGTAAGTTAATATGTCTTTTATTTGCAGTGAAAGCTAATTAAACTTTGACATCATAACAGACACTTTTTAAATCTGCCAGCGTAGGTGTCACTTACATGAAGTGCTTTTACATAACAATCTAATTAAAAATTAGTTAGTTATCAAAGCTAAGAATGTCATATTAATTGAGATATGTATTAATATTACACTTAATTTACCACAGAGAGGAAGAAAAACTCAGCAAAAGGGGGCAGCTAATCCAGCCAAGTGTGGCTCTGCATTTAACCCAAGGAGAATCAGTTTGGAGTTTAGAAAAACAGGTTTGCATCCACTTGAATGTTGTGTAGTTGCAGAATCAGAAGTCAAAAGTTTAACTCTGCTGTATAATAAAGCATCATAACCTCAATGTCTGAAACAGCATTTCTGATAACTAAAGTTCAAAAAAGGCGTCAGGATAGAAAGATTAATGAAAAATCTTTGGCTCTGGAGGAAAAAGAAGATCTAAAACCGAGAAGTTGAACAAATGATTGGCAGTAGAGCAGGTCTAGTTGAGTGAATGACTGGCAGAGGAAGCCCAAAGAAGTGGATGTAGAATTAACAAAGTACAGCCAAGGTCAGACTTTAGTGTATGACTTAATGGAAGGAGATTTCAAGCCTAATAAAAACCCTTCTTCACAGGAAGAAGTTGACAGCTGGGAATGCTGTCATCTGAAGAAATTGGAAGTACTTTGTTGAACCCAGGAGACTAACTCCCAGGAAACTGTTTCTTTGCAATTTAAGGGTTAAAAGCAGCAGATTACTCAGTGCTGGAGAAAAGCCTGAGCTGCCAAATGACTGAAGAAAGTGACTGAGCATTCTGGTAATGCCCTTTTTCTCCATTAATAAGAGGACAAGGTCCCTTCATGTAATGACCAGATAATGCCAGTGTGGAAAGAACCCCCTGTCCTCTGTTATTTATTTCTATATTATAGGTTAATGTTTTCTTAGAAGGTTTGCTTATTAAAAATCTCACTCTTTGAGATCCTGAACATTTGCTGCTTGGTGTATGCAGTTTTAAACTTCAATTAAGATGACCAAATTCCATCTTCATGTAGTACAAACTCCAACAGAGGTGGAAGGAAAATGTGATAGGATTTATATCAAACATTTGGCTGTTCTTTTAGTTAAGTGAGCTTCACCCACCAGCTTCACACTCTTCTATTGAAAGTTGTGGCTGCAAAAGCAACCTAAAACTCAAAGGATTTTTTCAATAGGCTTGTTGGTACAGTGACAGTGTCCTGTAGACCACTTCTTGCAGCAGAGTACTTTCTCTTCCTGTAATGGATGGGCCATGATTCAAGCTTTGCTTGAAATCCACCTGTGGCTGTCAGTGCAAGTGGAGACCTTCGAGGTTATATTTGCTTAACTCTAGTCTTGCATGTCAAGATAAGACCCTGCAGAGTGATATTAACACATAGAAGGGAAAAAAGGGGAGGAGGGCATACAACATGCACAGATAAATCTTAATTTCTTTTTCTTAAACAATTTTTCTGGGAAGATGTATTTTTGTATATGTTTTACTTCTTTATAAATAGCTGTAGATGTTTATTTCTGCCTCAGAATAATAAAAAAATGGAATTATGTGTTTAGTAATACAGTAATTCAGTCTATCACACACTCTTGCTGATGTAAGAACTTGGAATTCAGAGCTTCTCAGCTCCTGCTTTTCAGTAGCAGAAACTCTACAGATTGTAGAGAAAAGTATTTTCAAATTGGAGGTTAAGAAGTGGTCTTGAGTTCTTGGCATGTACAGATCATTCATGACCAAGTCAAATGTAATCAAGTGAACTTGAACTGGTAACATTTCTGTGTCATTTAAGATACTGAGTGCTTATCAAAATCAGGAGCATGTGAAGAGGAGGAATCTCCACAGTAGCATGCAAACAAAGATTCTTGAAGTACAGCAACAGCTAGGCACAGACGGAAATCTTGGGGTTTTTCTCCATTTGGTAATAAAATGGTGGGGGAGGGGGGGTTGGAAGGGAGAAAAGCTTCTGCCTGGCAGTGTCAATGCCATGCTCCCACTGGCAGCTGGAACCTGCCCTTGCCCTGAGTAAGCTGTGTGGACCTGTGGGAGGATTTGAAAAGTGCAGCTCAACGTGAAATATTGTGTAGGGGATTTAAACTTGATTGTTAAGCATGGTAAAGTGATTTAATTGCAGCAGTAATGGAAAATTATGTCAAATTAACAGAATCCATGTTCTTGAATTTTCTATGTTGACCAAATCCATTATTATGACCTGTAGTTCCCAGAGATTTTAGTTCATTGTCCAACTATAACAGAAAATAAATTATTGTCATCCTTTGTGGTAAAAGTTGGGATTTATATTTTGGTCTTCTGCAAATTAGCTGCAAATCAAGCACTCAGTAATATTACCATTAAAAAAGCCAACAAATCATTAGATCTTTGTGTTTATGGGGTTATTTCTCTCTATCATTGTAGCATTATTTAACAAAAGCAAATATGTAATTTAAGATATTAAAATCACTTTTGGCTATAGTGGAAGATAAAGTTGGACCGTCAGCAAATACATACATAGATACATATATATATATACAACACACACACACACACACACACACACACACACACACACACACACACACACACACACACACACACAGGGGTAAATTGCAGGCAGTGAGACTGCGTTTACTAAGATGTGTTCTGCTGTTATGTTTCCTTTTTTAGCTGTTACTGGATCACATAAACTCACCATAGCAAGACCTTAGCCTAGAACTGAAAGCCTATAAATGTTACTTGCGTTACAAAGTCTTTTGAGGTTGAATTTGTAGGGCCCAAAGGAGGACCTGTGTGGTACCATAAGCTGTGCTCCTACATTCCTGTAAGTGATGTAGGGAGCAGCTACAGATGCAAACACTGGGAAATGATCTGGAGCTCTGAATGAAGTATGACAGCAGCAGAGGCAAGATCAGTAGTTACAAACAACAAACTGTGAGGAGTGAGAAGCAGGGTTCTCTGGTGTGAGGGCCATCTCTGTGCCTTTAGGTGAAACAACCTGCCGGGCAAAGCTCAGAGAAAATTGTGATTTCCAAAACAATAGGATACACAAGAAAAGACATAGGGCTTCTGTTTCTTATGCCATTCAACAAGATTTAGAAGGAAATGCAGCCAGAATTAATGGTCATTACCTGATGAAAACCAGACATCCTTGGGAATGGGCTTGTACAATCCAGGATAAGTCTAAATGCAATTAAAAGGACTCCACTGAGGCCAAAATGGCAGAAAAGCCAGAGGAAGCAGATGGAATCATCATTGTGAGGAAAGACCTTTTCTTTTTTAAATTAAAGAAAAATAAAAATCCAAGTTTAGGAGCGAAAACATAAATGTATTTCCCTAGAAAGCATAAACAACTAAAAGAAGAGACAGTGACAATCACTTTATTGATTACTTCTAAAGAAGGAATTGGTGTTTCTTTCCGTATAGAATTTGGGTTTTAGGTTAAAGAGTAGTTAAACAATTTTAAAGAATGATTCACTGTTTACAGTAGTTGTTTCAGGTCATTTGTAAGGTGAGAATTTTAGACTACCCCACCTCAGATTGCACTTACTTAAACATTACTTCTTTGCTTGCTAATCCCATAATCATTGTAAAAATAAAGCACCAGATTCTCCTTTACCAGTTTCATTTAGACACTTGAAGGATCGTTTGCAATGGATCTCGTAATATAAAAGGGCCCTCATCTGTCTGAAAATCAGATTCGAAGAGTTCTCTTTAGGTTCACCTCCCTTCTATTGCTGTGACATGTGGGTTCATAAGCCCTTCTACATAAGCATAACTTAGAAGCAAGAACAGCTATGGAGATCAGTACAGTGGGCTTCAGTGAATACTGATGCAATGAAATACAACTAGCATAATATTTATGCAGAATTAATAGGTGCTTTCACCTAAAACAGGAGAAAACACTATAAAATTATTATTGTAAGCCCTGGAAAAATGTTGCAATTGCATATTTATAAAGGCTGCATGTGGTAAAAGAAAAGGTTGTCAAATTACTTTTGAAAAGCATTATGAATTTGCTTTTGATAAGCAAATGGCGGAGTGACAATACAATTTAGTAATTTATCCAGTGTATTAGAATTCATGGGCTATTCGGAAGTTTTGCCCTCAGGCAAGACCCATAGTAGTTGCAGGGAAGTGATTTATGCATTGTAATAAATGTTACTGCTCAATCTGTTTGCTTGTTCAATGGTTAAAGTCCCAAAAGAAAAGTTTATCTCAAATTAGGACTGGCATGTATTATCTATCAGCTTTATATAGTACTGTAAAAGTCATTCAGCTGACAGAAATATTAGCAGAATGTTTTATAGATTTTTGTACTGGATGAATCCCTGCACTGGTGAGGAGAAGAGTGGGGCTGTGGTGCTGTGCTGCAGGATTAAAGTTGCGTGTAGATGAGTAGTTTCACTCAGTGGTTCACTGCAAATGAACATCTGGACTGCATATTGGTTCCATGTGTGCAAATGAGATCAGCCCAAATAATGACCAGAATCAATCAGGCTTCAGCCTAGATGTACACTGGTAGTGATTTGTTAGACAACCAGAATTGGCAGCACCTTGCATAATTTGGCACCAATTGACAAAGATTAGACTGTTTTGGGCCCCGAACAGTTATTAATTTGAACCCCCCCTCCAAAAATATTTTGCAAAGTAAAATCAGCTGCAGTTTATTTGTCCCTGCCCCCTCCTTTTCATACCAACCCTAATTGTTTTAGACAAACAAGTGAGCTTGCGGCCTGTTCACTTTACACAGGAAGACATGAATTCTTTGATCCATACAATATTCTCTAGTTCAACCTTGGAGCTATTTACTGAGGAGATTTATTTGCAGACAGACAGTAAAGCAGCTCTTTACAAATGGAAATGAGTTCAGCTTCTTTGATTTTCTGGCTTGAGTTTTCTCCCCTCCCATAGGATTCGTATCACAAACCAGTTAATAGGTATCTGCACTGTTTCTTGTTTATTAAAGAGGAGCACAAACAACAGAGTCAAAATCATCCAGATTCTATAGAGTTTTTTTGAGCAGTATGTAACATGTCTGGATGAGAGCTGGGACTAACACAACTTTAGGATTCAGACTAGTTTGAAGTTCAGGCAGGGCTTGCTATCTCACAAGCCTTTTGACCAAGCTGCCTTCACTTTCAAATCACTTTAGGCAAAAAAGGAAGGGGAAATAAAAGAATATATTAGACTAAAATGAAATAAATTTCATCTTGTGTTTCTGTGAATTCCAGTTTCATGGTGAAAAAATGGGTTGGATCAAACCTCAGGCAGATATGTGCACAGAGTACTACAACATTTACTTTCACACAGTTGCAAGGGAACTGTCATTGACTGTACTGTAATTTTGTTAGGAAGTGTTTTCTTTGTTCTTTGGCTTAAGAACAGGGAGACAGTCAGGTTGGTGAGACCTGAAAGTTTCTAGTTTGCCCTGTGTGAAATGAGTATAAAGCATCTGAAGGCACTGAAATGGCAGTGATGCTGAATTGTTGAGTTGGAGAGGAGAGTTTGGCATTCCTTCATTGTTGATACATTTGACATATTGCATGGTGCTTCCTTTATCCATTATGGATTCAGGATTGGCTTTATGGACTCTGGAAATAATCAGGGTTTTACATCATGTACTCCCAAGAATAATTTTTCATATTCCTCTATGAGTCACTTTTAATTGTTCAGTAATTCTGTACATTCTACTCCCAAAGGAGTTGCTTTCTTCAGGGATCACTTCCAAAAATGTGACTTACAGCGCCCTTTAGGAGCACAGACTAATTTGTTCTAGAAAGTAAGGAAACTGAAACTCCAGGTGGAAATTAAATAGGCAAAAAGTAATCACCTGGCCAGGTCAGGAGGGTTAACTCTCCCCTGACAGAAGCAGGAGGGAATCTTTAATGATCACAGGTGGTGGAAAATTCTCCTGATTTAAACTCAGAGCGAGACGTCCAGCGGACAAGCGGTCCCTGGTACCATGCTGAGGCACTGGTTCAGTGCTGGCCCAGGATATCATCCATTCCTGCTGAACTGGCTGTGATTTTGGTCATGGGAGATCAGAAAACAGGCAGAAAAACATAGTGTCCCTCTAATGCCGTACCCTGCTGGGTGTCCCGGCATTGCACAGCAATCTTTCTCTACAGCTCTTGCCCCTGCCTGACCTTGCATCGCTTTTATGTTCCAGTGAGATCAAACAGGATGGCACAGAGTGACAGGAATGTTTGTTTTGCTTCTGTGAATGGGCATTGCTTGTGATTCATGTGGTTCACAGTCCTGTGCTGTAGGAATAACTGTTTGGTATGGAGAAGGGTGGTAGGTGTTGGTGATTTGACTTGCCTTGCTAGTCTCTAGCATCTATGATTCATCTGCTTTGGGAAAAACGATCACAACCTTATCAGGGATCTTTGAATGCAAAGCTTATCATAACTGAAAAGGAGATTGTGTCAAATATACTTACTGCATTCCTATGATGCTTTTCCCAAAATAAACATCTTCTGTATGTGCATAAAAATATGCATATCTGCCTCAAAATGTTTTATATGCTGCCTAAATTAAACTCTAGGTGTTAAACCATGGCACTTGTGGTTCTGTTGGAGAAATTCAGGAAATTCTATCTGCTGTTTTCCCTTCAACTGATGTTATTTGCTTTGAGAGCATTATTAATGGCATCCAACTGGCATATATTTAAGTCAGTGGCAGAGTACAACATTTCCATGAATGC
Source organism: Emberiza elegans (assembly GCA_024865655.1). NCBI lineage: Eukaryota > Metazoa > Chordata > Aves > Passeriformes > Fringillidae > Emberiza > Emberiza elegans. The sequence continues at coordinate 29,022,119 of JALJVW010000175.1, read as the reverse complement.
CTGTGCTATGTGATTAACATTAACCTGCCTAGAAAAGAACAAACCAAGGCACCGTATTGTGCTATCCATATTAGAAGAGGAAAATCAACCCTTAAAACTTTGTTACCTTGGGGTAATATAAGAAGCAGGTTTTCTGTCTTGTGATGACATTTTATAATGAATCACTAACTCCTCCTTTCCTGCGTCATCTCAATATTCAGTTCATTATGCTGTGTGACAAAGAATAAAAGGATTTATTCTTCGTAATGTTTATGTTGCTAAAGTGTTTTTTGTAATCAGCAATTTGTTTCTTTGAAGGGGTGTGTTTCAAACTATGGACATGCCTTACTGTGGTTGATATGCTGCTTGGCTTGTTTGTTTTTCATAATGAATATGTCTCTTCATGTGGGATTTTCTTGCCTTTGTTTCTTTTTTTAATTTAATGAACATTTCACTAATGCTGGCAAATGGCATAAATGAGATTTAAAAAAATCGAAAAACCAAAACAATGCTAAAAGGGATTAAAAGAGGTATCACACTTTAGAACATTTAGAAGTGTTTTTATAGTTGTTACTTTAACATCTTAAGGAGAGGAAAAGTGATTCTTGGGTGTCTTTATCCAAAGACGCTGCTATTATCACTTGGACTAGTTTGATGGCTGCAGGTTTTCCGTACAGCAAATCCTGAATCAAGCCACCAGTCTGATCACACTGGAACATATCTTTTTAATGATAACAGGTTCAGATATCAAAGACAGGAGATTATATGAATTCCTGATAGTTTAGGTGTTTAGCTGTAAGCCTGGATTGGGTTACAGGGGAGTTTGAGTGAGCTCAGTTGCACAGTCAGAGCCATTAACGCTACGATGATGCTTCTCTGTGGCAAGGGGATGTATTAGTTTCCATCATACTCCCCAGGGGTTCTCCAAGATCGTGGCTGCTGTGACATTGTAAACCCTCTGCAGCAGCTTCCTGCAATAAAGTTCCCCAGGAACAGTAAGAGAGCGATGCCATCACCAGCAGAATCGCTGTGCAGCATGTCCCACTGCAGCTCCTCCTAGGGAGTGCTTGTTGCCCAACTCTGGCTTCATGTGTGCAGCTCAAAACAGTAGGAATTGCTTCATTCTCAGAGATTCTTGAATGCTTTCCCTTGGTTGTTGTCTTCTGTCTTGCTTGTGCCAGATACACATTTCTGTAGCTGTTTTCTTCAAAAGCACCCATAAAGAAATTTTTGTTTGGCTTTGCTTTTCATTCTGTAAAACAATCTTTCAGCAAGTGATGATCTGAAGAAAAGGGATTTACTTAATTAATACATGATGGGAAATGATGCGTGTATATATATATCTAGAAACAGAAAACAGAAAAAACAGAAGTCTGCAGTTGTGTTTCTAAATGTATTCAGAGTCTGCAGGGTGTGGGGAGGAAGGGGCAGCAGTGACTTTCTGCAAAGTAACTTTATAAGGAATTTCCCTTCTGGGGCCTGACATTGCTTGGACCCATGTCCTGGAAAATTCACTTAGCCCTCTATTTTAATTTTCCATTCAGAAAAGGGTATTAAAAATACCTCGTTCTTCAAGTTGCATGGAGAAACTGGTGTCTGCAAAGTTGCTGTTTAAGGGGACAGGAATGAACCAAAACATTAACTTCACTTTGTGATCAGTTTTTGTAGCAACATTTTCATGCCTCTTGTGCAAATGCTACTGCTGTGAGGGCGTGTGTCAGAGCCCTTCAGCTCCAAAACAAGTCCTGACAGGAAGGCTCTTGCCAGCCGCTCCTGACAAGATGGTGGGTGGCTGCTGTGCAGTGTTAGGAATAGCACCATGCTGACTGCTTGTGTCCAGCCAAAGGTTGTCCACAGAGAATGGCAAGGCCAGCTCTGGTAGCAGCCTTCTACCAGGTGTTGTCTCCTCTTTATAGCACAGCTTAAGCCTTACTTCCCTCCCTCCCCCTCACCGTGTGTTGCTACTGGAAACAAGTAAAACTTGGAATTCTAAAGAGATTTTTAAAAATGCCCCAGTGTGCAGAGATCAGATGCCAATGGCAGCAGTCAGAAGGGAGGATCATCTCCCTGCTAGGGTGTGGGCTAGACCATGAGAGACTTTCCTTCCTGGCACTGCTCTCACCAGGAGTTTCCAAATGAGCTGATATTCAAGCCATCATCAGCTGCAGCGGCGGCACTGGCTCCCAGCTGCTGGCATGTGCAGGAGGAAGCACTCAGCAGCTCAGACATACTTCTTTACCAGTCCCCCCATGGTTTGCATGTCCCACATGGAACTGCCTTGGGTTCTGGTGCAGCAATTAGGGATCTCTTTAGGAGGTGTGGCTGAAAATTTTTTTGAGGAAGGAAAAGACTTCATCCTTTTATTCTTGCTGTTAAGAGTTTTACCCACTAAATGTTTGCTCTTCACACTAAATTATTTCCTTTTATCTGTATCTGAGAATTCGCAGTCCAATTTGAGAAGAGCAAGAGCTGTTGCAATGCTCTGGAGGGAGGCTGATGCTGCTGCAGCACCTGGGCAGCTCTTTTGCTTCCAGACAAGAAGATTGGTACAGAGCTGCTCAGAGGCGCCAAACCTCAGTTTCCTGCTCTTGTTCGGAACTGAACATTTCTGATACAATTTCTGAGCTTTAAGTTCACCAATCCTGGCACACATGGTATTTAATTGCCTCCAAACAGTTTTTAAGAGGACAGTTTGGTACTGAGATAGGTAAAGTCTGTCTTATTCTCCTTATTTTTAGCAGTGAAGTCCATTTCTCCATGCATTGGTTGAGCTGCCCTACAGCTCTATCCAATATACTGGAAAAGCTGGCATGGCCCTTCCCTTCTTCTCTGCCTTGCCATCTCTGCAGCCCCTGGGTAGCGCTGTGGGTAAGAGGCCATTGCAACTTTTTGACCTTCAGTGTTCCAGTGAAGGAAACATTTCTCCTCCTGCCTTCCTCTTTAAAATAGTTACCTATGCATTGACTGTTTATTTGGATGTGTTACAAGCTGCCTAAAGACCTGGAAAAAGCAGGTGCTGACTTGCAGGGTGTCAGCAGCAAGGTGGGCAGCTGAACCCTGAGCTCTTCTGAATGCTGTGTGCAGGTCCCTCCGTCCTTTCTTGCACCATTTCTCTCCACACTGGCAGAGTTTCGGATGCTCTGCAGCTGTACGTATGTCTGAGTTTTGCTTTCTATCCTGCTCATATGAGATGGAGAGTCAGCTTTTGTAGGCAGGTCCTATTGTGGTGGTTGCTCACAGTTGGCATTGGGAAGTATGTCCTTTTTCCTTTCCAGATGTTCTCTGCTACCAAATAAGGGGAAAACATGTGTTTCCCAATGCTGTGATAAGTCAGAGGTATAAATTACAGCTTTACCATATTGAGAAAGGAATGCAAAGTGCAACCTTCTCTATCAGCACTGAATGTTTAGACTTGAGCTAAAAGACATGGCAGTATTCACTAAAACAGGCTACATCACTATACAGAGGGAGCAATGCCTTTTTTTGGCCTTTTTAATTTGTCTTTTGCATTAAAAGTATTTTTGTTAGTTAGATTTCTCATTAGATACAATTCTGTATTTTGTTCTTGTTCTCCTTGGCTAAAGTCCCTCAACTGAATCCAACCAAAAAAAATTATATCAGCTCATTTTAGTTAACTTGCTTTCTCATATCATTTTTTCTAATTTCTGTGAACAGCTGAATTTACTTTAGTTAATAATAAACTATCTAAAAAGGGGGCACAGGAAAATTAAAATAAATATAACTAATCTGTTCATCAGCTTGCTATTAGTTTCATTTTTTTTCCCTTTCAGCATTTGTTTTTTCTTGTTTGGCTTAATGTACTATCTTCTCTTAATGGAGTAAACCCAGCTTTTTTTGTTACTATGCTATCCTAAAGCAGGAAACGACCTTTAAAAAAGACACTATCAGCCAAATCAGCTACAAAATATGTTGCTAAGTTTCTAGTTTTTAGATAGCTATAATAAATAAAATCAGAAACTGTGATTGGCACTGAGAAACCTAAATCACCATGAAATCTGAAGCATTTCCTTCTGCCAGGATGTGGTAGATGTTGGGGAACTATGCTAGCTGCTTTTTGTCTTTGCTGAAAGAAAAGCCCAAAGAGCCAGGAGAAGGTTTGGAGATGTAACATAGCCCTGGTACCACATGTTTTTTACATGAGCAAAGGAGCAAGGCCAGGGCTCTCAGAAGGGTTTTGGGTGAGCACCAGTCACCTGTGGAACTCCTGGGTACCTTCAGTGGTGTCCAGCATTGTGTCTCCAGGGCTGAGGGAAGCCTCAAACAGTTGTGGATGATTCTGAAAGCAGGAGTAAATTTCTTAAGGTGCCTTGCATCTGTCCTGGTTACGGCTCGCAAGCAGAATGGGGATCGGCCACTCCTTGCTGGGCTGGGGCCACAGGTTTATGGTGCCGGTGTCCCCAGGCTGTCACGGGTAGACCAGAGCCAAAGAGCCTCTCATTCCCATGGGAGGTGGCACTCCAAAGAGGACCCCAGCTGCAGGGTTGCTCTTGCTGCTGGTCCAGCTGGGGCACTGTGCTCCAGTTCTTGCTGGAGCTCTCCAGAAAGCCACTGGTTGCAACTGCAATGGCCCCTGCCAGCACATCACCTCCCTAGGCAAGGCCGCTGTTCTTCCAGCTCCAGCAGGACTTTCAGTGGCAGATATTGCCATTGGCCTGTCTCGTTGGTCTGTCCATCTGCTAAGCAGTTTTGTTTGGAAAAGCAGGAGAAGACTGGCAATTCTGAACAGTCCAGAGATGTAGTATGGTCACAGATGTGCTGATGGGTGCTGCAAAGAAAGCATTTTCTTTTCGAACTGTCAGCACCGTCTGTGGCTTGACACAATATTTTATCTTCATTTTAAACTTTTTACTCATTATTAAAATATTTAAATTGGCTGGCGTGAAATCCTGTAGGAATAGTATGAGTTTATTTCGGGGCAGCGGTGCTTAAAAGAGCCCCATAAGCAATAAGCATAGCCATGTATGGAGGCGGCAGGGATCAGTCCAGAGGAAAACTCACTGTCAGTTCAAATGTAATCCATATGTTAAAACTATAGGAAATGTTTCTTAGTCAGATGGTTGGGCTAATATCAAGGAATGTTCCCTCATGGGAGACCTAACTTTCAAGCTCACATAATGATAAGTGCTTTACTGAAGTAATCGTCAGTGTGATATGGGGCTTAAGAATATTGGTTTGGAAATTATGTGACATTTTGCCAGGTAATGGCCTTAGTTAATTTTGTGGGGTGGTGGGAAATAGTATTGGCCCTTTATCACACACACACACAAACACGCACACATTAAATATGAGCCCCTCTGACACTGGTCTAGGGAACTGGGACATGTATCTGCCATCCAAGTGGATGTGCTACATGGTTACAGCTCAGGAACAGGGATTGACAAGCTGTGAATGTGATGCAGTATTTACTGGGAAATCAGACATGGAGGCAGCTTGACCATTCCCTTGCCTTTCCTGCTGGAATGTCACATAAGCAGCATTGAAGTGCCAGAATTGAGGTTGGATGAAAAAATAGGTGATTGAAAACTAATGGCTGAAAAAACTTTTTCCCCCTCCGCCCTCCACTTTTTCAGATAAAATTTTGCTCTCAATCTGTGTTCAATTTTGCCTAGTTGTAGATCAGCCTGAAATGAGGTGCAAATTTGCAAAAGGAACAGCAAATGGCCATTGAGACAAACGCGGGAGGTGGAGGTTGGGCAAGCGTCAAGCAGGTTTTGGGCACAGTTTGTGGTATCATTTCTCTGAGAATCAGAATACAGTTCAACATGCTGGGATCAAGGCCAAGTTTTCAAAACAGCTCAGGGACACCTAGGTAAGGGGCTGAATTTTGGGCTCTGAGGAATAATGCAGGCAGATTTTTAGGATGCTGGTGGGAGCCGAGTTTCATCTCAAATACAAGTCCATACCAAGATCTACATTCAGGCAATTGTCAGTGAGAAGTAAGAAACTCCTCTGGTAAAAGTGAGCACAAATATGCAGAGATTTTTTTTCCCTCCAACAAAGAAGTGCTGTATTGCCAGTATGTCCAGTCTGGCAAAACAATGATTACTGCATTCAGGATACTGTTCTTGGGGGTTTTGTCCATCCTTGTTTGTTATATATATTCTTTAAAGATGGAGAACTTCAGTACATTGCTTTTTGGACAAGGAAATAACACAGAGATCCAGCAACAGGCAGTTTTTGATGTGAGGTGTTGATTGCTCTTAAAATCTCAGTAGTTATGCAGCTTGACACTCAGCTTTTGGGATAATAGATAAATTATTCAAGCAACTTCAGCCAAACCTTTTTCTTTCTTTTAATATGTCATGAATCCTGCGTACTTGCTTCTGCTGCAAATTCCAGGAGATAGAAAAACATGCTAATATTTACTAGTCAACTTGATTGCATTTGACACAGTAGGCTTATAAAATAATTTCTTTAAGTGACTTTCAGTTTAAAAAGAAGGAAATCCTTAATCAGGTCAGCAGCAGTCTGTCTTTACCTCTTAAACAAATTCAGTGGGAAACTGCTGGAAGATTGATGATGATTATTAATATTTATTTATTTATATTACCATAGTGCCCCTAAAGCTCATGTTCCTCTTTTTGCTATGAGTGTGTGTTAACAAAAAGCATTTGCACTTCCAAGTGTTTACAGTCTATGCAATACTGCCTCAGAAAACTGCCAGTCTCAGTAAATGCCATCAGAATGTTTGCTACAAGTTCTAGCTGCTTCAGACTTCTTGCCTTAAAAACAAAGAAAACTGACTCAAGATGCTCTCTCTATTGGTATGTTAGTTCTATATTGTACCTTCTTTCTTAGCTACCATCTTAAATTGCAGCTATAACAGCATGACTGAAATGGAGTCTGAAAAAATACAGAATAGAACCAAAGGCAAATCATCTCTGAGCACGACATGGCAAACTTCTTGCAAAAGTGATGTCGTATTTTAATACCATACAGGGAAGAACTTTGGATAAGTTGTGTGTATGCACATACTGTATTTATTAAAAGACTTTTAATGTGCTACACCGCTCACATCTTCTACACACAATTAAAAAATCCTAAACTATTTTAACTTGCACAGGATAGGTGTTAACTTTGGGTATTTTAAAATATTTTTCATCAGCTCTAAAAATGGTATTCATCATATTAGGTTTACATTCAGAAGTATCAAGTACAATACCAGCACTATAAGAAAATAGAAATTTTTTTTTTGGGTCTGCATTCTTATTCAGAATATGGGAAGACTGGTGCTTCTTTTTGTACTGTTGCTATTCTTACTCCTTTCTTGAATCATGAATCTTGAATCATATTTATGACATGGCATGGATGCTTCAAAAAGACACCTCAGTTTACGTAAAGTTGTGGATCCATTACTGTAAACAAACCAAATTTGACAGGAGAGAAAATTAATGTATGCATTTCCAAAGAATGGAAATCTATGGCAATGTCATTTTTAAATCCTTGATATTTCAATGATATTAATGTCTAAATTATGTGCATTCAGCACATAATTTGTTATGTTTTGCCTTTAAAAATGTTCAAAGTACCTTTTTAGATTTAAATGTCACTTAAACATATTCTTAGAATTAATCTGAGTAAAGATAAAGTTTGTTAACTGAAAGATTATTTAATTACATTTCTCTGAGATCTGTGTTTACTTTATGTTAAAGTAAATATTTTTGTCAAAATTATCTAAATAAGAAAGAGTCTGAGGATAGGAGATGGGGAAGTTAGTTATTTTCCCATCTAACAGTCTCTGAAAGGATGAGAGCTGAAGAGGTGGCTGATAATACCTCTCACCTCCTCATCAATGGATCCCTTGCCCACATTCTTCTGGAGCATCTCTCTTTAGCCAGTACAGATTTTCCTGTGCTTAATCTGTGTTTCACTGTTGCTTTTTCTATATCCTCATCATCATCATCATGCTGCCCACGAGTTTCTCTGTATATTGTGTAACTCCCTGTTATATGCCGTCAACAGGAAACAGATCCATCACACAAGGGAGATTAAAATCAGACATGGGTGTCCCAATTTATTACGCATCGCTACTCAAGTTTCTCTGGTCTGGTTTATTTCTTGAAAGATGAGTTTAAGAAAAATCTCCCTTTTCTCTGAGTTAAAAACATTTCAGGGAAAAGAGAAGTTGGTATTCACCATTGAAGCAGTCTGAGGTTGACAACATGCCATTACTGAAACTGAATATTGATATTCACATGTCTGAAAACATAACCAGGTCATACCAATTTCTCTGGTACTAATAAAGTGTCATCACACAACTTGTCCTCTCCACTCTTTGTCCTGTTTCCATAGGCCATGTTAAATGATGATTTATCACCCATGCTGTGGCAAACTAGTTCAAATTACCATGTGGGTGGTGCCTGTGGGTGTATCTACTTTCTGCATGTCAGGGTCAAAATACAAGTTCCCAGCATATAGGTTTCTGACCCGAGTCACTCTTATGCCGCATGGAAACCTGATGATTTTCCAAACTTCCCACTTTCTCTTGCTGCTCTGCTGTGAATTTTGCCTCCTCTCCACTTCCTGGCAATATCTAGGCTGATGATTTGAAACAATTCTTCATATAATATGTGATGCTTTTTGAAGAGTGTAGAGCAGAAAGTGTTGTGCTTTTGATCACCTGTCAGGAGAAGAAAGTTGAGATAATCCTGACTGCAAGCCTGTATGACAACAAGCACAAGCAGATTTTGACTCGTAGACATAAACAAAATTATGTTTATAGGCAACTTTTGTGAAACAACATCTCCAACCACTTTGGCTTTTGGCAATCTTGCTTTGCTAATGAGGTACCAATGGAAACAAAGGCTATATCTGTTCCTGTCAACAGGAACTCATAATAAGTAGAGACATATAAAGATGTGGAATGGGAACTGTGTGGGATTTGGAGATGGAAGTGGATCTTGGTTTGTTTGGTTTTTTACTTGTTTGGTTTTTTAAATGAAGAGGTGATGTATAATTCTCTTATTTTCTGGTTTATGTTATACTGAAATCAATAGAAAAATTCCATTATGTAAAAATGGGAACTGGGTGAGATCTTCAGGATGGGACTAATTATTAGGTCCTCCATGCTTTGTGTCTTCTAGTGAGCTCATGTCTTCTAGGCAGGTAGCAAATTAAGTCTTGAACTTGTTCAGAAAAGAAAGCAAAGCACTGAAACCTCCAGTTTAGCTTACCTTTATCTGAGCCTGACATGAGTAAATAGTAGTTACTACACTACTGAATAGGGTGGTGAAAGTGCATGAAATCTTTTAAATGATGTAAAATATCAATCATGAGAATGTACTTCTTTTTTCTCCTATAGAATGATTCATTTTCTTTTATTAGATATTGATGCCGTGAAACAGATTTACCTTTGCTGCCAAAAATACTGATCTATGTATGTGTCAAGTATATATATGTACAAACACACACACATATATATATCTTTAGTATTTTGTTATAGATGTGTGTTCCTACACACAGAGCAATTTCTCAACTGTAGTAACCCAAAAGTAGCACAGCTTCTTTGCTCCAGCACTGTCTTTTGTTTAAGGAATCAATCATTGTTATTCCAAACACATCAACAGTTGTATCAGGCTGGAAGTCTCCCTGGTTCCTCACTGCCCCTCTGTCTGTGTCCAGGCTCTGATGGTTCTGCTGAGGGTGAAGGGATGGGGCAGCAGCAGGTGTGGGGTCACCCCCTTAGGCTGGCCCAGAGTGTTCCCCTGCACCAAGAGAGCAACTTCCCATGGTTAAGTTGGGTCTTGTAGTAAGAGCTATATAAATGCATCACTGTGCTTTAACAAAACCATCACACCCATGTGAAGTGAGCTTTACTATAATGTGTTTTGATTTCAATTGCTTTGAGCTTTTTCATGTTTCTCCAAAAAAAGGATGCTAGGAAAACAATGGCTATGTCTATCCCTGTTTGGGAAATGGTGCTAAAGATCATCTCATGCCACTGAGGCCAGCTGATGTATTTTAGTAGTTTTAAACTGCTAGTTTAGTAGTTTTATACTGCTAGTTTAAACTTAGTTTCCAGAACAAGGTGACTGCATCCATGCAGCCTTTTTGGGAGTGGTCCTTGGTTCATGCTAGCTCCTGAGAATTATTTTTGCTAAACAGAATAGATATCATCCCAGTGATTGTTTTTCCCCCCACAACTGCATAATATAGATAACTGAGCTCTAGTGTCTGGAACCATTTTTTGGCTCCATCTAGAAGAGAGTTAGCCAGTGGATTTATCATCCCCATAGAATTTAGACACAAGTCTCACATAAATTGATGGGATTTACAAATACATTGCTCCACTGAAGTTAGCTTGTGGTTGCACAGAGGTTTCATTTATTTCAGTTTGTTTTGTAGTACCCAAATGCACACAACCAAGCATAAAAACATCAACTAAAACTGCTGCAAAGAAAACGGGCCTATTTTGAGTCAATTATGCTGCTGTGATTAATCAGTTCTGGTCAGGTTATGGAGAAAGTCAGTGAATTCGTAGGTGGAAATGAGCAGAGTTATGGTGGTGAATTGGGATAAGACACTGGAAAAAAAATGTGTGCTTTTTATGGAGTAATTATGTACACAAAACCACGTTTTCCATCCCTGTTTCCCCCATTCTATGCTTTAATTTTTCTTGACATTGGATCCATTATGGTATCGTATGAGTTTCGTCACAGAAGTAAATAACAGCTTGTTTCCTTGGGAGCGATTGAAAAACAGAGTAAAAACAGCACTTACTGTTTTTGAAAGTTGTCACATTGTCATGGCAGTGAAGTGTTGCATCATGTTGTCATGACAACTCAAATTATAAAAACTGATTTAAAGAAAAATAGAAGCAGTGCTCAATGATGAAAATAATTTAACATTAAAGATTTCAGCTTTTCTTTTCTATCCCTTACTCTGCCTCTCTCGTTTTTTTTCTAAGAAATGGGCAGCATTCAGGACTCTCAGCAAGTAAAGACTTGGAATACACAGTGACTCAGGCAGGCTTTTTTTTCTTTCTCACTGAGACAGAGAGGGTGCAAGAATTGAAATGTGGAGGCAAGCACATTACTGGACCAAACCATCACTCTCCAGTACTGGGGGAAAGACAGAATGTGATAAAAAGGTGGTGTTTGTGCCTATTTGCACAATCTTTTCCCAAGCAACTACTTCAAATGTATATCAAGATAAACAGATCTCACACAGTCTGGATTTGTCAGGGATAAACAGCAGTGAGACTGCAGCATGTTCGACCTGTTTAGAAATTCTGGTGGAATTTCAAGAGCCCTCAGCAATGACCTGTTTCTGTTTCTCCCATCAAAATCAAGGAGCATTTACTTATTGTGCCAATGGTTGGAGAGGAGAAGTAGGTTAGTGCTGACCACTATTGAAATCCCATTCTCTTTTCAGAGTGTGCTTAGAATGAGTCAGACTGTTTTGAGGATAAGATTGAACCTCAGTTTCAGGATAAAATAAACAAACAAAAAAAGGTAAATTGTGCAGTTGGTCAGTTTGTGTAAAATAGCTGTCACCAAACTCTAAATGCTCATGTATAAACTGCAGACCAGCAGTGAAACTACTTGTTCTGAACAAGGTCAAGCAAAATTTGATTTATCACTGTGCATTGGGCTTGTATACATTGTAACATGGCTTTATGCAATCCTTTTCTTGCATTTATGAAGGGAAGGATGTTTATATATGTCTGTGAAGTCATTTCTGCTCCTCCTGCTCTTACCCAGACTTGTCAGCATTTCAGCCTGTTTTAGACAGGTGCAAGAATTGAAAATGTGGAGGCAAGCACATTACTGGACCAAACCATCACTCTCAGTACTGGGGAAAGACAGAATGTGATAAAAGGTGGTGTTTGTGCCTATTTGCACAATCTTTTCCCAAGCAACTACTTCAAATGTATATCAAGATAAACAGATCTCACACAGTCTGGATTTGTCAGGGATAAACAGCAGTGAGACTGCAGCATGTTCGACCTGTTTAGAAATTCTGGTGGAATTTCAAGAGCCCTCAGCAATGACCTGTTTCTGTTTCTCCCATCAAAATCAAGGAGCATTTACTTATTGTGCCAATGGTTGGAGAGGAGAAGTAGGTTAGTGCTGACCACTATTGAAATCCCATTCTCTTTTCAGAGTGTGCTTAGAATGAGTCAGACTGTTTTGAGGATAAGATTGAACCTCAGTTTCAGGATAAAATAAACAAACAAAAAAAGGTAAATTGTGCAGTTGGTCAGTTTGTGTAAAATAGCTGTCACCAAACTCTAAATGCTCATGTATAAACTGCAGACCAGCAGTGAAACTACTTGTTCTGAACAAGGTCAAGCAAAATTTGATTTATCACTGTGCATTGGGCTTGTATACATTGTAACATGGCTTTATGCAATCCTTTTCTTGCATTTATGAAGGGAAGGATGTTTATATATGTCTGTGAAGTCATTTCTGCTCCTCCTGCTCTTACCCAGACTTGTCAGCATTTCAGCCTGTTTTAGACAAATTTACAGATGTGCAGAGATAACGTTCCTGGATGTTTCAGGGAAGCAGACTGCCTTGTGAAGAGATCCTGTCCTGGGAGCTTTCTGCCACAGGGCATGCAGCAGGAGCTCCTGGGATGACTTCAAAAAACTCATACAGGCAACAGCTCTCATAAATGCCCCAAATGCAGGCGGAGCTCCCTGTCAGTCATTGGAAAGATGTGTAGGTGACCAATTTTCACTCATTCTCACAAACCATCTAGTTTACCTAGGGCATGACACACAAAGTAGAAATGGACTGCATGACAAGAAATCTTGAGATAGTTAGAGACTACAGCAATTGGCTATAAAGGATAGAGGCACAGTTGTGGAGAAAGTCTTCCACCATTAGCCATGCTCTGAACATTTCTTAAACTGTATCTCTCATATCTGTGAACAGGGAAAGCTCCTGTTATTAAAGGCCTTTGGCTTGGGTACTTGCACAATATTTCTGAATTGGAACATTTGAAGTGTTTTTGCTGCTAAAATCGTTTGGCTGTTACATTGAGCTGCCTTCCTTTTCACATTTCAGTACTTAAGCTGTTTTCAATAAAGTAAAAATAAGATCATAGTGGAAAGATACAGTTTTTGTTATTTTCATTTAAAATAAAGCAGCTTTTATATTAATTGTAGACATAGAATTTTTATATGTTAGACCTTAAAATTACAGTGAAGAGTAGTCGTCTTAGGAACAAGAGAAAAATCTATGAAATGTCACTCTGATTAATGGAAGTTTCAGAAGTTTACAAGAGGGTCTAGAAATGAAACATTTTGGTATCCCAAATGAGAGGTGCCTCTACAATTGTAGCAGATAGTTGAAGACAATCTGTTGCACTGCACTGCCCGATGTGTTAGTCACTTCTGTCTCTCTCAGTCTTTGCCAGAATTTGCAATCTGTCTTTTAATTCTGTTTGATGCCTGTGCAGTGGCTTGACATGGCCAGGTGTCCATGGCTTTACCCCTGGAGGGGAATAAGAAAGAAAAGTGTAAATATACCTGAGCACTGCGAGACTTTTAGTTTCACTTGAGCTGTGTTGGTGGTGCAGATATGGTTTGGGTTGGATGTGGTGAACAAACATGGTTGTGAAGCTGGAAGAGTTATTTCCTGTGACAACCACCTCCACTGGCAGCATTTTGACTTGCTAGGAATGGAGGTGTAATTCTTTCCTTAATCCAACAGTAGTGCTGCAGCTCTGAATCACACATGTAAGATGGCAGTGTCTGAGTTCCTGAAGCTCACCCTGCCTTTGTGCCTGCACCTGGAGCACAACACAGTGGAGCCAATATTCTCCAGCTTTCAGAAGTGTAGTCCTGCCCTTAGTGATTGGAGCAAAGGCATGTTGTGCAGATTTGCTGACATGACTAATGCAAAATTGGTGATTCACTGTTAATTTTTCAGCACTACGTTCTCACCCACCATCCATTTGCTGTTTACTCCTGTGTTTAAGCTAGGTGGGAGAATGTATGGCTAAACTCCCATCACGCACAGTTAGATAAGTATGCTCTAAGTGAATGTTTATTAGTATCTGTTTTCATGTATTCATCTAGGATTGTTTTTTACTGATGCACATTCCTGTCAACTCAGTGCTTTTCTTCACTAGATGCTTTAAATGAAAAGAGAGCAATGTGGAAATCATTTCAAGGCTGATTTTTCACATGAACTAGCTGCTAACTAATACTGTATGTAACTCTTTTTGATCTAATTGCATTGAGCTCAGTCTATCTAGTGCTGTCATTCCAAATCACCATTTCAAGAGCCATGCAAGTTGTAGCACGTTTCAGGCATTAATAGTGGCCAGGTAGTATTATGCTGTTTTTAATGAATGTCTGTTTTCTATTCTTTGCTCTGCTTTCTTTGGAAAGAGGCCCATGTAACAAAGTATTAAGAAAACACACTGCTGCCCTGGAATGTGTATATTAGCTGCAGATTATTTCCTATTAGCAGATTAACTGCGAGGCTATTGGCTCTGAAAGGTCTTTGAGAGTATTTTGTTTTGTAACTGATTCAAGCCATGGGAGAGAATTGCCACCCTGATTGGGAAGAAGAATTAGCTACTGTTGCCATGGCCACTGGAGCTCACAGTCTCATTGTTAACTCCAGTGCCCTCCGATGAGATGCCACAGCGTGAGCTCCTTGGCTTTGTTAGTGCACTGATGGAATAAGGGGGTTTGGGCAGGCAAGGAGTAGGCTGGGAAAATCTCCTGGGGAAGATGTGAAATGTTTGGGCATTTTCTTTTCTTTTTTTTTCCCCTTCAAATTCGGTGTTTAATTTCAGACGTGTTGCTGTTTAACACTACCCCAGTGCTGTTAGACTGTGAAATCTCTCCCTTTTTAGCAAAATGCTGCTCTGTGCCTTTTGGGAGGGAAGGGGCGAATCCCGCTCCCTGCAGAGCGCGGTGCCGGCCGCGGCTCCAGAGCAGGGAGCAGGGGTGGGTGGCAGCAGGGACACAGCTCCTTCCTGCACCCCAAAACATCTCTGTGTGTAGGGTTAGAAAGCACAACAGGGCCTGGAGAAACCAGAGAAAGGACCCCTTAGGGCTCTTGTAAATACACTGGCTCTACTGCTGGCTGACTTGCAGACAGCAAGTCAGGAGAGAGACAGTAGAGGTTTACTGTCCATATCTTCATTGGAAACTTATTTTCTTGCTTGGGTTTTAGGATTTGACATTTTAAGTCCATCCTTTAGAAATAATATTTTGAATACAGACAGGAAAAAAAAGAGAATAGAAAAAAGACAAGTTTTTAGAGACCTAATAAGAGCATAAAAAAGTATGAAAATATTTTCATGTATTTGCAAAATGAATAAATATGTTTGACTAATCAGTGATAGACAGGGCTCATGTGTATTTTGTATATCTCTAACTCTGTTTAACTTCCAAGAAACGGTGAAAAATGCAGTATTAAAACTATCAAAGTGAATCATTAACAAAAAGTAACTATATTGACATCTGCATTTGAAACATAGCTCCTGAAATACACATAAGTGATTTTAAGCAAAATGTTTAATTTTTTTTTTAAAGTTTATTCTTCTCCTTTTCTCATCCTTTGTGTTAGTAGAGTCAATCACTTTCTTTAAATAGACCACTCTCCTGAACTCTTCATTTAAACCATATGTGGAAATGAGCCAAAAAATGTATTTCCACTGGCATAGTAAAATGTTGGCATTGGGCATTTTTCAGCTGAGCAGCAGGGTGTGGATGACAGGCCAGTGCAGGGGCATAATGTGTGTCACACTGCACGGTGGCACGGAGCAGCCTCAGCATGGGTGGTAATGAGGCTGTCTCACTGCGCCTCCCGGGTTTTTATAAAGGATATTTTCAAATCATTGCAGACTTGTCCTGAGAAATTCATGGGAGGGATTATTGTAAAGACTCATAGAAGCATGCACATTGTTCCTCACAGTCTCTCAGCAAGCTGTGGGTTTACAGTCAGGATATTAGCAGAGCATCTCCCACTGCTGTAGAGTCTTTTGGAGTCTCAAGCAGCAGGCAAGGCTGCAGAGCCTCCTCCTGCCCAGCATACTCCCTTTTCTGTTTTATCCTTTCATAGGTGTGTTATTCCTCTTCTCCTTCCAGATGTACTGCTTGTAGGTTCTCACAGGCAATGAAGGAGCATGTTAGTGTGCATGAATATGCACAAAAGCACAAGGGGCATCAGAGGAGGGCAGTTTTGCTTAGCTTAGATCAGCATCTTGTGAAAATGAATGGAAGAGTTGGCAAGAAAACATGAGTATTCAGGAGGGACATGGTTTAGATTGGCACCTGGGCAAGGTGACAGACAGTGTGAATTGCAGGTAGAGAATAAAGAAGCTTCAGAATTTAAGTGCAGCCTTGACCTCTGTATTTCTTATTCAGCTTTACTTACTAGACTTCTGCCCACTTGGCATTTGTTACTGCTAGGTAATCATCTGTCACATCAAAATAAATGGTTAATACATGCAGGTATAATAATAAGCTGCTCTAAAGTATATACTGGTTCTGTAGCAGGGCAAAAGCTCAACAAGTTATGCAACTGATCCTTCCAATGTGAAAAAGGTAATTCTGCCATGTAATGCAAATTAGAGAAAACAGGCTGAAAGTAGAAAATGTGTATATATATTTCTCTTCTTAATTTCTCTGTAAAGTTTATATAAGGCTTTTCTGGACTTTATGCTTCTGAACTTCTGGAAGATCTAAAACCCTTTTGTAGAATGCATTTTGACCCAAGATTCACTTCTAGATAGACCACTTGTTGGTATAACTGAAATCTTGATCAATGTAGAAGAAACTCTTTATCCTGGAAACAGAGATAGTACTGGTCATACTAGTGTGGAAATGGCAGATGTCATTTAAGGCCAGGGAAGAGGATTGGGTTTTTGCTTTGATCTCCAGATAGTGGTCAGCAGTACTTTTCAGATTACATACTAGGACTTCCATTGGATAGACAACCAATCCAGAAAAAAAAAGTAATAGTCAATGTCCTATTTAATCAGTTGGATTTCAATGAATCCAGTTTCAATTAATGTAATTTTACCTAATTTTTAAGGCATTTAAAAACAAATTTAAAATGCAAACTCATCTGACAGTCCACTGGGAAAATGGTGTATAATCCTGTAGTCATCCTTTGAAATACCAAAATTTAATTTTGCTTATTGCCTGAGGGACATGAAAGTCTTCATCTGTGGAAAATTCATGAATTCCGATAGCATAAGGTCTTTGCAATGCATGCTTCATAATCTCTGCTTTTTTATGTGTTCATGTAAAAAAGTATGCTTACAATGCAATCTAAAGCATAGATTTCCTCCCAGTGGCTACCCTGACTGAAATAATAACATATCCCCCTATCTCTCATGTCGTCTTAATGGTGTATTTAACCCAGACTGCTTGTGCTGGTGGAAGTGACAGTCCATGCTGCAGGGGGGCCAGCTCTCCTGTCTGTCCCATTCTGGAACTGCAGTGCCAGGAGTGGAAGGGGATATTCCAAAAGTGATGCTTTTGTCCAGGGACTGGTCATGAACCCTTGAGCCTTTCTATGTACACATTTGGATAGGTTAATGTGTTCTTCATAGGATTCTTGTATTTGAAGGGATGGAGGTGTATTTGAATTCAGCAAGGTTTATTCAATTTGATTCTTGGACACTAATTGAGCAAAAAGATTTATTTTTTATTCAGCAAAATAGCATTGTATGTTCCTTGCTCTTGCTAAAGCTTCAAGTATTCTGAAACTGCAGATAGCTTTATTTTCTAGAAGCTTTTTCCTGCTTCTTAG
The DNA here is from genome assembly GCA_024865655.1 of Emberiza elegans. NCBI lineage: Eukaryota > Metazoa > Chordata > Aves > Passeriformes > Fringillidae > Emberiza > Emberiza elegans. The sequence goes on along the minus strand of JALJVW010000175.1, from coordinate 29,004,390 downwards.
AACATGAGCAAGCCCTTCCTTTGTGTTGTCTATCCATCCTATCCCTCCAAGAAGAGGAATGAAGTTACACAACTTCTCCCTTCATTTAGAAAAGTGTCCTGTAATTTATTATCCAGAACCCTTAATAGTTTGACTTTCAGCTTCTGTGCAGATACAAACATGTGTTCTTTTAAATAAAATTATCCAAGCTAAAAAGAAAAAGTATGAAGACCTTCTTGTCTTCTGTAATGAAATGGGGCTTCTTCTCTGTGAACTTTTTCATGGAATATTATTGTTTGCACGTAGATATTGATTTAGCATCTTCAGCAAATATTTGTTTATAATAAAAACTGTGGTGAGCTGGTTTTGCTTTACTATGTATACTTGACAATACTGGCTTTACTTAGTAAGAGTTTTCAGAGATCTTTTGTGATAGAGCAGACGTACCGCAGTCCTGGATTAAAATTTCAGAGCTGTGAATGTGATTACCAGTTTAATTATTTTTATTTTCTTTAGGGATAGAACTGAGCCATTCATCAGCAAATGGCTGAGCCATTCATCAACAAATTCAGCCAACAAATAATGAAATAGATGTGCACAGGAAAGTTTTAGCTGCTGTTTATCTTTTGTAAATTACAGGAGTAGGGAAATACAATTGGAGGCTTGCTCTCAATTTTCCTTTAGTACAGACTGCTGAGTTCTTTCTAGAGCTTTCCAGACTAGATGGGAGTGGGGCACTCTCACCTGGTAAGTACTAAAACCCTGTAAACTTCATTCCCTCTTGCACATGGAGGGAAAACCTCCCAGGCTGTGATTTAGCACAGTGAATAATGAGTAGGAGAATTGAGCTGCTGAAAAAGCTGATACAGAAGCTTTCTTGTGGTTATTCAGTATCAGGTGGGTAAAGAGCATTTCAAAAGCTCAGATGGCTTTGTAGATACATTCAGCATAGCCAGTATCTCAACATCACGTACCTTCACTTTGGCTGACTTGTATGTATATTTGCTTAAGTTGAATAACAGGTTAATAACATTTGCACTGCAGTTGGAAATACTCAAAAGTGCAACAGCATTTATATTTTATATTCATCTAATAGAAAAATGTGTACAGATGTGAGAAGGTGAGTATAATAAATAATTGAGGAGGACATTAGAATAAGAAATCAAAGCCACTTACATGCTTATGATCTTTTAATTAAAGATGCCTGGGTGCAGATCAGTGGAATTAATTTTAGTTTCCTTAATGGGCAGGGGAGGTGATTTTGTTCTTTTTGTAGTGTAGCCTTGTTATCTGAGTGCAAGTACAGGTGGGAGTACGTGTAAGTGATGGATAAGGCTGGTGGTTTTATTCTATTCTGAAATGTTAAATGGGAAAAAGTTTTAAGAAGGGCTTCTTAAATGTAAGTAAAGTTAGACGTATGAATAATGTCATATTTTTAAAAAATGTACCTTAATATGCATAGTAGCAATCCCAAATTAATGGTAATAATTACAGACTTGTTGGAACATGAATTCAGATATGAAACTTTCACCACCTTTGCTGTGATGCCATCCCAAGTGTCTAAGTACCTGGTCGGAAAAGATTGGTTGCTGCTCACTGGCTTGAGAACGACAGCTTTGTCTGTGCATTGGCTTCTCATCCTGTACCCACTGTGCTTCTTTCTTTATTAGTCACATCATTTTCTTAAATTCCTGCACTCATCTTTGAATTCTGCCCAGTGGATAATGAATGGATAGTGAATGTGACAGTAACTGAAAATTACTTTGATTTCAATATCTAACAGTGATGCTCTATGCCAGCAGCATGATGTGCCTAAACAGTGTAAGTAATGGATTTAAAAATAGGAGGAGTTATTGGATTTTCATACTAAAATCTAAAAGTAGTTCTTAAAAACTGAGTAACAGTTGGATTGGTTTGTGATGATGAAAAATAATATCCTTAGTGCCTTGAGGATGTTCAGATTAAGTTAATTTTACTTTATTAAAAAATAAAAGTGGCACTTTCATGTTACTGCTTTGGAATTCTGAAAGCACTGTGTGATAAAACCACTTTTTTCCCTTTTTAAAGTTATGAAATTTATTATACACAGAAAAAGAAAGTGGGTTGGAGAGATGATACATCAGCTTGTGGTAATTGCTATATACTTTTCAGATACAAGCAAAATCTTTCATAATATTTATGGAACAATCCACTGTTTATATTTTGTTTCTTTTTTACACAGAGAATTTATCCTTTAATGTTCACTCAGAAATGAAGTAATTCCTTTGTTATATGATTATTTGTGGACTATGGAGTGAAAACCTCTTAGGTTTAAGTAACAAAAAATTCTAAACTAGATCTCCTTCACGTGGAACAACTCTTTTTCATGTAAATGAGAGTATAGGACTTGTAAGGTGGGTCACAGATGATGTTTCTTTTTCATTAAAAGGTGCATACATTTTTCTCAGTCTGTTAGAAAACAAATAAAAAGAAAACAACATGATGTGTTGTAAGCTACCTTTCATACAACTCTCAGTTTCTTTTTTTTTCTAGTTCTAGGTGATTCTGTGTGAAATTTCTAGTTATCATGGTAGAAAAATTAGAAAATTTGATGTTTTACAGGAAGATCACCACAATTGGCAGCTCCACAGACTAGGAGGACTTGAATGTTTATGAGTTGTCTTGGAAAGAAATAAATCATGAAAATTTACCTTGTGAGCAATAATTCACTGCATGGAACTCATTTTTACAGGGTTTACTGTTTTTCTGAAAGCAGCAAGACTTCTTTCATCTGACAAAATCTAAGTTCTCTACTACAAAGGCTTGTAGAACATGTCTGATCTTAGCTCTGCACATAGCAAGCCTGTCATGTTCTCCATGATATATAAGCAAGGCAAAAGCTAAACATCTGTGGCTTGAAATAAACTGCTTTCTGTCTTGTTACATTTCTCTAGCCTACTTCTCATATCCAGAAAATGGCTCAGTTTGAGAAATCATACAATTTTGAAATTAATATTAAGTTCTGCCAGTACCCCATTTGCAAATGGGGTTTGTGTTAAGGGCCTGAGGCAAGTCTTGAACATTCTGTATTGAGAGGAGGTCCAGTCATCAGCAAAGTCATTAGAAATGTAAGTGAAAGTGAGTGAAACAGTTTCCAGATTCTATAAAGTGACTGACACAAAGCATTAAGTGTGAATCCTGCTGTAAAGTTCTGAGAAAGCAATGTGGTTTTCAGGCCCACTGATGGAGCCAGCACGTTACTCTGTGTGTAATTCCTGATGCAAGACTCCTCTGCCATTGTGCAGAATGATGCAGGTCTGCTGAAGTCAGTGAAGATTCTCTGGTATGCTCTGATGACCTGATGAGTTGCCTCTTCCATGCACAGAGAGGAGTCATTCCTTGTAAAACAATCTTTTGAAAATTAGTGAAGTCTTCTGGTCTTGAGTTTCACTGAAGTCCCAGACAGCAGCTCAGTCCACCTGTTTGCCAAGACTAACCATGCAAACTCTATGCTCACTTTAGTCCTCTGTTTAGACTCCTAGCATGGGGTGAGATGGAAATTCAGCTGCTGTGAATTTCTACAGTTTTGTTACTTGGGCTAGGTAAGAGCTTTGAAATAATAAATTTATTTTATAGTAGTCATTGCTTTTAAAAATAGTTGAACTACAGGGACTTTCAAATGAATAAAAATATGGGTGATCAAAAGAGGAAATGAGCTGTGTCCAAATGGTTTTCTTTTCAGCTGCCAACTGGAGGACCTGCTTGTATAAATAAGTGTAAGATGGGGATGAGACAGGATAAAGACAAGGATGCCATCAATAGTTTATGTTCTGAAGCAATTTCTGCCATCTCACAGATAAGGTCTCCACTCACAAAGATGCTCAGAAGTTACTTTGCAGCAGTCAGGATGAGCTGGTGGGTGTGAGCTCAAGTCTGTGCTTCCTTCTAAACTTCCCATAGCATTCACTGTCAATTATCTTCTCACAAATCAGAATTTGATCTAAATCAAACTTTTAAAAATTCATTTTATATTACCATGGCAATCATCTAGTTAAAACATCAATCAAAAAATCCTTAAACATGCAATAAGACTTAAAAGTAATCTCCTTGGAGAAGGTGTAATGTGCTATTTTCTGCACTGTTTCTTGTCTTCACCAGCTTATTAGCCCTTGCATCATAAGGCTGAAAAAATGCAGAAAGATCTATGTATGTGAAACAGCTAAAGGAAATGTGAGCCATGGGTGACCCCAAAATAGTGTTTGAAATGGCCGACAGAAAGCTTTGGAAAGAATTTATTTAGAAATAATTCTGCTAATACATCCTTGGTCTCCATTTTTATTACCAGGAGCATTTAAGCGCTAATCTTCAGGTTGTGGCGTAAGAGTCCTCTCTGTGTCAATCACTTATGGCGTAAAATACGGATTATGTCTTTAAGTGGGAATTACAGAACAATGGAATCTTTCAGGGGCTCATTCATTTTTGGGGGAATCTACAGCAGAGTCCTAGGAATTGCTGTCAGAAAGCACAGTAATAATATTAACTCACACACACAGAATTGAACTAATCTCTAGATCTGGTGTTAGAGAGGAATTTTTCTGCAGTGGAGATTGGCAAGGCAGTTAGGTGTGGAGAAGCTTCATCCTTTTCTAGGACAGTAATCAATGAAGGGAGCATCTTCAGGCTCTGCCTGGGTGATGCAAGTAAAGTGTGGCAACTCAGCTTCTTTCCAAAACCTCCCCAGTCAGAGCTGGCCAGGTCCTGTAGGGCAACTGCTTCTTCCACCACATCAGTACTCTCTGTAAATAATTTACATTTTCCCACATGAAACTTCCTCCTTCCTCCTTGGACTGAGGAGGGGTATTATAAGGAAGAAGGAGATTTTAGCTGCCTTCACACTAAGCTCATTTGTTGTGGAGGGAAATACCTGTGGTTTGCCAAAAAGTACATCTAAGTGTTTAGTAGTGGGGACCTTATGATGAGCAGCATTATGTAAGACAGACAGCCACCTTAAATAGTTTCTTGCTACTTTAATTAGTATTTATTATTTTCATGTGTTCTCTCTTTGGTAGAGAAAGTTTCAATTTTACCACTTGCACAAGCCAGAAGTAGGCAAAATTTAAGACTATGTTAAGTCTAACTTCAGGTGCTTCTGCTGGAACGTTGCCATAGAAGAGCTGGTGCTGTAACTGCTGCCAGTTTTGTTGTGTTTGTGTTAAAACAACACAAGAGGAGTATATGGGAAAGGAGGGTGTAAACATACATACAGGAAAAAGAACATTCTCACAGTCTCATGGATCTTTAAAGGCCAGTCTTGTGATATAACCAACATCCTCCTGACTGACTCATTTTCAAGGAAAAATGTTCCTTGGGTCTTCTTAAAACAGTCACAGCTGATGAGGCTGCAGAACCTGACATTTAACTAGAGATGGAAAGTGGCAGACCTTTCAGTTTCTCCTTGACAGATCCTGAGTTACCTATTGGCACACCTGATTCCTCTTTGGAAGATGGAACTGCTGTCTTGCCGAAAATAATGTGCATAAAAATCTGCAAAACAGTCTCATGCCAGTTTCTCTTTCACCTTGATGGAGCCTCCCTTGGCTGTAAGGGATTTGAAATAGCTAGTCACTTTTTTTGTGCAATGGAAAATAAAGAACAGCGCCCAAAGGGTTGAGTTGACCAAGCAAAGTCCTTAAATCATGATGTTGAAATCAGAGGGAGTGGTTGAAGTAGCAAACTTTTCTCTTTGGTGTACTTAAATGGATCAGGCCCCAAGTTCAAGTAAACCCTTGACTGTCGTATCTTGGGTAAAGGTTGAAGTTACTGTCTGTTATTTTACCAGTATATTTCTACAGATGAGAGCAGCAGCAGCAACCTATGCCCTGAACAAATGAGTAATTGTCTGAAGGGTATCACTGAGGAATCTAAAAAGGAAAATGATAATAGTAGTAATAAGAATAACAATAATAATGAAGAGTTATTCTATTTTAAGCGGAAAATTGCCATCAGATACTTTAGAAATGTTAACAATGAGGTCAAATGTTTAATGAAAACATACAGCTATTATTTTGAGCTTAGCCTATATAAACTATCTTTTTTGATCTAAGACATGTTTTACCTGTAAATGGAACTATGATCTTTCTTTACATATCAGTTGATTTCTTTTGATTTGAGAGGAGATGGGCTATTTTATTGGTTAATCTATTTTGAATTGGTAGGGTTCTTGATTTCAGGTTTACTCTTATGGCTTGTCTTGTGATCAGGTATTTGTAACCTTAGTGGAAAGCTTAGAAAAATAAATGGAGAAAGCATGTTCAGTTTTTCTAAACAGCCCAATGGGCTATTATTGGTCTATAAAGGATTTACTACTTTGTTCTGAGGGTTTTGGTCTTCATGTAAGTGGAAAGTAGCTCTTAATGTTTAACACAACATAACAGGTATGCACATGTATGGCTGAGCAGACAATCTGTCTTTGCCAAGATTATAGTTTGTCAATCATTCAGCACAAAAGAGATCTTTGGTAATTTGATTATTCCTCCAACCCTTTAACACAAAGCACATTTCAGGTTTGTTTCCTGTTAAGGCTGCATCTTTCTCATGTTATTTGTCCATCTCTGTAACTTTTTAAAAGTGTGTTACCATTTAGACTTGATGGAAGAATTCTTTTGAGGAAAAATTTGTGTAAACAAAGAAAAAAAAATTTCAAAATCAAAATAGGAGTCAATTTTCAAGACTTCAGAAGGGTGAAGCCCTGGTTTCAACAAGTATTAAAAAAACCCTTAATTTCCCTAAGAAGAAGAACAAAGAAAAATTACAGAAATTCTTCTGACATATGATGGAAAAAGTTTATCTTCTTAGTTGTCATTTTAATTCCAAATTTTATCTCCATGTCTCACCAGAACTAAACTCACTGCAAAGTAGATATATTTAGAATAACTTATTTTATTATATCCTATGTATTGATGTAATACTTATACATATTTCATGAACCAGAATGTTTTTCCAGTTGACTGTACGTGATTTAAGGAAAATTGTGATCCAAAGGTAACCTTGTGAGTGTTGTATGTCTCATTAACAAGGCTCGGTCCCACCTGAGTTAATTTTTTGCAGAAGTACAGAAATCAGAGAAGGAAAACTATTTCAACTTGTGTATTTGACATTTATAAGAAGTATTTTTAGGCTTCTTAGAGATAACTGATTTGCCATATATTTGCATTAAAATTTAGATTTGTAAAGTACCAGCAATGTACAGAGATAAGAATGACTTAACTGACAAATCTCAAAAAAGTTATTGTTAGTGGGAAATGACATTTGATTGGGAATGTTTAGAGGATAAATGCACAAATACTAATTAAAAGTCTGAATGGACCATGATGGTTTAGCCCCAGCCAGCAACTCAACCTAACAGCCACTTGCTTACTCCCCATGTCCCTGTGTCAGGCTGGGGGAGAGAATCAGAAGGGTAAAAGTGGGAGAACTTGTGAGTTGAGATAAAGTTGAAGAGGTAAAGGAGAAGCTGTGTGCAAGCAAAGCAAAGAAAATCAAGGAGTTCATTCACCCCTTCCCATGGGCAGCCAGGTGTTCAGCCATCCCCAGGAAAGAAGGGCTCTGTCCGTCTAACAGTGGCTTGGGAAGATGAATCACATCACTCCACATATCCCTAAATGCCTGGGGGATATTTATAGTTAAGCCCTTCTACCTTGTAGGCAAAAAGAAAACTTCAGAGATTATTTCATTTCCATGAATAGGATGTTCCTGAGTACAAAAGGCAAAGTCCTAATAAACATCTTTTTTCAGGCATGGGGAAAACTCCTGACTAGAAGCTGAAGTCTTATAAATTCAGATTAGAAAAGATCAGCTTTGAGAGACTGCCAGTGGGGTCTCTTGATTTATTCAGATCAGAATGGGGTGTCTTTTTCCAGGATTGCTTTAGCCCCACACAAGTTTTAATTAAATACAATTTACTGGGTTCCATCCAGTAGCAAGGACTTGAAATTTAGTCCTTTTCAGCCATAAATTTGACATTTCCAAAAATGAATAATGAAATCTTATCGGCATCAGTATTTCTTAGTTTTTCTTCTCCTTCCAAACTGGTGGAAAGGTAAAACTAAATTTTGATTTTTTTTTTCCTGTGGTTTCTCATTTCAGGAGGTAGCAGTCCCCCCAGTTCCTTGCATAACCTACTATTCCATATTACTAGACTGAATTTTCTTGGCTCCAAGACAGATGAATCTTATCTTAGTGCATATTAACAGGTTAATGCTGTCATCAGTGCTTTACTGAGCTAATGCTAAAAATAATCCAGGACTGGAAAAAAGTGGTATCCACTTTATTTCAATTCGCTTAACATCATTATCAAGGTGGCCATCTAACTGTTTCATATTCTGAATCTTTATTCTCCCTTCAGGTACAGCTGCTGCATAATCATAAGGCCAAATATTTGCCAATTCAAATCTGTTGATTAGACTGTTAATACCCTCTGCTGAGTTAATGGTTGGACTTGAGGATCTTACAGGTATTTTCCAATCTAGAAAATTCTGTGATTCTGTAATCCTGAGGTATCTTCTGCAGTAAAGATGAGTTCTAAGGAACAAAGCAGCATGTGAAGCAGAGAGCTGGTAAAGGTACTTGATCCCTTCTCTCTTTTCTGAAAACTTAGGGCTGAGATCTCTCTGATCTCAGTGATGTGACTCTCCCCTGCACGCTCTGCACTTGCTCAGAGCACAATCTGCCTGTTGGTGCTGACAGGTTTGCCTCCCTGGAAATGAGGCCGTGTGGGATCTGCTCTGGCAGCCAGAGCTGCAGAGCAGGACTGAAACTGGACAGTCCCAATACATTGTTTTTTTCAAGTTAAAAATCTGTATGCATGTATCAGAATCACAGAATGTTGAGGGTTGGAATGGACCTTAAAGGTCATCTAGTCCCAGCCCCCCCTGCCATGGGCAGGGACGCCTCCCACCAGACCAGGTTGCTCAAAGCCACAAAGCCTGGTGTCTAACTAAAACATGTGTTCAAGGCCAAGTGACTTGTGCAGGAAAATCTTACGTTTTCTGGTTACAAGTTTGTACATCAATTTTATTTGTGCTAAGCAAGTTTTAGGATTTTTTTAATCTTTCAGTATGTCATCTTTCTGCTGCTTTTGTTTTTCCTCTGAGCTATAGTCATGCACTTTGCCCCAGACAGGTCTCTAAAATAAAAGAGTAATGAATCCTTCTTTCTAGTTTCAGCTTGCAGCCAGTTCATTGAGATAGATTATATTTCTAAACTCTGGGTGTGAGGTACATGGTCTCAAATGACACATCATGAGAAATATTTTAGCAAATGATGGTTTATTATCACTCTGTCCTTTGAACTCCAACATCATTAAAAAAAGGGGAAAAACCCACATTAATTTAAATACAAAGAATATGGTAGATGATTCTTCTCCTTTATCCAAGGCTGGTGGTTCAAAGGAGTGGTGTCTTCTTTGATTTCTTCTCCATTATATTTCTGTAACAGTACACAGAATTTTGAATGGAGTTGCCTCAATTGACATATTTTTTGTGGTTTTATTTTGGTTCCTGGATTGCAGTGTGAAACAAAGTATATATACAAAGCAGATTTTCTGTCCTATCACACTGTGCGATTTGTACAACCCTGAAAATTGAGCTAAATCCTCTGGGTGTGAAGTAAGAAGAAACAGCTCATTCCCTTCTGCTCCTCAAAACCACATGAACTTAAATATTAATGAAACTTCTATGAATCACACATAACACATACTGCCCCTTTGTGCTGGAAAAGGCCCCAGCTTTTTATGGTTGGTACTGTACAGCCAGGAGAATAGAAAGCAGTCATAAAACAGTAATTAATACACTTCTGAGCTGAGCTATTTTATTGTGTAGATGCTAATTAAGAATGATAGATCCCAGTGACTGAGTGGCACATAATACATTTGGTCAGCATAAGTGAAAGGTCAGTTATCATTTTGACTGCTTTAAAAATGTTTTCCCTTATGTCAGTGATTTCAGGAACCACAAATGTCAAAGTGAAATGCATTATGCCTTCTCTTTCTAGAATGTGGATTTTTAGTGACATAACAGGAGCGCTTGCTTTGTGAAAGCTTTTGATTTGCTGTGGGGTTTCTGACCAAACAATCAGGAGGGAAAAGAAAATTGAAAAAATTAAAAAGTAAATATCAATCCTTGGTGTTGCAAGTGCATTCTGTTCAGGGTGGTTCTCTGAAACGCTGTAAAATGGACTGGCTTTCCAAATGGGGCAACCCCTGCTGCCAAAAAATGAATCAATGAGACTGGACACTTCAAAGTTCTCTTTTGGAAAATCTCATCCACTTGATCAAAACGTTCCTTGATGGGTTTAGAATATTTCTAAGTTATTAATTTTCAGAAAAATGGGAAAGGGTAGTCTTAAGTCCAAAACTTGAGATTAATTCAGACATTGCAGCTTTTTACAGCAAGAGAGAAGTCAGAAAGGGAGCTCATGTTCTGGCAGTAGGAATGTTAGACATCTCACAGATGCTCGTACCAGTGCTACATGTTTAACTTCACTTGTCATCTCGGTATTCTTCATAGCTCAGACACCTTCTATTTTTCTTCAGTACTGTATAACCATGATTAAAGTCAATAGAAAAAATCCTGTCCTGAGGCTATTAAGACCCTTAGATACTTTAAAGGGTGCATGCTGAGACATGCACATTTAAGTCAATATTACTTTTAAAATCTTGATTTATTAAATAGAATTTGATATTTTGATCTCATATATTTGTCATTTTTTCCTTAAAGATGGTCTACTACAATTAAAAAAGAAAACAAATGGAAAAGTAGGTAAGAAAGGAAGACTTTTAGTTCAGTTCTGTGATGTGTTTTGAACAGTACCAAAACCACTAGAGTTATAGGTGGGGACTGCAGTTAATATTGTAGTTCACATAGCAGCTGAGTATTTTAAAAAAAACAAGCATGAATTGACCATGAAGTGCTATTAGACCTCCTACAGATCCTATTGCAGTGCAAGAAAAGAATGATTCTGTATTAAAAATAAATAAATAGGAACAGGACTGCAAGTAGCAGTTCATGGTTTTACATACTAGTGTTACTACTATTGAGTGTTTTAAAGAATAACATCTCCTTGCACAGGAAATTGATACTTGATACTGCTTCTGATAATGTCAGAGTGGGTGTTTGAGTAAATGGGTTTAGCATGCTATAAAGTGAGTGACTAACTGAAATTTCTTAGGTAAATGGGTATGATCAGTAATGCTGATCACTAGAGCAAAAGAACATGCAGCAAATGGGAAAGTAAGCACAGTAACAAAGGCAGGATTTCACCCAAAAGTTGGTGATGGACAGAAATTCCCATCACAGATCAGAGAGTGAGTTGCTCAATGAAAAGGAGTAATAACTGATGTAAATGGCATCTGAATAAAGCCCTTGACCTTGCTAAAAATGAAGAATAAAAATGAATGGGCTTTCAGCTCTTGGAAGAAGGCAGGGAGAGGGCAGGCACAGAGCTCAGGGCAGTCTGGGCAGTGCTCCCGCCGCTCGCCGGGATGTGGTGCATGAGAACCAGCGATAGAGCCTGACTTGTGTGCGCAACAGGGACATTGCAACGAGCAGCTCATGTGTTAGTCTAATGCTAACTTACTCGGGCAGCTCTGGGCACACTCCTAAGAAGCCACTAATGACATTGCAGTTGTGTAACTTGAACAGTCTCTGCTCTTGCTCAGACTGCCAAGAATACTGCAACCCAAAAAGCCTGTTACGCAACTGCGAGAGAGAAACTTGGGTTGCTGCAGACAGCATCTTGACAATTAGATTTTTGTCCAGACTGGCTTTTTGGCTCATTTTTTATTTTAACAGGACCATGGTTTTCCCATATAGGCTTCTTCAGTGTAGCAAAGCCATTTATTTAACCAGGAAGCTGAGCGCAGTGTTACAGTATAACGGCATCTGTAATTCAGCTCCTATTTCTCTGCACCTTTCTGAGTAATGAAGCTGCTGACAGTTTTCCAGAAGGTCTAAGATCCACTGCAAAATTATAATCAAGCTAGGTGTTCTTTGGAGAAGGGAAGAAAGACATTTTTCTGTACAACGTGTTTGTGTGGACCTATAACAGGGAAGACACTGAAGAGACCTCGTGTATCACTTGCTTCAGTCCTATGCAATCATAGGGCGTCACATTGTCCTTTTAAGAATTAGATCATGTTCTATTTTAAAATGCATAGAACTTTTTTCTTTCTCTCTCTGCTGCTATTCTTGTGGAAAGAATGTTCCAGAATCTGCTTGCTATAAAACCATCTTCTCCTTTCTGCCCTCAATTTATGCCTGACCATAATTGATGAAAGACTAGACAAATTACATCATTAATTGTTTATTCTCATTGTGGTATGCCGTTTATGTGACTGTCATCTTAGTAAACTTCAGTTGTTGAATTACTGACTTTAAAAGACTGAGAAGAATATGTGGGATCTTGAAATTTGAGTGGAAGTCTGTTGATATCCAAGAGATATTCGGGTTGGTTTTTTGGGTGCTGGTAATGCTCAGTTTCAGAACTTGAGTAACCTTTCTCTCTTCTTGAGATGAAGATGAGGTCCTTGTCAACACAGGAGAGCACTCACTGAACTGCTAACTGTGCTTGGTAATTTACCTGCAGGCACCATAAAATCCATTATGTCCTCAAATATTGATCTTATGTTTCATTTGGAGTGTAAGATATTACTTGAACTATTGAAGAAAGTTGTAGGTTTTCTCTGGGAATTAACTATGAGTAATTAAAAGAGATTTTCTGGCTCAAATGAGACAGCAGAAGACTGCTCAAAGGGAGGTGATTGAAAGAGAGTGAGGTTATTAGTGACATCCAAAATCATAGTCTAAAGACAAATTTTTTAAACAGTTTCTTTAATGTCTGTAGCACAAAAAGAAGAGCCCAGCTATACTTTTGGGAAATGAGGATGACAATTTCTGCTTAACATGGCTGGATACAGAAGTTGTTAGACAGAAGTAGCTCCTGGAGTAAACCCAGAGAAGTAGCACTCTTGAACCAGATGCTGAGCTCCAGAGTCAGGCTCTTCCTTTCTTCTTCTCTCCCTTGATTTTTGAATTTATTTCTGAAAAACAGTTGTTTCTTCAACAAAGCTTGACTCTAGGTAAAGATCTAGAATGCACCTCATTTTTTTGCGCAGGTGTTGTACCAACTAAGCTAGAGGAAAGTATTTCCATGTATGTTTCCAAGTCAATGTGTCCCCAGTTGCTCTGAAAGTTTTCTGTGCTCACTGTTCCGATTATTTTCTTAAGAGGACATTTCAGTGTATTTTGCCTATTTTCCAGGTTCCTGCTGAGCTTATGTAGGAAACAGACATAACAGAGAGTTCTTGAGGCTCAGGGAGCTCTACTGACTCTGAGAGAGGACTTCATGTGTTGAGAAGCTTTAAGGTGAAAGCGACAGCTGTTTTCAGGGTTAATGGCTGCTAAGCATGGCTAATGCAGCTCACAGTTTTGAGTTCAGGCACCTCAGGACAAACAATCCTGGTTTAGAGACCTAAAGCCTACTTAGGATCTGGACCAAATGCTTTATGTTTGGAGAAATGTTGTGGAGAACAAAAGTGCTTCTGACTTCACCATGCAGATTTTTAAACTTGATTAGAATGAAAAAAGCAAGAATCTTATGCATAAATTAGTGTTAAAACATATTCAGAATGAGATCTAAGCCTAAAAATCTAGGAAATCCTGGGGTAGGAGTATTACATCAACCTTTCTGTCTTCATCCACCAGACTCAAACTCCCTTTCTCCCAACAAATATGATTGTCTCTGTATCTGCTGTATAATAAACTGGGGATTATTATCTTCATGTGGAACAGTTTATTATCATGCAACCAATATATACAGTTAAAAAGATGTTGTCTCTGTTATGTTTTTGGCTGATCAGAGCCTGATTTGTTAACGTTCTGAGCCTGCTGTGAACCTTGCTTAGTTTTCAGTAATGACTGGAGACCACTGGCCTTAATGCTGTGGGTTGCTGTAGCTGTACTGCTGCTCATGCTCTTTCATTTTTCTTGCCATTTGGAACATGTATCATTTTAGATGAGATAGTTTGGGGTAGTTTATTTTTTTAATACAATATTGTAAAAACACTTAAATCTTGGTTATTGCTTCCAGCATCCCAAAATAGCATTCTAAATAGATACTGTAATACTGTACTTCTTTTTCTATTATTTATCTAACAAGCCACCCATGGTGCGTAAATTCCATCAAACAATGTCTGCATTGTGGTAAAGAATAACTATTGGTGTCTGTTTTAAAAGTTATTCCGTTTGCTCCGTTTGCTACATATACATTTGAAAACAGCCAACCAAGTTAGGATGAGCTAGTGCTTTTTTAGCACTTATTTTCTTCCTCTTCCAAACTGTTCTTTCCCTCTAAAATACAGAAATATTTCTAGAAAGATGAGGAGCTTTGTCCTGAATAGCAATCCTGGTCTCTGAACACCAAACACTCATCTCAGCATTTTGTTACAGGGAACAGCAATTTTCTGTGTAGGACTGGGGAAAGAGGATAAATCATAAATAAATTAACACCTTTCAGTTTTTTACACATTTGTGTACCCTATGGATATTTGATGTAAGCCTATAAATTATCATTGTGAGACTAGATCCAAAAAAATCAAAGAACAGTGAAGAATCTCTCTTTTCAAAAGTATCAGCAGGTGAGCACCTGAGTGTCTGTTTCTTAAATTCAGAGTAAACAAACATTTTAATGTCTGGCCTGTGACTTTTAAAATGAAGCATATTAAAGAGTTCGATGTTTTTCAACTATATAGCCATTGCAATATTTTAGCATTTGAAACTGCTCTGTAGTGAGTGTCAATTGTGTAGCGTGTTGCATTTTACTAGACTCACAAGAACTAAATATAACACTCAGATTTCCAGGAACTCATAAAAAATCCTTATTTTGTGCAGAAGAAGGCATTTTTAATGTGTCTTAAAGCACAAATGTTTTACTTGTTGTTCTGCATGTAATGAGAGTTATTACTACTCTGTGTGCACAGTTGCTAGATCTGTGCATGGCAATACAGCAGTATAGATCCCCATTGCTAAGTATTTTCCATGCATTTAAAATAGCATTAATGGGCTGCTTACATGGCAGGTTCTATTTACAATTTGGAGTTTAAATCTGCAGGTATGTGCTTGTTGATCTTTGCAAGAATTTACATTTAAATTTATCAATACTGGAAATGTTCAATTTCCAAATGACTCAGATTTTACAGTAGTGTTTAAAATGAGGTAGGCAGTTTTTATATATATATTGGTATTAAACATATTATGCATTTTAGGAGTGTTTGCTACTTAGGCAATAAGGAATGTATGTGTGAAGTTGAAACTGTTGTTCAAAGCAAGAGAAAGCAGAGTCCCATCTTAATTTGTCTCATACAGGCTCCTGCACAGTAGCAGGCAAAACAATGCATATTTACAAATAGAGAAAAAAGAAATATGAAAACTCAGATTTAATAATTGATAGTTTATTCAACTCTGTTGTCACCATGAGATTAATGTAATCAAAATGACTGTCCCACCATAATAGTCTATGGACTAGAAGTGATTAGGTACATTCTGAAATTTATCTTTGTGTTTATATTTTAGTTAGTGGTTTAGGCTATGAAATTTTGGCCCTGTGTTAAACCTAAAGGTTTTCAAACCAAGAAATCCATAGCTAAAATATGTTTGGTGGGAGGGAATAAGGTAATTACACACAGGTTTTTGATAAACAGCCTAAATTGTGCTTCAAAGGACAGATGTGTCTTTAATAATCTGAACCATTTGCATTTGCAGATTAAACCCTGCTTGATTGCATTGTACTTGATACATATACTTAAATCTATATGTTAAATGTTATACTTTGATATAGAGCATATTGTTTGACTTTGTTCTTATGATCTGACAAGCTTCATTATATAATAAACTAGTTTAAATAAATCTTAAAGACATAAAAGTGTTCTTGACACTAAAAAAAAAAAAATTGAAGCACACAAATGATATATTGGTTAGATGTTCCAGAGAGAGTCAAAGCTTTTTTTCATTCAGATCTTTGAACATGTGTTTTGAATAAAGCTGTAAGGCATTTTCCAGTAACCAGTGTTGTATTACAAAAATGAGTAAAGTAAAACAAAAGGAAAACATGTTTCAACATTTTATTCAGTATTGTCACACATTGTTGCACATTTCCAGCTGGAAGTAAATGTGACATTTGTAATGCTAATTTTTCAAACCTAACCTTTTATAACATATAAAATATTACTTGGGATGGTGTGCCCTTGTGAAAAGAGCAGGAGTAATGAAGTACTCGATCAGGGTTCAATTGGATTCCTAATGGCTTGAGTGCAATTACACTGCCAGTTGGTTGCAATCAATCAAAACCATTTTTGAATTGTTCTCTTAAACTGTATCTAGTGTTAACTGCTGATAAGCAGGTTACAGAGCACTTGACCTGATATAGTAGCAGTGCGTGTGTCTCACAAACAACAAGTGATGCTGTTAATGCTGCTTGTTTGTCCCACGTGAGGAAGACCCCCTGATTTGTTAATACAGAAGAACACACTGTAGCTTTGCTCCATATTCTGTGTGATGGAAAAATGTAAGAGTAATGCAGTAGCATGTAAGGAAAATGTAGTATATATAATTTTAGTGTTAGGTATGTAATACTGTTAATTGAGGGCTACAGATATATTAACTAACTAAAAAAAACAGCTCATTGAGTTGCTCCCCGTTTGCATCTATCATAATGACAAATTGCCAGGCTGTGTTGACTCAGAGAGGGAAGGCAGAGAAGAAGCAAAAAGGGAAAAAGCACATGCAAGCAATTCAGATATTAAAAAAAAGGGCAAATTAAAGAAAAAAAAAAGAAAGAAAAAATCTTACAATTAAGCTATAATGGAATTTATGGAAAGATGGATATAATTTATTTTGGTTTTATTTGTCCAGGGCCATAACATATTAGCCTGGGAATATAATCTAAACCATACCACATTCAATGTCACTAATGGGACATTTGTGCTAACGGGACTTATTCCCATACTTCAGGATAGGAAAAATATGCTCTAATGTTTCATTGCAAGGCATTCCTCTGAAAATGAAAGCTAATTAAATATTTTTTACTGTTAGTTTAAAGTATCATACACCTGTAGACCTTTAATCCATGTGAAAAATGGTAGAACGCAGCAAATGTGGTACTTGAAGCAAGGCTGACAATCCCAGGAGGCTCAGTACCTCTTCACTAGCCAGTACCAAATTTCTACCCCACTTCACCTCAGCAAGTGACCATTTTGCTTTGAGTGTGGCAGTGCAAAAGTGTTTCACTATTTGTGTTTGATCCCACTATTCCCCCCCTGACCCTGGTAGCACAAATGCCGTGCAATTGTAGCATGACGGGGTGGGTGCCCATGTGCTTTTTTTACAAGCTGGGTTAATGCTTACATTTAAATGTTGTTCCAACTGAAGACAGCAACAATAATTACATCCATCTAGCTCAAAGAATATCTGCTTGTTTCCTGAACAAGTTATTTGTTAAATATGTATCTTTTTTTGATGATGAAAAATCAGTAGGGATTCACTCTGTAACTGTACTCCTTAAACACATCCCAAGCATCACCAGGTAAGTTTGATGCTTAAAATGTTGGCTTCCTCAATATTTAGCCTGCACCTCTACTTCAGACTCCCGGCTTGGCAGGTGTATAGATCAAGTCCTCAGTTTTTCGGAAACTAAAACAAGTACAGTTTCATTGCACAGTGAAAACTTGCAGCTAGAAAAGGAAAAGCAGAAAGAAGGATTTTTTGTATTTAAAAAAAAAAAAAACCCAACAGTTAAGGACAAAACATACTTCCAGATGGTCTCTCTTATATTGTACTGCTTTATATACAGGGCCATCTGTAACTCTTTAGTTAATTTCCACTGGTCTAATTCTGTACTTGCATGTATGTTTCTAGAATAGATTTGACCAAAATATGGGGCTTTTATGTACTGTTTGTGGGATATTTTCAGAGTAATATATAACAGACCTTGGCTGCTCTGCCCTTTGTGTGGATACAGAACGCCAAAGGGTAGGGGAATGGCCTCCTCTCATATCTTACCCGATTCTTTGGAGGCTTCTTAAGTCAAAGGAGTACTACAAGCAGATTTGGTTTGTTATGTGTACATACAGTGGGAAGCTCTGCATGCTCATTTGAATCCCCAATATTTGTAATGAACGTGCTTTATATGAGTGTTTAAAACCTCTACCCATTTACTGCATTTAAAAATACCTCTACTCTCTTTTCCCAAAGAGAGTCATTTAGAGCTTTCAAGATAATGGTGGGAAAATTTTGTGCAGAGGCATTGATGTAATGACATCAGCATTTATTCTCTTCATGTGCCAGTTTTCAAAAGACTTGAAATTGCAGCGTGAGTTTTTGGTGCATTCATTTTTAATTGACTATGTTGAAAAAAAGGGAGCAAGCATGAAAACATCAACTTGTTTGAAATGTTTTATTTTCAAAATGTCTTCTCACTTCATATAACTTAGATTGTAAGGTAAAAAACAAGTAAGAAATATATCAAAGTAATCTAATCTGTTAAAATGGCCCTAATGTAGACAATGCTTTCTGCATTTGAGATCTATTTAAATATTTGTTCTCTATAAGCTATATAGAGCAAAGCAATTACTTCAGTTACCTCATATATTCATATTTCACTATCCAACTTTTATTTCTTATTGCATTTTTTAATGTATTTTACTTTTAATGGCTTCCTTTCTTGAATTTAGGAACATTATGCAGTTCTCTGTCTGGGCCTTAGACATGCAAAGAAATAGGTAATCTTTTTGTCTCTGACATCATTTTTCTTTCTTCTTTTTGTAAGACTAACATTTAGAAGAACAGTAACATTGCAGTTGTCTCTGTCTCCTTGTAGATCTTTCATAACAGGTGCTTTCAGGCAATGAAAACCACAGAGCATATGGATCAAAAGAATGAGATTCAGGTGATGAAAGCAATTGTTTCTTGTTGCCTGTCTTGATTGTCTTTTTAGTTTGTGCCAAAAGGTTGAGGTTGAAGTCAGATGATAAATTTTCAAGGTCCTTGGATAGTTTAACCATCCTCATGTTCTTGGAAAAGATAGCTGAATCCATTTTCATACTAGTTTCAGCTGGAGATTTTAGTTTTTCTTGCTGGGAAATCCCATAATTTCTTTCCATGTAAATAGTGATAGTGAACAACAAATGTTGCTATGATCTTCTCACTTGGAATAAAGGGGTTTTCCTCATTAACTAATACTGGGAATAACAAAAATCTGATGTGTCTGTTGCCAAAGGATGATTGGCAGTTTAGATTCCAGTTTATGGCGAACGCTACTGGTCAGAAATAAGTGTCTGTGCCTGAAAAACAGTTCTAACCCCACTGTGGACCTAGATACCCTCAATGGAAGAGATCAGTCCCAACACATTGGGCCATTCTAGTGCTGCTGTGCTACTTTGGTGTTTTACCTACCTGACAATATATCAAGTGGAAAGGGTTGTTTGTTTTTTTAATTCAGCAGTTTCTGTAAAATGCTCTCTGCAATCCACTACTGCTCTGCTTTTTAAAACGAATAGAAGTGCAGGCATCAGCTATCGTGAAGAGGATAGGGAGAGTTGGTAGGGGGCTCTGGAAAGAGTGGTGAGTGTGGCTTTAGCTGGGACATTTTTCTGGCTGCCAGAGTAAGAGAGCAGGTGTTGGCATTTATGTTCCATCTGTGTAAATTGACAGTGGGTATCTGTTTGGTTAGTTGTTCATATGATCTAATTCTGTGCAACATTTGAGCACCTACATGATGCAAAGCACAGAGGGGCAGGCCACTCCTGCAGTCCTGTGGGATGATGTTGCCCTTGTTCTGCTGCTGAATCTGTCTTACCAGGAGGTCAGTAAGGATGCCAGCATGTTCCTCTTTTTCTTTTCACTGTGTTGTTGTTCATGTTTTTCTTCTTACCTCTCAAAAGAAAGAAATAAATATCTGTGTTGGCTGCAACCCTGTAACAACTTTCCCTCAAAGTGATAGGCAATATAAATGGCAAAATGATATTGTTCAGAATTACGCATCTCGGACAGGCTGCTATAAATTCACCGACATTGTAATCACAGATACTGAAAATAGAAGGATAAACTTTCTTTCCAAATGAGGAGTTTGCTCTGCTTTTCCTGCTCTTCTTAAGTTAGTTGTCTTACAGTCATCAGGGTGTTATTTGAGAGCCTCCAACTATCAATTAAATGTGACTTTCAGTCTCTTGTAGACCTTATGGTATTTTATTCAAACACTCCGTCTGTCTTCTTGAGCTTATTTTATTTCAGGATTTCATAATTTTGGAAAATAGGCAGTCTAATCTAGTCTATACATTTTTCTGCAA